>WWNC01000142.1:0-600000 GCA_011125475.1 Melanerpes aurifrons
CTAAATCCATGCTGGCTGGGCCTGACCCTTTGGCCATCCTGGAAGTCCTGTGTGATTGCGCTCAAGATGACCTGTTCCATAATCTTGCTCAGCACTGAGGTCAGGCTGACAGGCCTATAATTCCCTGCCTGGCGTAGGGTTGGGGGGAAGGCCACAAAGCCCTCTTCCCCATCGTAAGTAAAGGGAAGGAAATCGAAAGGAAAAAAAACACAGCCGGATTAGCAAATGAATGTGCTATATGTACAAAGCAGTTTAGGGAACACAGGGAAATATATACAGAATTTACAGTATTTGCAATATAAACTGATATATACAACAGAGTCACACAGAAATGAGATTTCCCTCCTCTAATGAGGAGGGCTCCCCACCCCTGTATCCCCCTTCTATCCCCGTTTCCCCAGAGAGGGTTAGAAAGAGAGAAAAGGAGAAACTGTTAATTTAAGCAGAATTTGTTTGTAGAGGCCTCACGCTTTTTATCAGCTTCACGGTCAAGTCTGGCCGAAAGCCCAGAAAGCTGCGAGCTGCAAAGGGGAAGAAAGAAGGCGCAGGAATGACCAGAAAACTGCTGTACTCCCAGTTCAAAAGGTGCTTTCTCCCAATCTACCAATGAAATTAGTTTAGATCCGTCTTTCATTTACAAACATTCAGCCAGAGTGTCCCTTTCTTAAAGGGACAGCATCAAACGGTCACAGTCCACCCCTTCTGAACAATTTCATTGCATGTTCATACTCTCCATCCAATCTAAGACGATATTCACAGTTTGTGAGTAAAGTTCATAGTCCATTCCGGCTATACTCAGATGTAGATGATTCAAAAGTCCCAAGAAAATCAGAAAATGAGAAAAATGGAAAACAGTTTGTCTCTTTGCAGATGAAGCGAAGAAAAGGGAAACAGGGATTCTCAGGGTCTCTTAGTTGACTCAGGGCTCCCAGGGTTCTCAGGGTTCATGCACCGTAGATTCCTCATGGATTCTTCCTTTGGACGCGATGTAGCTCTACAACAGTTCGAAAATTAAATTCTTTCAGCTAAAGTTAAACTTCTTGGTGGAATACACTGAATTTCACCATTCTCTTGCATTACCCAATAAGTGTGACCCAGACCTTCAGTGGAAACCACCCCTCGGACAGGTTTAGCCTCTCCTGAGAGCAAAAATACCCAAACAGTTTTACCTAACAGCTTCTTTTCTCTAACAACAGGAACTCTATCACCTTCTACTTTCTGTAGCAGATCTGAATGTGCAGGTCCATCTCGGTTCACTGAACCTCTGCTATTTACCAGCCAGGTTGCTTGTGCTAAATGTTTTCCCAGTTTTCAAAGATCCACCCCATGGCTTTAGAGTGGTCTTCAACAAACCATTGTAGCGTTCAATCTTCCCTGCAGCTGGTGCATAGTAGGGAATATGGAATATCCACTCAATACCGTGCTCTTTTGCCCAGTTCTTTACAAGGTTGTTCTTGAAATGAGTTCCGTTGTCTGACTCAATCCTCTCTGGAGTTCCGTGTCTCCACAGGATTTGTCTCTCCAGACCGAAAATGGTGTTGCGTGCAGTTGCATGTGGAACTGGATAAGTTTCCAACCATCCAGTGTTTACCTCTACCATAGTAAGCACGTATTGCTTACCAGAACGAGAACGTGGTAGAGTGATGTAGTCAATCTGCCAAGCTGCTCCGTACTTGTACTTGGACCATCTGTCACCATACCACAAGGGCTTAAGTTGTTTTGCCTGCTTAATAGCAGCACAAATGTCACAGTCATGGATGACTTGTGTGATAGCATCCATGGAAATGTCTATGGATCTGTCACGAGCCCACTGGTATGTTGCGTCTCTGCCTTGATGTCCTGACGAATCATGAGCCCACCGAGCTAAGAATATCTCACCTCGGTGTTTCCAGTCGAGATCAAGATTAGAGTCCATGTCTACTTGAGAAACTCTTGCAGCTAGATCTGCCTGATGGTTGTGTTGCTGTTCCTCAGTAGCTTTGCTCTTAGGAATGTGAGCATCGATGTGTCTCACCTTCACTGGAATTCTCTCGACTCGATCAGCAATGTCCTGCCACAGGTCGGCTGCCCAAATGGGTTTTCCTTTTCCCTGCCAACCACTCTTCTTCCAGTTCTTTAGCCAACTCCATAGAGCATTGGCTACCATCCATGAGTCGGTGTAGAGATAAAGCTTTGGCCATCTCTCATGTTCAGCCACGTCGAGAGCTAGCTGGACAGCTTTTACCTCTGCAAACTGACTGGATTCTCCTTCTCCATCCTTCGCCTCTGCAACTCGACCTGTTGGACTCCACACTGCAGATTTCCACCTTCGCTTCTTCCCAACAAGACGACAGGAACCGTCTGTGAACAAAGCATATTTCTTTTCATCATCAGAAAGGTCATTGTAAGGAGGAGCTTCCACAGCATGAGTTACACTCTCCTCTGGAGGTTTAGCACAGTTGATACCTTCAGGCCAACTTGAGATCACCTCCACTAGACCAGGTCTCTCAAGATTTCCCATTTGAGCTCTCTGTGTTATCAGAGCCATCCACGTAGACCACGTTGAGTCTGTGGCATGATGTGGTGTGGAACCTTTGCCTTTAAACATCCAATTCAAAACTGGAAATCTGGGAGCTAAGAGAAGTTGTGATTCAGTTCCAATTACTTCAGAAACTGCTTTCACTCCTTCATAGGCAGCTAGAATCTCTTTCTCTGTTGGAGTATAATTAGCCTCTGAACCTCTGTAACCTCAACTCCAGAAACCAAGAGGTCGTCCACGTGTCTCACCTGGAGCTTTTTGCCACAAGCACCAGGTTGGACCATTGTCACTTGCAGCCCTGTACAAAACGTTCTTAATGTCTGGACCATCTCAGACAGGTCCCAGACCCATTGCTTGAACTACCTCTTGCTTTATCTGGTCAAAGGCTGCTTATTGTTCAGGTCCCCAGTGAAAATTGTTTCTCTTTCGAGTCACATCATACAGAAGTTTCACAATCTGACTGTATCCAGGAATGTGCAAAATCCCACTATCCCCAAGAAACGTAGGATTTCCTGCTTGTTTGTGGGATTTGCCATGGTAGAGACTCTATGTACCACATGCACTGGAATGTGTCGGCATCCATCCTGCCACCGCACTCCCTGAAAGTGGATCTCCGTGGTGGATCCTTTCACCTTGTCTCGCTTGATGGCGAAACTTGCATTCAGGAGAATGCCAATGATTTTGTTACCTTTCTCGAAGACTTCCTCGGCAGTTTTACCCCAGACAATGATATCATCGATGAACTGGATGTGTTCTGGAGCACCGCCTTTCTCCAGAGCATCGTGGATCACTGCATGACAGATGCTTGAGCTATGGATCCAGTTGAAAGTGTACTGGATTCCTCTCCAGGTGAAAGCAAACTGAGGCCTGCATTCCTCTGCTATGGGAATAGAGAAAAATGCATTAGCAATGTCTATGGTAGTATACCATTTGGCCTCTTTGGATTCCAGCTCATACTGCAGCTCCATCATGTCTGGTACTGCTGCACTCATAGGTGGTGTTACTTCATTCAGGGCTCGGTAGTCTACTGTCAGACGCCAGTCTCCATTCTGCTTCCGCACAGGCCACACGGGACTGTTGAAAGGTGAATGAGTTTTGCTGACGACTTTCTGACTCTCCAACTGACGAATCAGATTCTGAATAGGCAACAAAGAGTCACGGTTGGTTCTGTATGGTCTGTGATGCACAGTCTAAGAAGCAACTGCCAATTTAATGTCCTTTATCTTATGTTGTCCCACAACTACAGATTCATCAGAAAGCTCAGGTCTAGCAGCCAGCTTCAATTTTTGTCCATCAATTTCTACAGAAGCTACTCCAAAAGCCCATTTGTAACCTCTAGGGTCTTTGAAATGCCCTTCTCTCAGAAAATCAATTCCCAAAATACAAGGTGCGTCAGGTCCGGTCACAACTGTATGCTTCCTCCATTGTTTACCAGTTAAACTTACATTAATCCCCACCTTACTTAACTCTTGAGATCTACCAGTGACTCTCAAAATAGTTGTAGACTCTGATCCCTGACAATTTGATGGCACTATGTTGCACTGAGCTCCTGTGTCAACCAAGGCCCTGTACTTCTGTAACTGTGGAGTGCCAGGCCCCTGGCTGTACACATCCCAATAGATTCTGTTATCTCTACTATCCCTCTCCTCCCTGTGACCCTTTGAGGCTGTGCCTTTAAGAAGAGGGACATTGTGACAGAATGTTTTATAAACAAAGGACAGGTCTAGACTAATTTCACTGGTAGATTGGTAGAAAGCAACTTTAAACTGTGAGTTCAGCAGAGACTAGTCTCAGTCTCACACTTTTTCCCCCTCCTTTCGCGGCTTGCACCTTCTGGGCTTTCCGCCTGACTGACCTTGGACAGATAAGGCCTCTAGTAACATATTCTGCTTTAATTAACAATTGCTCTTTTTCTCTCTTTCTAACCCTCTTTGGGGAAAAAGGGGAGAAAAGGGGGGTACGGAGGGGAACCCTCCTCAGCAGAGGTGGGAATCTCATTCCTGTGTTACTTTGTCGTATATTTCTGTGTATATATTGTAAATACTGTAAATTGTGTATATAAACCTGCTTTTCCTAAACCGCTTGTAAATACAGCACATTTCCATTGCTAATCCGGCTGTGGGTTTTTTTCCCTTCTTTCATTTTTCTTTCCCCTTCACGTACAGGGTGGGGAAGAAGACTGAGGCCTTCCCCTCAACCCTCGACATTTTTTCTTGGCTTCCCAACGTGCGGCAGATAATTAGCTTGATTTATTTCTTTATTGATTTATTGCTTTACAGCCGGATTAGCAAAACATGAAGGTGTTGTGGATATTGGAGTGTTTATTTTTGTCAAATTTTGGGGCTCTGGTCTCCAGATATTGTTTGGGTTTGATTTTGGGTTACCTGGCTAAATATTTTATGAGGACAATTTATTTGTGGTTTATGTATCGGGTCAGACTCTGGTATTTAAGATGTGTGGATTTTTTCTGTCCAGCGAGATACAGGAATTTGACCTCTAGCACTCTCCCAATTGAGATAAAAGAGTTTAAGATCCCAGTTGGAGAACGAGTAACTTTAAGTGATGGCTGGGATCCGAAGGTGATTTATTTGATCTGTGTAAATCTGCGGCTGGTGATGGTGACTGAATATTTGCTGTTTTCCTTGCGTCGTGAGAGAAGGGTATCGAAAACGTGTTTTGTTATAAAAAATAGATCAAAGAGAAAGCGGCGTGGCTCTGGGTCACTCCCAGAGGTGTCTAGTGATGAGGAGTATGGAGAATCTGTGTCAGTTAAAAAGAAAGCTAAAAAGTTAACTGGAAAAGCTGCTCTGAACGGCTTTGGCGATGATTCTGGCAAGCTGTCAGGGGTGGCGGCAACTGCCAACATGGCGTCTCCTCCCTCTCCTCCTCCCTTCTTGTACGGTGGGACTGGAAGCCACTGCCCCAGCAGCTGATTTATCTCAGGACCTGTCAGCTTCCGTTAAGGTGGCTGTAAAATCAAACACAGCTCCAGTCAAAGTGGCTGTTTTAAAGACTAGAAGTGGAAAGACCAAAGCTGATCCAGGAGCTAATGGAGGAGAAGAGCAGGAGATTGATCCTGGTGAGGGACCCTCTACTAGAAAAGATCCTGCTGTGGAGGAAGAGAAGATTTGTTTTAAAGATCTAGCTGACTTAGTGAGAGCAAAATAGGATAGAGATACAGCTAGGACAGGAGCTGACAGTGGTGGTTCTCAGCTTAGAGAGATCCTTGAGAGAATGGCAGCAGGATTATTAGGACAACAAGTTGAGGAAGAGGAGGATGACATTTCCGACTGTTCTTCACCAAGGGAAGAAATAGGAAATGTTTGTAAAGATTACACCAGGACGGATAAGGAGCCACTTCTAGCTTGACTTAGTGGATGCTATGATACAGGTGCTCCAGCTCGAATAGCTGGAGACAAGTCAGTAGCTCAGTTAGGAACTCTCTCGAGGCATAATGGAATAGAGAGACATCCAGACAAGGTTCTGGGTAAGGTTAATCTGTGGATACGCCTTTTAATGGCGGTTGCCCTGAGATACCCTTCCCGAGATGATCTTCCATGGAATCCTAAACCCAGGACTACCATGGATGAGGGAATTAAGCACTTGAGAGAATTTGCTGTTAGAGAGATACTCTATGGTGAACATGAAACTCTGAATCCTGACGACATTCCTGTGGGTACTGGTCTTGCTAAAAAGATCATCAAACTTACTCCTTCTAATTATGCAAACATTCTGGCAAGCAGAATTGTGTCAAGAAATTACGGTGCAGCTCCTCCTACGGTTGGCCAATTCAGTGATCAAATGAGACAATTGGAGGATAGCATGACACGTGGTTCTTTGGTTTCAGCCATTGAAACTCTGTCTGGAAAAATTGAGAGTTTCATGAAGGATCTGAAAGATTCCATATACCAATTGGCACAGAAGGATAATCCTAATTCTTCCTCCAGGTAGATACAAGTTTCATCTGTGAGGAATACACATCCTCCAAGGAAGTCATTCCAAAACAGATCAAACCAAAACAGACCACCAAGGCAATCACGTAGAACTATTTGGATAACTCTGCGTGATCAGTTTGGTGAGAACATGAACAGGTGGGATGACCAACCAACTTCTAATCTTTTCAGGAGACTGAGGGAATTGCAAAGTGGCAGAACACGAGGTAGCAATACCAGAAGGGTAGCTGTTGCTTCCACAGTTCCGCAGAACAACTCTAGTAGCTCCAACAGTGGCTCCAGTTATAACACTGCACACTGTGCTCAATGCACATGTGGGCATGATCCCCATAACTAGGGGTGCCCTGCCTCCCGCCAGGGGGAGGAGAGGGATAACAGAGATAATAGAATCTATTGGGATGTGTACATCCAGTGGCCTGGCACTTCACAATTTCGGAAGTACAGGGCCTTGGTTGACACAGGAGCTCAGTGCAACATAATGCCATCAAATTGTCAGGGATCAGAGTCTATAACTATTTTAAGAGTCACTGGTAGATCTCAAGAGTTAAGTAAGGTGGAGATTAATTAAGTTTAACTGGTAAACAATGGAGGAAGCATACAGTTGTGACGGGACCTGACGCACCTTGTATTTTGGGAATTGATTTTCTGAGAGAAGGGCGTTTCAAAGACCCTAGAGGTTATAAATGGGCTTTTGGAGTAGCTTCTGTAGAAATTGATGGACAAAAATTGAAGTTGTCTGCTAGACCTGAACTTTCTGATGAATCTGTAGTTGTGGGACATCATAAGATAAAGGACATTAAATTGGCAGATGCTTCTTAGACTGTGCATCACAGACCATACAGAACGAACCGTGACTCTTTGTTGCCCATTCAGAATCTGATTCGGCACTTGGAGAGTCAGAAAGTCGTCAGCAAAACTCATTCACCTTTCAACAGTCCAGTGTGGCCTGTGTGGAAGCAGAATGGAGACTGGCGTCTGACAGTAGACTACCGAGCCCTGAATGAAGTAACACCACCTATGAGTGCAGCAGTGCCAGACATGATGGAGCTGCAGTATGAGCTGGAACCCAAAGAGGCCAAATGGTATACTACCATAGACATTGCTAATGCATTTTTCTCTATTCCCATAGCAGAGGAATGCAGGCCTCAGTTTGTTTTCACCTGGAGAGGAATCCAGTACACTTTCAACAGGCTGCCAATGGGCTGGATCCACAGCTCAAGCATCTGTCATGCAGTGATCCACGATGCTCTGGAGAAAGGCGGTGCTCCAGAACACATCCAGTTCATCAATGATATCATCATCTGGGTAAAACTGCTGAGGAAGTCTTCGAGAAAGGTCAACAAAATCATAGACATTCTTCTGAATGCAGGTTTTGCCATCAAGCGAGACAAGGTGAAAGGACCTACCACAGAAATTCAGTTACTGGGAGTGCGGTGGCAGGATGGATGCCGACACATTGCAGTGGATGTGGTACATAGAGTCTCTACCATGGCAAATCACACAAACAAGCAGGAGACCCTACGTTTCTTGGGGATAGTGGGATTTTGGAGACTGCACATTCCTGGATACAGTCAGATTGTGAAACCTCTGTATGATGTGACTCGAAAGAGAAACAATTTTCACTGGGGACCTGAACAACAAGCAGCCATTGACTAGATAAAGGAAGAGGTAGTTGAAGCAATGGGTCTGGGACCTGTCCGAGATGGTCCAGACGTTAAGAACGTTTTGTACAGGGCTGCAAGTGACAATGGTCCAACCTGGTGCTTGTGGCAAAAAGCTCCAGGTGAGACACGTGGACGACCTCTTGGTTTCTGGAGTTGAGGTTACAGAGGTTCAGAGGCTAATTATACTCCAACAGAGAAAGAGATTCTAGCTGCCTATGAAGGAGTGAAAGCAGCTTCTGAAGTAATTGGAACTGAATCACAACTTCTCTTAGCTCCCAGATTTCCAGTTTTGAATTGGATGTTTAAAGGCAAAGGCTCCACACCACATCATGCCACAGACTCAACGTGGTCTACGTGGATGGCTCTGATAACACAGAGAGCCAACTGGGAAATCTTGAAAGACCTGTTCTAGTGGAGGTGATCTCAAGTTGGCCTGAAGGTACCAACTGTGCTAAACCTCCAGAGGAGAGAGTAACTTGTGCTGAGGAAGCTCCTCCTTACATTGACCTTTCTGATGATGAAAAGTGTAAAGGGGTTGGGGGCAGATCCTCTGCCCACCTCAACCATCCTCTGCTACCAAGAATGTGCTGGGTTGAGGCAGCCCCCTTCCCCACCCCTGGCAACAATAAACACTCAGACAAACGGATTGCAAAAGTGATGGAAAATTTAAATAGAAAGCAGTGAACTTTTACAGAAAAGCAAAAGCACAGTGATAAAGAAAAATCCCAAAACAAACCCAGAGAGATCGCATCCCCACCTGAGGGTACACCCGAGACCCCCAGGGTTCCTCCTTCCCCCTCCCATTGCTAGGCTAGTCTCAGCTGGCCAGATCTGAGACTGCCCAGCCCCGTGGCCGTGGGCCTAGCCAGGCCCAAAGCCAGAAGACATCTCCCCCAGTTAGCGGCTGACGGAGGAGGAAGAAAAGAGAGCGTGCTAGACTCCGCACTGGATCTTATAGTGGCGCAAAGGACTGTGGTATGAAATACTACAAAATTTCCTGTGTCCACCCGTCTGGGTTGGACTTCTGGACACAGGAAGTAAACATTGCAGGGGGGCACCCAGCTCAAACTGCAACAAAAAGAAATATGCTTTGTTCACAGACGGTTCCTGTCGTCTTGTTGGAAACAAGCAAAGGTGGAAGTCTGCAGTGTGGAGTCCGACACGCCGAGTTGCAGAGGCGAAGGATGGAGAAGGAGAATCAAGTCAGTTCGCAGAGGTAAAAGCTGTCCAGCTAGCTCTCGACGTCGCTGAACGTGAGAGATGGCCAAAGCTTTATCTCTACACCGACTCATGGATGGTAGCCAATGCTCTATGGAGTTGGCTAAAGAACTGGAAGAAGAGTGGTTGGCAGAGGAAAGGAAAACCCATTTGGGCAGTCGACCTGTGGCAGGACATTGCTGATCAAATCGAGAGAATTCCAGTGAAGGTGAGACACATCGATGCTCACATTCCTAAGAGCAAAGCTACTGAGGAACAGCAACACAACCATCAGGCAGATCTAGCTGCAGGAGTTTCTCAAGTAGACATGGACTCTAATCTTGATCTCGACTGGAAACACCGAGGTGAGATATTCTTATCTCGGTGGGCTCATGATTCGTCAGGACATCAAGGCAGAGACGCAACATACCAGTGGGCTCGTGACAGATCCATGGGCATTTCCATGGATGCTATCACACAAGTCATCCATGACTGTGACATTTGTGGGGCTATTAAGCAGGCAAAGCGAATTAAGACCTTGTGGTATGGTGGCAGATGGTCCAAGTACAAGTATGGTGAAGCTTGGCAGATTGACTATATTACTCTACCACGTTCTCGTTCTGGTAAGCAATACGTGCTTACTATGGTAGAGGTAAACACTGGATGGTTGGAAACTTATCCAATTCCACATGCAACTGCACACAACACCATTCTCGGTCTGGAGAGACAAATCCTGCGGAGACACGGAACTCCAGAGAGGATTGCGTCAGACAAAGGAACTCATTTCAAGAACAACCTTGTAAAGAACTGGGCAAAAGAGCACGGTATTGAGTGGATATTCCATATTCCCTACTATGCACCAGCTGCAGGGAAGATTGAACGCTACAATGGTTTGTTGAAGACCACTCTTAAAGCCATGGGGGGTGGATCTTTGAAAAACTGGGAAAAACATTTAGCACAAGCAACCTGGCTGCTAAATAGCAGAGGTTCAGTGAACCGAGATGGACCTGCACATACAGTTCTGCTTCAGAAAGTAGAAGGTGATATGGTTCCTGTTGTTAGAGAAAATAACCTGTTAGGTAAAACTGTTTGGGTATTTTTGCTCTCAGGAGAGGTTAAACCTGTCCGAGGGGTGGTTTCAGCTGAAGGTCCGGGTCACACTTATTGGGTAATGCAAGAGAATGGTGAAATTTTGTGTATTCCACCAAGAAGTTTAACTTTAGCTGAAAGAGTTTAATTTCAAACTATTGTACAGCTACATCGCGTCCAAAGGAAGAATCAACGAGGAATCTATGGTGCACGAACCCTGAGATCCCTGAGAGCCCTGAGTCAACTAAGAGACCCTGAGAATCCCTGTTTCCCTTTTCTTCGCTTCGTTGGCTATGAGATAAACTGTTTTCCATTTTTCTCATTTTCTGATTTTCTTGGACTTTTGAATCATCTGCATCTGAGTATAGCCGGAATGGACTACGAACTTTACTCACAAACTGTAAATATCGTTTTGGATTGGATGGACAGTATGAACAGCCAATGAAATTGTTTAGAAGGGGTGGACTGTGACCGTTTGAGGCTGTGTCTTTAAGAAGAGGGACATTGTGACTGAATGTTTTATAAACAAAGGACAGGTCTAAACTAATTTCATTGGTGGATTGGTAGAAAGCTACTTTAAACTCTGAGTCCAGCAGAGACTAATCTCATTCTCGCACTTTTCCCCCCTCCTTTCGCGGCTTGCAGCTTCTGGGCTTTCAGCAAGACTGACCTTGGACAGATAAGGCTTCTACTAACATATTCTGCTTTAATTAACAATTGCTCTTTTTCTCTCTTTCTAACCCTCTTTGGGGAAAAAGGGGAGAAAAGGGGGGTACAGGGGGGGAACTCTCCTCAGCAGAGGAGGGAATCTCATTCCTGTGTTACTTTGTTGTATATTTCTGTGTATATATCATAAATACTGTAAATTGTGCATATAAACCTGCATTTCCTAAACCGCTTGTAAATACAGCACATTTCCTTTGCTAATCCGGCTGTGGGTTTTTTTCCCTTTCATTTTTCTTTCCCCTTCACTTACGGGGGGGGGAAGAAGGCTGAGGCCTTCCCCTCAACCCTCGACACTCCTCCTGGCAGGTGGCAGGGCACCCCTAGTTACGGGGAACATGCCCACATGTGCATTGAGCACAGTGTGCAGTGTTAGAACTGGAGCCACTGTTGGAGCTATTATAGTTGTTCTGGGGAACTGTGGAAGTAATAGCTACCCTTCTGGTATTGCTGCCTTGGGTTCTGTCAATTTGCAGCTCTCTCGGTCTTCTGAAAAGATTAGAAGTTGGTTGGCCATCCCACCTGTTCATGTTCTCACCAAACTGATCACGCAGAGTTATCCAAATAGTCCTACATGATTGCCTTGGTGGTCTGTTTTGGTTTGATCTGTTTTGGAATTACCTCCTTGGAGGACGTATATTCCTCACAGATGAAATCTCTGTCCACCTGGAGGAAGAATTGGAATTATCTTTTTGTGCCAATTGGTATATGGAATCTTTCAGCTCTTTCATGCAATTCTCGATTTTTCCAGACAGAGTTTGAATGGCTGAAACCAAAGAAACACGTGTCATGCTATCCTCCAATTGTCTCATTTGATCAGTGAATTGGCCAACCGTAGGAGGAGCTCCACCATAATTTCTTGCCAAAATTCTACTTGCCAGAATATTTGCATGTACACTGATGCACAAAGTATATGCAAGAAACAAGAGGAGCTGGAAGCCTGGTTCACAGCAGGAAAGTTATGATGTAGTTGCCATCACAGAGACGTGGAGGGATGAGTCAAATGACCGGAGCACTGCAATTGATGGCTACAGTCTCTTCGAGAGAGACAGGCAAGGGGGAAGGGGTGGAGGGGTGGCCCTGTACATCAGGGAGGCACTAGATGCCATTGAGGTGGAGATCAGGGACAATCAGTTTGAGTGCTTGTGGGTGAAAATTAGAGGGAATACCAACAGGGCAGACATCCTGGTTGGAGTCTGTTATAGACCACCCAACCAGGAGGAAGATGCTGATAAATCATTCTATAGGCAGCTAGAGGCTGTGGTGGTCGGAGGATTTCTAGGGTCCAGCGACCATGAAATAATTGAATATTCAGTATTCAGTCAAGCTAAGATGGGCAGCAAGAAGACCTCGACTCTGGACTTCCGGAGGGCGGACTTCAGGTTACTCAAGGAACCAACTCAGAAGGTTCCTTGGGAAACAGACCTTAAAAATAAAGGGGTCTAGGAGAGCCGGACCTACTTCAAGAAAGAACTCTTGAAGGCGCAGGAACAGGCTGTACCAATGTGCCGGAAGATGAGCCGCCAGGGCAGACAGCCAGCCTGGATGGGCAATAACTTCTAAAAGAACTAAGGAAAAAAAAGAGGGAGTACCCATTTTTGGAAGAAAGGTGAGGCAACCCATGAAAAATTTAAGGATGTTGCTAGGTCATGTAGGAAGAAAGTTAGGGATGCAAAAGCCCATTTAGAGCTTAGACTGGCCTCTGCTGTGAAGGATAATGAAAAGTCCTTCTATAAATACATTAATAGGAAGAGGAAGGGCAAGGACAACCTCCACTCCTTGGTGGACATGGAGGGAAATGTAGTAACAAAAGATGAGGAAAAGGCAGAGGTAATTAAAGCCTTCTTTGCCTCAATTTTTAATAACAGGGCAGAATGTCTTCCAGACAGCTGGCCTCCAGAACTGGCAGAAGGAGCAAGGGAGCAGCATAGTTTTCCTCTATTCCAGGAGGAGGGGGTAGTTAGAGTTCTCCTCAGCCGCTTGGATCCCCACAAGTCCATGGGACCAGATGGGATCCATCCTAGGGTGCTGAGAGAGCTGGCAGATGAGCTGGTTAAGGCACTCTCCATCATTTTTCAGCAGTCCTGGCTCACTGGAGAGGTCCCAGAAGACTGGAAGCTGGCCAACATGGTGCCCATCCACAAGCAGGGCCGGTTGGATGAGCCAGGGAATTATAGGCCTGACCTCAGTGCCAGGCATGATTATGGAACAGGTCATCTTGAGTGCAATCACACAGTACTTACAGGATGGCCAAGGGATCAGGCGACCCGACTGGTGGATGTGGGGAAGGCTGTGGATATAGTCTACCTGGACCTCATCAAGGCCTTTGACACCGTCCCCCACAGCAAACTCCTGACCAAGCTGCCAGCCCATGGCTTGGACAGGAGCACACTGCATTGGGTTAGGAACTGGCTGGAGGGCTGAGTCCAGAGAATGGTGGTGAATGGTGCCACATCCAGCTGGCGGCCAGTCAGTAGTGGCGTGCCCCAAGGATCAGTGCTGGGCCTGAATTGAATTCAGAAAAATAAGGCTACTAACGCTTGATAAGTGGGATGATCAATTAATATAAGGAATTAATTTATTTTATTAATAATAACTTTTCCACACCAAACGTTAATAAACTTATTTACAATTTGTTTAGCTTCGGGTATCCGGTGGGGAATCACTTACACAAAACGTTGGTAATACTAATGATATGAACACTTTAGATAGAGGAAGGATTCGATCTAGAGTAAATAGATATCAAACTCAAAGTGGAAGGGAGAGCGAGGAGCCACAATTCCTGACTCAATAACAAGATGGTTCTCCTTTGCTCCCTGGTGCAGCATAGGCAGAGGGTGAGAAGGATATTAATGTCCAATATGCTTTATGAAGTCAATAATCGGAATCACGAAGCAATATTCAGTCCGGAGATTCTGAATCAGTCCAAAACCTGGTGTTGAGAGCAGCGGGCAGGAAAGTTTATAATCCAGAATTCTGTTCTTGGTATAATTTTTGTAAAGCCAAGGAAAAGAAAAAATAAGACCCAAGCACGTTGCCTGACACTGAAAGTGAAACTGGAGTACACGTGATGGATGCTGGTGGAGGGGGATGGGTGAGTAGCACACACCCCGCTGGCTGAAGACGAGCCAGAACCAAAGGGAAAAAAGGAGCTGGGTTACTGAAGAACCCCTCTGTTTAACTGCTTTTTTGAAACAAAACTGACCACTGGAAGAAAAGTGATTTGAAACTTAGCCAATCACCTTCTGGGCATCAGCACAGTGGTGAGTGGTCAGGATATCTGCCAAACAGGTTTGGCTAGCTTTTTACTGGTACATGTTTCCTTTTGTCTATCTCCCCCAGCTTCTTAGGGATCTTACTGAAACCTGTTTTGGGCCTAGTCATGTCCAACCAGGACAGGGCCCCATGCTCTTTAATGTCTTTATTGATGATCTGGATGAGGGCATTGAGTCCATCATCAGTAAATTTGCAGATGACAGCAAGCTGGGGGCAGGTGTTGATCTGCTGGATAGTTGAGGGGCTTTGCAGAGGGACCTCGACAGGCTGGACAGATGGGCAGAATCCAACGGCATGAGATTTTAACACACCCAAGTGCCGGGTTCTGCACATTGGCCACAACAACCCCATGCAGTGCTACAGGCTGGGGTCAGAGTGACTGGAGAGCAGCCAGGCAGAGAGGGCCCTGGGGATACTGGTCTATGGTAGGCTGAACATGAGCCTGCAGTGTGCCCAGGTGGCCAAGAGGGCCAATGGCATCCTGGCCTGCATCAGGAACAGTGTGGCCAGTAGGAGCAAGGAGGTGATTCTCCCCCTGTATGCTGCACTGGTTAGGCCGCACCTTGAGTACTGTGTCCAGTTCTGGGCCCCTCAGTTTAGGACTTTCTGGAATGTGTCCAGAGAAGGGCAACAAAGTAGGTGAGGGTTTTGGAACACAAGCCCTATGAGGAGTGACTGAGGGGGCTGGGGTTGCTTAGCCTGGAGAAAAGAAGGCTCAGGGGAGACCTTATTGCTCTCTACAACTACCTGAAGGGAGGTTGTAGAGAGGCAGAGGTTGGTTTCTTCTCCCAGGCAACCAGCACCAGAACAAGAGGACACAGTCTGAAGCTGAGCCTGGGGAGGTTTAGGCTGGAGGTTAGGAAGAAATTCTACACAGAGAGAGTGATTGCCCATTGGAATGGGCTCCCTGGGGAGGTGGAGGATCACCATCATTGGAGGTGTTTAGGAGGAGACTTGATAGAGTGCTTGGTTGCATGGTTTAGTTGGTTAGGTGGTATTGGATGATCGGTTTGATGCAATGATCTCAAAGGTCTCTTCCAACCTGGTCTATTCTATTCTATTCTATTCTATTCTATTCTATTCTATTCTATTCTACTGCTCCTGTACCATGATTTCCATAACTTATTTCTCTCACAGAAAACTCTCTGAAACACTTGATTCCCTCATCTATCATATCCCATTTCTGAGGGTTCCATGTGAGGTCGTTCTTGGATGGATATCTCATTAGGACATCCAACAGAAGGCGTGCCTACAACGAAACTCTACCAAGGCAACTGCCTAAATGCTTGTCAATTCCAGAATCTTTCATGAGAGTTCCCAACTGGGCCACTGACTTGTTACCTACCATTAAAGCCCAAGCACCTGTGTCATAGCATCTTCCTAACTAGCTCATTATCGGTTCAGTGTCTCCTCTAATAAAATCTTTTTTTTCATGCCTGGGTGCATTAGCTGCTTGTATGTCATCATCATCCTCTCCATCATCCTGCTGTCCCCTAGACTCCCTGTTAAAATCTTGTACATGATCTTCTCAAGTTCAAAAGGACCTCCCTTGGTTCCTGATCTACTAGGACTCATACCCTGTCCTGCATCTCCATCATTCATTGGTGGTTTCATTAATCCAGCTAGGTCTTTAAGACAGACTTTCTCTTCCTCATCAGAAGCATCCTTTTTCTTTTCATCTGTATCATGACCAGAAGGATCCTTTTCCTTAGGCTTCAGTTTTACTGGTGCTGCTTGGAAATTCACAGTGGGACCGGCAGAAACAGAAGGGGCTTGCACAGAAACAGCATCACCGGGCACTCTTTGGGACCTTGCTTCTGCCCCTGTTAGACACACTGCCAGTCCATCTGCTGCAGGTGAAGGTCTCTCTGCAACCTTAGCCTCGGCAATGGTCGCTGCCTGTAGTGCCTCCAATACTACTGCCGTTACTTTCTATATCAGAAGGTCTTCTGGCACCTTTTCATAGTATACCCTCTCTGAATCGCAATTATCACAACACAGTTCTTCTACCTCATTTTTATGAGCAATTTTACCATACAGATCATTATTCAGGGTAGCACTTGCCTCTGCTGTTTGCTGCTGGGTGGGGGCTGATGGTGAAACATCCAGGACTGTGGCTTTTACTGGCACATCCGGGTCTGCCACCACCACCGCCTTTATGGGTGCTGGCATGGGGTCTGTTTCTTTTACTGGCACCACCGCTGTTTGTTGCCGGGTAGGGATGCCGTCGCAGCAGGGCTCTCTCATGATGTTGCGTGAACTAAGAGCTCAGCCCCTCCCCGATTTTTCGTTGTTTGTCCCTGCCTGTGTTGGTGGGGGTTTAGTTTGCCGTGGCGGAGTATGCGCTAGAGGTACCCATATCACCTCATTATTCCATATTTCTGGATCAGTTAATGCCTCTTCCATGACACATATAGCAGTGAGATTCCAGAAATGCAGGGCGAATAAAATAGAATAGAATAGAATAGAATAGAACAGAATAGAATAGAACAGAATAGAACAGAATAGAATAGACCAGGTTGGAAGAGACCTTCAAGATCATCTCGTCCAACCCATCAACCAATCCACCATGGCGCCAAGCACCCCATCAAGACTCCTCCTGATCACCTCCAGTGACGGCGACTCCACCACCTCCCCAGGGAGCCCATTCCAATGGGCAATCACTCTCTCTCTGTATAGAACTTCTTCCTAACATCCAACCTAAACCTCCCCTGGTGCAGTCTGAGACTGTGTCCTCTTGTTCTGGTACTGGCTGCCTGGGAGAAGAGACCATCATCCGCTTGTCTACAACCTCCCTTCAGGTAGTTGTAGAGAGTGATAAGGTCACCCCTGAGTCTCCTCTTCCCCAGGCTGAGCAACCCCAGCTCCCTCAGTCTTTCCTCATAGGGCTTGTGTTCCAAACCCCTCACCAACTTTGTTGCTCTTCTCTGGACTCGTTCCAGGAAGTCAACATCCTTCCTAAACTGAGGGGCCCAGAACTGGACACAGTACTCGAGGTGTGGCCTAACCAGTGCAGTGTACAGGGGCAGAATGACCTCCCTGCTCCTGCTGGCTACACTGTTCCTGATGCAGGCCAGGATGCCATTGGCCCTCTTGGCTGCCTGGGCACACTGCAGGATCATGTTCAGCCTGCCATCGACCAGTACCCCCAGGTCCCGCTCTGCCTGGCAGCTCTCCAGCCACTCTGACCCCAGCCTGTAGCACCGCATGGGGTTATTGTGGCCAATGTGCAGAACTCGGCACTTGGATGTGTTAAATCTCATGCCGTTGAATTCTGCCCATCTGTCCAACAACATCCACAGCCCTCCCCACATCCACCAGGTGGGTCACCTGATCATAGAAGGAGATCAGGTTGGTCAGGCAGGACCTGCCCTTCCTAAATCCATGCTGGCTAGGCCTGATCCCTTGGCCATCCTCTAAGTGCTGTGTGATTGCACTCAGGATGACCTGTTCCATGATCTTGCCTGGCACTGAGGTCAGGCTGACAGGCCTATAATTCCCTGGCTCATCCAACCGGCCCTTCTTATGGATGGGCACCACGTTGGCCAGCTTCCAGTCTCTGGGACCTCTCCAGTGAGCCAGGACTGCTGGAAAATGATGGATAGTGGCTTGGCCAGCTCATCCGCCAGCTCTCTCAGCACCCTAGGATGAATCCCATCTGGTCCCATGGACTTGTGGGGATCCAAGCTGCTAAGGAGAGTTCCAACCACCTCCTCATGGAACATAGGGAAACTGTGCAGCTCCCTGGCTCCTTCTGCCAGCTCTGCAGGCCAGCTGTCAAGAAGACGTTCTGCCCTTCTAGTAAAAATGGAGGCAAAGAAGGTGTTAAGTATCTCTGCCTTTTCCTCTTTCCTTGATACAACATTTCCCTCCATGTCAACCAAGGAGTGGAGGTTGTCCTTTCCCTTCCTCTTGCTATTAATATATTTATAGAAGGAGTAATCACAGAATGCATTGGATTGGAAGACAGCGTCAAAGATCATCTTGCCCAACCCCCCCTTATTAAGCAAGGGCACCTCCAACTACATATAATGGATTTAATTTTGAGCACAAGTACATAGGACAAGACTTTTTTTACATTTTTCGGACCTTGATATATATACAAACTTGATGTCAAGATTAAGTATTAGAATGTTTAACAAGTTTTAAGTAGATGCTTTCTGCAGCACACACACTTGGCATTCAAGAGAGAATCATAATTCATTCATGTGGCATTGAGTGCACCCTCAGCAAGTTTGCTGATGACACCAAGCTGTGTGGTGCGGCAGACACGCTGGAGGAAGGAGGCCATCCAGAGGGACCTTGACAGGCTGGAGAGGTGGGCACAAGCCAACCTCATGAGGTTCAATAAGAGCAAGTGCAGGGTCCTGCATCTGGGTCGAGGAAATCCCAGGCACAAATCCAGGCTGGGCAGTGACTGGCTGGAAAGCAGCCCTGAGGAGAGAGATTTGGGGGTGCTGGTGGACAAAAATCTCAACAGGAGCTCTCAATGTGCACTTGCAGCCCGCAAAGGCAATCAGATCCTGGGCTGCAGCAGAAGTGTGGCCAGCAGGTCGAGGAGGTGATCCTCCCCTCTACTCAGCTCTGGTGAGGCCCCACCTGGAATACTGCATCCAGTTCTGGAGCCCCTATTACAAGAGGGATGTGGAGGTGCTGGAACGTGTCCAGAGAAGGGCCACGAGGATGATCAGAGGGCTGGAGCACCTCTCCTGTGAGGACAGACTGAAGGAGTTGGGGCTGTTCAGTCTGCAGAAGAGAAGGCTCCGAGGTGACCTAATTGTGGCCTTCCAGTATCTGAAGGGGGCCTACAGGAAGGCTGGGGAAGGACTTCTCAGGATCTCAGGTAGTGATAGGATTAGGGGGAATGGAATGAAGCTGGAGGTGGGGAGATTCAGGCTGGACGTGAGGAGCAAGTTCTTCACCATGAGAGTGGTGAAGCCCTGGAATGGGATGTCCAGGGAGGTGGTTGAGGCCCCATCCCTGGAGGTGTTTAAGAGCAGGCTGGATGAGGCTCTGGCCAGCCTGATCTAGTATGAGGTGTCCCTGACCATAGCAGGGGGGTTGGAACTAGATGATCCTTGTGGTCCCTTCCAACCCTGACTGATACTATGATACTATGATACTACTATGATTCCATGAGCAGTTTTTAAGCTGGAGCTCTATGCAGATATTGATAGAAACTGAGCTATCTAGGATAAAGCTAGTTTCGGTGTGCCTACATTTTTAACAGTGATGACAACACAGATGTACCCATAAATATTTTTCATATGCACATTCTTGAATTTTTAAAGTAATTCAAACATGTTAACAGTAAATGCAGATAAATCAATTAGCATGTTTTAAATTATAGATATTTGCTTGGAAATATCTTTCAATCAGTGGCAAGGTAGAGAGATGAAATGCATATTTTTATCTGTCACAAGGTAGACAAGAAGGGCAGTTCTTCCTCCCCGTCCCTGTGGCATTGTCTTCCATAACATCAGGAGTGTGGCTAGAGGCCCTTGCAGTGAAGACTGAGGTAAAGAAGTTATTAAGTACCTCAGCCTTTTCCTCATCACTTGTGACCATGTCACCAGTTTCCTTTCTGAGGGGGCCCACACCTTCCCTAGTCGTCTTCTTCCCATTAATATACCTGTAGAAGTTCTTAGTGTTCCCTTTAACCTACCTGGCTAGATTCAATTCGAATTCTGCATTGGCTTTCCTAACCAGGACTCTTGCTGCTCGGGCAGCTTCCTTATATACCCCCTGTTCTACCTGTCCTTCTCTCCACTTCCTGTAGAGTTTCTTTTTAAGTAATAGTGTGTCCAGTAGCTCCTTGCTCATCCAGGCAGGCCTCCTAGCATTCTTACCTGCTTTTCTCTTTGTTGGTATACAGAGCTCCTGGACACAGAGGAGGTGGTCCTTGAATACTGACAAGCTGTCCTGGGTCCCTCTTCCCTCCAGGGCTTTGTCCCACGACACTTTGGCTAGCAGATCCCTGAAGCTATCAAAGTCTGCATGCCTAAAGTCCAGGGTCATAAGCTTGGAATACTTCCTCCTGATTGCCCTGAGGATATTAAATTCAACTGCTTCATGGTCACTGCAGCCAGGGCTGTCTCTGAGCCTCACATTGCTTACCAGCCCTTCCCTGTTGGTAAGAACAAGGTCCAGCATAGCACCATTTCTTGTTGGTTCCTCTACCATTTGGAGGAGGAGGTTGTCTTCTATGCAGTCCAGGAACATCCTGGATTGCTGGTGCCTTGCTGTGTTGTCCCTCCAGCAGATGTCCAGGTGGTTGAAATCACCCATGAGGACCAGGGCTTGTGACCTGGAAGCCGCTTCTATTTGCCTGTGGAGGGCCTCACCTGCTTGGATCTGCTGGTCAGGTGGCCTGTAGGAGACCCCCACAGTAATATCTCCTTCCCTGTCCTGCCTTTAATTTTAACCCATACACTCTCAACCAGCTCATCATCCCTCCCCAGGTGGAGCTCCACTGATTCCAACTGGCTATTGACATAGAGGGCAACACCTCCTCCTCTCCTTCCTGCCTATCCTTCCTAAAGAGTTTATACCCATCTATCCCTGCATTCCAGTCATGGGAATCATCCCACCAAGTTTCAGTAACAGCCACTATGTCGTGGCATCCCAGCAGCACAGTGGCCCTTAACACATCCTGTTTGTTGCCCAAGCTGCGCGCATTCGCATAGAAGCACTTCAGCTGGGCTGGCCTTGTCCTCCTCTTGTGCCAAATCCCCTCGGTTTCCACAGAATGTCCTGGTGGATCATTCGTGGCTTGCCTCAGGGCAGCAAGTTGAGAGCCCTTACCAGCTCTCCTTCTCTCTGCTGCTGGTGAGCTGCCCCTCTGTTTGTCACCGGCCAGCAGGAGACTATTAACCCCTTCCCCCTTCAAATCTAGTTTAAAGCCCTATCAATGAGCCCTGCCAATTCCTGCCCCAGGATTCTTTTCCCCCTCTGGGACAAGTGTGTCCCATAAGTTGTTTTCAGCTGTGGTGCCTTGAAAACCAATCCATGATTGTGGAACCCAAAGCCCTGTCGATGGCACCAGCCCTGAGCCATGAATTGACCTGTCGGCCCTTCCTCAGTGTTTCCTCATCCATTGCTGACGTTAGAGGGATAGTAGAGAACACAACTTGAGCCCCTGATCCCTTTAGCAGTTGCCCTAAAGTTCTGAAGTCTTTTTTAATAGATTGTGAGCCTCTCATTGTTACATCGTCACTACCCACCTGAAAGACCAGGAGTGGATAGTAGTCTGAAGGACTCACGAGGTTGGGAATTTTATCTACAATGTCTTTTACTTGGGCATTAGGGAGGCAGCTGACCTCTCTATGAAATGGGTCTGGTCTGCATATTGTGCCCTCTGTTCCCCTCAGTAGGGAGTCTCCTATGACGATGACCCTACGAGGTTTCTTTTCTGGGTAAGTTTTGATGGCTGGCCTGAGGCAACCTGTCATTGGTGCAGCTTCTGACCTTCTTGAGTCCTCGGCCTTACCAATGACCTGTTCCTCCTGCAGAGCCTCATACCTGTTCTGTAATTGCACTGGAGGCAGCGTGCTGCTCAAAGTAGCAGACTTTCTCCATTTGCATTTCTTCCGTCGGGCAGAGACCTGTTCCCATTGGCCCTGCTCATGTGGGTTACTACAGGGATTTTGAGAGGCTTGCTGCTGGGAAGGTATCAAACTCCTGTTCCACTAAGAGTTACCCCCTGTTCTGGTTTAGGAGAGGTTACATTATGGGAATCGTCAATTTTCCGTTCGCCATCTCTTATAGCTCTTAGCCTTTCCACCTCTTCTTTTAGTTTGGCCACCATGTTCATCAGATAACTGATCTGCTGACACCTAACACAGAAGTTGCTCCTTCCATCCTCCATATCGAGTGCCAGGTTCCAGCACTCACTGCAGCCACCTACCTGAACATCAGCATGATTGTGAGTGGTCTCTGTTTGGGTGCCCACTGTTCTTCTGTTAGCCTTTACTCTAGTAGTAACCATCTTGCAGTAACCACCCTCTCCACCCGGCTTTTTTTTTTTTTTTTTTTTTCCCCCCCCCCTATCAGCGAGCAGGCTGAGCTGCGCTCCTCAAGCTGCCTCCTCTCTTCAGCCACCCGCTAGGTTCTGTTTGGTTTGCGCACGGTTGCCGCGGCAACCCCTCCCCAGCTATGTCACTGCCCTCAGGCAGTGACCAGTTAACGTTGTCCCCTTAAGAAAGGGAATATGGTGGACGGAAGTTGGTAAACGGAAAGAATAATCTAAACTAATTTCATTGGAAGAGTGGGAGGAAGCACCTTCTGAACTGGGAGTGAACTGGGAGTGAACTGGGCACTCCGGCACTCTATCAGTAGTCTTGCTTCCGCCTCTTCTTCAGGCAGCAGCTTTCTGTGCTGGGCTTTCTGCCAAGACTTTGGCCTTGAAACCGATAAGATAGAAGGCCTGTATTAACTGCTTTCCAATTAACACAAAACTGCTTTTAACTTCTTTCTTTCTCTTTCTCTCTCTCTTTTCTGACCTACTCGGGGGAAAGGTGGGGAGAGAGGGGAGAGCGGAGGTGGGGAACCCCCTCTGCCGAGGGGGGTTACTCTCATTTCTGTGTTACTCTGTTGTATATCTTTGTATATATTGTAAATATTGTAAATTTGTATATATTCCCCTGCATACCCTACATTGCTTTGTAAATATAAAGTTCCACTGCTTTGCTAATTCAGCTTGTGAGTTTTTTTTTCCCTTTCCCTTCAATTTTTCTTTCCCCTTACTTACAGGGGGGAGGGAAGAGGCTCCTTGGCCTTACCCTTCCAACCCACCACATTTTTTTTTTCTTGGCGTACCCAACGTATGGCAGATAATTAGTTTAATTTATTACTTGATTGATTTAGTGTTTTCCAGCTGAATTAGCAAACATGAAGGTATTGTGGTTTGTGGAGCGATTATTCTTCTCAATTTTTGGGGCTCTGGTTTACAGATATTGTTTGGGTTTGATTTTGGATTACCTGGGTAAATATTTGGTGCGGACAATTTATATGTGGGTTATGTATAGAGTTAAATTATGGTATGGAAAATGCATGAATTTCTTATGGCCAGTGAAATACAGAAATGTTACCTCCACCACTCTTCCAATTGAGATAAAGGGTTTTAAGATTCCACCTGAGAGAGTAACTTTAGGTGATGCCTGGGATCCAAAGGTGATTTATTTGATGTGCATAATTCTGCTGCTGGTGATAATTATCGTGTATCTCCTGATTTCTTTACGGCGAGAGAGAAAGGTGTCCAGAGCTTGTTTTGTTATTAAAACTAGATCAAAAAGAAAACGCCGTGGCTCTGGATCAGTCCCAGAGTCATCTAGTGATGAGGAATGTCCAGGATCTGTGTCAGTTAAAAAGAAGGCTAAAAAGTTAATTGGTAAAGCAGCTCTAAATGACTTTGCTGATTCTGGCAAGCAGCCAAGGGCATCGGCTGGTATCAACATGGCGCCTACTCCTTCTCCCACTCCTTCTCCTTCTTCTTCTTCTCCGTCAGCCATTAACGGAGCAACGTCACTTCCGCCTACTCCCTCGGTGGGACCGGAAGTCACTGCCCCAGCAGATGATTTATCTCAGGACCTGTCAGCTTCCATTAAGGTGGCTGTAAATTCAAACACAGCTCCAGTTAAGGTGGCTACTTTAAAGACTAGAGGTGGAAAGGCCAAAGATGGAGAAGAAGAGGTGGAGACTGATCCTGGTGAGGGGCCCTCTACTCTAAAAGATCCTGCTGAGGAGGAAGAGAAGGTTTGTTTTAAAGATCTAGCTAACCTAGTGAGATCAAAGCAGGATGGAGATGAAGTTAGGAAAGCAGCTGGCTCACAGAGTCAGCCTGCACGGCGGGGTGGAGCAACGGTTCCTGGTAGGCAGGCTCAGAGATTTCTGATCTGGCACGGTGGCAGGCAGGGCTGGACCCGGTGGGATTGGCCCGGCAGCAATGGGCTTCGGGGCCGGCGAGGACAGCCCCAGGGAAGAGGTGTGGCTGTGCAAAGCAGTGGCTTCCCCTTTGCTTGGCTCAAAGGAGCGGGTGGGACCCTTATCGGAACAGTCCCGGCTTTGGAGCACAGGGCATGAAATGGTGCTCTGGATTTCCCTGAGGTTCACAGGGCACGGAACTGTGGAAGAAATGGCTCCTCTTCTCTCCCACAAATGGAGGGGTCACACAGGCATGCAGCTAAATGCTGGTCCTGCTCTGTGCGGCGGGTACACATGCTTGGTGGCTCGTCAATCTGCTTCTTAAGGCTGAGGCAGACATTTGGACTGCTGGACTCAGCTAAGTCCCTTCCCCGGCAACTGGGTAGATCTTACCCTCGGGGGTCCAGTCCTCTTGAAGAAATGGCGGGCTCTTCTGACTGGTGAGACTGGTAATACAATACTGTAGCTTCTCAGGCTCTCAGCATTGGTCCCTACTCTGGAGATGCTCTCAGGGCTAAGGCTCAACAGGCCTGCCCAGATGCAGGCTTAATAGCAAGGCTATGGCATGAGCTCAGCCTAGAGCAAGGGGAGAGAACAAAGTGAAAGAGGGCAACAAATTGGGGTAATACTTATTTATAGGTTTCTTGAGGTTAGATTTGGCCAATGGGCACTCTTGTAAACAACCAGCTTCAGCCTATAGAAAGCATGAAACTAGAATTATGCCCATACTTGGTATAAGCACAAGCATCCCATGTGATGGGTGCTTGCAGTAGTCTGTACCATCCTGGCCTTTGTTCCCCTCACGAAAGGAGGGGGAACTTGTCCACGTGCTGGGACAAGTTTCAATATCTGGGCATAATTCTGGGCATAATGTGCCTTCACCACACCACAAGATGCCTTAAGGGCTGAATGGGGTTTTTCAGAGCATGCATCATACTGTAGGATATTCCAGAAGAGACCAAAAAAGGCCTGAACACGAGCCCTATTATTTTCATTCACTTTGTTCAAGGACACCGAGAAAAGGTGCTTGGAATGGGAAAAGGGACTACTGTCCCTAACCAGGGCTGTAAAAGAAGCAGAGAAACTGCACACTTCACAAGACTTTGTGGCGCAAGGAACTTTTCCTCTTCTAAAACAAATCCTCAAGGGATCACCTCCACCAAAGGGAATAGCCCGGAAGGCCACAATAAGAAAGTGGTATGCCTATGCCTATCTGGAGGGAATTGGACAGCTATTGCAATTGAAAGAGGATCCAACAAAGGTTTCCAAATTGCAACAGCCTGTAAACCCAGACTAAGTTCTATTAGGTCAGTCCTACAAGCCTTCTCCAATTAAGGAAACACCGGAAGTCACCATGGGCTCGAGTACAGAAGGAGTGTGGTTCACTGATGCCTCCTCCCACCTTGTGGGATCCCAATGGCATTACAAAGCCACAGCATTGGAGATTGGCATGGGCAAGATGGTCACAGAAGGTGAAGGCAGTGCACAGGTAGAAGAGTTACGTGCACTCATTTGGCTGTAGAGAATGGCGCTATGGCCCTCCACACGGATTCCTATGCCACCTTTAAAAGGGCCACTTAATGGATCTGTCAGTGAGAATCCAACCAGCGGGAAATAGGCACACCAAAGTCTGGAGGGCTGAGGACTGGCAAAATATGTTAGAAATAGGCCAGTCCAGACACATTGACTGAAGGCCAACCGTCCAAATCAAGCCCCAGCCAAACACATCAGACTGGATAAGACTCTCTGGAGTACCTGGCAAATTGTTGGTCCCCTGAAGCCATCACACAGCAAAGGTACATTCTGGTAAGAGTACAAGTGGTTTCAGGATTAACCATGGCCACAGCTACCAGTACTGCCATAGAAGCTCAAACAACTGAAACTCTAAAACAATGGTTCAGTGTCTTGCCTATGCCTAAGTGTATCCAGAGTGACAATGGATCACAGAATCACAGAATCACAGAATGCTAGGGGCTGGAAGGGACCTTGAGAGATCATCTAGTGCAACCCCCCCTGACAAAGCAGGATCACCTATACCAGATCACACAGGAACTCATCCAGGCAGGTCTGGACTATCTCCAGAGAGGAAGACTCCACAACTCCCCTGAGCAGCCCATTCCAGTGTTCTGTCACCCTCACAGGGAAATAATTCTTCCTCCTGTTTCCATGGAACTTCCTAGGCCTCAACTTCCACCCATTGCCCCTTGTCCTGTCATTGGACATAGCCAAGAAGAGCCTGGCTCCATCCTCTTGGCACTCACCCTTTACATATTTATAAACATTAATGAGGTCACCCCTTAGTCTCCTCTTCTCCAAGCTGAAGAGCCCCAGCTCCCTCAGCCTGTCCTTGTAAGAAAGATGTTCCACTCCCTTAATCATTTTCGTGGCTCTGCGCTGGACTCTTTCAATCAGCTCCCTGTCCTTCTTGAACTGAGGGGCCCATAACTGGACACAATATTCCAGATGTGGCCTCACCAGGGCAGAGTAGAGAGGGAGAAGAACCTCTCTCGACCTACTGACCACACCCCTTCTAATACAACCCAGTATATCATTGGCCTTCATGGCCACAAGAGCACATTGTTGGCTCATGGTCAACCTTCCATCCACTAGGACCCCCACATCCTTTTCCCCTTCACTGCTCTCCAGCAGGTCAGTCCCCAACCCATACTTGTACATGGGGTTGCTCTTTCCCAGGTGCAAGACTCCACACCTGCCCTTGTCGAACTTCATTAAATTTCTCCCTGCCCAACTCTCCAGCCTGTCCAAGTCCTTCAGAACGGCAGCACAACCCTCTGGTGTGTCAGCCACTCCACCCAGTTTGGTGTCATCAGCAAACTTGCTGACAGTGCAGTCAGTGCCCTCATCCATGTTGTTGATGAATATATTGAGCAGCACTGATCCCAGTACTGACCCCTGAGGGACTCCACTAGATACAGGCCTCCAACTAGACTCTGTCCCATTGACCACAACTCTTTGACTTCTTCCCTTCAACCAGGTCTCAGTCCACCTCACTACCTGATCATCCAGACCACACTGTCTCAGCTTAGCTGCAAGGATGCTGTGGGAGAGAGTGTCAAATGCCTTACTGAAATCAAGTTAAACCACATCCACCACTCTACCATCATCAATCCACCTGGTTATGTCCTCATAAAGGTTGGTCAAACATGATTCCCCTTTGGTAAAACCATGTTGACTGCCCCTAATGACCTTCTTGTCCTTGAGATGCCTAAGGACAGTGACGAGGATAAGTTGATCCATCAGCTTTCCAGGGATAGAGGTGAGGCTGACCAGTCTATAGTTACCTGGGTCCTCCCTCTTACCCTTTTTGAAGACTGGAGTGATATTTGCCTCCTCTAGTCCCCAGGCACCTCTCCTGTCGCCATGACTTACCAAAGATGATGGAGAGTGGTCTGGCAATCACCTCCGCCAGATCTCTCAGCACCCTTGGCTGCATCCCATCATGACCCATTGTGGTGGGTTGAAAATCACCCCCAACATAAAATTGCCAGACCAGCTCAGTGGAAGCGAATGAAGCTGTATTTACAAGCAAAACTACAATCTAAATATGAAATGCAATGAATACGTACAAAATATACAATATTTACATCTATGTACAATTTACAAACAGCACAAGAAACCCCTGGACAAACCAGGGGCTACTAATATCTTCCCACTCCCTGCTCCCTTGCCTACCCCCTGTACACAGGACAAGAGAAAGAGCAGAGAGTTGCTGTTAGTTACTTAACCACAACAGCAGCCTAAGCTTAAACAGCCTAAGGCAAAGCAGACGAAGGTTAAACAGCCTTCCCCTGGCATCAGGACCTGTTCCCTTAAAAAAAAGAGGAGGGTAATTGTTATTGGTGATTCCCTTCTGAGGGGAATGGAGGGCCCTATATGTCGGCCTGACCCACCTCATAGGGAACTCTGTTGTCTGCCAGGAGCCCAAGTTAATGATGTTACCAGTAGGCTGCCTAGACTGGTGCAGCCCTCTGACTACTACCCTTTACTAGTTATGCAGTTAGGCAATGATGATGTTGCAACCAGAACTCCCAGGGCTATCAAAGATGACTTCAGGGCCCTGGGAGATCTGGTTGAGGGGTCAGGGGCACAAATAATTTTTTCATCAATACCCTTAGCTGCAGGAGGGAATACCATAAGGAACAGGTCAGCAGCTGAAGTCAACAAGTGGCTTAGAGGCTGGTGCAGTCAAAAGAATTTTGGGTTTTTTGATCTTGGGAAACTTTCTACTGCACCAGGCCAGCTGGCAACAGATGGAGTACATCTGTCCCAGAGAAGGGGAAAGGTCACAGTATATGAGAACGGCCTGTCCCCCAAAGGTAAAAAGATCCTGGGAAGGGAATCGACAGGTCTCTTGGACAGGGCTTTAAACTAGTTTCGAAGGGGGAAGGGGCTGAAACTAGTCCCCTCAGGCAAGAGTCTGGGGGCGACAAGCTAGAGTCGGAGGTGAAACCAGCAGCCCAGCTGAAGTGCATGTACACTAATGCACGAAGCATGAGCAACAAACAAGAGGAGCTGGAAGCCTTGTTGCAGCAGGAAAGTTATGATGTAGTTGCCATCACAGAGACGTGGTGGGACGACTCACATGACTGGAGTGCTGCAATTGACGACTACAAGCTCTTCAGGAGAGACAGGCAAGGAAGAAGGGGCGGAGGGGTGGCCCTGTACATCAGGGAGGCAATAGATGCCATTGAGACGGAGATTAGGGACGATCGGGTTGAATGCTTGTGGGTAAGAATTAGAGGGAAGACCAGCAGGGCAGACACCCTGGTTGGAGTCTGTTATAGACCACCCAACCAGGAGGAGGAGGTTGATGAAGCATTCAATAGGCAGCTTAGGGCTGTCTCAAGATCTCTCGTCCTTGTTCTCATGGGCGACTTCAACCTGCCTGACATCTGCTGGGATCTCAACACAGCAGAGAGGAGGCAGTCTAGGAGGTTCTTAGAATGCATGGAGGACAGCTTCTTATCCCAGGTGCTGCGAGAGCCTACCAGGGGTAAGGCTATGCTTGACCTCCTCTTCACTAACAGGGAAGGGCTGGTGGGTGATGTGGTGGTTGGAGGGTGTTTGGGGTCCAGTGACCACGAGATAATTGAATTCTCTGTTTTTGGTCAAGCTAAGAGGGGTAGCAAGAAGACCTCCACTCTGGACTTCTGGAGGGCAGACTTCAGGTTACTCAAGGAACTAATTCAGAGGGTTCCTTGGGATAAAGCCCTTAAAAACAAAGGGGTCCAGGAGAGCTGGTCCTACTTCAAGGAAGAATTGTTGAAGGCTCAGGGACAGGCTGTGCCAATGTGCCGGAAGATGAGCCGCTGGGGCAGACAGCCAGCCTGGATGGTTAATGAACTTTTAATGGAACTAAGGGAAAAAAAGAGGGTGTATCACCTTTGGAAGAGAGGAGAGGCAACCCACGGAATGCTTAAGGATGTTGCCAAATCATGCAGGATGAAAATTAGGGAGGCAAAAGCACATTTGGAGCTTAAACTGGCCTCTACTGCGAAAGACAACACAAAGTCCTATAAATATATTAATAGCAAGAGGAAGGGAAAGGACAACCTCCACTCCTTGGCTGACATGGAGGGAAATGTTGTATCAAGGAAAGAGGAAAAGGCAGAGATACTTAACACCTTCTTTGCCTCCATTTTTACTAGAAGGACAGAACGTCTTCCTGACAGCTGGCCTGCAGATCTGGCAGAAGGAGCCAGGGAGCTGCACAGTTTCCTATGTTCCATGAGGAGGTGGTTGGAACTCTCCTTAGCAGCTTGGATCCCCACAAGTCCATGGGACCAGATGGGATCCATCCTAGGGTGCTGAGAGAGCTGGCAAATGAGCTGGCCAAGCCACTCTCCATCATTTTCCAGCAGTCCTGGCTCACTGGAGAGGTCCCAGAGGACTGGAAGCTGGCCAACGTGGTGCCCATCCATAAGAAGGGCCGGTTGGATGAGCCAGGGAATTATAGGCCTGTCAGCCTGACCTCAATGCCAGGCAAGATCATAGAAGAGGTCATCCTGAATGCAATCACACAGCACTTAGAGGATGGCCAAGGGATCAGGTCTAGCCAGCATGGATTTAGGAAGGGCAGGTCCTGCCTGACCAACCTGATCTCCTTCTATGATCAGGTGACCCGCCTGGTGGATGTGGGGAGGGCTGTGGATGTAGTCTACCTGGACCTCAGCAAGGCCTTTGACACCGTCCCCCATAGCAAACTCCTGGCCAAGCTGTCAGCCCATGGCTTGGACGGGAGCACACTGCGATGGGTTAGGAACTGGTTGGAGGGCCGAGCCCAGAGAGTGGTGGTGAATGGTGCCACATCCAGCTGGCGGCCAGTCACTAGTGGTGTGCCCCAAGGATCAGTGCTGGGCCCCATGCTCTTTAACATCTTTATTGATGATCTGGATGAGGGCATTGAGTCCATCATCAGTAAATTTGCTGATGACACCAAGCTGGGGGCAGGAGTTGATCTGCTAGAGGGTAGAGAGGCTCTGCAGAGGGACCTCGACAGGCTGGACAGATGGGCAGAATCCAACAGCATGAGATTGAACACATCCAAGTGCCGGGTTCTGCACATTGGCCACAACAACCCCATTTGGTGCTACAGGCTGGGGTCAGAGTGGGTGGAGAGCAGCCAGGCAGAGCGGAACCTGGGGGTACTGGTCGATGGCAGGCTGAACATGAGCCTGCAGTGTGCCCAGGCAGCCAAGAGGGCCAATGGCATCCTGGCCTGCATCAGGAACAGTGTGGCAAGCAGGAGCAGGGAGGTCATTCTGCCCCTGTACACTGCACTGGTTAGGCCACACCTCGAGTACTGTGTCCAGTTCTGGGCCCCTCAGTTTAGGAAGGATGTTGACTTGCTGGAACGAGTCCAGAGAAGAGCAACAAAGTTGGTGAGGGGTTTGGAACACAAGCCCTATGAGGAAAGACTGAGGGAGCTGGGGTTGCTCAGCCTGGAGAAGAGGAGACTCAGGGGTGACCTGAAGGGAGGTTGTAGACAGGCTGATGATGGTCTCTTCTCCCAGGCAGCCAGTACCAGAACAAGAGGACACAGTCTCAGGCTGCGCCAGGGGAGGTTCAGGTTGAATGTTAGGAAGAAGTTCTATACAGAAAGAGTGATTGCCCATTGGAATGGGCTGCCCAAGGTGGTGGTGGAGTCGCCATCATTGGAGGTGTTCAGGAGGAGACTTGATGGGGTACTTGGTGCCATGGGTTAGCTGTTTGGGTGGGTTGGATTGGTTCATGGGTTGGACACGATGATCTTGAAGGTCTCTTCCAACCTGGTTTGGTTTATTCTAAATAAAGTTTATTCTAAACAAGAACACATTCAAAGCCAGGAAAGCCAGCAGAAGCCAGAAGTTACAGTATCACAGTATCACAATATGACTTAGGTTGGAAAGGACCTCGAGGATCATCGAGTTCAACCTATCAACACAGACCCCATGACTAGACCATGGCACCAAGTGCCACGTCCAATCTCCTCTTGAACGCCTCCAGGGACGATGACTCAACCACCTCCCTGGGCAACCCGTTCCAATGACGAATGACTCGCTCAGTGAAGAATTTCCTCCTCACCTCGAGTCTAAACCTCCCCTGGCGCAGCTTGAGACTGTGTCCCCTTAGCATATATGCTAGAGTTAGCATATATATGTTAGCATATATTCTAGAGTGAGGAAGCCAAAAAATAAAGTTAGTTTATACAAACCAACTTTGTTAGTAGTCTTTCAATGGGATTATTTAGAACTTATCATTATTTTCCTTTTACATCCAATAGTAATTTATTTACATTCTACTACTTTCTGTTCAAGATCTGTGGAAAATTTTCCAGGCACAGCCTAAAAATACCACACCCATGGATTTATGGATGTCCGTATGACTTAACTGTTCTCTAACCCAGTCCTCATCAACCAAGGAAAATTTCTCCTTTGTCCTGTCTTTCTCTGGGGCCTCGGGTTCCTGAGGACAGCCTCCAGTAGTATAGATGGACACAAAGGAGGCATTTAGCAACTCTGCCTTCTCTGTGTCCTCTGTCATCACGGCACCTAGCTCATTCAGCAGTGGGCCTGCATTGCCTCTGGTCTTAGCTTTTTTTGCAATATATTTGAAGAAGCCATTTCTGTTGTTGTTGACCTCCCTCGCAAGGCTGAATTCCAAGGAGGCCTTAGCCTTCCTAGTAGCCTCCCTACATCCTCTGACAACTGTCTTATACTCCTCCCAAGTGGCCATCCCCTCCTTCCATGATCTGTGGACTCTCTTCTTCCACCCGAGTTTGCTTAGCAATTCCCTACTTAACCATGCAGGTCTCCTGGCTCCCTTTCTCGATTTCCTACTCTTTGGGATGCTCTGAACTTGAGCTTGGAAGAAGAGGTCCTTGAATGTTAACCAACTGTCTTGGGCCCCTTTGCCTTCTAGTACCTTGTCTTATGAGATTTCCCTTAGCAATTGCCTGAAAAGGCCAAAGTTGGCCCTGCTGAAATCCAATGTTGTAATCCTGCTTGATACTTTCTTCCTACCAGTAAAGATCCTGAACTCCACCATCTTGTGGTCACTGCAGCCAAGGCTGCCCTCAATCTTCACTGCTTCAACCAGTCCCTCCTTGTTGGTGAGTATCGGGTCCAGTAATGCTCCTCTCCTAGTTGGTTCCTCCACCATTTGCATCAAGAAATTATCATCAGTGTACTGGAGGAACCTCCTGGACTGTGGCTGGCTGGCTGTGTAGGCCTTCCAGCAAATATCTGAGTAGTTAAAATCCCCCATGACAACCAGGGCCTGTGATTGTGAGGCTGCTGTCAGATGCTTTTAGAAGGCCACATCAACTTCCTCGTCTTGATCAGGTGATCTGTAATAAACACCCACAACAGTATCACCCATGCCAGCCTGCCCCTTAATACACACACACAAACTCTCAACTCACCCCTCATCCACCCCTGGGCTGAACTCAACACATTCTAGTTGCTCTCTCACATAGAGACCACCACCACCACCACCTTGCTCAGCTGACCTATCTTTCCTAAAAAGGACATAGTCATCCATGACCACATTCCAGTCATGTGAGCTGTCCCACCATCTTTCTTGAAGGTCTCTTCCAACCTGGTCCATTCTATTCTATTCTATTCTATTCTATTCTATTCTATTCTATTCTATTCTATTCTATTCTATTCTATTTCTGTAATTGCCACTGGATCATAACCCCTTGACCACACATGGATTTCTAACTCCTCCTGTTTATTCCCCATGCTGCATGTGTTGGTGTACAGACAGCACAGAGAGCGAGCTGAGCACACCCATTCTACCTGGGGGGTGGGGGAGGCCTTCTGGTCCACATTAATACTAGAACAGTGCCCCGCTGGTGTAAGCCCAGCAACAACCCCACCCCCCCTCAACTTCACTTCACTGCAACCACAGTATGAGACTGGGCTCAAGGTGAAGGGGTTAAATGGGTGTTCCATACCCCATATTACCCACAGGCAAATGGTATTGTTGAAAGGACAAATGGTCTCATCAGAAAACACATAACTGCCTCCCAAAACAGCTTGGACACATGATTGGCCCAGGCAGTTTTATCATCACTAACCAATGGGGAATTTATGGAAGCCCCAAAAGCAAAGCATTTTGTCCTATTGAACTGATAATAGGTACTAATCACGTACCAAACTGGCCAAAGGTAAATCCCCAGCAATTGTTGCTCCACCAGGATTGCCTTAGTTATGTAGAGTTGTCCGTACATTGTTGTATGTGATAGCTATGTTCATTGTCTCATTCTATAGCAATTTTATTGCGTATATTATGCGTGGAGCCTGCTGTGGCCAGCAGGAGCAGGAAGTCATTGTGCCCCTGTACTCTGCTTTGGTTAGGCCGCACCTTGAGTACTGTGTCCAGTTCTGGGCCCCTCAGTTTAGGAAGGACATTGAGACTCTTGAACGGGTCCAGAGAAGGGCAACAAGGCTGGTGAGAGGCCTTGAACACAAGCCCCTGAGGAGAGGCTGAGGGAGCTGGGATTGTTTAGCCTGGAGAAGAGGAGGCTCAGGGGGTGACCTCATTGCCCTCTACAACTACCTGAAAGGTGGTTGTAGCCAGGAAGGGTTGATCTCTTCTCCCAGGCAATCAGCACCAGAACAAGGGGACACAGTCTCAAGCTGCGCCAGGGAGGTTCAGACTCGAGGTGAGGAGAAAGTTCTTCACCGAGCGAGTTGTTCGTCATTGGAATGGGCTGCCCAGGGAAGTGGTGGAGTCACCGTCCCTGGAGGCGTTCAAAGAGGATTGGACATGGCACTTGGTGCCATGGTCTACTCATGAGGTCTGTGTTGATAGGTCGGACTCGATGATCCTCAAGGTCTCTTCCAACCTTAGTTATACTGTGATACTGTGATACTGTTAAAGGTACTCGTAGGTTCTGTACTGGAAAAGATAATCCACAAGGAGCACAAAACAAACCTTACTAAACTGCAACGCGTTTTAACTTTGGAGGCAAGAGGTGACTGTCCACCACTCCAAGGACTCATGACTAATTTTGTGTTGGAACGCCAACGGAGTGGAATGTGGCAGTACATCCAAACGCCTTCCTTTCCTGGTGGAGATGGGATGGGGAAAACAGAGAAGCGTGGGAAAAGGGAGCAGGGGAAAGCACCTCCCCCTCCCCAAAGCTGTGGTTGGTGAACACATATGGGTCCTTCCCCCCAAAGCCAAATGTGAGGCACAAACCCCTGTGCCGGGCAAGTCTGGGCATATTTAAGCAGGGATATGCTTTCTGGTACCATTTACAACAACAAATTAGTATGGGTGTTTAAACCAACAAAGTTGGTTAGGGCTTGGAAAACAAGCCCTGAGGAGAGGCTGAGGAGCTGGGGTTGCTTAGTCTGGAGAAGAGGTGGCTCAGGGGAGACCTTATTGCTCTCTACAACTACCTGAAGAGAGGTTGAGGACAGACAGAGGTTGGTTTCTTCTCCCAGGCAACCAGCACCAGAACAAGAGGACACAGTCTCAAGTTGTGCCAGGGGAGGTTTAGGCTGGAGGTTAGGAAGAAATTCTGCACAGAGAGTGATTGCCCATTGGAATGGGCTGCCCGGGAGGTGGTGGAGTCACCGTCATTGGAGGTGTTTAGTAGGAGGCTTGATAGGGTGCTTGGTTGCATGGTTTAGTTTGTTAGGTGGGTTGGATAATAGGTTGGATGCGACGGTCTTGAAGGTCTCTTCCAACCTGGTCCGGTCTGTTCTATTCTATTCTATTTGGGTGAGCTACAGAGCACTCACTCTCTCTTTCTTGGGTTTTGCCCTCCCCGCACATGTAGAATAAGCAGCCACAGTTCCAGGATAACAAGAGACACCAGAGGAATTCCCCCAACTGGCAAACAGCATTGTGAGTAAATTGGAATATTTCTAAGTCTCCAGGAAATACCTGCCTCTTGTTAATAGGGGTAACATACTGCTTTTGGTTTCATCTTTTCCAAATACTGTTTTCTCAAACTATTAGTAACCATTCCTATATTCTGAAGATATTCTTCAACCAAACATAAGAACCTGTATATATATTTCATAACTTTTGTATATAGTTATGTGAGTGGCGGAGCTAAATCAATAAATAATTTATATTTTATTAGTTCCCACCTCATCCCTTTTATTTGTAACAATAATACCACCAGAAGAGGTATGGAGCCAGGAAAGTGAACGTCTTACCATGAAGGGAAACATATTCTTTGTGTACTTCCATTTGGCACTCTCCTGACAAAGTCCAACTGTCTTAATTAAGACAGCGGCTTCATGCCCCATGTTGGGCACCAAAGGAACGTAATGGTTTAGTGCAAGGGCTAAACTCCTGCACTCCCCCACCCCCACTCTCCTCTCTCCTTATCAGGAGATAGGGAAGGAGGGGAAAAGGCAGAGGGAGAGTTTTCAGTTGATTTACACAGAATATTTTACTCCTCTGCTACAAAGATATCAGATTACATCAGTATATATAGAAACTAGAAGGAAAGGGGAAATGAATACTTGTCCAAATCCCATAACAGACAAAAATGCAGCTGCCTGCTCAAGGACCAGAAAAGCCAGAGAGAGAGACCCTCCTTTCCAGGGCCATAATGCTGCACAGATGTAAATGCCATAATTGTAAATTCATGATTCTGATAGTGGGAAATATTATGTGGTTCAAAGACTAGTCCTGCTAAGTCTGCTTCACCCTCAGTGTAGCTATATTAGCATGACATTGTGGCCGATCATGTCTATGTGACATAGCTCATCTGCATCCACATTTGTCAAAGGCATCTTGGGTCTTTCAGAGATAAGCAAGATAACATACTTGGTGGCTTTAATTAGAATCTTTGCTAATTAGTATATTTAGGTTGTGTTAACTCTAATCATGTTATAGATGTTTAAGACATGTCTGAATGCAGAGGGTAATGAAGTTTGATGGTAGAGGTGTTCTCCATGGTTTATAAGATTAACTGTTGTTATGAGAGTCTCCTAAATAGTAAGATATGCACCATAGGTTTAAACTGAAGGATTCAGGGGGATGGGTTCAATATGATCATGCTCATGCCACTGCATCCAACTGGGGAATAAAACAGACCAATCACAGCAGTGACAAATACTCCTTAGCTGCCTTCCAAGGTGAGTGCCAGAAGGCCAACCACCTCAAGACTGGGTATGACTACAGTGGTTCCTCTTGCTCCCCTCAGGGTTGCCTTCCTGCTCAATTAAGTCTCTGAAATGCTTGTACAGCGATGCACACAGCATGGGGAATAAACAGGAAGAATCAGAGATGTGGGTGCAGTCTCAGGCCCATGATCACATTGCAGTTGCAGACATGGTGGGATAGCTCACATGACTGGAATGGTGTCATGAACAGCTATGTACTCTTTAGGAAAGACAGGACAGCAAGGCGTGGCAGTGGAGTTGCTCCTTATGTGCAAGACCAACTGGAATGTACTGAACTCTACCCAGGAGGGGAGGAATATGTTGAAAGCTTATGGGTAAGAATTAAGGGAATGCAAATATGGGTGAACTGTTGTGGGTGTCTACTACAGACCACCAAACCAGGAAGAAGATGTCAAGGAGGCCTTCTATAGACAGCTGGAAGTAGCCTCAAGGTCGCATGCCCTGGTGCTCATGGGTTGACTTCAGTCATCCTGATATTTGTTGGAAAGGCCACACAGCTAGGCGTAGTCAATCCAGAAGGCTCTTGCAGTGCCCTGACAATAACTTTCTGATGCAGGTGGTGGAGGAGCCAACAAGGAGAGGTATGCTACTGGACCTTGTATTAACAAACAAAAAAGATCTGACTGGGGATGTGAAAGTTGGGGGAAGCCTTGACTGCATGGAAGAAGCAGGGCAATAAGTAGGATTGCAACCCTGGACTTCAGGAGGGCTAACTTTGTCCTTTTCAAAGACCTGCTTGGAGGAATCCCATTGCCTAGGACTCTAGAAGGTAGGGGGATCCCAAGAGAGCTGGTTAATATTCAAGTATCACTTCCTCCAAGTTCAAGATAGGTGCATTCCTTTGGGAAAAAAAAAATCAAGTAGAGGAAGGAGCCCTGCATAGATGAGCAAGGAGCTGCTGAAAAAAGCCATGTGGAAGAAAGAAGCTCACAGTATGTGGAAAAAGGGACCAGTCACTTGGGAGGAATATAGGAACGTTGTCAGGGTACGTAGGGATGCAACAAAGAAGGCCAAAGCATTCTTGGAAATAAATCTGGCAAAGTATGTGAAAGACAAGAAGGGCTTCTTCAAATACAGGAGTGGCAAAAGGAAGAACAGGGAAAATGTGGATGGGAGCCCTGGTGACAGAGGATGCAGGGAAGGCAGAGTTACTGAACGCTGCCTTGTTGTATGTGATTGCAATGTTCATTGTCTCATCCTATAGCAATTTTATTGCATGTGTTTTAGGTGGTAAAGGTACTCATATGTTCTGTACTGGAAATGATAATCCACAAGGAGCACAAAACAGACCTTAATAAACTGCAACCCGTGGAGCCAGGATGGAGGGAAACAGAGAAGTGTGGGAAAAAGGAGCAAGGGGGAAGGCACCTCCCCCTCCCCAAGGCTATGGTCAGTAGATGCAGATGGGCCCTTCCTCCCAAGCCACATGTTCAGCACAGACCTCCGTGCCAGGGCACGCCTGGGCATGGTAATCAGTTTCTGCCCTTTTTGGCTTTTGGAATACGCTTTCTGGTAGCGTTTACGACAGCAATTAGAATAGGTGTTTAAGTAGGTAAGCTGTGTGTAGATTAAGCAGACACAGTTACAGGATGGTTTTCCGATTAAAAGAGACACTAGAGGAACTCCCACAATCAGCAAACAGCATTGTGAGTAAATTGGAATATTCCTAAGTCTCCAGGAAATACCTGCCTTTTGTTAGCAGGTGTAACACACTGCTTTTGGATTTATCTTTTCCAAATACTGTTTTCTCAAACTATTAGTAACCATTCCTATATTCTGAAGATATTCTTCAACTGAACATAAGAACCTGTATATATATATTTTGTAACTTTTGTATATAGTTAGGTGCGTGGTGGAGCTAAATTAATAAATAATTTGTAATTTTTTAATTAATTCCCCATCTCACCCTTTTCATTCGTAACAGGGTCTGGCCATCCAAACAGTTTTGACCCAGCAAAGAGTGTGCCTGTCCAGACCATGAGCTGCCAGTTTGTCCAAGATGATGCTGTGGAGAACTGTGTCAAAGGCTTTACTGAAGTCCAAGTAAACAACATCCACAGCTTTTCCCTCACGAACCACGCAGGTCACCTTGTCATAGAAGGAGATCAAGTTTGTCAAGCAGGACCTGCCCTTCATGAACCCATGCTGACTGGACCTGATTCCCTGCTTCTCTTTGATGTGCCTCATGGTGGTCTTCAAGATGATCTGCTCTATGACCTTCCCTGGCACCAAAGGCAGACTCACAGGTCTGTAGTTTCCTGGATCCTCCCTACAGCCTTATAAATTGTTGGCGCCTCCAGTCAGGTGGAACTTCCCCAGTCAGCCAGAACTGCTGACAGATGATAGAAAGGGGGCTGCCAGCTCCTTCAGAACCCTTGGGTGTATCCCATCTGGCCCCATAGACTTGTGTGTATCTAAGTGGCAGAACAGGTCCCTCACCATTTCCTCTTGAATCATGGGAGCTCCATTCTGCTCTCCAAATCTGTAAACGGACAACTGTTGAGACCTGAATGATAGAACTCCCACAGCAGAAAAGTAGCTGCTCAAAGTAGTTCCTTAACAACTTTCCAAAGACCCCAATAGACCTATAAAACTTTACATAGACTGAGCTTACCTACCTTTTTGTTTCAATATTGATTCTCTTCTGGTCAAAAGTAGTGATCTAACTGAAATTCTTTTGGTATCAGAGATTGCACTGGCAAGACATTTCTAAAGACTTCAGGATTTGTTCCTTCCCCTAATACAGGAAGTATGTAATACTTCAAGAGCCATAGAAACTTAATATGTTACCTTACAAAGGGGTATTGGATAAGGTCAAGCTTCATTAAAGTACATTCATTTCTGTCCTTTAAGAAGCAGTATCCATGAATTCTTCCTAAGGACAGATCTTCACAGTCTGCATTTTAAAATTATTCAGCACATAGAAACGTAGATGAATACCCTTCGTTATACTGCATACATAAAATTAAAAAAACTGCTGCCCTGAAAACAAACCTGACTTTAGTATAGTGTCAACACCCCTTCACTGATCTAAGATTTTACTGGCAATAGATATCTGTGTTATAATGACTAACTGCAGAATCAAGAATATCAGAAATTGTGTTCATTTAGAATATCAAGTGTAAACACTAAATCAACAAGGGACTTACCACACTGAATGTCTTCTGATCCAGTTCTTCAGATATAAGAACTGGTTCACTAGTTGCAGTAATATGAACTGGAATATTCAACAATGAACCTTTTTATTTTTTCTTTATTTTCAGATTTGATTTCATTTACCTAAGAACAAAATATGAAAATGTATCTGAAAAGAAATTCTTAATTTTGGTCTGGAGTTATACTGTAATTATGCAATCACTGTAATTACTGCATTGTCTCCAATAATAATAATTTAAAAATTCTGATTTCAATGACAGTACCTTTTATTTGCTCTTTCTGAGGGATGGAGAAGTAGAATCGGCAAGTTCCTTGCATCATTTGCACTCAGTCCCGCTAAGCTATGCATCTTTAAAGAGCTAATTTCCCATTTCATTTGCCTGTCCACAATTATAGTTACAAGTGGTAAAAATAAACTTCAAATGATGCAAAAGACTTCAATGAAATGACAACTGTAAATGATCCAAAATACCCTTTCAACTCAAAATTGTTCACAAAAACCTGGTGGCTTTTTCTAGTTCTATGTAAGAAAAATAAGCCTACTTACCTTTTCTTCCTTTACTTCTTTTTCTTTCTGTGTAGATTCTTTTAATTTTTCTCCATTTTCTTTGATATTTTTAATTCTTTCTTATCCTCTTTTCTTTTTCTCCTTTTCAGATCCCTCTTATTTTCTTTTTCTTTTGTCTCTCTTTTTTCTTCAGTTTGTTTCTTTATACCAAAATCTGACTCAGGCTTTTTTCATTTTCTTCTGCTTTTATTTTTTATGTGGCTGTTTCACTGAAACAATCTCATCCTGCAATACACAAGTATATCTGTCGCATCAAATTGAGTTCCTAACTATACAAGTTTTGTAACCATCACATTAAAATGTACTTTTCATCAGTGTGTGATTTCTTTAGACTTAGGTTTTACACCTATGAAATGGAGCTGGATGCAGTCGTGAAACAAAATGAGGACTAATCACTCATTTCCTTGATGTGACACAAAGAAGTACTGACTGAGGAGGGTAATGAGGGAGTGAGGGATTAAGTCCATTTAATTTTCATATCCTAAACAAATCTGCCCCTGTAAAAGGCAGTTAAGAGGAAAAGAGCTAAAAACAGTAAGGAAGTAGGTAGCTACCTTAAAAGTCACAATGTGACCCCCCAAAAAACCTTAATCTGTTGTTTCTTTCTTGGTTGTTTTTGGGGTTTTTCCTCTCTAGTGGTTTCTGCTGTGTGATAAATTTAAATAAGCAACTCAACGAAAACAAATGCCTAAAGTAATACATCAGAAGTAATAAAAACATAACAAAGTTAAGTAGTCTATTAGAATAATGAAAGACCTGACATATACAGAAGCATTCACTTGCATGCCTGCATTAGTGAGTTCTTTCAGATGGGAATTAATTAATTATACATACCACAGGTGCCAATAGGTACGACTTTATTTTATTATAAAGGCATATGAGGTTGCACCGGAGTGCTGTAAGGCATGAAAACCAAAACCAAGGCACAACCCCCAAGCTACCCACAACCCAAAAGCAGAGCCCAATCCAAAGCAAAGCACAGCTAACTTACCTAAACACTCAATAAGTAACACGGTGGTACCAAAGATCACAAGATGGCGGAGCTGTCCGTTTCCCATCCAGGTGGGCGTCTCCGCAGAACCAAATCTTGTCGGATTGGAGAAAGCGGCAGAACCTCGCCAGTAGCGATCTTCATTTTTAAAGGGTCCCGCGTCCCGTGACGTCGGGCAAGACATCACAGGAGGCCGGGTCTTGGAGCCAAAGCCCCTCCCATATTTCGCAATTGCCTCATATAACTTCTTGCCCTACTACTCATGTGTGCAGCCTGCTCAGGGGGTCGCATGCCCCTGCCCAGCAATAGCCTTCCTCATCATCATCTTCCTCCAGGTCCATTTGACCTCTAGGGGTTTGAAAGACTTTTGCGGTTAGCTCAGGATGTCAACACATTCAATACATTCCCATCCCCACTTAGTTTATAAACAGAGGAACCTGCAGATGCATGTTATTCATTACTCTTTTCGTGCAGCCGTGAGCTTCTGATCAAACACCAAATATTCCCAGGCATCCCCAGGCAGCTGGGTACTTCTCATCAAATTCCAATTAACTCTTTCCTGTTACAATGCCTCAAAACATCACTAATTCATGCTGTTCTCCCCACCTGGAGTACTGCATCCAGTTCTGGAGGGATATGGACGTGCTGGAACATGTCCAGAGAAGGGCCACGAGGATGATCAGAGGGCTGGAGCACCTCTCCTATGAGGACAGACTGAAGGAGTTGGGGCTGTTCAGTCTGGAGAAGAGAAGGCTCCCAGGCGACCTTATTGTGGCCTTCCAGTATCTGAAGGGGGCCTCCAGGAAGGCTGGGGAGGGACTTCTCAGGATCTCAGGTAGTGATAGGACTAGGGGGAATGGAATGAAGCTGGAGGTGGGGAGATTCAGGCTGGACGTGAGGAGCAAGTTCTTCACCATGAGAGTGGTGAAGCCCTGGAATGGGTTGTCCAGGGAGGTGGTCGAGGCCCCGTCCCTGGGGGTGTTTAAGACCAGGCTGGATGAGGCTCTGTCCGGCCTGATCTAGTGTGAGGTGTCCCTGCCCATGGCAGGGGGGTTGGAACTAGATGATCCTTGTGGTCCCTTCCAACCCTGACTGATTCTATGATTCTATCATTCTATGATTCTTTCTAATCAAGATTGATTCTTTTTTCTGACCCTGAACAAAATTTGCTACCTGAAGAATCATTATCAGTAGTAATAATGGTTTAGTCAGAAACATGAGTTTTATATTCAGATCTTATATTAAAATTGCATTTCTAGCAGATACAATGATTAAGTCATTAAAGAACACTGTCACTTGCAATTGGGTGACAACATTATTTTATGATATTATAATTTGAAAAATGAATCCGAATGTCTGAGCTACAGTCTTATCATTAAATTAAAATAGATATAATCTTCTATGTGATTATACTGATGCACAGGAGGAGGATGCCATTCAAGCGCTTCAATTTTATTAAGTCAAACAGAAGATCAAATAGAAAGCATTACTTATAGAAACAACTGAATAGACATCTTTACCGTATGAATGATGTTTACCTCATTATCCTCATCATCTTCATCATATTTTTCTGAGGGGATGATGAGGAGTTACTTTTTATTTCTTCTTTAATTTTTGCAGCTTTTGTTGCTCTGTTCTTCTTTGTTCTTGTTTTCCTCCTTTTTGAATTTCCCTGAATGCAAATTAGTACCTTTATTATGTCAACTGACAAGTGTCTTCACACCACAATTGCAGAAAATTTCTGCTTTTTATGTTAAAGAAAGTATTCATTTTAATTATTGCCACTAATGACCACAACTTTTCTCAGGACTGGAGACTGAGCCTAATGCAACAGTAGAGAATATATAAAAATAAGAGAGAATAAAACAATATTAAGCATGCAAATAATTCCTTGAGTTAGTCTCATATAATATGATTAGCAATACAGAGAAAAATTACACAAAGTAGAGTGGAAGTAAGAATAAAATAAGTATCTGATAACATGCCTTTAAGCATATTATGTTGTCTTGCTACTGAATATCAAGCCTTACTTACTGCACCAGTAAATCTTTGTGCTTCTTTTCTTGCAAGGTCTTTATTCAGTAATTTAATGAGGTAATCTGCACGGGTCTGTAACTGCTTGGCTTGGGGCTTCTTATCTGGATCATCAGGTAAAATCTGAGGAGAGCAATGGTAGCATCAACTACAAGTATACATTATCAAATTAGGAAGCTGCTAGTCTGGAGCACTGGGAACAGAAAAAGTTGAATTAAAAAGATGATAAAACCCCAATACTACAACTACAACCTGACCAGTATGCCAGCATGCTTCAAGGAACGGAGAATTTCTTAAAAGTTTTATTTTTCCCCAAACACACAACTAATGTAATCTTGGAAATGGTTTCGTAAAGTTTATAGTAAACTCAAGAAACTAGTATGAGATTTCTGTTTGCACTCTCAGTTTATCTAAAACATTCAGAGCTCTTATACCACTTTCTCCACAGATGATCTAGTTCTGCCTTGCGCTTCTAAATGCATTAACTCAGAAGCCAAAAATATAAATGAGTGGTTTCATAAAACAAGCAAATTAATGGAAGGCAGGGACAAGACATCATTGAACAGATTTGTATACAACCCTTCAAATCTCTTCAAATCCCAAAGCTACAGGTTGTTGACAATGTCACTGAGTTTGCTTCACTCCAGTCTTTCCCTAAAGGTTTCTAACTACTTCTTCTAAGCAGCTATTGTACTACTTCTAATCCGATGAACAACCTTCCTTCCAAAAGATCAAAAATAAAATTAACACAACTAGAACACTGAAACTAGAGATGCAAAGAGAAAAGAGAACAAATTCAAGTAACAGAGACCCAAATACATAGAAATACAGGAACATAGACTCCAAGAAGGTATACTTCAACTGCATACACAAAATCTTGAAATCTAATTTACCAGAAGGATACAAAGGAGCACAACTTTAAGTAACTGTTCTTATTAGTATTATTACCTAAAGGAAAAAAGTCCTTGATGAAATTTTGTAGATGACATACCTTCTGTGTCAAGTTGAGATCAGGATCCATTTTTATCATTTCCCAGCTGCCATAGCCATATTCATAGATACCTATTAACAGATTGGAATCGTCTTCCTTACCCCAATCTACATCAAAATGAGCTGCTTTGGTGTGGCATGGGATGACATATCTAGTAGAAATAAATTAGAAACATAAATAAGCAATCTTCTCAAACTTAGTAAGGGAGAAGTGAACATGGCACACAGCACTAAGATCCTGGTATATTTAGGTAAGTAATCTAGATATGTGTAATGTTTTTGTTTCAATATCTATAAAATATTTATTGAAATCAGTATTGAAATGTCTTTTAAAGCACATAAGGATGAAGATATAAAGAACAACAGACATCTATCTGTGGCCATGGATTGAATCGGAACTGGCTAACCATTAAGATAAGCTTAAAGTGTTACTAAAGTGTAACCGCTAACTGAATAAGCAGATAGTCTAGGGACTATGATACACAAGATAGCAAGCTAAAACGTTCTGCAAGTTAAACAAATACCAACAATTGCCACTTTGACAAATATTGCTTTCTCTCAAACAAAGATAGAATAGAATAGAATAGAATAGAATAGAATAGAATAGAATAGAATAGAATAGAATAGAATAGAATAGAATAGAATAAACCAGGTTGGAAGAGACCTTCAAGATCATCACGTCCAACCTATCATCCAACACCACCCAATCAACTAACCCATGTAACCAAGCACCCTGTGAAGTCTCCTCCTGAACACCTCCAGTGACGGCGACTCCACCACCTCCCCAGGCAGCCCATTCCAATGGGCAATCACTCTCTCCGTGTAAAACTTCCTCCTGACCTCCAGCCTGAACTTCCCCTGGCGCAGCCTGAGACTGTGTCCTCTTGTTCTGGTGCTGGCTGCCTGGGAGAAGAGACCAACCTCTGCCTGTTTACAACCCCCCTTCAGGTAGTTGTAGAGAGCAATAAGGTCACCCCTGAGTCTCCTCCTCTCCAGGCTAAGTAGCCCCAGCTCCCTCAGTCTCTCCTCATAGGGCTTGTGTTCCAAACCCCTCACCAACTTTGTTGCTCTTCTCTGGACTCGTTCCAGCAAGTCAACATCCTTCCTAAACTGAGGGCCCAGAACTGGACACAGTACTCGAGGTGTGGCCTAACCAGTGCAGTGTACAGGGGCAGAATGACCTCCCTGCTCCTGCTGACCACACTGTTCTTAATGCAGGCCAGGATGCCATTGGCCCTCTTGGTTGCCTGGGCACACTGCAGGCTCATGTTCATCCTACCATCAACCAGCACTCCCAGGTCCCTCTCTGCCTGGCTGCTCTCCAGCCACTTTGACCCCAGCCTGTAGCACTGCATGGGGTTGTTGTGGCCAATGTGCAGAACCCGGCACTTGGATGCATTAAATTTCATGCCGTCGGACTCTGCCCATCTGTCCAGCCTGTCGAGGTCTCTCTGTAAAGCCTCTCTACCCTCTAGCAGATCAACTCCTGCCCCCAGCTTGGTGTCATCAGCAAATTTACTGATGATGGACTCAATGCCCTCATCCAGATCATCAACAAAGATGTTAAAGAGGATGGGGCCCAGCACTGATCCCTGGGGGACTCCACTACTGACTGGCCGCCAGCCGGATGTGACACCATTCACCACCACTCTCTGGGTTCGGTCATCCAGCCAGTTCCTAACCCAGCTCAGAGTGCTGCTGTCCAAACCATGGGCTGACAGCTTGGCCAGCAGTTTGCTATGCGGGACGGTGTCAAAGGCCTTGCTGAGGTCCAGGTAAACTGCATCCACAGCCCTCCCCACATCCACCAGGCGGGTCACCTTATCATAGAAGGAGATCAGGTTGGTCAGGCAGGACCTGCCCTTCCTAAATCCATGTTGGCTGAGCCTGATCCCTTGGCCATCCTCTAAGTGCTGTGTTAATGCACTCAGGATGACCTGTTCCATGATCTTGCCTGGCACTGAGGTCAGGCTGACAGGCCTGTAATTCCTGGCTCATCCAACCGGCCCTTCTTATGGATGGGCACCACGTTGGCCAGTTTCCAGTCCTCTGGGACCTTGCCAGTGAGCCAGGACTGCTGAAAAATGATGGAGAGCGGCTCGGCCAGCTCCTCTGACAGCTCCCTCAGAACCCTAGGATGGATCCCATCCGGTCCCATGGACTTGTGGGGATCGAGGCGGCTGAGCAGATCACCAACTGCCCCATTTTGGAACAGTGGAAAACTATGCTGCTTCCTGGCTCCTTCTGCCAGCTCTGGAGGCCAGCTGTCTGGAAGACATTCTGTCCTGCTAGTAAAAATTGAGGCAAAGAAGGTGTTAAGTATCTCTGCCTTTTCCTCATCCCTTATCACAACGTTCCCCTCCGTGTCCACCAAGGAGTGGAGGTTGTCTCTGCCCTTCCTCTTGCTATTAATGTATTTATAGAAGGACTTTTTGTTGTCCTTCACAGCAGAGGCCAGACTAAGCTCCAAATGCGCTTTTGCCTCCCTAATTTTCTTCCTGCAAGACCTAGCAACATCCTTAAAATTTTCATGGGTTGCCTCCCCTCTCTTCCAAAGGTGATACACCCTCTTTTTTCCCTTAGTTCCTTTAAGATGACACAAAGCAACTCCTCAACAAGCCTAATTTCTAGTCTGGAATAATTAAAGAGTAACTGAACACAATCCCCAATGAATACAGTTCAGAGGCCAAAGCTAGCTTCTAAGGAGAGGGAAGAAAGAATAAAGAAAGGATGTGGAGCAGATTACTGCTGCCAGCTCTTAAAGGGAATGGAGTGACATCATTGTCCTACTGTGGTTAGAGTCTGAATTGCTTAAATATATGCATAAAAGCTTTAAATAACTTTCTACATTATGGTCTCCTTTAGGAAAAGAAACAAAATACCTTTTCCTTTCTTCTGGATCTGAAGGAATGGATTCGTGCAATGGTGCTAACTCTTCTTCATGAGAGATGACTAGCTTTGCATTCACCTGCACTCCTGATATTCGGAATGTTGGGCCTTTAACTTTCCCAAGTCTGCTTCCTTAAAATAAAGGACCAAATTATTAAAATATTTAGCCTTTATGTGTATCTTGTAGACAAACATAAAGAAAAAAGAAAGTCTGATGATAGCAGCAGACATTTGATTATAGTAAATGAATTTTTCTTAATCAAACACTTTAATTAAACTCCAGAACCTCAAAATTTTCCAGATAATAATAGGAGATTAATTTAAAATTTCATGGTAAAGCAAAAACATGCTACATTCTACTACAACTTACTCAGGGAAACAGGGGAAAAAATCAAAACCCAAATGTCTTCTTACTATAATCCTTTCTTCTAAATCACCTATCATGATAATATTTTGTCAACACAATTGTTTTGTCGTAATCAGAGTACAAGAATTATTCAGATCTCTTGACACTTTTTATTCCTCTCCCTCACGTCCAAACACAGTTTACCTGTTCTTTCTTGTCCAAAGGAATTGTCCTTTAAAGCCTTAATGCATCCATTATGTACAAGTTCTCCTAGACGTCTAAGGTCCATCTCAGATTTATCAACTAGCTCAGCATCTCTAGCTATAGCATCTAACCTGTAAGAAAACATATGTTTTTACATCTTGTGATGGTTTAACCCACACACATCAAACAGAAGCTCAGCTGAAGCCAGTCGGAGAAGCAAATGAAAAGCTGTATTTTACAAGCAGAATGGAATACAATGAATATGTACAAAAATATACAGTATTCACAAGATTATACAAGTATTTACAAAAAGCAACCAGCACCAGAAATCCTCCTTGGGCAGGAGGATTCCACCTCGCTCCCCCAACCTCTCCCTCCCTTTTCTCTCTAGTTAATCAGAAGAAAAAGAAAAGGAGAAAATGTTAGAGGATTTTTAGTTAGCTCAAAAGCGTCATTAGTATGTGTAGTAATGCTTATCTCAAGGCCATTAGATAACTCCTTTGCGAAGCAGACATGCCAGCAGAAAGAGACGGAGTGAACGGAATGAGAAAAGAATGTAAGATCGTAAAACTACATCCCACTCATCTGACCAATGAAATTCATTTAGAATTATCTTTCTTATTTTTCTTTTTGCACTCAACTATTCAGCTAGAGAATTTGCAGCTATCTTTCTTAAAGGCACAGCCTGAAACTATCACACATCTATAAAACTTTAGTATTATGAATCAGTCCTTCAGATTTTCAAATTAGAGAAGTGATCATGTAAGTTATCATTCACCCACACTTCCTGTGTTGTGTACAATTTTGATCCACTGTATTGGGTTGAGCTGAGGTGGAGTTAATTCTCCTCACAGCATCGTTCTAGTGCTGTGGTTTTTTGCAGCAGTAGTTGATAACACAGCAGTGTTTTGGCTACGGCTGAATCCAGTATCCGAGCTGTGTCCTTTCAACATTTCCCTGCCCCAAGAGTACATTGAGGGGTGGGCAAGATCTTGGGAGGGGACACAACTGAGCCAGCTGACTCAGACTGGCCAAAGAGGTATTCCATACCATATGATGTCAGCTCAGGTATAAGAAGGAAGTGAAAGAAGGAAGTTTGGGGATTCGTCCATGGCATTTATCCTCCCAAGGAACCACCAAGCTTAGAGAGCCCTACTTCCGAGACCGACCACCGTCCTGCTGATGGGAAGTAGAGACTAACATCTCTCTCTCTGCTTTCTTTTGCTTCCACGCAGTCTATTTCCTGTTTGCTTATTAGTGTTATTAAATTGCTCCTATCTTATTCCCGACTTCTGTTGTATTTTCTTTCCCTTCTTCCCTGTTCACTTAAGAGGGGAGTGATAAATGACTTGGTGGGTATCTGGCCTCCAGACCAGAGCCAAACCACCACATCCATGCAGTATAAAGCAGCTATAGAAAGATTACAGAAACCATTAAAAAGCATGTTTCACAATGAGGACAATACAACAGGAACTATAAAGGACCCTAACTTTACAGTTTTGAGTTACATTATGTGGCCGGTTGACGGTGTCCCTTTAAGAAAGGGAATATGGTGGACGGAAGTTGGTAAACGGAAGGAATATTCTAAACAATTTCATTGGTCAAGTGGGAGGAAGCACTATCTGGCCTGAGAGTGAAGTGGGCATTCCCAGCACTTCTCTGTCACTCTTGCTTCCGCATCTTCTCTAGGCAGCAGCTCCCCTGTGCTGGGCTTTCTGCCAAGACTTCGGCCTTGGAGATAAGAAAGGCCAGGCCTGTATTAACTCCCTTCTAATTAACACAAACTGCTTTTAACTTCTTTCTTTCTTCTTTCTCCCTCTTTTCCGAACTATTCTGGGGAAAGGGGGGAAGAGAGGGGAGAGCGGAGGTGAGGATCCCCCTCGGCCGAGGGGGGCTACTCTCATTTCTGTGTTGTTCTGTTGTATATCTTTGTATATATTGTAGATATTGTAAATTTGTAAATATTCCCCTGCAAAACCCTACACTGCTTTGTAAATATAGCTCCACTGCTTTGCTAATTCGGCTGGTGAGTTTTTTTTTCCTTTCCCTTCAAACTTTTCTTTCCCTTTACTTACAGGGGGGGAGGGAAGAGGCTTCTTGGCCTCACCCCTTCCAACCCACCACATTTTTTTTATTGGCGCCCAACGTGGGGCAGATAATTAGTTTAATTTATTACTTGATTGATTTAGTGTTTTCTAGCTGAATTAGCAAACATGAAGGTCTTGTGGTTTGTGGAGCGATTGTTCTTTTCAATTTTTGGGGCTCTGGTTTACAGATACTGTTTGGGTTTGATTTTGGATTACCTGGGTAAATATTTGGTGCGGACAATTTATATGTGGGTTATGTATAGAGTTAAATTATGGTATGGAAAATGTATTAATTTCTTATGGCCAGTGAGATACAGGAATGTTACCTCCACCACTCTCCCAATTGAGATAAAGGGTTTTAAGATTCCGCCTGAGGAGAGAGTAACTTTAAGTGATGCCTGGGATCCAAAGGTGATTTATTTGGTGTGTATAATTCTGCTGCTGGTGATAACTAATGTGTATTGTCTATATTCCTGGCGTCGAGAGAAAAAGGTGTCCAGAGCTTGTTTTGTTATTAAAACTAGATCAAAAAGAAAACGCCGTGGCTCTGGATCAGTCCAAGAGTCATCTAGTGATGAGGACTGTGGAGAACCCGTGTCAGTTAAAAAGAAGGCTAAAAAGTTAATTGGTAAAGCAGCTCTAAATGACTTTGCTGATTCTAGCAAGCAGCCAAGGGCATCGGCTGGTATCAACATGGCTCCTACTCCTTCTCCTTCTTCTTCTCCGTCGGCCATTAACGGAGCAACGTCACTTCCACCTACTCCCTCGGTGGGACCGGAAGTCACTGCCCCAGCAGCTGATTTATCTCAGGACCTGTCAGCTTCCATTAAGGTGGCTGTAAATTCAAACACAGCTCCAGTTAAGGTGGCTCCTTTAAAGACTAGAGGTGCAAAGGCCAAAGATGGAGAAGAAGAGGAGCTGGAGACTGATCCTGGTGAGGGGCCCTCTACTCTAAGAGATCCTGCTCAGGAGGAAGAGGTGGTTTGTTTTAAAGATCTAGTTAACCTAGTGAGATCAAAGCAGGATACAGATGAAGCTAGGAAAGCAGCTGGCAAAGGTGGTTCTCAGCTTAAAGAGATCCTTAGGAGAATGACAGCAGGATTATATGGGCAAAAAATTCAGGGAGATGAAGAGCAAGATGATATTTTGGAATGTTCTTCTCCACGGGAGGAATTGCGAAATGTCCGTAAAGATTTCACCAGGGCAGATAAGGAGCCAGTTCTAGCTTGGCTCAGTAGGTGTTATGATACAGGTGCTCTGGCTCTAACAGTTGGAGACAAGTCAGCAGCTCAGTTAGGAACTCTCTCAAGGGATAATGGAATAGATAGACATCTAGGCAGAGCTCTCGGTAAGGTTAATCTGTGGATACGCCTTTTAATGGCGGTTGCCCTGAAATACCCTTCCCGAGATGATCTTCCATGGAATCCTAAACCCTGGACTACCATAGATGAGGGAATTAAGCGCTTGAGAGAATTTGCTGTTAGAGAGCTACTCTATGGTGAACATGAAACTCTGAATCCTGATGACATTCCTGTGGGTATTGGTCTTGCTAAAAGATCATCAAACTTGCTCCTTCCAATTATGCAAACATTCTGGCAAGCAGAATTGTGTCAAGAAGTTATGGTGGAGCTTCTCCCACGGTTGGCCAATTCAGCGATCAAATGAGACAACTGGAGGATAGCATGACACGTGGTTCTTTGGTTTCAGCCATTGAAACTCTGTCTGGAAAAATTGAGAATTGCATGAAGGATCTGAAAGATTCCATATACCAATTGGCACAAAGGGATAATTTCAATTCTTCCTCCAGGTGGATACAAGTTTCATCTGTGAGGAATACACGTCCTCCAAGGAGGTCATTCCAAAACAGGTCATTCCAGAACAGGTCGTTCCAAAACAGACCGCCAAGGCAATCACGTAGAACTATTTGGATAACTCTGCGTGATCAGTTTGGTGAGAACATGAACCGCTGGGATGGCCAGCCAACTTCTAATCTTTTCAGGAGACTGAGGGAATTGCAAAGTGGCAGAACCCGAGGTAGCAATACCAGAAGGGTAGCTGTTACTTCCACAGTTCCCCAGAACGACTCTTATGGTTCCAACAGTGGCTCCAGTTATAACATGCAAAGTTATAACCCTGCAAACTATGTGCAATGCACATGTGCGCATGTTCCCCATAACTAGGGGTGCCCTGCCTCCCGCCAGGGGGAGGAGAGGGATAACAGAGATAATAGAATCTATTGGGATGTGTACATCCAGTGGCCTGGCACTTCACAATTTCGGAAGTACAGGGCCTTGGTTGACACAGGAGCTCAGTGCACCATAATACCATCAAATTATCAGGGATCAGAGTCTATAACTATTCTGGGAGTCACTGGTGGATCTCAAGAGCTAAGTAAGGTAGAGGTTAATATAAGTTTAACTGGTAAACAATGGAGGAAGCATACAATTGTGACCGGACCTGATGCACCTTGTATTTTGGGAATTGATTTTCTGAGAGAAGGGCGTTTCAAAGACCCTAGAGGTTACAAATGGGCTTTTGGAGTAGCTTCAATAGAAATTGATGGACAGAGATTGAAGCTGTCTGCCAAACCTGAACTTTCTGATGAATCTGCAGTTGTGGGACAACATAAGATACAGGACATTAAATTGCCGGTTGCTTCTCAGACTGTGCATCACAGACAATACAGAACCAACCGTGACTCTTTGTTGCCCATTCAGAATCTGATTCGGCACTTGGAGAGTCAGAAAGTCGTCAGCAAAACTCATTCACCTTTCAACAGTCCAGTGTGGCCTGTGCGGAAGCAGAATGGAGACTGGCGTCTGACAGTAGACTACCGAGCCCTGAATGAAGTGACACCACCTATGAGTGCAGCAGTGCCAGACATGATGGAGCTACAGTATGAGCTGGAATCCAAAGAGGCCAAATGGTATGCTACCATAGACATTGCTAATGCATTTTTCTCTATTCCCATAGCAGAGGAATGCAGGCCTCAGTTTGCTTTCACCTGGAGAGGAATCCAGTACACTTTCAACAGACTGCCAATGGGCTGGATCCACAGCTCAAGCATCTGTCATGCAGTGATCCACGATGCTCTGGAGAAAGGCGATGCTCCAGAACACATCCAGTTCATCGATGATATCATCGTCTGGGGTAAAACTGCTGAGGAAGTCTTCAAGAAAGGTAACAAAATCATTGACATTCTTCTGAATGCAGGTTTTGCCATCAAACGAGACAAGGTGAAAGGACCTACCACAGAAATTCAGTTTCTGGGAGTGCGATGGCAGGATGGACGCCGACACATTCCAGTGGATGTGGTAAATAGAGTCTCTACCATGGCAAGTCCCACAAACAAGCAAGAGACCCTACGTTTCTTGGGGATAGTAGGATTTTGGAGACTGCACATTCCTGGATACAGTCAGATTGTGAAACCCCTGTATGATGTGACTCGAAAGAGAAAGGGTTTCCAGTGGGGACCTGAACAACAAGCAGCCTTTGACCAGATAAAGCAAGAGGTCATTCAGGCAATGGGTCTGGGACCTGTCCGAGATGGTCCAGACATTAAGAACATTTTGTACACGGCTGCAAGTGACAATGGTCCAACCTGGCGCTTGTGGCAAAAAGCTCCGGGTGAGACACGTGGACGACCTCTTGGTTTCTGGAGTCGAGGTTACAGAGGTTCAGAGGCTAACTACACTCCAACAGAGAAAGAAATTTTGGCTGCCTATGAAGGAGTAAAAGCATCTTCTGAAGTGATTGGAACTGAATCACAACTTCTCCTAGCTCCCAGATTACCAGTTTTGAATTGGATGTTCAAAGGCAAAGGTTCCACACCACATCATGCCACAGACTCCACATGGTCTAAGTGGATGGCTCTGATAACACAGAGAGCTCGAATGGGAAATCTTGAAAGACCTGGTCTAGTGGAGGTGATCTCAAGTTGGCCTGAAGGTATCAACTGTGCTAAACCTCCAGAGGAGAAAGTAACTCGTGCTGAGGAAGCTCCTCCTTACAATGACCTTTCTGATGATGAAAAGAAATATGCTTTGTTCACAGACGGTTCCTGTCGTCTTGTTGGAAACAAGCGAAGGTGGAAGGCTGCAGTGTGGAGTCCAACACGCCGAGTCGCAGAGGCGAAAGATGGAGAAGGAGAATCCAGTCAGTATGCAGAGGTAAAAGCTGTCCAGCTAGCTCTCGACGTGGCTGAACGTGAGAGATGGCCAAAGCTTTATCTCTACACCGACTCATGGATGGTAGCCAATGCTCTATGGGGTTGGCTAAAGAACTGGAAGAAGAATGGTTGGCAGAGAAAAGGAAAACCCATTTGGGCAGCCAACCTATGGCAGGACATTGCTGATCGAATCGAGAGAATTCCAGTGAAAGTGAGACACATCGATGCTCACATTCCTAAGAGCAAAGCTACTGAGGAACAGCAACACAACCATCAGGCAGATCTAGCTGCAAGAGTTTCTCAAGTAGACATGGACTCTAATCTTGATCTCGACTGGAAACACCGAGGTGAGATATTCTTAGCTCGGTGGGCTCACGATCGTCAGGACATCAAGGCAGAGATGCAACATACCAATGGGCTCGTGACAGATCCATAAACATTTCCATGGATGCTATTACACAAGTCATCCATGACTGTGACATTTGTGCTGCTATTAAGCAGGCAAAACGACTTAAGCCCTTGTGGTATGGTGACAGATGGTCCAAGTACAAGTATGGTGAAGCTTGGCAGATTGACTACATCACTCTACCACGTTCTCGTTCTGGTAAGCAATACGTGCTTACTATGGTAGAGGCAAACACTGGATGGTTGGAAACTTATCCAGTTCCACATGCAACTGCACGCAACACCATTCTCGGTCTGGAGAGACAAATCCTGTGGAGACACGGAACTCCAGAGAGGATTGAGTCAGACAACGGAACTCATTTCAAGAACAACCTTGTAAAGAACTGGGCAAAAGAGCACGGTATTGAGTGGATATTCCACATTCCCTACTATGCACCAGCTTTAGGGAAGATTGAACGCTACAACGGTTTGTTGAAGACCACTCTTAAAGCCATGGGGGGTGGATCTTTGAAAAACTGGGAAAAACATTTAGCACAAGCAACCTGGCTGGTAAATAGTAGAGGTTCAGTGAACCGAGCTGGACCTGCACATTCAGATTTGCTACGGAAAGTAGAAGGTGATAGAGTTCCTGTTGTTAGAGAAAAGAATCTGTTAGGTAAAACTGTTTGGGTATTTTCACCCTCAGGAGAGGCTAAACCTGTCCGAGGGGTGGTTTCAGCTGAAGGTCCGGGTCACACTTATTGGGTAATGCAAGAGAATGGTGAAATTCAGTGTATTCCACAAAGAAATTTAACTTTAGCTGAAAGAGGTTAACTTTGAACTGCTGTACAGCTACATCGCGCCCAAAAGGAGAATCAACGAGGAATCTACGGTGCACGAACCCTGAGATCCCTGAGAGCCCTGAGTCAACTAAGAGACCCTGAGATTTCCCTGTTTCCCTTTTCTTTGCTTCTTCGGCGAAGAAATGAACTGTTTTCCATTTTTCTCATTTTCTGATTTTCTTGGACTTTTGAATCATCTACATCTGAGCATAGCCGGAATGGACTATGAACTTTACTCACAAACTGTAAATATCATCTTGGATTAGATGGACAGTATAAACAACCAATGAAAATTGTTTAGAAGGGGTGGACTGTGGCCGGTTGACGGTGTCCCTTTAAGAAAGGGAATATGGTGGACGGAAGTTGGTAAACGGAAGGAATATTCTAAACAATTTCATTGGTCAAGTGGGAGGAAGCACTATCTGGCCTGAGAGTGAAGTGGGCATTCCCAGCACTTCTCTGTCACTCTTGCTTCCGCATCTTCTCTAGGCAGCAGCTCCCCTGTGCTGGGCTTTCTGCCAAGACTTCGGCCTTGGAGATAAGAAAGGCCAGGCCTGTATTAACTCCCTTCTAATTAACACAAACTGCTTTTAACTTCTTTCTTTCTTCTTTCTCCCTCTTTTCCGAACTATTCTGGGGAAAGGGGGAAGAGAGGGAGAGCGGAGGTGAGGATCCCCCTCGGCCGAGGGGGGCTACTCTCATTTCTGTGTTGTTCTGTTGTATATCTTTGTATATATTGTAGATATTGTAAATTTGTAAATATTCCCCTGCAAAACCCTACACTGCTTTATAAATATAGCTCCACTGCTTTGCTAATTCGGCTGGTGAGTTTTTTTTTCCTTTCCCTTCAAACTTTTCTTTCCCTTTACTTACAGGGGGGGAGGGAAGAGGCTTCTTGGCCTCACCCCTTCCAACCCACCACACATTACTACACATTCTTTTAAATAGAGAAGGAAATATTACGGACTCGTAGAATCATTTCAGTTGGAAAAGACCTTTAAGATCATTGAGTCCAAACACTCCCTAACTCTACCAAGCTTGGTGCTAACCCATGTCCCTCAGCACCACATCTCTGCATCTTTGAAATATCTCCACAGATGGGGGGTTCAACCACCTCCTGGGGAGACTGTTCCAACGTTTGAAAACCCTTTCAGTGAAGTAGTTTCTTCAAATATTGAACCTAAACCTCCCCTTGTGCAACCTGAAGCCATTTGCTCTTGTCCTATCACTTGTTACTAGGGAGAGGAGACTGACACCCACCTTACTGCAACCTGCTTTCAGGTCTCCCCTCACCCTCCTCCAGACTAAACAACCCCAGTTCCCTTAGCTGATCCTCAGCAGACTTGTTCTCCAGACCCTTCATCAGCTTCATTGTACTTCTCTGGACCTACTCCAGCACCTCAATGTCTTTCTTGTAGTGAGGGCCTCAAACTGAACCCAGTACTCAAGGCACAGCCTCACCTATGCTGAGTGGGGACACAGTCTCAATTTGCGCCAGGGGAGGTTTAGACTCGAGGTGAGGAGGAAGTTCTTCACTGAGCGAGTCATTCGTCATTGGAACGGGCTGCCCAGGGAGGTGGTTGAGTCGCCGTCCCTGGAGGCGTTCAAGAGGAGATTGGACGTGGCACTTGGTGCCATGGTCTAGTCATGGGGTCTGTGTTGATAGGTTGGACTCGATGATCCTCGAGGTCCTTTCCAACCTAAGTTATACTGTGATACTGTGATACTGAGTTGTGGCGAAGAGGTTATTAAATTTATGAATATGAAATATGAATTATGAAAAATATAATTTTATTAATTATCAAACTATTAATAACCGATGAATCACCAACTTATATACATGTTCTAGTGCACGTTCGTGAAATACATTCCACAACTGGCTTAGTGTTATGATTATAACGTAATTGAACTATCTATAAACCCTTTCTGTATTTATATAACTAAGGGTGCAGTTCCGCCGCTTGGCCACTAGATGGAGACTCGGCGGGACGCGGGCGGCTTCTGGCTATACACAGCAATATTACAATCTTTCTATGCGTCAGCGCTTACTCTGCTAGGCGGATACTTTGAACTGAGTGCTAGTGGGTGGAAAGCACGTGAACGATATTCAATTCCCTTCAGACAACAGGGATCGGTCCTGGACAGGGTCGGTCCGTGGGGTCGGCCCTCTAAAGTCGGCTCGCACAGCTCGGCGGGACGACGGTGGCCGGTAGGCGGGCCTGAAGGACGGAAGCAGGCGAAGCTACGGGGGTCGGCCCAACCACGGCGGTTCTCGGGGCTGACGCAAACAGCCTCAGGGAGAGAATGCAGCTGCGTTAGGCGGCGTCTCTCGTTTAATGAGGTTAAAGGAGCAACAGGACTCTCGTAGTGGTCCCAGGTCCGGTGCAATAAAAGCACGAACAATGCTCTGGGTTTTCCCTGGAATTCACAGGGCTCAGAGCGGCACTCGGCGGCTCCTCTCCCGCACGGCGGGGTTAGGCATACACGGACTCGGTATTAATCAAGTCCCTTCTCCCCGGCAACTGGGCAGATCTTACCCGCGGGGGTTGGTCCAGTCCTCCGGTGGCACGATGGGCTCTTCCGATCGGCTCGACTGGTTGTAGCAATGCTGAGCTCCTCAGCCTCAGCGAAGGTCCTCCCTCTGGGCTTCTTAACGATGCAGACGCTTCCAGTATGCGTGCATGTATAACAGAAGCTAACAATAAGCTCAATGGCAAAGGCTGAAGCTCGAGACTTACTCTCTCGAGCAAGGACAGAGACAAAGTAAATGAGGGGGCAACGTGTTCACCAACTGGGGTAATACTTATAGACTCCTCGAGGCTGGGCTTGACCAATGGGCACTCTCATAAACAACTGGCTTCAGCCTATAGAAAGCGTGAAGCTAGAATTATGCCCATACTTGGTGTCAGCACGAGCGCTGCATGCGCTGGGTGCGTGCAAGCCTGGCTAATGCCTTGGCTTTTGTCTTCCTCCTGGAGGGAGGGGGAACTTGCCCACATGCTGGGACAAGATTCAGTATTGGGGCATAATGTGCCTTCACCACATGAGTAAAGCAGGACAATCACTTCCCTGGTCCTGCTGGTCACACTAAATTATATATAGTAAGACCACACAGATTATAAATACTATTGAAAAAGATGAAGGTAGGAAATTATTCTCAAAATACAGAGTAATATGGAAAGCTTAAAATAAGAATTGACAATGAGAAAAATTCACACCCGGCAATTAGTCTGTTGAAAGCCTAGAGCTTTATCCACTGTATCAAAAAAGAAAACTGAACAATTGCTGCTAATGCAGATTAAACAAGACAGTAGGCAAAGTACAAAGAAAAACAAGTTGCCTTGCAAAATTTGAAGATCTGTGGAATGGGCTGCCTACATGCATACCATATATGAAGAAAAAATCCCTTTAATATTCAAGTTCTAGTCAATGTGACAGTTTTAGGCTGTGCCTTTAAGGAAAAGACAGCTACAGAACACTCTAGCTCAAAGTTTTGTTGTAAAAAGGAACACAAAGATAATTCTAAACAAATTTCATTGGTAGATCAGTAGGAATGTAACCTTAAGGATTTTAGTTTCAGTTCAGTCTGTTCGGCTGTTTCTGTGCTGTGCAGGTTTTTTTCTCTCTTCTGTTCTTGCCAGAGCTGACCTTGGACTAATGAGAAAAGAACTTACTAACTTTTTTCTCCCTCCCTTAACAACTGCTTTGAGCTAACAAAATTTCCCTTAATATCCATTTTCTCTCTTTAATCCTTTTTGAGAGAAAAGGAGGAAGGGGGAAAAGGGGGTTATAAGAGGGAAACCCTCCACCATTGGGAGGGAGTTTTTTGTGTTACGTTCTTTCCTGTATCTTTTTGTATATACTTTAGAATAGAATAGAATAAACCAGGTTGGAAGAGACCTTCAAGATCATCGCGTCCAACCCATCATCCAACACCACCAAATCAACTAACCCATGTAACCAAGCAGCCTGTGAAGTCTCCTCCTGAACACCTCCAGTGACGGCGACTCCACCACCTCCCCAGGCAGCCCATTCCAATGGGCAATCACTCTCTCTGTGTAAAACTTCCTCCTGACCTCCAGCCTGAACTTCCACTGGCGCAGCCTGAGACTGTGTCCTCTTGTTCTGGTGCTGGCTGCCTGGGAGAAGAGACCAACCTCTGCCTGTTTACAACCCCCCTTCAGGTAGTTGTAGAGAGCAATAAGGTCACCCCTGAGTCTCCTCCTCTCCAGGCTAAGTAGCCCCAGCTCCCTCAGTCTCTCCTCATAGGGCTTGTGTTCCAAACCCCTCACCAACTTTGTTGCTCTTCTCTGGACTCGTTCCAGCAAGTCAACATCCTTCCTAAACTGAGGGGCCCAGAACTGGACACAGTACTCGAGGTGTGGCCTAACCAGTGCAGTGTACAGGGGCAGAATGACCTCCCTGCTCCTGCTGGCCACACTGTTCCTGATGCAGGCCAGGATGCCATTGGCCCTCCTGGCCACCTGGGCACACTGCAGGCTCATGTTCATCCTACCATCAACCAGCCCCCCCAGGTCCCTCTCTGCCTGGCTGCTCTCCAGCCACTCAGACCCCAGCCTGTAGCACTGCATGGGGTTGTTGTGGCCGATGTGCAGAACTCGGCACTTGGATGTGTTAAATCTCATGCCATTGGACTCTGCCCATCTGTCCAGCCTGTCAAGGTCTCTCTGCAGAGCCTCTCTACCCTCTAGCAGATCAACTCCTGCCCCCAGCTTGGTGTCATCAGCAAATTTACTGATGATGGACTCAATGCCCTCATCCAGATCATCAATAAAGATGTTAAAGAGCATGGGGCCCAGCACTGATCCTTGGGGCACGCCACTTGTGACTGGCCGCCAGCTGGATGTGGCACCATTCACCACCACTCTCTGGGCTCGGCCATCCAGCCAGTTCCCAACCCAGCTCAGAGTGCTGCTGTCCAAGCCATGGGCTGACAGTTTGGCCAGGAGTTTGCTATGGGGGACGGTGTCCAAGGCCTTGCTGAAGTCCAGGTAGACTACATCCACAGCCCTCCCCACATCCACCAGGTGGGTCACCTGCTCATAGAAGGCGATCAGGTTGGTCAGGCAGGACCTGCCCTTCCTAAATCCATGCTGGCTGAGCCTGATCCCTTGGCCATCCTCTAAGTGCTGTGTGATTGCACTCAGGATGACCTGTTCCATGATCTTGCCTGGCACTGAGGTCAGGCTGACAGGCCTGTAATTCCCTGGCTCATCCAACCGGCCCTTCTTGTGGATGGGCACCACGTTGGCCAGCTTCCATTCCTCTGGGACATCTCCAGTGAGCCAGGACTGCTGAAAAATGATGGAGAGCGGCTTGGCCAGCTCCTCTGACAGCTCTCTCAGCAAATACGGTATATTTTGTATATATTCATTGCATTTCATTCTGCTTGTAAAAATATAGCCTTTCCATTTGCTTCTCCGACTGAGTTAGCTGTGGTTTGGGGGGGGGGGAGAATTGAAATTGATTCTTACTACCACAGTCAAGACAAAAGGTTAGGCACACTCTTTTCTCTTCAATCTAAGATTTTGTGGTGTATTTAAATGAAAACGAGGTTCCAAGTTGCTATACAAATATAATCAAATAAGTTTACCTTTCAAGTGGGCCACCAAATTTCTTGTAACTCTTGATAAACCTAGGAATAGAAAATTTTGCAGTTAAAAAATGTATGCTTAACTAGAGTGAGTAAAATGCATTTATAAAGTCTTAGTACAAGGCTACGTGGACAATGCAAAGAAAATAAGAACTAGAGAGAGTAGGACATTTTAGTATATCAAGATAACCCACATTTAAAACTGGAGTTCCATTTTGGTTAGTAATTGACATTTTAAAAAAAAAGCTTCACAAAACAAAGGATTCAGTAATGTAATGTGCCTAATCATAAAAATCAAATGTGGATTTATACTAAATAGAGAATTCAGACATTATGTTAAGTTTCTCATAATAAAGATGAGCTAGTTGCAGTTTCGAGGTGATTTTAAGACTTAAGAAAACAGACTATGAAAGATAAAGGAATGCAAGTACAAGGATATCCCTGACAAAATCAGCAAACCATTATATGTTACCTGAAACGAAAAGGAAACAAGACTCTTTCTGGTTATTTATATAATTAAGAATAGTTTTTAAGCTTTACAGCATTTTAGAAAAAAATGAATACTTAAATTACAGGGGCAAAGTAGCATTTCATAAACCAGTCAAAGTAAAACAAAACAATTTCTCCTTCTACCAAGGAAGTACTTTTAGCACCAAATGTTGATGTGACCAGCTGTGCAGATTCACTTATGTATTGGTTTTGGCTGACATAAAGTTACTTTTCTTCGGAGCATCATATCTGCTGGTATGCTTTGGATTTGTGACCAAACCAGTATTGATAATACAGGGATATTTTAGTCACTACTGATCAGTGCTTACACAGTCAAGGCCTTTTCTGTTCCTTATATGACTGCACCAAGAAGTAGGCTGGGAGTGCACAAGAAGTTTGGAGGGGACACAGATGGGAGAGCTTTTTTAAAGTTTTAAAAAGCACCATATAACATTAATCCAATTTCCATTGCAAGAAACATAAAACTGAACAAAACTCACCAAATCTTTTGTAGGTATTTCTAAAATAAAAATGTGCGAATCGTTTCTTCAGCTATATTTTTTAGGTAAAATCATGGGAAGTAGAATGTTTTATATGTGGGGTTAAAAAAAAGAGGTCACCCATTTTAGAAACTGGGTTTTGAAATCACTGTCTTCAGGGGACACAGGAAGATAATACATGTTAAAAGACTGCAAACTAATTCAGAAGATTTTTCAATCTCAGTGTTATTCTACACCAAAATAGTTGCAAATCCTGTTACATAAGCACCCCAAACTACAGAGAGTAAAGCCTTAAAATGCCTATTTTCAGCTAAATTCAGGAAAAGACTGTTTTCCATATTTTCAAACTCTAAAATTATTATTAAAAAAAAAATGTTTTGTCCCTTTAAACATGCATGTCCCCCCACATCTTACCACCTAATCTCTGCATCGCTAAATCCTTTAATATTTTCTCGAGGAATAGTTCGTGGTCGTCCACGTTGTTTTGGTCATTTTCTTTCTGAAACGGAGTCGCTATCAGATCCAGAATATCTTCTGCTCCTATTGCGTTTCCCTTCACTTCCATTAAAGCTGATCTGGAATTTCAGATTAAGGAGTTCAAAGCTATGTGACTAAAACATTTTATCAATGTGTCATCTAGCCTTGTCAAACTATGTGTGTTTGTGTGTGCCATGCATGAAAACCACTCAACCCAATAGTACAAACCAAAACATCGGCAGTGAAAAAACAACCAATCAACAACAAAATAAAAATCAAAGTTGGTAAAAACCCAGAGATACCTGTTTTACACAGTTTCTCATCCTTGGGAGCATATATATTTCTTCAAGCTCTTTTTGTCTTTCCTCCTCTTCTATTCGTCGCCGCTGAACTTCTGGAATGATTTCTTCCCAGCTTCTTAAATTTTGTTCTGGTTCCAGCTCAATGTCATCTTCATCCATATTGGAAAAGTTAGCTACCTTATGTATTGGAACATAAACATTTTCACCAAATCGATATACGACTTTATTTAAACAAAGAGTCAATAATTAATATTTTAGGAAAACTTAGTTCAGAATGGCATATTTTATTAATATATACATAAAATGTACACATATAAAATGTCTCTAATGAAAGTATTTTCATACATAAAATGCATACACTCCATGTAGCATGGTTGAACATAATAAGAACCTTTTTTCTTCTTTTACAAGTTGAACAATATAGAAACCCTATGACACGCCTCCCCAATAGTTGTGATTGTTGTTTCATTTCCTTCAAAGCAGAAAGCAAGTCTAACTGAATGCTCAATATGAAAGTATAATAATGTAGAATTAACCAAATATTAATAAACTGTAGAAATCACAGTATGTGCTTTTCGTCGGGCAACTCCCTCGGGACAGCACCCAGACCAGCAACCGCCGGGGACCAGCCGCTGCTCTCCTTTTCGGGCTGCGGGAATCGCCATCGCTGCCGAGTTTTGCCGCGGGGAAGGAGCAGCCGCTCTTTCACGTGGTCAGACTCGTGATCCCAGCGGCGGGAGCGGCTGAATTTAAAAGGCTCTGCTGCGGCTCGGGGGGCTCTTTTCGTCGGGCAGCCCGTATTCTCTTGTACTCTCACGCGCTTCTTTTTTTTTTTTTTTTTTTTTTTTAAATTGGCAGTAGGTGCTGTGGCCAGGGACAGCCATGGTTGTAACTCGCAGCAAAATCTCCCTAAAAAAATCAGTGTCGACCCAGACCGAGGTAGTACAGAAGCAGGTAGCTGTCCAGGTATCTGGCTGTAGAGAATGCTGGAGCCTGGCACTTGAGATGCAGGGTAGTGGGGGCAACTCTTGTATAAGGTGTGAGCAGGTTGACTATCTGCTTAATATGGTGGCCAGACTGAAGGATAAGTTTGCTAGCTTCAGAAATGTAAGGAAATGTAGGAAAGAGATGAATCAGAGGAGGAAGGTGATGGGCCAAAGGAGGAAAGAGGTGAATCAGAAGAGGAAAGAGGTAAATCGGAGCAAGCAGGCTCTGCAGGCTCCCCCAGCAGAGGCTGGTTATTCAAAAAGCAGAGGGGAATGGACGCAGGTTCCTCTCAAAAGACACAAAGTTAAACCTCCTTGCCTCCCCTCACCTTCCCCGCTGCTCTTGGAAAACAGATATGGAGCACTGGAGATTGAGGGTGAGGTGGTCCTGATGCCGGAGGACACACCTTCTGGGGTTCTCCCTAAGGCTAAGCAGCATAAGGTTAAACAGCCTAAGGCAAAGCAGACGAAGGTAAAACAGCCTTCTGCTGGCATCAGGACCTGTTCCCTTAAAAAAAAGAGGAGGGTAATTGTTATTGGTGATTCCCTTCTGAGGGGAATGGAGGGCCCTATATGTCGGCCTGACCCACCTCATAGGGAACTCTGTTGTCTGCCAGGAGCCCAAGTTAATGATGTTACCAGTAGGCTGCCTAGACTGGTGCAGCCCTCTGACTACTACCCTTTACTAGTTATGCAGTTAGGCAATGATGATGTTGCAACCAGAACTCCCAGGGCTATCAAAGATGACTTCAGGGCCCTGGGAGATCTGGTTGAGGGGTCAGGGGCACAAATAATTTTTTCATCAATACCCTTAGCTGCAGGAGGGAATACCATAAGGAACAGGTCAGCAGCTGAAGTCAACAAGTGGCTTAGAGGCTGGTGCAGTCAAAAGAATTTTGGGTTTTTTGATCTTGGGAAACTTTCTACTGCACCAGGCCAGCTGGCAACAGATGGAGTACATCTGTCCCAGAGAAGGGGAAAGATCACTGTATATGAGAACAGACTGTCCCCCAAAGGTAAAAAGATCCTGGGTAGGGAATTGGCGGGTCTCATCGACAGGGCTTTAAACTAGTTTCGAAGGGGGAAGGGGCTGAAACTAGTCCCCTCAGGCAAGAGTCTGGGGGCGACAAGCTAGAGTCGGAGGTGAAACCAGCCGCCCAGCTGAAGTGCATGTACACTAATGCACGAAGCATGGGTAACAAGCAGGAGGAGCTGGAAGCCTTGATGCAGCAGGAAAGTTATGATGTAGTTGCCATCACAGAGACGTGGTGGGATGACTCACATGACTGGAGCGCTGCAATTGACGGTTACAAGCTCTTCAGGAGAGACAGGCAAGGAAGAAGAGGTGGAGGGGTGGCCCTGTACATCAGGAAGGCACTAGATGCCATTGAGATGGAGATTAGGGACGATTGGGTTGAATGCTTGTGGATAAGAATTAGAGGGAAGACCAGCAGGGCAGACACCCTGGTTGGAGTCTGTTATAGACCACCCAACCAGGAGGAAGATGTTGGTGAGTCATTCTATAGGCAGCTTAAGGCTGTCTCAAGATCTCCGGACCTTGTTCTCATGGGCGACTTCAACCTGCCTGACATCTGCTGGGATCTCAACACAGCAGAGAGGAGACAGTCAAGAAGGTTCTTAGAATGCATGGAGGACAGCTTCTTATTCCAGGTGCTGCGAGAGCCTCCCAGGGGCAAAACTATGCTTGACCTCCTCTTCACCAACAGGGAAGGACTGGTGGGCGATGTGGTGGTTGGAGGGTGTTTGGGGTCCAGTGACCACGAGATAATTGAATTCTCGGTTTTTGGTCAAGCCAAGAGGGGTAACAAGAAGACCTCCACTCTGGACTTCCGGAGGGCAGACTTCAAGTTACTCAAGGAACTAATTCTGAGGGTTCCTTGGGATAAAGCCCTTAAAAACAAAGGGGTCCAGGAGAGCTGGACCTACTTCAATGAAGAATTGCTGAAGGCTCAGGGACAGGCTGTGCCAATGTGCCGGAAGATGAGCCGCCGGGGCAGACGGCCAGCCTGGATGGTTCATGAACTTTTAATGGAACTGAGGGAAAAAAAGAGGGTGTATCACCAATGGAAGAGAGGGGAGGCAACCCACAGAATGTTCAAGGATGTTGCTAGGTCTTGAAGGAAGAAAATTAGGGAGGCAAAAGCACACTTGGAGCTTAAACTGGCCTCTACTGTGAAGGACAACAAGAAGTCCTTCTATAAATACATTAATAGTAAGAGGAAGGGGAAGGACAACCTCCACTCCTTGGTGGATACGGAGGGGAACATTGTAACAAAGGATGAGGAAAAGGCAGAGATACTTAACACCTTCTTTGCCTCAATTTTTGCTAGAAGGACAGAACGTCTTCCTGACAGCTGGCCTGCAGAGCTGGCAGAAGGAGCCAGGGAGCTGCACAGTTTCCCTATGTTCCATGAGGAGGTGGTTGGAACTCTCCTTAGCAGCTTGGATCCCCACAAGTCCATGGGACCAGATGGGATTCATCCTAGGGTGCTGAGAGAGCTGGCAGACGAGCTGGCCAAGCCACTCTCCATCATTTTCCAGCAGTCCTGGCTCACTGGAGAGGTCCCAGAGGACTGGAAGCTGGCCAACGTTGTGCCCATCCATAAGAAGGGCCGGTTGGATGAGCCAGGGAATTATAGGCCTGTCAGCCTGACCTCAGTGCCAGGCAAGATCATGGAACAGGTCATCCTGAGTGCAATCACACAGCACTTAGAGGATGGCCAAGGGATCAGGCCTAGCCAGCATGGATTTAGGAAGGGCAGGTCCTGCCTGACCAACCTGATCTCCTTCTATGAGCAGGTGACCCGCCGGGTAGATGTGGGGAGGCCTGTTGATGTAGTCTACCTGGACCTCAGCAAGGCCTTTGACACTGTACCCCATAGCAAACTGCTGGCCAAGCTGTCAGCCCATGGCTTGGACGGAAGCACACTGCGATGGGTTAGGAACTGGCTGGAGGGCCGAGCCCAGAGAGTGGTGGTGAATGGTGCCACATCCAGTTGGCGGCCAGTCACTAGTGGTGTGCCCCAAGGATCAGTGCTGGGCCCTGTGCTCTTTAACATCTTTATTGATGATCTGGATGAGGGCATTGAGTCCATCATCAGTAAACTTGCTGATGACACCAAGCTGGGGGCAGGAGTTGATCTGCTGGAGGGTAGAGAGGCTCTGCAGAGGGACCTCGACAGGCTGGACAGATGGGCAGAATCCAACAGCATGAGATTGAACACATCCAAGTGCCGGGTTCTGCACATTGGCCACAACAACCCCATGCAGTGCTACTGGCTGGGGTCAGAGTGGCTGGAGAGCAGCCAGGCAGAGAGGGACCTGGGGGTACTGGTGGATGGTAGGCTGAACATGAGCCTGCAGTGTGCCCAGGCAGCCAAGAGGGCCAATGGCATCCTGGCCTGCATCAGGAACAGTGTGGCCAGCAGGAGCAGGGAGGTCATTCTGCCCCTGTATACTGCACTGGTGTCGTAGTTTGGGCTGGGTGCCCTCTGCTACAGGGGTGTTTCCTGTGTCCAGAAGTCCAGCCCAGTGGGTGGACACAGGAAATTAGGTTATTTCCTACCATGATCCCTTGCACCACTATAAGTCTCACGGCGGGGTCTGGCACTTCCTCTTTCCTTCCTCCTCGCCGCCTGGTAACTGGGGAGAAGATCTCCCGGCCATGGGCCTGGTTAGGCCCAAGGCCACGGGGGGATGGGCAGTCTCAGATCTGGCCAGCTGAGACTAGCCTAGCAGTGGGGGGCGAAGGAGGAGCCCTGGGGGTTTGGGTGTACCCTCAGGTGGGGATGGGATTTCTCTGGGTCTGTTTTGGGTTCTCTCTCTTGTCACTGTGTTTCTAGTTTCTCTGCACGCACTCACTGTTCTATTTAAACTTTTCATCACTTTTGCAATCCGTTTGTCTGAGTCGTCGTTTCTGCGCGTGGTGGGGGGGGTCTGCCCCAACCCATTACATTTTAGCGCACCAACGTGGGGCTGGCTGTTGTGCCCACTCTGCAGTTCGATTGCAAAGGATGGAGAGTTTAAATTTAGTTCTGGGCGTCGGTTTGGGTTTGGCAGTTGGGGGCTCAGGTGATGTTGCCGGGCGACCGTGTGAGTTCTTGTGGATTGTGGGGGATAACTGGTGCGCTGCCGGTGGCACGGACCCTCTGCTATTTCAGGCAGGGGTGGTTCTCGACCATCGGCATCGGGTACCGCTTGAGAACGCGGAACCTGCCCCTCCTCCGCGGCGGGAAGCGAAGTGGGGGAGGGGCAGCGGCGAGCAGATCAGAGTCAGGTCCGTTCTCGCTGCGGGGATAGAGCCAGCCGCTGCGAGCGGGCGAGCCAGCTCCCGAAGCCCCGGGGGGCCGACGGGGACTCCCGCTGGAAAGCCGTTTTCAAGGGCTCTGAGAACGCGCGTATGGCTTTTGCTGGAGAAGCCGTTTGAGTGTCCGAGGGGTGGAGGTGGTTTTGATTCTGTGCCGCAGCGGTAGAGGTGGGCGGAGCGCTGCTGCGTGGCGAGCGGCGGCGGCGGACCCGGCCGTGCGCTTGGGCTGCGGCAGGGCCGGCCCTAGTCTCTTCCCCGACTTTTTCGGACGAGTTCCGAAAATGGCGCCCAGCACCTGGCTCTACCTTTCTTCTTCTTAGTGAGCTGTGGTGCAGCCCCGTCCTTTTTCGGAGGGGGTGGTGTGCAGCCAGATGCTGTCTTGGCTTGGTACGGGTACGCCTAGTGGGGGGGCGGAGTACCTCGGACAGGCATCTGTGTAGTTTTGGACCGCAGTTGGGAGCGGTTGATTGCGGCACCCTGGATGGATTGAAAAAAGCAGTCGTGGGTTGGATTGTTTCAACTGGCCTGCCCCAGGGGTGGAGAATATGCCGCCGAGTGATCATAGGTGAAAAGTAGAGGCTTGGCTGAGAAGTCGTGAGGCTTTTCCAGGTGACCAGGATGCCCAACAGATCCATGGAGAACTTGCACCGCAGGAGAATGAGCTGTGCATCGCCGGGAGGTTCCACTGGATGAAGGAGGAAGAACTGGAATGGACAGACACTTGAGCATGACTGAGAGACTGAGTGGACGCCCAGATGAAGACACGGACTTCGCCGGACATGTCATCAGCTTTCTGATTTGATGATGTGTTTGGGTGCAGGCATCATGATAGGAAATAAAGGGGTGGCCTTTGTCGTAGTTTGGGCTGGGTGCCCTCTGCTACAGGGGTGTTTCCTGTGTCCAGAAGTCCAGCCCAGTGGGTGGACACAGGAAATTAGGTTATTTCCTACCATGATCCCTTGCACCACTATAAGTCTCACGGCGGGGTCTGGCACTTCCTCTTTCCTTCCTCCTCGCCGCCTGGTAACTGGGGAGAAGATCTCCCGGCCATGGGCCTGGTTAGGCCCAAGGCCACGGGGGGATGGGCAGTCTCAGATCTGGCCAGCTGAGACTAGCCTAGCAGTGGGGGGGGCGAAGGAGGAGCCCTGGGGGTTTGGGTGTACCCTCAGGTGGGGGATGGGATTTCTCTGGGTCTGTTTTGGGTTCTCTCTCTTGTCACTGTGTTTCTAGTTTCTCTGCACGCACTCACTGTTCTATTTAAACTTTTCATCACTTTTGCAATCCGTTTGTCTGAGTCGTCATTTCTGCGCGTGGTGGGGAGGGGGTCTGCCCCAACCCATTACAACTGGTTAGGCCACACCTCGAGTACTGTGTCCAGTTCTGGGCCCCTCAGTTTAGGAAGGATGTTGACTTGCTGGAACGAGTCCAGAAAAGAGCAACAAAGTTGGTGAGGGGTTTGGAACACAAGCCCTATGAGGAAAGACTGAGGGAGCTGGGGTTGCTCAGCCTGGAGAAGAGGAGACTCAGGGGTGACCTTATCACTCTCTACAACTACCTGAAGGGAGGTTGTAGACAGGTGGATGATGGTCTCTTCTCCCAGGCACCCAGTACCAGAACAAGGGGACACAGTCTCAGGTTGCACCAGGGGAGGTTCAGGTTGGATGTTAGGAAGAAGTTCTATACAGAAAGAGTGATTGCCCATTGGAATGGGCTGCCCAGGGAGGTGGTGGAGTCGCCGTCATTGGAGGTGTTCAGGAGGAGACTTGATGGGGTACTTGGTGCCATGGGTTAGCTGTTTGGGAGGGTTGGATTGGTTGATGGGTTGGACACGATGATCTTGAAGGTCTCTTCCGACCTGGTTTGGTTTATTCTAATAAAGGTTTATTCTAATGTTGCAAATGAATGATTAGCAGGAAAGTGATTTAGTACTCTATCAATCTAAAAATGTCCTTCCCTGATTTAAACAAAAAGAAGTGAAAAACAACCACACACACCACAGCTAAGCAATGACAAAAAGATCTAGGAAAAACCAACCAACCAAAAAAAAACCAAAAACCCCAAACACAAAGCCACCACACAATTTGGATCCACTTAATATTTTAAATGTTATACATGTCAGCATATCTGGCCTTCACATTTACACGGGGGCTTCTAAAAGTCACCAACTAAGAAATCCAAACTTCATTCTGTTTTCAGAAGTACTACAGGTGCTTATCAGCATAAAGCATTAAATGAAAATCAGTTCTCCATAGTATTCTAATCATGAAATGAAAGACTAACATAGTTGTGAATTTCTTATTTTGTCAGCAAAATACATGATGCGCTTTTAAATGTTTGCACTGGCAGTAATTACCCTGCATAGGTGAAAAGACATTCTATGACAGAGTTGACTTATTGTTGCACCTGTTTCACAAGAATGAAGAAAAGATGAAGAGGTGTACAAAAGAAGATAAAGTATCATTTATAAAGGAAAGTAAGGGAAGAGGGAGGGAACAGAGCAATACCTTGAACTGTGAAAGTAACTCATCTCCTACAGTTAATGGGCCTGGCTCATTTTCTCGAGTTTCAGCCCTCTTTAGGATTTCATCTATATCCATTTCCTGAAACAGAAGTTTATCTTTACAACAAAACAATTAATACATATTTTTAGTTTCTCTGTTCATCAAGTGTAGATGAACTATTTAATTTACCTGAGGCTCCTCTTCTTCTCCTTCAGGTTCTTTAAAAAGTTCCTCAGCACCAAACTTCAAAATTGCTGATAACTCTTCCTTATTAAAAGGTGTTGAGCTGAAATACAGAAAATTTCAGATAAACACATTTATCTTAGTGAATTTTTTCAAATCACTATAATCATGAATCAATTAAGCATCCTTTTGACTTAAATATATTGTTAATACAATTTTTTAAAATGTACAAAAACAATATACTTTGCATTCCTTACTTAGATAACTTCTTAGCACACATTTTTTGCCTTTTATTAACCAAGTAAAATGACTTGTATTTTTACTGATATAGTTGGATATACTTAAGTATAAGTTCATATGAGAGAGTAAACAAATATACCTGGAAGGAGTAGAACCTGTATGTAGTACAGTTTTCCCTGTAGTGTCCATTCTCTGAATTACTAAGTGATCTAACACCATCTTTTTCTTAGCTCTTTCAAGAATATCTTCTTCTACTGATCCTTTTGTGACTAGCCGATATATATTTACCTATGCGTATTATAAAAAAGGCTTCATTTGCATGCTCACAAATTACACATGAAAACAATATTCAGATGAAGTTAACAGAAAACCCTGAAGCAACAACAGGGAGAAATGTTATTTGTGATTAAAAATCAACCATTTCATGATCACTGTGATCAAGACAGTCACATTCAAACACATGCCTCATGAGTCCTTCCCTATTCACAGACAGCAAGTCTAGGAGGGAATCTTTCCTAGTTGGCTCACTGAGCACCTCTGACAGGAATTTTTCTCCTATGAGCTTCAAGAGTTTTCCAGACCTGTTCCAGACCTGGTTGATTTTAAAGTTTTCAGTGTAATGAGAAAAAAAGGACATCAGAGTTGCTGCCCTAACTTCAGTAGAGCAAACTTTAAGCTATTCAGGGAGTACCCTGGGAATGTGCTTTTGAGGGCTTAAGTGTCCATGAGTACTGTTTGTTTAAGAACAACCTTTTAGAAACACAGGCTCAGGCAATTCCACTATGTCAAAAGTCAAGCAAGTAGGGCAGAAGACAAGATTGAATGAACAGGGAAATCCTTGTGGAGCTTAAGTGGAAAAAAAATTGTATGATCAAAGGCCAGTCAGTCTCAGCTCTGTGCCTGGCAAGATCATGGAGTAGATCCCCCTGAAGGCTTTGCTAAGGCATATGGAAAATGAAGAAGGGGTGATTGGTGGTAACTAACATGGCTTCATCAAGGGCAAACCATACCTGACAAATTGGTGGCTTTCTATAATGGTATGTAGTGAAAGATGCTTATGGTCAGGATTGTGCCCCAAACATTTGTGTAGGTGTGCTGGGTTGAGGCAGCCCCCTTCTCCACCCCTGGCAACAATAAACACTCAGACAAACGGATTGCAAAAGTGAAGGAAAGTTTAAATAGAAAGCAGTGAACTTTTACAGAAAGCCAAAAGCATAGTGATAAAGAAAAATCCCAAATCAGACTCAGAGAAATCCCATCCCCACCTGAGGGTACACCCAAGATCCCCAGGGCTCCTTCTTCCCCCTCCCGCTGCTAGGCTTGTCTCAGCTGGCCAGATCTGAGACTGCCCATCCCCCCATGGTCTTGGGCCTAGCCAGGCCCAAAGCCAGGAGACATCTCCCCCAGTTACCGGCTGATGGAGGAGGAAGAAAAGAGAGCATGCTAGACTCCGCACTGGATCTTATAGTGGTGCAAAGGATTGTGGTAGGAAATACTACATAATTTCCTGTGTCCACCCCTCTGGGCTGGACTTCTGGACACAGGAAGTAAACATTGCAGGGGGGCACCCAGCTCAAACTGTAACACGCCACCCCTTATTTCATACCACAATCATTGCACCCAAACACATCATTAAATCAGAAATCTTCCGATGACATGTTCAGCGAAGTCCATATCTTCATCTGGGCGTCCACCCAAACAGTCTCTCATTGAGACTCAAGTGTCAGTCCATTCCAGTTCTTCTTCCCTCATCTAATAGAACCTCTCAGCGATGCAGAGTTCACTCTTCTGCAGTGCAGGCTCTTCAGGGATCCGTTGGACATCCTGGTCACCTGGAAAGAACCTCAGAACTCCTCAACCAAACCTTTATTCCCATCTCTATTTACTCAGTGGCATATTTCCACCCCTGGGGCAAGCCAGTCAGAACAATCAGGCTCTAACTGCTTCTCCACCCCTCCAGGAAAACAGCACGCTGAGCCTTTCATAACCCTGCACGGACCTATCCCAAGCCCAGTGCTGACCACTTCCAGCCGCGGCACAAGGCTATACAGATGCATGTCACAGTATACCGCCTTCCCACTAGGCGTTCGCGTACCAAGACATGACAGCATCCAACAACACAACCCTCCCCCGGAAGAGGGAGGGAGGGACTGCACCACAACCTACTGAGAAGAAGAGAGGTGGAGCCAGGTGCTCGGCGCCATTTTCGGAACTCATCCGAAAAAGTTGGGGAAGAGACTAGGGCCGGCCCCACCGCAGCCCGAGTGGACGGCCGGGGACCGCTGTCACCGCTCCGAGCGCAAGGCCTGTCCCGCCGCCACCGCAGCTCAAGTGGACGGCCGGGGGCCACTGGCGGCTCTCCGAGCGCACGGCCGGGCCCGCCACTGCCTGAGCACACAGCAGGGCTCCGGCCACCTCTACCGCCGCGGTACAGAATCAAAATCGCCTCCACCCCTCGGGCATTCAAACGTCTCCTCCAGCGAAAGCCATAAACGCGTCCTCAGGGCCCTTGAGAACAGCTTTCCAACTGGAGTCCCCGTTCACCCATAGGGAGTTGAGCTCACCCGCTTGCCATGGCTGACCCTACCCCACAGCGAAAACGGACCTGACTTTGATCTGCTCTCTGCTGCCCCTCCCCCACTTCACTCCCTGCCGTTTTTACCGCTCCGCAGAGAATAAAGGTGGACGAAGGGCAGGTCCCGCATTCTCAAGTGGTGCCCCAATTCTGATGGTTAAGAACCACCCCTGCTTGAAACAGCAGGAGGGACTCTGTGCCACCGGCCACGCACCAGGTGTCCCCCTACAATCCACAAGAACCCACATAATTGCCCCAACAACACCACTTGAGCCCCCAACTGCCAAAAAACCAAAATGACGCCCAGAACTAAATTTAAACTCCCTTATCTTTTGCAATCCGATCTGCAGAGTAGCCACAATAACCAACTCCTACTCCTGGCTGGCTCGTCAAGAATGTAAAGGGGTGGGGGGCAGACCCTCTGCCCACCTCAACCATCCTCTGCTACCAAGAATGTGCTGGGTTGAGGCAGCCCCCTTCCCCACCCCTGGCAACAATAAACACTCAGACAAACAGATTGCAAAAGTGATGGAAAGTTTAAATCGAAAGCAGTGAACTTTTACAGAAAGCCAAAAGCACAGTGTCAAAGAAAGATCCCAAAACAGACCCAGAGAGATCCCATCCCCACCTGAGGGTACACCCAAGACCCACAGGGCTCCTTCTTCCCCCTCCCGCTGCTAGGCTGGTCTCAGCTGGCCAGGTCTGAGACTGCCCATCCCCCCATGGTCTTGGGCCTAGCCAGGCTCAAAGCCAGAAGACATCTCCCCCAGTTACCGTCTGATGGAGGAGGAAGAAAAGAGGAAGTGCTAGACTTCGCACTGGATCTTATTGTGGAGCAAAGAATTGTGGTAGGAAATACTACATAATTTCCTGTGCCCACCTCTCTGGGCTGGACTTTAAACTAGAAAGTAAACATTGCAGGGGGGCACCCAGCTCAAACTGCAACAAGTTACTACCAAATATTGGTGTGCAGAAAGGCTCGGCCTTATAGCATCATAGAATTGTTTTGATTGGAAAAGTCCTCTAAGATCATTGAGTCCAACTCTCAAACTAACACCACCATGGCCATTGAACCATGTCATAAAGTACCATGTCCACATGGGACTAGGGGCAGCTGGACTTATCTCCTAATAGGGATTCCAGTTCGGATGGCTTGCTACAGACACCAGACACACTAACAGCACAGTTTTGCTGTAGGTCCAGTTGCATTTCAGCAGTCAGATGCATGAATAATACGGTGTATTTACAGTTGCAACAGACACAGATTCTTATGATTGCTGATGATAAGCAGAAATTGCTATATAGTTCAAAGATAATACAATTGCAATTATGTCTGTAAGCACCCGTGACAAAATATGTTCAAGTATCATAGTCAAGGAGAGAACTTCACAAAAGGGCATTCCTTCTGGGGAGGGCAAGGAGTACAGAGCCCATCAACGTGTCCCTAAGGCTTTGGTGTTAAATTCTGTGGTGGGGCAAATCCTCCCTTCCCTCCCACCACGGGCAGAAAAAAAGAATGAGACTCAGACAAATGGATTACAAAAGTGGTGGAAAGTTTAAATGGGAAAGCAGTGAATATTTTACAGACAATCACAAGCACAGTGACAAAAGAGATCCCAAAGCATACCCAAAAACATCCCAACACTTCACTCTCCCCACCTGAGGATACACCAAAAACCCCAGAGCTCTTCCCCCCCGCCCACACTTCCACTGTTAGGTTAATCTCAGCTGGCCAGATCTGAGATTGCCCTTCTGCCTTTTCCTCCTGTCCTTGGGCCTAGCCAGGCCCCAAAAGGCTTCGAAGATGACTCCCTCTCCATTACCAGATAGGGACCATCTCCATAGGAGTGGTGAGGGAAGAAAGAGGAAGTGCAGAAACCCTACTGATTGTTTTATAGGGAGCAGGGCACTGTGGGATGAAATATGTAGCTTCCCATGTCATAGTATCATAGTATCATAGTATCAGTCAGGGTTGGAAGGGACCACAAGGATCATCTACTTCCAACCCCCCTACCATGGGCAGGGACACCCCACACTAGATCAGGCCGGACAGAGCCTCATCCAGCCTGCTCTTAAACACCTCCAGGGATGGGGCCTCAACCACCTCCCTGGACAACCCATTCCAGGGTTTCACCACTCTCATGGTGAAGAACCTCCTCCTCACATCCAGCCTGAATCTCCCCACCTCCAGCTTCATTCCATTCCCCCTAGTCCTATCACTACCTGACATCCTGAGAAGTCCTTCCCCAGCCTTCCTGGAGGCCCCCTTCAGATACTGGAAGGCCACAATTAGGTCACCTCGGAGCCTTCTCTTCTCCAGACTGAACAGCCCCAACTCCTTCAGTCTGTCCTCACAGGAGAGGTGCTCCAGCCCTCTGATCATCCTTGTGGCCCTTCTCTGGACACGCTCCAGCACCTCCACATCCCTCTTGTAATAGGGGCTCCAGAACTGGATGCAGTATTCCAGGTGGGGCCTCACCAGAGCTGAGTAGAGGCGGAGGATCACCTCCCTCGACCTGCTGGCCACACTTCTCCTGATACAGCCCAGGATCTGATTGGCTTTGCGGGCTGCAAGTGCACATTGAGAGCTCATGTTGAGATTTTTGTCCACCAGCACCCCCAAGTCTCTCTCCTCAGGGCTGCTTTCCAGCCAGTCACTGCCCAGCCTGTATTTGTGCCTGGGATTGCCTCGACCCAGATGCAGGACCCTGCACTTGCTCTTATTGAACTTCATGAGGTTGGCTTGTGCCCACCTCTCCAGCCTGTCAAGGTCCCTCCGGATGGCCTCCCTTCCCTCCAGCGTGTCTGCTGCACCACACAGCTTGGTGTCATCGGCAAAGTTGCTGAGGGTGCACTCAATGCCACTGTCCATGGCACCCACAAAGATGTTGAACAAGACAGGTCCCAGGACTGATCCCTGAGGGACTCTGCTTGTCACTGGCCTCCACTGGGACATGGACCCATTGACAGCCACTCTTTGGGTGCGGCCATCAAGCCAGTTCCTTATCCATCTAGTGGTCCACCCATCAAACCCATGTGTCACCAGTTTGGAGACCAGGGTGTGGTGCGGGACAGTGTCGAAGGCATTGCTCAGGTCCAGGTAAATGACATCAGTTGCTCGCCCCTCATCTATTAATTTTGTCACCTGCTCATAGAAGGCCACCAGGTTGGTCAGGCAGGATTTGCCCTTGGCAAAGCCATGCTGACTGTTCCCAATCACCTCTTCACTATTCTTTTGAGCGAGTAGTGACTCCAGGAGGATCTGCTCCATGATCTTTCCAGGCACAGAGGTGAGACTGACTGGCCTGTAGTTCCCTGGTTCCTCCTTCTTACCCTTTTTGAAGATGGGGGCAATGTTTCCCCTTTTCCAGTCTGTGGGGACTTCACCAGATTGCCATGACTTTTGAAATATAATAGAGAGGGGTTTAGCAACCTCATCTGCCAGTTCTCTCAGTACCCGTGGGTGTATCCTGTCGGGTCCCATGGACTTGAACACTTTCAGGTTCTTCAGGTGATCACGAACCTGATCTGCACTTACAATGGGCAGTTCTTCCTCCCCGTCACTGGCTTTGACTTCCATAACATCAGGAGTGTGGCTAGAGGCCCTTGCAGTGAAGACTGAGGTAAAGAAGTTATTAAGTACCTCAGCCTTTTCCTCATCACTTGTGACCATGTCACCAGTTTCCTTTCTGAGGGGGCCCACACCTTCCCTAGTCTTCTTCTTCCCATTAATATACCTGTAGAAGTTCTTAGTGTTCCCTTTAATCTCCCTGGCTAGATTCAATTCAAACTCTGCTTTGGCTTTCCTAACCAGGACTCTTGCTGCTCGGGCGGCTTCCTTATATTCCCCCTGTTCTACCTGTCCTTCTCTCCACTTCCTGTAGAGTTTCCTTTTAAGTAATAGTGTGTCCAGTAGCTCCTTGCTCATCCAGGCAGGCCTCCTAGCATTCTTACCTGCTTTTCTCTTTGTTGGTATACAGAGCTCCTGGACACAGAGGAGGTAGTCCCTGAATACTGACAAGCTGTCCTGGGACCCTCTTCCCTCCAGGGCTTTGTCCCACGACACTTTGGCTAGCGGATCCCTGAAGCGATCAAAATCTGCACGCCTAAAGTCTAGGGTCGTAAGCTTGGAATACTTCCTCCTGATTGCCCTGAGGATATTAAATTCAACTGCTTCATGGTCACTGCAGCCAGGGCTGTCTCTGAGTCTCACATTGCTTACCAGCCCTTCCCTGTTGGTGAGGACAAGGTCCAGCATAGCACCATTTCTTGTTGGTTCCTCTACCATTTGGAGGAGGAGGTTGTCTTCTATGCAGTCCAGGAACATCCTGGATTGTTGGTGCCTTGCTGTGTTGTCCCTCCAGCAGATGTCCAGGTGGTTGAAATCACCCATGAGGACCAGGGCTTGTGACCTGGAAGCCGCTTCTATTTGCCTGTGGAGGGCCTCATCTGCTTGGATCTGCTGGTCAGGTGGCCTGTAGGAGACCCCCACAGTAATATCTCCTTCCCCTGTCCTGCCTTTAATTTTAACCCATACACTCTCAACTAGCTCATCATCCCTCCCCAGGTGGAGCTCCACTGATTCCAACTGGCTATTGACATAGAGGGCAACACCTCCTCCTCTCCTTCCCTGCCTATCCTTCCTAAAGTGTTTATACCCATCTATCCCTGCATTCCAGTCATGGGATTCATCCCACCAAGTTTCAGTAACAGCCACTATGTCGTGGCATCCCAGCAGCACAGTGGCCCTTAACTCATCCTGTTTGTTGCCCAAGCTGCATGCATTCTCATAGACGCACTTCAACTGGGCTGGCCCTGTCCTCCTCTTGTGCCAAATCCCCTTGGTTTCCACAGAATGTCCTGGTGGATCATTCGTGGCTTGCCTCAGGGCAGCAAGTTGAGAGCCCTTACCAGCTTTCCATCTCTCTGCTGCTGGTGAGCTGCCCCTCTGTTTGTCACCGGCCAGCAGGAGACTATTAACCCCTTCCCCCTTCAAATCTAGTTTAAAGCCCTATCAATGAGCCCTGCCAATTCCTGCCCCAGGATTCTTATCCCCCTCTGGGACAAGTGTGTCCCATAAGTTGTTTTCAGCTCTGCCCACTAGGCTGGACCCTCAGGACACTGGAGGTGTCTCTTATGTGGCAGCATTGGGGGGCATCCAGCCTGAACCACCACAAATTCTTTTCCATACATTTGGTTCCAAAAAGGGCTAATATCTATACCTCATTTTTCTATTGTTGAAAGTGTGAAAGTGTGGGAGTGCAGCCATATCATTAAGTGGGCTTTTCAGTTGCACAAACATTTCTTGATGTGCCTTTCTGCCTTCTGCCGGGGCAGGGAGGATTGTCTTCTGCCAGGAAAAGTTGATTGTGGCAAGGAATAGTTGACTGCAAAGAGAAAGGGGAAGCTGTTAGGGTTCTGTGAGAAATGAACTCACTGCTAAATTTTAAATACAACCAGTTTATCATAAAATAAAGGCAAAACAGTGCTGGGCACAGCAGGTTTGCTAGAGGTGCACCATAACAACACGAGTTGAACTTCTATAGACGTCAAACATACATATTCGTACATATTCATACCTTTCCCCTATACATCCCCACCCTTCTCCATCAAGGCTGGGACAAAACCTGCACTTTTGACCTGGCCAGTCTTCAGACATGTCGGCGCCTCACCTTTCTCTCCCAATACACAAGGATTGAACCGTCGAACCCCACACAGTAAAGACCATGACCAACCAATCAGCCCAAAGATCAAACCTCACAGTCCCCAGCAATTCCCCTTGTGAAAGCCAAATATTAAAAACAAGTTCTCACAGTTCTGTCATGGGTTTAAGGTACTGGAAGGTCCTAAACCATAAAGAAGTCTCCCAGGACTAGACAGTCCAAAAGATACACCCCAGAACGTGTAATCTTTTGTATTTCAGTCCCATAAGCCTTGCATCTCTATAAACTCAAGCATTTCTGCTTGTTCTGCCCCTTTTCCTCTCTCCCTCCTCCTGGCCGGACCTTATCTCTTGTTTGGTATTTTGGGGGAGGGGTTTTGGCTCTGGTGTGCCGAGGAAAAACTAATTTCTTCTGTGCCATTTGGGCCCAGAGGCATAGGGAGGTAGAGAGGTGTGGGGAGGATTGGGGCCTGGGGATTTTGGCCTAAGTGGGGGAGGTTTTGAAAAGGTCTTTTGGCTTAAAGAGATTGTTGTAAGCACAGGTTGAATGACTGGGCTGAAGCTGAATGTGATTTTGGGTATTTTGCAATTTCTGTACATACTTGTGAATAGCACTTCCATTTTACTTCCAACTCTTTCCAATCCCATGTGTGACTTTTTATTTTACTTCCTTTGGGGGGTAAAATATTATTTTCTGTCGTCTCTTAAAACCACAACAGAAAATATTTGGTGTATTCCCTGGTAAATTTTAAATGTCTGCAAATCGAGTAGGGGCAATCTATGTCTGGGATCTCAGCCTCTGGAGCTGCTCTGTCTCTGTGGCAGGTTGGCGGACCAGTGGGGAATGGTGCAGCAGCTTCTAGAGAGCAGAAACCAGATGGCACATGGAAAGCGGACTTTCCCCTCCTTCTCCCCTGAGCCAGCATCTCTCACAAGAGAGGCTGGTGAAGCGTGGGAAGAACTGCAGCCGCAGTGGGGCATTTAAACACCCCAAGACTGAAGATCCCTATGCACCCAACAAAGTTGGCAGAGGGCGGTTGTGGGAGGCAATGGGTTCCTCAGCCCAGAGGAACTCGACCTTGATGAAATAAAGTTATCTATTTGAGATAAGCACAGATGATTTCCAGTGAGAAACAGTACGTTGTCTAACTTTCAGCAGCTAACAAAGGAACTGTGCACAGTGGCAGAAGACCAATCACTGTTTGCAGCAAAGCATGTGAACTGGAGGCTTTAGACTATCAGATGTGCGTAGATAGTGCGTGGCTTAGCAGAAATAGTATACAAGAAGCAAAAGTGTAACAATAAACGTATCTGATCTGCACATCAGAATCTGTTATCAATGGCTGCAAATGGAGCCCTGTATCAGGGACAGAATTGCAGAAGAGCGACTGATGGCGAGCCCAGCTGAGCTGCAACGTCTGGACCCGGATGAACAATCGCCTGGAGCAAGGTGAGCAGCTGGGAATGGGGACAATGGGGTAGAACATGCCCTTGGAAGAAAAGTCTATTTTGTGCATATTACAATCATGCTCATGAATGGTGAGTGGCTGTGAACTATGGGGAATCAATTAATGCAAGAAAAGAAAAATATTTTGAGCATTTTTAGAGATATTGTTAAAAACCAGGGGAAAAGTATTGCTAGGGAGCAGAAACCTTTCAGAAAATCTTTAAGCAACATGATAAGTCTATCAGTACTTCTGCTCTTCAGCAGATGCTCTTTTCAGCTACTAAGCACCACTCCTCTATCACTAGAAGGACAGTGTATGATCCAGGGATCTCAGATAAGATCAGAGCCACGTTTTGGGACTATGCTAATGTGGTAGTGAGAGGTTTAGTTCTCCCCCCCCCACAAAGAAACCATGGCTAACTCAGTTGGAGAAACAAAAATGGATAAGCTATATTTACAAGTAGGGTGACATGCAGATGACTATATATGCAATATACAGTATTTACAATATATACAAAAATATACATCAAAGAGCGTAACACAGAAATCCTTTCCCTCCTCCCCCTTCTTCCCTTTTTTCCCAAAAAGGGTTAGAGAGAGAGAAGAAATTGTTAAGGAGGAAATTCTGTTAGCTCAAAGCATATGCAAGAATTAGTTTCATACCTGGTTAGTTGAAGGTCAGCACCCACCAGCACAGACAGAAGACAGCTGTTCAGAGGGACTGAAACAGACAAGACTGAACTGACCTAACTGAGATTCAAACTGAACTAAAATTTAAAGTTGCATTCTACCAATCTACCAATGAAATTCGTTTAGAATATCTTTGTTTTCATTCTTCCACCAAAACATTCAGCCAGAGTGTTCCAGTAACTGTCACTTTCTTAAAAGCATAGCCTAAAATGGTCACAGCTAAAAAGGATAAGATCAGAGAGATTAAAGCAATGTCTGATGTTGAAGTTGCCTTGGAGAAGGAAGTGGGAAACATTGATTGCCAAAGAGTTTTGCGTGTGTGGCCGGTTGAGACTGTCCCCTTAAGAAAGGGAATATGGTGGACGGAAGTTGGTAAACGGAAAGAATAATCTAAACTAATTTCATTGGTGAAGTGGGAGGAAGCACCTTCTGAACTGGGAGTGAACTGGGCATTCCAGCACTTTTCTATCAGTCTTGCTTCCGCTCCTCCACAGTGCATCAGCTCTTTCTGTGCTGGGCTTTCTGCCAAGGCTTCGGCCTTCAAACCGATAAGCTATAAGGCCTGTATTAACTGCTTTCCAATTAACACTGCTTCTAACTTTTTTTCTCTTTCTCTCTCTCTCCTAACCTGCTCTGGGGAATAGGGGGAGAGAGGGGGAGAGCGGAGGTGGGGAACCCCCTCAGCAGGGGGGGGAACTCTTATTTCTGTGTTACTTTATTGTATATCTTTGTATATATTGTAAATATTGTAAATTTGTATATATTTCCCCTGCATATCCTACATTGCTTTGTAAATATACAGCTCCACTGCTTTGCTAACTCAGCTGTGAGGTTTTTTTTTCTTTCCCTTCAATTTTCTTTCCCTTTACTTTACAAGGGGGAAGGGAGGAGGCTTCTTGGCCTTACCCTTCCAACCCTCGACAGTGTGCCTTAAGAAATCCTGCTGTGAGTGATGTGTTGACAGCCTGCATGCATCAACATCCAGAGACTTTGGCAGCAGAGGTTTTTGCAGCTTCCCCCCCAGTCTTTGGTGTTTCAAACAACACGGTGAGCAGCACAGAACAAGGGAAGGCAATGGCTCCTGCTCTGTCAATTTTGAGCCTCAGCACAGTGGTGCCAGCCCGGCAGGAGAAGTGAGCACTGGCTCTGGTTGCAAAGCCCCTCCTGTTGCCAAAGCAGCAGCTCCTGTGGCAGCTCTGGTTTGTCCCACGGCAGAAGAGGTAGCAGCTGTGTAACGTGACAGAGATTGGAGTCAATACAGCTGACCAATATAATCGAGTATTGTTCCTTTATTGTTCCAGTATTGTAGGACTATAGTGCGAGCATAGTGGGTATAGCACAGTAAAGTAAAGCAAAGAAGAAGAAGGGAAAGGAAAGTATGTATCAAGGGAACTTCTACGATTTATATAAACTCGGAGTGCATCATTGGGATAGCTTCATTGGTTCCCACGAGTGACCACACATCGCACTATTATAGATTGTTGGTCCAAGTACTAATGACACAACGAGGTTGTTGATGCAGGTGCATGTCCTGTTGTTCCAAGATAACTTTCTGTGTTTATAGCTACCGGTGTCCTGCTTTAGTTACATGCTGCAGGCACAGCACTGTTTTGCTAAACTGCTAGCTGGTTCTGCATTTATGCTGAGCATGGCCTACCACCATGTCAGGCTCTAGGCCTGCACTGCCAGATTGCTCACACTGCTCGTCGCTGGCATTGCCACAAATCCCCCTTTTTGTTTTTGTGAGCAATCTGGTCATGGGAGTTGTTCTCATCCCATACAAGATACTACTTGCAAACACAGAAGCAAGCAAGGTAAATCTAAGCTGTATAGCAAAAGCAAGAGTTCTGTAGTGCAGCATGTCTAACAGACTGATGTAACCCATACAAGGCACAACGCTTAAGTTGAACTAGTTACAATGTTCTAACAGAGTTGGCATAATACATGGTCAAATATAACAGACATTGTAAAGAAGAACTTAGATCTTTATAGTTCCGATCTTTACATTTCACTCCTCTTATTGACAGAGAAGACTTGATTATGCCTGAACACATTGCATGCAAAGATTAAGACACAAATGCAATCCTTAACACTGTCTTTTACAATCTGCTTTAGGGATATGTTGCATCTTTATTTTCTCTAGGATGGTCAAAAATCATAAATTGTTTAATGATAGCAAGATTTCTTTAATCTGTAAAGGTAGATCTGACCAGACTCTAGCTTCACAGATAGAAAACTTGCAGGCAAACAGCAAGAGTAAAAGAGCTTCATTGCTTTGCCCAACATAAAATTACACATAATAATGTGTTTTCGCTCATCCTAGTGTGGTGGTTTAGGCTGGGTGCTGGCCCGGATGCCACTGCACAGACCACATCTGGGAGGTCCCAAGGGGTGGGCCCAGCCCAGGGGGTGGTCACAGGAAACCAGGTGTTCCATTTCCCCTAATGCTCTGCTCCCCTATAATAGATCAGCACGGGGGTCTTCATTTCCTCTTTCACCCCCCGCTGCTGCCTAGGTAAAATGGCATGAGCCGCCTTCCTTGGGCCTACCCAGGCCCAAGGCTGGGTTGGGGGGAAGGAAAGAACCCTTGGGGGGGGTTGGGTGTACCCCCAGGTGGGGATGGGATGTTCTTGGGTACGTCCTGGGATTTCTCTCTTTTGTCACGGTGTATGTGGTTCTCTGTAAAACTTCCATTGTTGTTTTTTATTGTTTTTCTATTTAAACTTTCCATCACTTTTGCAATCCATTTGAGTTGTTATCTCTGCCTGTGGTGGGAAGGGTGTCTGCCCCAACCCATCACACCTAGTAATACTGGTCTCTTAATGTTCACACAACAGTTCAGCAGTCATGACACTTAGTTATAAGTTAGATGCTTTCTGTTGACATCTTGGATTATTGTAACAGTCGTTGAGGTCAGTGCTAGGCAGGTTTGCTGATTGCAATTTTTATGACAGTTGTGCCATGTTTGTGTGTCTTGTGGTGAAAAGGTTGCAGCATCTAGGTGTTGACATGAGCTAACTATCTCTTGTTGGTACCATTAAAAGGCTTTTTTTTTTTTTTTTTACTCTTAATAATTTCTAATAAGCAAAATGTAAAGATGAAACTTTATCCTCTAGGATGTCTACATTCAGAGGCAAATTTAGTTAACAAGAGAGAAGACAAAGTTATGAGATTCACAGATTCACAGCTCTGTCACATTGTTTGTTTTTGTTTCCAACCTAAAATGAAAATGTATGTTGGTGTTATAATGAATTTTGATTTTCCCTCTAGGTGTGTAAAATTATAGCAAACTGTTGAGATAACATATTGTATTGGGTTGAACTGAGGTGGAGTTAATTCTCCTCACAGCATCGTTCTAGTGCTGTGGTTTTTTTGCAGCAGTAGTTGATAACACAGCAGTGTTTTGGCTACAGCTGAATTCGGTATCCGAGCTGTGTCCTTTCAACATTTCCCTGCCCCAGGAGTACATTGAGGGGTGGGCAGGATCTTGGGAGGGGACACAACTGAGCCAGCTGACTCAGACTGGCCAAAGAGGTATTCCATACCATATGACGTCAACTCAGGTATAAGAAGGACGTGAAAGAAGGAAGTGTTGGGGATTCGTCCATGGCGTTTATCCTCCCAAGGAACCACCAAGCTTAGAGAGCCCTGCTTCCCGAGATCGACCACCGTCCTGCTGATGGGAAGTAGAGACTAACATCTCTCTCTCTGCTTTCTTTGCTTCCGCGCGGTCTATTTGCTGTTTGCTTATTGGTGTTATTAAATTGCTCCTGTCTTATTCCCCGGCTTCTGTTATATTTTCTTTCCCTTCTTCCCCTGTTCACTTAAGAGGGGGAGTGATAGAGCGGCTTGGTGGGTATCTGGCCTCCAGGCCAGAACCAAACCACCACCGTCCTTTTTGGTGCATTGGCCGGGAAACGAAAATATAACATAGCTGTAGTTTCTGCAGGTTTTTTTTGTATAAGGTTGCTTATGATACAGGCTTCTGTGCTGTTCACGTGGCTTGCTGATAATTTCTGCTTTGTTTTGGAAATACTTCATTTGTTTAGGAACATGCCGAAGCAAATAATGGCTATGTGTCTCTTTCTCCTGCTTGTAGGGCTGTTGTTCTGTGGGAGCTATGCTAGAGAGATCATAATTTCTGTCTCCCCACCTGAAATGAGTGTAGAGAATTTTATTATGCAGGCCCCCAAGATTTTGATCCATCCATATGTGAGCTCCCTAGTACTGCTAATCAACATTACTGGCATGTTGCGAGTTTTGTGGAGTTTGATTCCATCATGGCATGAAAAGAGACAGTCTTCGGGTGGGGATATATTGAAGTGTGACTTGAAGAGGTCAGTCCCTGGGTGGCAGGGTGTGTGGAAGGACTTGGGCAGATTCCTAGGACGGTTATCACCTCCCATAGCCTGGGACTTTACCCCAGAAGAGGCGAGTGATCCTACTAATCTAACTCGCCATCTGATAGAAAGGTGCCTCGCTTATCCCAATGAGAACAAACAACTTCTTGCACTTTACTGGGGCCTGGCCTGTGCTTACCGAGCCACGGTTCAATACTCTATGAGGACTATGGCTGAGGCAGGCACCCAAACACTACCTGAGGACACCATGGTGGAGATGGGGACCCAGACAGCAACCAGAGAGATTGCCTCAGTTGTGAAAAAGAAGCAGTGGACAAGGAGGTCAACAGGTCCCTCTCATCAATTGATAAGGGATGAGGAAGATTATGATCAAGAGGCTGGTCCATCAAGTGGGAGATCAGAGGATGTGAGTGAGATTAGACAAGAAGCAGAGACTACTCGGTCCTTGACCTCAGCAGAACTGAGAGACATATGCAAGGATTATAGTCGCCAGCCAGGAGAGCGAATTGCTGCTTGGCTGCTCTGGTGCTGGGATAATGAGGCTGACAGCCAACTGCTGGAAGGCAAAGAGGCCCAACAATTGGGACCCATTGCTAGAAACAGAGGTATTGAGAAAGGCATTGCAAAGGAGACAGGCATATGCAGCCTCTGGAGGCGACTCCTGCTAAGTGTGAGGGCCACGTACCCATGCAAGGAGGACCTTATGAGTTCTCCAGGGAAGTGGAATACTGCAGATGAAGGAATCCAATACTTAAGAGAATTAGCGGTGTTGGAAGTTATCTATAGTGATTTAGATGATCAAAGTGTCTCCACAGATCCAGAAGATGTCCCATGCACACGGGCCATGTGGAGGAAAGTGATCCAAGGTGCTCCAGCATCGTATTCTAACAGCCTAGCAATGATGTACTATTTGGATGAGGACGCACGTTCTGTGGAGATTGTGTCAGCCTGGCTCCAGAATTTTGAAGATAACCTCTGTACTAACTCATTTCCACACGCCAGTGCCTCATCGACCAGGTCTACTCCAAGAAATCTGTCCCCTCCTGCCTCAGTCGGAGGGAAAGGGAGCCCCAGATGCACACCACGTGGAATACTCTGGTTTTTCCTTCGTGACCAGGGAGAGGACATGAGGAAGTGGGATGGTGACCCCACTTATAAACTGGAAGCTCGGGTACATGAACTGAAAGGAAAAACAACAACTAAAAAGGGATAATTTAAGAAAACAGCAAAGGTATCTGCTGTAGAAAGCCAAGAAAGTAATCAACAATCTCTCAGGAGAAAAAGAATTGAGGTTACACCCCTTGATCCCGATGTGGGGACCTCTGGCCAGGTACTACCCAGATCAGACAGTGAATACTCTGATGAGGACCAGGAGTAGAGGGTCCCTGCCTTCGGCCAGGAGGAGGAGAGGGATGACAGAGTATATTGGACTGTGTGGATTCGATGGCCTGGCACATCAAAGCCACAGAAATACAAGGTGTTGGTAGACACAGGGGCACAGTGTACATTGATGCCATCAGGGCATAGAGGTGCTGAATCTCTTTGGATTTCTGGAGTGACAGGAGGCTGCCAAGAGCTGTCTGTATTAGAAGCTGATGTGAGCCTAACAGGAGACAAGTGGGAAAGACATCCCATTGTGACTGGCCCAGAAGCCCCTTGCATTCTTGGTATTGATTACCTCAAGAGAGGGTACTTCAAGGATTCAAAGGGTTATAGATGGGTTTTTGGTGTGGCCACGGTGAATACAGAGAAGATCAGACAGCTGTCTACCCTGCCTGGCCTTTCAGAAAGTCCTTTCGTTGTGGGATTGCTGCAGGTTGAAGAACAACAGGTGCCAATTGCTACTAGAACAGTGTACCAACGGCAGTATCGTACAAACCGAGACTCCCTGGGTCCCATTCATGAACTGATTCACCAGCTGGAGATCCAGGGAGTGATCAGCAAAACACACTCACCTTTTAACAGCCCCATATGGCCAGTGCCAAAATCTGATGGAGGATGGAGATTAACTGTGGGCTATCGTGGCCTGAACGAAGTGACGCCACCACTGAGTGCTGCTGTACCAGACATGCTAGAGCTCCAGTATGAGCTGGAGTCCAAGGCAGCTAAATGGTACGCTACTATTGACATCGCCAATGCGTTCTTCTCAATCCCATTGGCAGCAGAGTGCAGGCCACAATTTGCTTTCACCTTGAGGGGTGTTCAATACACGTGGAATCGATTGCCCCAGGGGTGGAAGCATAGCTCCACCATTTGTCATGGACTAATTCAGAGTGAACTGGAAAAGGGTGAGGCCCCTGAACATCTCCAGTACATTGATGACATCATTGTGTGGGGCAATAAAGCAAAGGAAGTGTTCAAGAAGGGAGAAAAAATAATTCAAATACTCTTAAAGGCTGGGTTTGCTATAAAGAAAAGCAAAGTCAAAGGACCTGCGCAAGAAATTCAGTTCTTGGGAATAAAGTGGCAGGATGGATGCTGTCATGTACCTATGGACGTGGTCAACAAGATAACAGCCATGTCTCCACCGTCCAACAAGAAAGAGACACAATCCTTTCTAGGCCTTGTGGGCTTCTGGAAAATGCATGTTCGAGACTACAGTCAGCTTGTCAGCCCTCTCTATCGAGTAACTCGAAAGAAGAATCAATTTGAATGGGGTAGTGAGCAGCAACAAGCTTTCGAACAGATCAAACAAGAGATAGCTCGTGCAGTGGCACTTGGGCCCATTCGCACAGGACCATCGGTGCAGAATATCCTTTACACCACAGCTGGGGAGCATGGTCTCACTTGGAGCCTCTAGCAGAAGACACCAGGTGAAACCTGAGGTCAGCCGTTGGGATTTTGGAGTAGAGGATATCGAGGATCAGAAGCCCACTATACACCAACTGAGAAGGAGATCTTAGCAGCCTATGAGGGAGTTCGAGCTGCATCAGAAGTAGTGGGTACAGAAGCAACTCTCCTCTTAGCACCAAGGCTGCCTGTGCTGCATTGGATGTTCAGAAGAAACATCCCTTGTACACACCATGCCACCAGTGCTACATGGAGTAAGTGGGTAGCACTGATTACACAGCGTGCTCGACTGGGAAAACCAAACCACCCAGGAATTCTGGAAGAGATTATGGACTGGCCAGAAGGCAGGGATTTTGGAGCATCGCCTGAGGAAGTGGTTCGTGCCCAAGAGGCACCACCATACAACGAGTTACCTGAAGATGAAAGGCCTTATGCTCTGTTTACTGATGGATCGTGTCGTGTAGTAGGAAGCCATTGGAAGTGGAAAGCTGCTGTATGGAGTCCTACACGACAAGTTTTTGAGACTACTGAAGGAGAAGGTGAATCAAGTCAATATGCAGAGGTGAAAGCCATCCAACTTGCTCTAGAAATTGCTGAAAGAGAAAAGTGGCCAGTACTTTATCTTTACACAGATTCTTGGATGGTGGCTAATGCCTTGTGGGGATGGCTACAGCAGTGGAAGAAGACCAATTGGCAACACAGGGGCAAGCCTATTTGGGCTGCCTCACTGTGGCAGGACATTGCCGCTCAGGTGGAGAACATGCCTCTGAGGGTACGTCATGTTGATGCTCATGTACCTAAGAGTTATGCTAATGAAGAACATCAAAACAATGAGCATGCAGACAAGGCTGCCAGGATTGATATAGCTCAAGTGGATCTAGACTGGGAGCAAAATGGTGAACTGTTTGTAGCTCGATGGGCCCATGAAACATCAGGACATCTAGGGAGAGATGCTACGTACAGGTGGGCTCGTGACCGAGGGGTGGACTTGACCATGGAAACCATCGCACAGGTCACACATGACTGTGAAACCTGTGCTGCCATCAAGAGGGCCACCAGAGCCAAGTCTCCCTGGAACAGAGGGCGGTGGCTGGGTTTTCGCTATGGCGAGGCCTGGCAGATTGACTATATTGGACCACTGCCACGAACACGCCAAGGCAAGCGCTACATCCTCACCATGGTGGAAGCGACTACAGGCTGGTTAGAAACATACCCTATAAATCATGCTACTGCCCAAAACACCATCTTAGGCCTTGAAAGGCAAATCCTGTGGCGGCACGGTACCCCTGAACGGATCGAGTCTGACAACGGGACTCACTTCAGGAACAATGCCATCAGCTCCTGGGCCAAGAAACATGGCATCGAATGAGTGTATCACATTCCCTATCACCCACAAGCCTCTGGGAAGGTTGAAAGATATAATGGACCGTTAAAGACTATGCTGAAAGCATTGGGTAATGGGGCATGGAGGCACTGGGATGTAAATTTAGCAGAAACCACTTGGCTGGTTAATTCTTGAGGATCTGCTAACCGTCCTGGTTCTGCCCAAACAGAATCCTTGCACACTGTGGGGGGAGATAAAGTCCCTGTAGTACACATGGGAAAGTGGCTAGGAAAGGCAGTGTGGGCTGCTCCTCCCACGGGGAAAGGCAAACCCATTCGTGGGATTGTCTTTGCTCAGGGGCCTGGATGTACATGGTGGGTAATGAAAAGAAATGGGGAGACTCAGTGTGTGCCCCAAAGGGATCTAACACTGGGGGAAAGGCAATTTGGAATGTGAATAATGTGAGTTGCATGTTGCAGAAAGTAATGAAGTAAGAAGAACACAGACTGATGAAGTTTTGCAAGGATCAAGAACGACACAGTGGTTGAGACCAGCTGGAGTTGGTGTCCAAGAACAGAATATCCTGCTTCTCCTGTCTGAATATTTCCAAATGACATCTGCAGGAGCAGAAAAACACTTTCTTTAAGAGAGGACTGAGACATTGACATAAGTCTCTATATGTTGGAGTATTGAGACAGTTTAAGTATGTAGATCAGGTTGTGAATGTAAGCAGGAAATTTATTTTTTTGTGTTCCGTGTTGCAGTTTGAGCTGGGTGCCCCCCTGCAATGTTTACTTCCTGTGTCCAGAAGTCCAGCCCAGAGGGGTGGACACAGGAAATTATGTAGTATTTCCTACCACAATCCTTTGCACCACTATAAGATGCAGTGCGGGGTCTAGCACACTCTCTTTTCTTCCTCCTCCGTCAGCCGGTAGCTGGGGGAGATGTCTCCTGGCTTTGGGCCTGGCTAAGCCTGAGGCCATGGGGGGATGGGCAGTCTCAGACCTGGCCAGCTGAGACTAGCCTAGCAGTGGGAGGGGGAAGAAGGAGCCCTGTGGGTCTTGGGTGTACCCTCAGGTGGGGATGGGATCTCTCTGGGTCTGTTTTGGGATGTTTCTTTGTCACTGCGCTTTTGGATTTCTGAAAAAGTTCACTGCTTTCTATTTAAACTTTCCATCACTTTTGCAATCCGTTTGTCTGAGTGTTTATTGTTGCCAGGGGTGGGGAAGGGGGCTGCCTCAACCCAGCACACCCAGGCTGTGTGCATTGGTGTACATGCATCACTGATGGGTTCCTGATTTCTCAATTGACCCTACCTTGTGCCCTACTCTTTCCTCTGCAGAGGGACCGATTGCCTCACCCACCCCCTTCAGACCTAGTTTAAAGCCCTCCTCATGAGCCCTGCCAACTGCAGTGCTAGGACTCTCTTACCCCTTCTAGATAAATGCACCCCATCAGGATCCAGCAGGTCGGGTGCAGTGAAAGTTGACCCATGATCAAAGAATAAACTTTATTAGAATAAACCATTTCAGAATAAACTTTATTAGAATAAACCAAACCAGGTCGGAAGAGACCTTCAAGATCATCATGTCCAACCCATCAACCAATCCAACCCACCCAAACAGCTAACCCATGGCACCAAGCACCCCATCAAGTCTCCTCCTGAACACCTTCAATGACGGCGACTCCACCACCTCCCCGGGCAACCCATTCCATAGCGCAATCACTCTTTCTGTGTAGAACTTCTTCCTAACATCCAACCTGAACCTCCCCTGGTGCAGCCTGAGACTGTGTCCTCTTGTTCTGGTACTGGCTACCTGGGAGAAGAGACCATCATCCACCTGTCTACAACCTCCCTTCAGGTAGTTGTAGAGAGTGATAAGGTCACCCCTGAGTCTCCTCTTCTCCAGGCTGAGCAACCCCAGCCCCCTCAGTCTTTCCTCATAGGGCTTGTGTTCCAAACCCCTCACCAACTTTGTTGCTCTTCTCTGGACTCATTCCAGGAAGTCAACATCCTTCCTAAACTGAGGGGCCCAGAACTGGACACAGTACTCGAGGTGTGGCCTAACCAGTGCAGTGTACAGGGGCAGAATGACCTCCCTGCTCCTGCTGGCCACACTGTTCTTAATGCAGGCCAGGATGCCATTGGTCCTCTTGGCTGCCTGGGCACACTGCAGGCTCATGTTCAGCCTACCATCAACCAGCACTCCCAGGACCCTCTCTGCCTGGCTGCTCTCCACCCACTCTGACCCCAGCCTGTATGGGACACACTTGTCCCAGAGGGGGAAAAGACTCTTGTGGCAGGAATTGGCAGGGCTCATTGATAGGGCTTTAAACTAGATTTGAAGGGGGAAGGGGTTAATAGTCTCCTGCTGGCCGGTGACAAACAGAGGGGCAGCTCACCAGCAGCAGAGAGATGGAAAGCTGGTAAGGGCTCTCAACTTGCTGCCCTGAGGCAAGCCACGAATGATCCACCAGGACATTCTGTGGATACCGAGGGGATTTGGCACAAGAGGAGGACAGGGCCAGCCCAGCTGAAGTGCTTCTATGCGAATGCGCGCAGCTTGGGCAACAAACAGGATGAGTTAAGGGCCACTGTGCTGCTGGGATGCCACGACATAGTGGCTGTTACTGAAACTTGGTGGGATGAATCCCATGACTGGAATGCAGGGATAGATGGGTATAAACTCTTTAGGAAGGATAGGCAGGGAAGGAGAGGAGGAGGTGTTGCCCTCTATGTCAATAACCAGCTGGAATCAGTGGAGCTCCACCTGGGGAGGGATGATGAGCTGGTTGAGAGTGTATGGGTTAAAATTAAAGGCAGGACAGGGGAAGGAGATATAACTGTGGGGGTCTCCTACAGGCCACCTGACCAGCAGATCCAAGCAGGTGAGGCCCTCCACAGGCAAATAGAAGCGGCTTCCAGGTCACAAGCCCTGGTCCTCATGGGTGATTTCAACCACCTGGACATCTGCTGGAGGGACAACACAGCAAGGCACCAACAATCCAGGATGTTCCTGGACTGCATAGAAGACAACCTCCTCCTCCAAATGGTAGAGGAACCAACAAGAAATGGTGCTATGCTGGACCTTGTTCTTACCAACAGGGAAGGGCTGATAAACAATGTGAGGCTCAGAGACAGCCCTGGCTGCAGTGACCATGAAGCAGTTGAATTTAATATCCTCAGGGCAATCAGGAGGAAGTATTCCAAGCTTATGACCCTGGACTTTAGGCATGCAGACTTTGATAGCTTCAGGGATCTGCTAGCCAAAGTGTCGTGGGACAAAGCCCTGGAGGAAGAGGGACCCAGGACAGCTTGTCAGTATTCAAGGACCACCTCCTCTGTGTCCAGGAGCTCTGTATACCAACAAAGAGAAAAGCAGGTAAGAATGCTAGGAGGCCTGCCTGGATGAGCAAGGAGCTACTGGACACACTATTACTTAAAAAGAAACTCTACAGGAAGTGGAGAGAAGGACAGGTAGAACAGGGGGTATATAAGGAAGCTGCCTGAGCAGCAAGAGTCCTGGTTAGGAAAGCCAATGCAGAATTCGAATTGAATCTAGCCAGGTAGGTTAAAGGGAACACTAAGAACTTCTACAGGTATATTAATGGGAAGAAGACGACTAGGGAAGGTGTGGGCCCCTCAGAAAGGAAACTGGTGACATGGTCACAAGTGATGAGGAAAAGGCTGAGGTACTTAATAACTTCTTTACCTCAGTCTTCACTGCAAGGGCCTCTAGCCACACTCCTGATGTTATGGAAGACAATGCCACAGGGACGGGGAGGAAGAACTGCCCTTCTTGTCTACCTTGTGACAGATAAAAATATGCATTTCATCTCTCTACCTTGCCACTGATTGAAAGATATTTCCAAGCAAATATCTATAATTTAAAACATGCTAATTGATTTATCTGCATTTACTGTTAACATGTTTGAATTACTTTAAAAATTCAAGAATGTGCATATGAAAAATATTTATGGGTACATCTGTGTTGTCATCACTGTTAAAAATGTAGGCACACCGAAACTAGCTTTATCCTAGATAGCTCAGTTTCTATCAATATCTGCATAGAGCTCCAGCTTAAAAACTGCTCATGGAATCATAGTAGTATCATAGTATCATAGTATCAGTCAGGGTTGGAAGGGACCACAAGGATCATCTAGTTCCAACCCCCCTGCTATGGTCAGGGACACCTCATACTAGATCAGGCTGGCCAGAGCCTCATCCAGCCTGCTCTTAAACACCTCCAGGGATGGGGCCTCAACCACCTCCCTGGACATCCCATTCCAGGGCTTCACCACTCTCATGGTGAAGAACTTGCTCCTCACGTCCAGCCTGAATCTCCCCACCTCCAGCTTCATTCCATTCCCCCTAATCCTATCACTACCTGAGATCCTGAGAAGTCCTTCCCCAGCCTTCCTGTAGGCCCCCTTCAGATACTGGAAGGCCACAATTAGGTCACCTCGGAGCCTTCTCTTCTGCAGACTGAACAGCCCCAACTCCTTCAGTCTGTCCTCACAGGAGAGGTGCTCCAGCCCTCTGATCATCCTCGTGGCCCTTCTCTGGACACGTTCCAGCACCTCCACATCCCTCTTGTAATAGGGGCTCCAGAACTGGATGCAGTATTCCAGGTGGGGCCTCACCAGAGCTGAGTAGAGGGGGAGGATCACCTCCCTCGACCTGCTGGCCACACTTCTGCTGCAGCCCAGGATCTGATTGCCTTTGCGGGCTGCAAGTGCACATTGAGAGCTCCTGTTGAGATTTTTGTCCACCAGCACCCCCAAATCTCTCTCCTCAGGGCTGCTTTCCAGCCAGTCACTGCCCAGCCTGGATTTGTGCCTGGGATTTCCTCGACCCAGATGCAGGACCCTGCACTTGCTCTTATTGAACCTCATGAGGTTGGCTTGTGCCCACCTCTCCAACCTGTCAAGGTCCCTCTGGATGGCCTCCCTTCCCTCCAGCGTGTCTGCTGCACCACACAGCTTGGTGTCATCAGCAAACTTGCTGAGGGTGCACTCAATGCCACATGAATGAATTATGATTCTCTCTTGAATGCCAAGTGTGTGTGCTGCAGAAAGCATCTACTTAAAACTTGTTAAACATTCTAATACTTAATCTTGACATCAAGTTTGTATATATATCAAGGTCCGAAAAATGTAAAAAAAGTCTTGTCCTATGTACTTGTGCTCAAAATTAAATCCATTATATGTAGTTGGAGGTGCCCTTGCTTAATAAGGGGGGGTTGGGCAAGATGATCTTTGATGCTGTCTTCCAATCCAATGCATTCTGTGATTACTCCTTCTATAAATATATTAATAGCAAGAGGAAGGGAAAGGACAACCTCCACTCCTTGGTTGACATGGAGGGAAATGTTGTATCAAGGAAAGAGGAAAAGGCAGAGATACTTAACACCTTCTTTGCCTCATTTTTTAGTAGAAGGACAGAACGTCTTCTTGACAGTTGGCCTGCAGAGCTGGCAGAAGGAGCCAGGGAGCTGCACAGTTTCCCTATGTTCCATGAGGAGGTGGTTGGAACTCTCCTTAGCAGCTTGGATCCCCACAAGTCCATGGGACCAGATGGGATTCATCCTAGGGTGCTGAGAGAGCTGGCAGATGAGCTGGCCAAGCCACTATCCATCATTTTCCAGCAGTCCTGGCTCACGGGAGAGGTCCCAGAGGACTGGAAGCTGGCCAACGTGGTGCCCATCCACAAGAAGGGCCGGTTGGATGAGCCAGGGAATTATAGGCCTGTCAACCTGACCTCAGTGCCAGGCAAGATCATGGAACAGGTCATCCTGAGTGCAATCACACAGCACTTAGAGGATGGCCAAGGGATCAGGCCTAGCCAGCATGGATTTAGGAAGGGCAGGTCCTGCCTGACCAACCTGATCTCCTTCTATGATCAGGTGACCCGCCTGGTGGATGTGGGGAGGGCTGTGGATGTAGTTGGACAGATGGGCAGAATTCAACGGCATGAGATTTAACATCCAAGTGCCGAGTTCTGCACATTGGCCACAACAACCCCCTGCAGAACTACAGGCTGGGGTCAGAGTGGGGTCAGCCAGGCAGAGTGGGACCTGGGGGTACTGGTCGATGGCAGGCTGAACATGAGCCTGCAGTGTGCCCAGGTGGCCAAGAGGACCAATGGTATCCTGGCCTGCATCAGGAACAGTGTAGCCAGCAGGAGCAGGGAGGTCATTCTGCCCCTGTACACTGCACTGGTTAGGCCACACCTCGAGTACTGTGTCCAGTTCTGGGCCCCTCAGTTTAGGAAGGATGTTGACTTGCTGGAACGAGTCCAGAGAAGAGCAACAAAGTTGGTGAGGGGCTTGGAACACAAGCCCTATGAGGAAAGACTGAGGGAGCTGGGGTTGCTCAGCCTGGAGAAGAGGAGACTCAGGGGTGACCTTATCACTCTCTACAACTACCTGAAGGGAAGTTGTAGACAGGCGGATGATGGTCTCTTCTCCCAGGCAGCCAGTACCAGAACAAGAGGACACAGTCTCAGGCTGTGCCAGGGGAGGTTCAGGTTGAATGTTAGGAAGAAGTTCTATACAGAAAGAATGATTGCCCATTGGAATGGGCTGCCCAAGGAGGTGGTGGAGTCGCCGTCATTGGAGGTGTTCAGGAGGAGACTTGATGGGATACTTGGTGCCATGGGTTAGTTGTTTGGGTGGGTTGGATTGGTTGATGGGTTGGACACGATGATCTTGAAGGTCTCTTCCAACCTGGTTTGGTTTATTCTAAATAAAGGTTTATTCTACTGTAAAACCTATTTATATTAATTCCTTTCCCTCATATAGGGAGTAAGTTTTCAACTGGATTTCAAAACTACTTTTTCCAAATTAAATTTGGAAGAAAACTTGTAGACCACAAAATAGCTGTGAGCGAAGACTTGTTTTTCATTTGGCTTACAACACTACTGTCTTTGCTTATGTAAATAGCACAGTAAGGGTCAGACATTTTGTAATATTAATTTTATTTTCTATATTCCTTTGAATTAATGTATTCCTTCTTTACATTTTGTAGTGCAAAGAAAGAATGAGGCCTGTCAAATCAGCATTGAAACAACTGGATAGACCAGAGAAAGGTCTTTCTGAAAGGGAACAGCTGGAGCATACTAGACAGTGCCTAATCAAAATTGGGGACCATATTACTGAATGTTTAAAGGAGTATACAAGTCCTGAACAAATTAAACAGTGGAGGAAGTAAGTTATTGTGCATGATTTTTTTTTTGCAAAAGGAAAATCCATATTAGTGTCTAGTAAGTAGAATAATTTTAAATTATTTCTCTTGTTCCTTATTCTCACTTTCTTGAATGTTGTTTCTGTATTAAATAAGGAGTTATAACAAGATGATTATAAATGGCTCCAGCTTTTAATAGATTCACTTTTTCATACTTTCATAGCAATGAATTTGTCCAGTAGGTAGAGTCATCTTACTTCTTAAAACCAAAAGCAAGCAGAAAATAGCTGTATTTATAGTATATTTAATGTTTAGTGGAAAAGAATTCTTGTCATTAAAGAATCTGACTTTTTGTTTTGTTGTGGGTTTTTATTCATAGTAAAAATGGGCCATTATAAATGTGCATTAAGATTTTAATAATTTTGAGTTCCTGAATCTTTTATTTTTAAAAATATGCTCTAAAATGAAATCATATATCTAAATGCTTAAGTCTATGTTCTGTGGTATGATACAATAAAATCTAATGTAATATGGAAGAATTATAACCTCTCTTTCTTTTTCCGCAGAAACTTGTGGATTTTTGTCTCTAAGTTTACAGAATTTGATGCCAGAAAGCTGCACAAGCTGTATAAACATGCAATCAAAAAACGCCAAGAATCTCAGGTAATACTTTCAGACTCTCTAAATGTCTAAATACATATTATAAGTTTTATAACTGTTTTATTATATCGAGTACACTCAATACATTTGAAGTGTGTTTGATTATTCATAATAAAGTAGTCTGTTTTCTTAGGATATTTTCTCAAGAATTTGGAAGCAACTTTGGGATTTATCAGTGACAATTTTTGTACTTGCCTCTTTTAGCAACACAGTGACCAGAATATTAGCAGCAATGTGAATACACATGTAATTAGACACCCAGGTAAGAAATCTTGAGCATGTTCTGGATATCTTAAATAATGGTATGTGAAATGAAATAAGCTTAAAACTCTCTCCTAGAACTCCCATACTACTGGATATCATAAGTATAGGCTGACTTAGCATAACTTCACTAGTTTGTTGATGAAATTCAACTGATCATGGACTGAACTTGGTACTTATTGATTTTAGTAGCAAGTTATTTGGCCGTTTTCTAAAAATAAAATAATATTTTAAAAAGACCAAACAAAACATTTTTTTTAATTTAATTTTGAGGAGAGAGAGAGAGGCCAACTTCTTGGAGACTCTGCCTGTTTGTAGCAGTTGCAATGTCACCATATTTTCAAAAATATATTCCCCAAAGTCACAGTTAGCAGTCAGTTATATGGGATGTCTTTTACTGTTGATAATAATACTGGTTTCTATGCTTCCAGACTTCTTGTAATACTTAGTTTTATATCATGTTATGTAAAACCCTGAGTATGTTATCATGGGTTTTAAATGAGTATAATGTATTATAGGAATACCACTAAAAACTTTTAATTAACAAGATGTGCCTCCAAAACTCATGTTCATGCTAGGGCAATCTCTCCTTAGAAAAGAACTTCTGACCATTCTGTTTAAAATTACTCAACTAAAGGCACCTGGTCTCTATTGACTGCTCATTTGAGATACATTGATCCTCTCTATTCAGTCTATAAGGTGGAAAATTTTAGTCTCCCAGCCTTATATATCTATATTTCTATCTTGCTTGCCTTCTATTTACTGCTGAGGTTTCTTTCAGTTCACTCACGTTAGTATGTCTGTCATTCAATTATTTCTATCTTGTTTTTGTCAAATTATAATGTCACTTTCACATTGCTTTAAATTTGACAGGTAGAAGTGCTGTTTGAATCGGTGAAGTAAAAAGTTTATAGTATATCAGACTTCCTTATAATCTCTGCTTTACTAAACAGATGTTGAAAGACTGAAAGAGAATACAAACCATGATGACAGTAGCATGGACAGTTATTCTTCTGATAGACATTTGTCACAATACCATGATCATCGTAAGGACAGGCATCAGGGAGATGTTTATAAGAAAAGTGACTCTAGAAAAAGGTCTTATTCAGCCTTCAGCAATGGAAAAGACCACAGAGACTGGGATCACTATAAACAAGACAGCAGGTAAATTGCTTCAGCAATTATAAAAACTGTTAATAATTCCCTTCCTGGTTTTGCAGTATGCTTGTAGTAAGTACCAAAGTATCTTTTCTGAGTAATGCAGAACTGCAAAGAGATTTCTCTAATGCAGTTCTTTTGAACTGACATAATTGTAGTTCTTACCATGTGTTCAGTAATACTAATATAAGTAAATCTTTTCAGATACTATAGTGATAGTAAACATAGAAAGTTGGATGACCACAGGAGCAGAGGTCACAGGTCAAACCTGGAAGGAAGTTTAAAAGACAGTCGTCCTCATTCAGATCATTGTTCCCATTCAGAACACAGGATACATTCAGATCACCGTTCCACTTCAGAGTACAGCCATCATAAATCTTCCCGAGATTATAGGTACCACTCAGACTGGCAAATGGACCACAGAGCTTCTGGTAGGGGCCCAAGGTCACCATTAGATCAGTGGTCTCCTTATGGTTCAAGATCTCCTTTAGGACACAGATGTCCATTTGAACACTCATCCGATCACAAAAGTACACCTGAACATACATGGAGTAGCTGGAAAACATAACAAAGACTGACATTTTCTGGAGCCTCTTTTAGCCATATGCAGTAAGCTAACACAGTAATTGCCTTATGTAACTTGAAAGATGTGGACTGGATATTCTCTTAGTAGCAGTATTGTTACTTCTTTCCAGGGTGCAAGGTCTATTATCCCAACAAAGAAAAAATATTTTTGTATCTAAAGTTTATGCTGCACTGTGCTGCAAATGTTGTGGCACTTTTCTTTCTTTCTCCTCTCTTTACCAAGAAATGGTAAATGTTTACTTTTACAGGGACCCTAACACTGCCCCATTTGCAATAGATGTCATAAAACTGTATTTAGTCTGAAAACAAGATTAAATTATGTTTGCAAATGAATTTTTAAACACTGGCTTGTGATCATGTTTCAGGAACAAATGAGAAGTTTGTTTTGTTTTCTTAGCAAAGAATTCTCAAGGATTTTTATTCACGTTCCAAAGCTATTTGTTTACATTGTACACTGCAACCACCTTGCCGCTTTTCATAACAAGCTTGAACACTTAAATTCAGTACCTATAAATGTAAATTACCCAGATATTCTCCTGTTTGTGATGAGTTGTAATAATGCCTTTTTGCAAAATAAAATAAATGGCTAAAAAATACTGCAAAGTAGTTGCTTTTTTATATTTTTTGCTTGCTCCTTTCTGTGCAAGGGCTAAACTCCCCCCACTCCCCCCCACCCCACCCTCCCATCGCCTCTCTACTTATCAGGAAATAAGAAAGGGTGGGGGAAAAAGGCAGAGGGAGAGTTTTCAGTTGATTTACACAAAATACTTTACTCCTCTGCTACAAAGATATCAGATTACATCAGTATATCTAGAAACCAGAAGAAAAAGGAAAAGGACTACCTGTCCAAATCCTGTAATAGGCAAAAACACAGCTGCGCACTCAAGGACCAGAAAACCCAGAGAGACCTTCCTTTCCAGGGCCGTAATGCCGCACAACTGTAAATGCCAAAGTCGTAAATTTATAATTCTGACAGTGGGAAATATTATGTGGTTCCAACCACTACATTCTCCACCCCTATGGTAGTGTGATGGTTTAACCCACCAACATCAACAAAAAGCTCAGCTGAACTCAGCTGGAGAAATGAACGAAGCTGTATTTTACAAGCAATAATGGAATGCAATGAATATATACAAAATATACAGTATTTACAATATCATACAAGAATTTATAAAAAAAGGAAACAGCACAGAAATCCTCCTCGGGAGGAGGATCCCACTTCAGGTACCCCCCAACCTCTCTCGCTCCCCGTTCCACAGTATCACCGTATCACCAAGGTTGGAAGAGACCTCAAAGATCATCAAGTCCAACCCATCACCACAGACCTCATGACTAGACCTTGGCACCAAGGGCCACTTCCAATGCCCTCATGAACACATCCAGGGATAGTGACTCCACCACCTCCACGGTCAGCCCATTCCAACGGCGAACAACTCTCTCTGTATAGAACTTCTTCCTAACATCCAACCTAAACCTCCCCTGGCACAGCCTGAGACTGTGTCTTCTTGTTCTGGTACTGGCTGCCTGGGAGAAGAGACCAACATCTGCCTGTCTACAACCCCCCTTCAGATAGTTGTAGAGAGCAATAAGGTCACTCCTGAGTCTCCTCCTCTCCAGGCTAAGCAACCCCAGCTCCCTCAGCCTGTCCTCATAGGGCTTGTGTTCTAAAGCCCTCACCAACTTCATTGCCCTTCTCTGGACTCGTTCCAGCAAGTCAACATCCTTCCTAAACTGAGGGGTCCAGAACTGGACACAGTACTCGAGGTGTGGCCTAACCAGTGCAGTGTACAGGGGCAGAATGACCTCCCTGCTCCTGCTGGCCACACTGTTCCTGATGCAGGCCAGGATGCCATTGGCCCTCTTGGCTGCCTGGGCACACTGCAGGCTCATGTTCAGCCTACCATCAACCAGCACTCCCAGGACCCTCTCTGCCTGGCTGCTCTCCAGCCACTCTGACCCCAGCCTGTAGTTCTGCAGGGGGTTGTTGTGGCCAATGTGCAGAACCCGGCACTTGGATGTGTTAAATCTCATGCCGTTGGATTCTGCCCATCTGTCCAGCCTGTCGAGGTCCCTCTGCAGAGCCTCTCTACCCTCCAGCAGATCAACTCCTGCCCCCAGCTTGGTGTCATCAGCAAATTTACTGATGATGGACTCAATGCCCTCATCCAGATCAACAATAAAGATGTTAAAGAGCATGGGGCCCAGCTCTGATCCTTGGGACACACCACTGGTTTCTGGCTGCTAGTTGGATGTGGCACCATTCACCACCACTCTCTGGGCTTGGCCCTCCAGCCAGTTCCTAACCCATCGCAGTGTGCTCCTGTCCAAGCCACGGGCTGACAACTTGGCCAGCAGTTTGCTATGGGGGACGGTGTCAAAGGCCTTGCTGAGGTCCAGGTAGACTACATCAACAGGCCTCCCCACATCCACCAGGCGGGTCACCTGCTCATAGAAGGAGATCAGGTTGGTCAGGCAGGACCTGCCCTTCCTAAATCCATGCTGGCTAGGCCTGATCCCTTGGCCATCCTCTAAGTGTTGTGTTATTGCACTCAGGATGACCTGTTCCATGATGGATAGTGGCTTGGCCAACTCATCTGCCAGCTCTCTCAGCACCCTGGGATGAATCCCATCTGGTCCCATGGACTTGTGGGGATCCAAGCTGCTAAGGAGAGTTCCAACCACCTCCTCATGGAACATAGGGAAACTGTGCAGCTCCCTGGCTCCTTCTGCCAGCTTTGCAGGCCAACTGTCAGGAAGACGTTCTGTCCTTCTAATAAAAATTGAGGCAAAGAAGGTGTTAAGTATCTCTGCCTTTTCCTAATCCTCTGTTACAATGTTCCCCTCCGTATCCACCAAGGAGTGGAGGTTGTCCTTCCCGACGAAGCGAAGAAAAAGGAAACAGGGAAATCTCAGGGTCTCTTAGTTGACTCAGGGCTCTCAGGGCTCGTGCACCGTAGATTCCTCGTTGATTCTTGTTTTGGGCGCGCTGTAGCTGTACAGCAGTTCGAAGTTAACCTCTTTCAGCTAAAGTTAAATTTCTTTGTGGAATACACTGAATTTCACCATTCTCTTGAATTACCCAATAAGTGTGACCCGGACCTTCAGGTGAAACCACCCCTCGGACAGGTTTAGCCTCTCCTGAGGCAGAAAATACCCAAGCAGTTTTACCTAACAGATTCTTTTCTCTAACAACAGGAACTCTATCACCTTCTACTTTCCGTAGCAAATCTGAATGTGCAGGTCCAGCTCGGTTCACTGAACCTCTACTATTTACCAGCCAGGTTGCTTGTGCTAAATGTTTTTCCCAGTTTTTCAAAGATCCACCCCCCCATGGCTTTAAGAGTGGTCTTCAACAAACCGTTGTAGCGTTCAATCTTCCCTGAAGCTGGTGCATAGTAGGGAATGTGGAATATCCACTCAATATCGTGCTCTTTTGCCCAGTTCTTTACAAGGTTGTTCTTGAAATGAGTTCCGTTGTCTGACTCAATCCTCTCTGGAGTTCCGTGTCTCCACAGGACTTGTCTCTCCAGACCGAGAATGGTGTTGCGTGCAGTTGCATGTGGAACTGGATAAGTTTCCAACCATCCAGATTTTGCCTCTACCATAGTAAGCACGTATTGCTTACCAGAACGACAACGTGGTAATGTGATGTAGTCAATCTGCCAAGCCTCACCATACTTGTACTTGGACCATCGGTCACCATACCACAAGGGCTTAAGTCGTTTTGCCTGCTTAATAGCAGCACAAATGTCACAGTCATGGATGACTTCTGTAATAGCATCCATGGAAATGTCTATGGATCTGTCACGAGCCCATTGGTATGTTGCATCTCTGCCTTGATGTCCTGATGAATCGTGAGCCCACCAAGCTAAGAATATCTCACCTCGGTGTTTCCAGTCGAGATCAAGATTAGAGTCCATGTCTACTTGAGAAACTCTTGCAGCTAGATCTGCCTGATGGTTGTGTTGCTGTTCCTCAGTAGCTTTGCTCTTAGGAATGTGAGCATCGATGTGTCTCACTTTCACTGGAATTCTCTCGATTCGATCAGCAATATCCTGCCATAGGTTGGCTGCCCAAATGGGTTTTCCTTTCCTCTGCCAACCACTCTTCTTCCAGTTCTTTAGCCAACCCCACAGAGCATTGGCTACCATCCATGAGTCGGTGTAGAGATAAAGCTTTGGCCATCTCTCACGTTCAGCCACGTCGAGAGCTAGCTGGACAGCTTTTACCTCTGCGAACTGACTGGATTCTCCTTCTCCATCTTTCGCCTCTACAACTCGGTGTGTTGGACTCCACACTGCAGACTTCCACCTTCGGTTGTTTCCGACAAGACGACAGGAACCATCTGTGAACAAAGCATATTTCTTTTCATCATCAGAAAGGTCATTGTAAGGAGGAGCTTCCTCAGCACGAGTTACTTTCTCCTCTGGAGGTTTAGCACAGTTGATACCTTCAGGCCAACTTGAGATCACCTCCACTAGACCAGGCCTTTCAAGATTTCCCATTCGAGCTCTCTGTGTTATCAGAGCCATCCACTTAGACCAGGTTGAGTCTGTGGCATGATGTGGTGTGGAGCCTTTGCCTTTGAACATCCAATTCAAAACTGGTAATCTGGGAGCTAAGAGAAGTTGTGATTCAGTTCCAATCACTTCAGAAGATGCTTTCACTCCTTCATAGGCTGCTAGAATTTCTTTCTCTGTTGGAGTGTAGTTAGCCTCTGAACCTCTGTAACCTCGACTCCAGAAACCAAGAATTCGTCCACGTGTCTCACCTGGAGCTTTTTGCCACAAGCACCAGGTTGGACCATTGTCACTTGCAGCTGTGTACAAAATGTTCTTAATGTCTGGACCATCTCGGACAGGTCCCAGACCCATTGCTTGAATTACCTCTTGCTTTATCTGGTCAAAGGCTGCTTGTTGTTCAGGTCCCCAGTGGAAATGGTTTCTCTTTCGAGTCACATCATCCAGAGGTTTCACAATCTGACTGTATCCAGGAATGTGCAGTCTCCAAAATCCCACTATCCCCAAGAAACGTAGGGTCTCTTGCTTGTTTGGGGGACTTGCCATGGTAGAGACTCTGTTTACCACATCCACTGGAATGTGTCGGCGTCCATCCTGCCATCGCACTCCCAGAAACTGAATCTCTGTGGTAGGTCCTTTCACCTTGTCTCGCTTGATGGCAAAACCTGCATTCAGAAGAATGTCAATGATTTTGTTACCTTTCTCGAAGACTTCCTCAGCAGTTTTACCCCAGACGATGATATCATCGATGAACTGGATGTGTTCTGGAGCACCTCCTTTCTCCAGAGCATCGTGGATTACTGCATGACAGATGCTTGAGCTGTGGATCCAGCCCATTGGCAGCCTGTTGAAAGTGTACTGGATTCCTCTCCAGGTGAAAGCAAACTGAGGCCTGCATTCCTCTGCTATGGGAATAGAGAAAAATGCATTAGCAATGTCTATGGTAGTATACCATTTGGCCTCTTTGGATTCCAGCTCATACTGGAGCTCCATCATGTCTGGTACTGCTGCACTCATAGGTGGTGTCACTTCATTTAGGGCTCGGTAGTCTACTGTCAGACGCCAGTCTCCATTCTGCTTCCGCACAGGCCACACTGGACTGTTGAAAGGTGAATCAGTTTTGCTGACGACTTTCTGACTCTCCAACTGACGAATCAGATTCTGAATGGGCAACAAAGAGTCACAGTTGGTTCTGTATTGTCTGTGATGTACAGTCTAAGAAGCAACCGGCAATTTAATGTCCTGTATCTTATGTTGTCCCACAACTGCAGATTCATCAGAAAGCTCAGGTCTGGCAGACAGCTTCAATTTTTGCCCATCAATTTCTATTGAAGCTACTCCAAAAGCCCATTTGTAACCTCTAGGGTCCTTGAAACGCCCTTCTCTCAGAAAATCAATTCCCAAAATACAAGGTGCATCAGGTCCGGTCACAACTGTATGCTTCCTCCATTGTTTACCAGTTAAACTTATATTAACCTCTACCTTACTTAACTCTTGAGATCCACCAGTGACTCCCAGAATAGTTATAGACTCTGATCCCTGATAATTTGATGGTATTATGGTGCACTGAGCTCCTGTGTCAACCAAGGCCCTGTACTTCCGAAATTGTGAAGTGCCAGGCCACTGGATGTACACATCCCAATAGATTCTATTATCTCTGTTATCCCTCTCCTCCCCCTGGCGGGAGGCAGGGCACCCCTAGTTATGGGGAACATGCGCACATGTGCATTGCACATAGTTTGCAGGGTTATAACTTTGCATGGTATAACTGGAGCCACTGTTGGAGCCATAAGAGTTGTTCTGGGGAACTGTGGAAGTAACAGCTACCCTTCTGGTATTTCTACCTTGGGTTCTGCCACTTTGCAATTCCCTCAGTCTCCTGAAAAGATTAGAAGTTGGTTGGCCATCCCAGCGGTTCATGTTCTCGCCAAACTGATCACGCAGAGTTATCCAAATAGTTCTACGTGATTGCCTTGGCGGTCTGTTTTGGAACGACCTTTTTTGGAATGACCTGTTTTGGAATGACCTCCTTGGAGGGCGTGTATTCCTCACAGATGAAACTTGTATCCACCTGGAGGGAGAATTGAAATTATCCTTCTGTGCCAATTGGTATATGGAATCCTTCAGATCCTTCATGCAATTCTCAATTTTTCCAGACAGAGTTTCAATGGCTGAAACCAAAGAACCACGTTTCATGCTATCCTCCAATTGTCTCATTTGATCACTGAATTGGCCAACCGTGGGAGAAGCTCCACCATAACTTCTTGACACAATTCTGCTTGCCAGAATGTTTGCATAATTAGAAGGAGCAATCTTGATGATCTTTTTAGCAAGACCAATACCCACAGGAATGTCATCAGGATTCAGAGTTTCATGTTCACCATAGAGTAGCTCTCTAACAGCAAATTCTCTCAAGCGCTTAATTCCCTCATCTATGGTAGTCCAGGGTTTAGGATTCCATGGAAGATCATCTCGGGAAGGGTATCTCAGGGCAACCGCCATTAAAAGGCGTATCCACAGATTAACCTTACCGAGAGCTCTGCCTAGATGTCTATCTATTCCATTGTCCCTTGAGAGAGTTCCTAACTGAGCTGCTGACTTGTCTCCAACTGTTAGAGCTGGAGCACCTGTATCATAACACCTACTGAGCCAAGCTAGAACTGGTTCCTTATCTGCCCTGGTGAAATCTTTACGGACATTTCGCAATTCCTCCCGTGGAGAAGAACATTCCAAAATATCATCTTGCTCTTCATCTCCCTGAATTTTTTGTCCATATAATCCTGCTGTCATTCTCCTAAGGATCTCTTTAAGCTGAGAACCACCTTTGCCAGCTGCTTTCCTAGATTCATCTGTGTCCTGCTTTGTTCTCACTAGGTTAGCTAGATCTTTAAAACAAACCACCTCTTCCTCCTCAGCAGGATCTTTTAGAGTAGAGGGCCCCTCACCAGGATCAGTCTCCAGCTCCTCTTCTTCTCCATCTTTGGCCTTTGCACCTCTAGTCTTTAAAACAGCCACCTTAACTGGAGCTGTGTTTGAATTTACAGCCACCTTAATGGAAGCTGACAGGTCCTGAGATAAATCAGCTGCTGGGGCAGTGACTTCCGGTCCCACCGAGGGAGTGGGTGGAAGTGACGTTGCTCCGTTAATGGCCGATGGAGAAGAAGAAGGAGATGGAGTGGGAGAAGGAGTAGGCACCATGTTGATACCAGCTGCCGCCTTTGGCAGCTTGCTGGAATCAGCAAAGTCATTTAGAGCTGCTTTACCAATTAACTTTTTAGCCTTCTTTTTGACTGACACAGGTTCTCCACAGTCCTCGTCACTAGATGACTCTGGGACTGATCTCGAGCTACGGCGTTTTCTTTTTGATCTAGTTTTAATAACAAAACAAGCTCTGGACACCTTTTTCTCCCGATGCCAGGAATATAGAGAATACACATTAGTTATCACCAGCAGCAGAATTATACACACCAAATAAATCACCTTTGGATCCCAGGCATCACCTAAAGTTACTCTCTCCTCAGGCGGAATCTTAAAACCCTTTATCTCAATTGGGAGAGTGGTGGAGGTAACATTCCTGTATCTCACTGGCCATAGGAAATTAATACATTTTCCATACCATAATTTAACTCTATACATAACCCACATATAAATTGTCCACACCAAATATTTGCCCAGGTAATCCAAAAGCAAACCCAAACAATATCTGTAAACCAGAGCCCCAAAAATTGAAAAGAATAATCGCTCCACAAACCACAATACCTTCATGTTTGCTAATTCAGCTGGAAAACACTAAATCAATCAAGTAATAAATTAAACTAATTATCTGCCCCACGTTGGGTACGCCAATAAAAAAAAAATGTGGTGGGGTGGAAGGGTAAAGCCAAGAAGCCTCCTCCCTTCCCCCTTGTAAGGTAAAAGGGAAAAGAAAAATTGAAGGGAAAGGGAAAAAAAAACTCACCAGCTGAATTAGCAAAGCAGTGGAGCTATATTTACAAAGCAGTGTTGGGTTTGCAGGGGAATATTTACAAATTTACAATATCTACAATATATACAAAGATATACAACAGAGTAACACAGAAATGAGAGTAATCCCCCTCGGCCGAGAGGGATCCTCACCTCCGCTCTCCCCTCTCTTCCCCCCCTTCCCCAGAATAGTTCGGAAAAGAGGGAGAAAGAGAAAGAAAGAAGTTAAAAGCAGTTTGTGTTAATTGGAAAGGAGTTAACACAGGCCTGATATCAAGTCCTCAAGGCCGAGGCCTTGGCAGAAAGCCCAGCACAGCCAGAGAGTTGCTGCACCGTGGAGAAGCGGAAACCAGAGTGACAGAGAAGTGCTGGAAATGCCCATTTCACTCCAGTTCAGAAGGTGCTTCCTCCCACTTGACCAACGAAAATTAGTTTAGACTATTCCTTCCGTTTACCAACTTCCTTCCAGCATATTCACTTTCTTAAGGGGACACCGTCAACTGGCCACACCCTTCCTCTTACTATTAATGTATTTATAGAAGGACTTTTTGTTGTCCTTCACGGTAGAGGCCAGTTTAAGCTCCAAGTGTGCTTTTGCCTCCCTAATTCTCTTCCTACAAGACCTAGCAACATCCTTAAACATTCTGTGGGTTGCCTCCCCTCTCTTCCATTGGTGATACACCCTCTTTTTTTCCCTCAGTTCCATTAAAAGTTCATTAACCATCCAGGCTGGCCGTCTGCCCCGGCGGCTCATCTTCCGGCACATTGGCACAGCCTGTCCCTGAGCCTTCAACAATTCTTCATTGAAGTAGGTCCAGCTCTCCTGGACCCCTTTGTTTTTAAGGGCTTTATCCCAAGGAACCCTCAGAATTAGTTCCTTGAGTAACTCAAAGTCTGCCCTCCGGAAGTCCAGTGGAGGTTTTCTTGCCGCCCCTCTTGGCTTGACCAAGCAACATTTTCTCTAATCACACAACAATCACACAACCATAATATTCAGTCCTAATTCACATGGTGCTGTGGCCTTTTTGTGGCCATCCAGTATCTGAAGGGGGCCTACAAGAATGCTGAGGAGTGAATTCCCAGCATGTCAGGAAGTGACAGAACTAGGGACAATGTAGTGAAGCTGGAGGTGGGGAGATTCAGGCTGGACGTGAGGAAGAAGTTCTTCACTGTGAGAGTGGTGAAGCCCTGGAACAGGTTGTCTAGGGAGGTGGCTGAGGCCCCATGCCTGGAGGTATTTAAGACCAGGCTGGATGAGGCTCTAGCTTGCCTGATCTAGTGTGAGGCTTCCCTGCCCATGGCAGTGTGGATGGAACTAAATGATCCCTGTGGTCCCTTCCAACCCTGACTCATTCTATGAGCCTATGATTCCACATATTTTGTAATTAATTTTTTTGTTTGCTTTTAATGTAATCTATTTTAAAACTTGCAATTCTTTTTATTTCAGCTTTTCATATTTTTAAAAGCTATTTTTAATAAATTTTTCATTTTGTTTTGATTTTATTATATCTTTTTGTCTATGTTTAATTTTAATTTTTTTTCATTATTTTTACATGTTTTTAAATGTTTTTGTTTAATTTTTAAATTTATTTTTATTTCAATTTTTTGGGAGTAAATTATTTTTATATTATTATTTTTTCTTTTTAATTCTAATTTCAGTTGTTTTATTTTTTATTTTATTTTTAATGTATTTCTTTTATTATTTTTATATTTTTTACATTTTCTGTTTTTACTTTTTTCAATCTAGTTTTATTTTTTGCTTATTTTTTAATTAATTGGTTATTTTTGTCTTTTAATGTTTTTTATACCGTTTTAATGTGTCTTTTTCATTGTATTTTTTGTCATCTATACTTTTTAATATTTTATTGTTAATTTTTTGGTTAAGTTTAATCTAATTTTGATATATTTTTACTAATTAATTATTTGTTATTTTTGTATTTTATTTTAATTTTTTAATCTTCAAATTTTTATTATTATTTTTAATTTAATTTTTTGAAATTTTAAAATTTATTTGTGTTTTTAATATTTTTATTTTTATGTTGTTATTGTAATTTTTTATTTTTTATTTTACTTTTTTATTCTAATCAATTGATTCTAATTAATTTTTTAATGTATTTTTAATATAGTTCTTAATCTTATTTTTTGATCTTATATATTTTAATTAATTTTTTGCATGTTTATTTTATTTATTTTCTATTTTAATTATGACTTTTGGTTTTTTATTATTTAAACTTTTTCTATTATATTAATTATTTTTTATAATTATTATTCAATTTAATTTTCTTGAATTTTTCTTTTACGTTTTTTTTTTTGTTTTAATCTAGTAGTCTTGATAATCCTTATTTTCATTTTTTTATAATAATCCTTATGTTTTTTGTTAATAACTATGTTTTGTTAGTAATCCTTATGATTTTTTAGTGTGTCATATTTTGGTTTTATTGTTTTGTTTTCATTGTTGCTCTTCTTTTTTATTATTATTCTGTTATTTAGTACTCCATTTTTTGTATCTAGAGTTTTTGTACTTTTGTTATTATTTTTATTGTGCTATTTGTATCTAAGACATAACATTTTGGTTTTGTTTTATTATATATCTGTATTTTGAAATTTATTTTTGTTTTGTACTTGTTACCCTTTTTTTGCTATTTTTTGTATTATTTGTATTTTTTTCTAGTCAATGTCTAAGAAGGAAATAGTAAGACGTTACATTAACTAAGGAATACTTTTTAAAATCAATACCTATTTACTACAAACTTTAACTATATTACATGGAGCTCTTTTGAAATGCCTCGGCACACAACTAAGAAGGTTTGAACCAAAAGAAAATCTTACAATTTGAACTCATTACTAAGTACTTACACCTTACTATGACTACTATGTACTAAGTACCCATAAATACCAAATGCTTACTATTCATTATGCTTGCTAGGAAAACTTAGCAAAACTCTAAATAACAAATCTCTGAAAGGCATTACAATCAGAAATTAAATTGGCACTGTTGCTTTAAATCAGAACAGAGCTTTGGTATTCAAGGACCACCTCCTCTGTGTCCAGGAGCTCTGTATACCAACAAAGAGAAAAGCAGGTAAGAATGCTAGGAGGCCTGCCTGGATGGGCAAGGAGCTACTGGACACACTATTACTTAAAAGGAAACTCTACAGGAAGTGGAGAGAAGGACAGGTAGAACAGGGGGAATATAAGGAAGCTGCCCGAGTAGCAAGAGTCCTGGTTAGGAAAGCCAAAGCAGAGTTTGAATTGAATCTAGCCAGGGAGATTAAAGGGAACACTAAGAACTTCTACAGGTATATTAATGGGAAGAAGAAGACTAGGGAAGGTGTGGGCCCCCTCAGAAAGGAAACTGGTGACATGGTCACAAGTGATGAGGAAAAGGCTGAGGTACTTAATAACTTCTTTACCTCAGTCTTCACTGCAAGTGCCTCTAGCCACACTCCTGATGTTATGGAAGTCAAAGCCAGGGACGGGGAGGAAGAACTGCCCATTGTAAGTGCAGATCAGGTTCGTGATCACCTGAAGAACCTGAAAGTGTTCAAGTCCATGGGACCCGACGGGATACACCCACGGGTACTGAGAGAACTGGCAGATGAGGTTGCTAAACCCCTCTCTATTATATTTCAAAAGTCATGGCAATCTGGTGAAGTCCCCACAGACTGGAAAAGGGGAAACATTGCCCCCATCTTCAAAAAGGGTAAGAAGGAGGAACCAGGGAACTACAGGCCAGTCAGTCTCACCTCTGTGCCTGGAAAGATCATGGAGCAGATCCTCCTGGAGGCACTACTGGCTCAGAAGAATAGTGAAGAGGTGATTGGGGACAGTCGGCATGGCTTCGCCAAGGGCAAATCCTGCCTGACCAACCTGGTGGCCTTCAATGGACAGGTCACAACATTAATAGATGAGGGGCGAGCAACTGATGTCGTTTACCTGGACCTGAGCAATGCCTTCGACATTGTCCCGCACCACATCCTGGTCTCCAAACTGGTGACACATGGGTTTGATGGGTGGACCACTAGATGGAGAAGGAACTGGCTTGATGGCCGCACCCAAAGAGTGGCTGTCAATGGGTCCATGTCCCAGTGGAGGCCAGTGACAAGCAGAATCCCTCAGGGATCACTCCTGGGACCTGTCTTGTTCAACATCTTTGTGGGTGCCATGGACAGTGGCATTGAGTGCACCCTCAGCAAGTTTGCTGATGACACCAAGCTGTGTGGTGCGGCAGACACGCTGGAGGGAAGGGAGGCCATCCAGAGGGACCTTGACAGGCTGGAGAGGTGGGCACAAGCCAACCTCATGAAGTTCAATAAGAGCAAGTGCAGGGTCCTGCATCTGGGTCGAGGCAATCCCAGGCACAAATCCAGGCTGGGCAGTGACTGGCTGGAAAGTAGCCCTGAGGAGAGAGACTTGGGGGTGCTGGTGGACAAAAAGCTCAACAGGAGCTCTCAATGTGCACTTGCAGCCCGCAAAGCCAATCAGATCCTGGGCTGCATCAGAAGTGTGGCTACCAGGAAGAGGGAGGTGATCCTCCCCCTCTACTCAGCCCTGGTGAGACCCCACCTGGAGTACTGTGTCCAGTTCTGGAGCCCCTATTACAAGAGGGATGTGGAGGTGCTGGAACGTGTCCAGAGAAGGGCCACAAGGATGATCAGAGGGCTGGAGCACCTCTCCTATGAGGACAGACTGAAGGAGTTGGGGCTGTTCAGTCTGCAGAAGAGAAGGCTCCGAGGTGACCTAATTGTGGCCTTCCAGTATCTGAAGGGGTCCTACAAGAAGGCTGGGGAGGAACTTCTCAGGATATCAGGTAGTGAAGGGACTAGGGGGAATGGAATGAAGCTGGAGGTGGGGGGATTCAGGCTAGATGTGAGGAGGAGGTTCTTCACCATGAGAGTGGTGAAGCCCTGGAATGGGTTGTCCAGGGAGGTGGTTGAGGCCCCATCCCTGGAGGTGTTTAAGACCAGGCTGGACAAGGCTCTGGCCAGCCTGATCTAGTGCGGGGTGTCCCTGCCCATGGCAGGGAGGTTGGAACTGGATGATCCTTGTGGTCCCTTCCAACCCTGACTAATACTGATACTATGATACTATGATAATTTTCATAGCCCAGTCATAATCAGAATCTATTGAACCAGGAATTATAAGGATGCCCTGTCTAGAGGTAGACGAACTACCAATTAACAGAGAACAGGGTCTGTGACCCAGAGGACCATGATGATTGGACTCAACAACGTTTTGTGGATTGTGGATTCAAGAGTGATATCCACTGATGTTGCCAGGTCTGTGCTGCCAGAGGTGGCTGCGAGGGGTGGGCGGTCCAAGCACCCTGGTTTGATGTCACCGAGCGGTGTGTACTCAGGCTGCAGGAGCAATTTCCCTGCCTATGACAATCTGGAGTAATATGATTAGGTCTGTGACAGTGCGCACAGCACTTTCGAGTCATTCCAGCAGTCAGGCAATTTGATTTAAGGTACCTAGGTTTCCAGAAGAACGATGTTTTCCACCCAGGTTGTTTCCCTTGTGCAGTGGTCGTACTGGTGGTTTCATGACTGCTTCTACAGCCGTGGCTAGATACATTGCTGTTTGTCAGTGCTTCATTCGTTCTGCTGCGTCCTGCAGTTGTGGGACAGTGGCACCTGTTGGTAAAATGCTGAGAACCTGTTTAATTTTTTTTCATTAGCATTGTCAAATACCAGAATATCCAGCATTTTTACCTTCATATCGTGAGTCAAATCTGAATTAGCATTCATGTCGTATGTAAGGTATTGACAAAGGAACCAAATGGCCCTTTTAGATCCTGACAAGCAGTGAGAAGCACAGGATCAGATTTATTGTCCTGGATTCTTGACTACTGTTTGATCACTAAATCCTGACTTAATTGCAAAGCCTTATCAAGAAGCTGCAATTGCTGATATGATTGAGCAAAATCTCGCCCCAACGAGGTGGTTAGCTGTGCCACCTTGTAAAGAGTCTGCTGTCTGCTAGGGCGTGGCTTCCACGGCATTGCAAAGGAATTGCCACTTAATCGAGAAGTTGCAAGGTCTGATGTGGTGTTATTTTCAATCCTCTGCTTGCTGACATGGGTTGAAACTCAGAGAGTATTGTCTTAGGATCTAACTGGGTTTTTATGCAATTAGAATATCATCCATAGAATTATAGATGAGGAAGTCACGATGAGTCTGTCTAAATGGGAACAAAAGCCAAGCCACATATATTTGGCAAGGGTGGGAGAATTCTGTATGCCTTAAGTCTACCCATTGATATCGGTGGGCGGGGTCACCTTAATCGATGACTCAGTAAAGGCAAACTTTTTGAATCCTCCAGCTGTAAGTAAATTGTAAAGAAACAACCCTTCAAATCAATAATAATCAGGTCCCAATCTGGGGGGACTGGGAGTTGGGAGACCAGGTTGTAAGGCACCCATCTACTCCATGATCGAGTTGATTGCTCTCAGATCATGTAGTAAACGCCATTTGCTAACACATGTGTCAAAAGGGATTAACCAGTGTGTTGAAAAGAACTGATTGATTATAGCAGTTGTGTATCCTGACTTTAACCCATAGGTAGCTATGACTTGTCTTGCTTCCTTTAACATTTGTCAGTCCAGAGATCGCCATATTCTTTGTTGACCTTCTAATACCACAGGAGATGCATGTACAGGAAAATGTACAGATTCTCCACATATTACTGCATTTCACAGTATCACAGTATCATTAAGGTTGGAAGAGACCTCGAGGATCATCGAGTCCAACCTGTCACCACAGACCTCATGACTAGACCATGGCACCAAGTGCCACGTCCAATCTCCTCTTGAACACCTCCAGGGATGGTGACTCCACCACCTCCCTGGGCAGCCCATTCCAATGACTAATGACTCTCTTGGTGAAGAACTTTCTTATCACCTTGAACCTAAACTTCCCCTGGAGCAGCTTGGGACTGTGTCCCCTTGTTCTGGTGCTGGTTGCCTGGGAGAAGAGACCAACCCCTTCCTGGCTACAACCACCTTTCAGGTAGTTGTAGAGGGCAATGAGGTCACCCCTGAGCCTCCTCTTCTCCAGGCTATACAATCCCAGCTCCCTCAGCCTCTCCTCATAGGGCTTGTGCTCAAGGTTTCTGTGACCGTTTGAGGCTGTCCCCTTAAGAAAGGGAACATTGTGGTCGGATGTTTGTAAACGAAAGATGGATCTAAACTAATTTCATTGGTAGACTGGGAGGAAGCACCTTCTGAACTGGGAGTACAGCAGAGTATCCTGGGCATTCCTGCACTTTTCTGGTCAGTCTTGCTTTTCCCCCTTTGCAGCTCTCAGCATTCTGGGCTCTTGGCCAGGCTTGACCTTGAAACTGATAAACTGCAAGGCCTGTATTAACCGCTTTCCAATTAACACATAACTGCTTTTAATTTTTTTTCTCTTCTCTCTCTTTCTAACCCTCACTGGGGAAAGGGGGAGAGAAGGGGGAGCAGAGGTGGGGAACCCCCTCAGCAGAGGGGGGAACTCTCGTTTCTGTGCTACTTTGTTGTATATTTCTGTATATATTGTAAATACTGTAATTTCTGTATATATTTCCCTGCGTTTCCCTAAAATGCTTTGTAAATATACAGCACCCACTGCTTTGCTAATTCAGCTGTGAGGTTTTTTTTTTCCCTTCACTTTCCGGGGGGAGGAGAAGGCCCGGCCTTTCCCTTCCAACCCTACGACAGCCTCTCACCAGCCTCATTGCCCTTCTCTGGACACATTCAAGTGTCTCGATGACCTTCTTAATTTGAGGGGCCCAGAACTGGACACAGGACTCAAGGTGCGACCAAACCAATGCAAAGTACAGGGGCACAATGACTTCCCTGCTCCTGCTGGCCACACTATTCCTAATGCAGGCCAGGATGCCATTGGCCCTCTTGGTCATCTGGGCACACTGCTGGCTCATGTTTAGGTGGCTGTCAATCAGCACCCCCCGGTCCCTCTCTGTTTGGGAGCTCTCCAACCACTCTGACCCCTGCCTGTAGCTCTGCATGGGGTTGCTGTGGCCAAAGTACAGCACTCGGCACTAGGGCTTGTTAAATGCCATCACATCGGATTGGGCCCATCTGTCCAGTCGGTCGAGGTCCCTCTGCAGAGCCTTTCAACCCTCTAACTGACTAACATCTGCCCCTAACTTGGTGTCATCTGCAAACTTGCTGATGACTGACTCAATCCCCTCATCCAGATCATCAATGAAGATGTTAAAGAGGACGGGGCCCAGCACTGATCCATGGGGGACAGCACTGGTGACTGACCGTGTTGCAGTTTGAGCTGAGTGCCCCCCTGCAATGTTTACTTCCTGTGTCCAGAAGTCCAGCCCAGAGGGGTGGACACAGGAAATTATGTAGTATTTCATACCACAATCCTTTGCACCACTATAAGATGCAGTGCAGAGTCTAGCACTTCCTCTTTTCTTCCTCCTCCGTCAGCCGGTAACTGGGGGAGATTTCTCCTGGCTTTGGGCCTGGCTAGGCCCAAGGCCATGGGGGGATGGGCAGTCTCAGACCTGGCCAGCTGAGACTAGCCTAGCAGTGGGAGGGGGAAGAAGGAGCCCTGTGGGTCTTGGGTGTACCCTCAGGTGGGGATGGGATCTCTCTGGTTCTGTTTTGGGATTTTTCTTTGTCACTCTGCTTTTGCTTTTCTGTAAATGTTCACTGCTTTCTATTTAAACTTTCCATCACTTTTGCAATCCGTTTGTCTGAGTGTTTATTGTTGCCAGGGGTGGGGAAGGGGGCTGCCTCAACCCAGCACAGGCCGCCAGCTGGATGTGGTACCATTCACCCCCAGATCCCCGTCCCTCCCACCTCCCAATCCCTTAACTATCGTCCCATCGGAATTCGATTGTAACCTCCATCGCTGTGCTATACTCTGCTGATAATGTCTGGAATGTAGGAGGCGGGGGGGGTGTAGCGCAGCAGAAGCCGCTGCCGGGGGAGAGGGCGGGTCACTGGTGGGGACTGCTGCCAGGCCGCTGCCATGGGGACGGCCGCTGGGGCCGCTGCCGTGGCTGCTGGAGTGGCTGTTCCCAGGTCCACTGCTACGGTCGGGGCTATCGGTACTCGCGGGGGCCATCGGGGCTCACAGGAGGGGTGCGGTCATAAGAATGCCGTAACCGTGAGTCTGCAGCGCTCCATTTTTTTCCAAGAGGGGCTGTAAAGCAAAGTCCGCGCTGTTTGAATTTCTCAGCATCCGTGTTGTCGTCTTCCGAATCCAAGCCGTTGCTGACAATATTAGAGGAAGATGTTGATGAACAGGATCAAACACACTGAGTCACAGGTTTCGCTGCCTTTGTTTTGCTTTTTCTCTCCTGGGTGCGAATGGCATTGGTGGTTTCTAATAAACCCGGTGTGCTCGCCAAGATGGCGGACGTGGCGTCTTCTTTGTCTAATTCTTGATGCATAGTGACCTCCATTTTGATTTCGGGCATCTTATCAGTCTGATCAGGATTCGCTTCTACCACTATTGATGTAACAGGAGCAGATTTTTTTGTGGAAAAGAACAGTAATAAAAGAGCCGCGATTCGTGTAGAAGGAGGAATAGCGGGCAATTGAAATTGTGATGAGGATGCTGACGGAGCGGCAGACAATGTGTGTGTGTGGGGGGAGGGGGGGAGCACGGAGGGCAGAGCCTTCCGAATCTCCTGTTTTCACCTGGGTTTGAACCAACGCCGCAGCAGCTGAATCGAGAGTAGCCTGCTCTGCTTTTATCGATTGCGTTGTGTGTGACAGTTCGCCACACAGTGCTATAGCGAAAAGCTTCTTTTTAAGTATTTAGCACCTCATCCCACAGCTGGAATTTCATCCCATGCTTCGGAAGTGAAAGCTTCGGTTGCCATGGGGATAAATTCATGATTCCGGGCCCAGGCTAATAGCCCTTTTAAAATCCCAGAATCGTCAGTAATACCTCTCACGGGGAGGATAGTTTGGAGGGCGTTTAGCACAGCCTCTCCTGTTTCGCAGAGTGCTTCCCCGTGCCTCTCCATGGCCACTCACCAGGCCCTGGTGAGATTCGCTTCCTTTTCTGAGTGCGTGCTGCTTATTTTGTCAGAACCGGGGCAGTGCTGCTTCAACCAGCTTTCCGTATCACTCAGAACGTACCTCTTATGCTGAGTCGAGCAGCATTGTAGTCCGAGGATCCCATGTCCACGAGTTCACGTGTGTTTTGGGCACCAGGTAAAGCGACAGATTTTGGAGTCAATAGAATAGAATAGAATAGAATAGACCAGGTTGGAAGAGACCTTCAAGATCATCGCATCCAACCCATCAACCAATCCAACTCATCTAAACAACTAAACCATACACATGACCAATATGATCGAGTATTGTTCCTTTATTGTTCCAGTACTGTAGGACTACAGTGCGAGCACAGTAAAGTAAAGCAAAGAAGAAGAAGGGAAAGGAAAGGAAAGTGTGTATCAAGGGAACTTCTACAACTTATATAAACTCAGAGTGCATCATTGGCATAGCTTCATTGGTTCCCCATGAGTGACCACACATCGCACTGTTATAGATTATTGGTCTAACTACTAACGACACGCAAGGTTGTTGATGCAGGTGCATGTCCTGTTGTTCCAAGATAACTTTCTGTATTTATAGCTACCAGTGTCCTGCTTTAGTTACATGCTGCAGGCACAGCACTGTTTTGCTACACTGCTATCTGGCTCTGCACTTATGCTGAGCATGGTCTACCACCATGTCAGGCTCTAGGCCTGCACTGCCAGATTGCTCACACTGCTCGTCGCTGGCATTGCCACATCTGTGGCTCGTACATCAGCAGCAGCGGCAGTTACCAGCCCCGATTCTTTAAAGAAACACTACTCTATTTTTTCATTACAAAGAAACTAGTGAAAAACTAGTGAAAAAGCAACTTTGGAGCAGAAATCAGTATTCATGCATTCAGAACTTATGTTCTAAAGTGTAGGGATTGGAACAGCAATAGCAGATGAAACAAAGACAACTCTGTGCAAATAAGCTCAAAGCCTTGGAATGCTGTATAAGAAAATTTACTATCCAAGACAGTCCTGATCTTGCAGATAAGAAAGTAGAAACAATTTAGACTAGCAAAAGGAATGTATGTTTCTTATTTTAGTGTAGCTGCAAGACTTGTTATCTTTACCCATATATTATGTAAATGTTAGAATGAGCTAATTGACACAGCTCTGGTCTTTGTAACTTTTATGTGTTACATCACCCATCTTTGGACAGGTATAAAAGGCCCTCAGATGTTCTAATAAATGTCTTCAGTTATCATATTGGAGTTCATGACCAATCTGCCATGTCACTAAAACTTGAAAATCTGTACAATTCTGAAGACAACAGCTTGTAAACAATGGAAGAAGAGATTTTTTTCTACTGCTGTCTGTTCGCAGCTTTTCCATAGACTATTATAATTAGTAATTAATTCTAATGAACGTGATAATTAATAATAAGAATAAGTTATAGGTAATAATGGGTAAATTTAATGAGAATAAGTTATTCTACGAGTTCAGAGGCTAACTTTTTCTTCTGGTTTGAACCTTTTTTTGTGTGTGCTGGCAATTTTAAAAGAACTCTATGTAATATAAGTAAGGATTATAGTAAATAAGTTTTAATTTTAAAAAAATCATGTTTTAGGTAATGTAACATCTTTTTTTGGTTTGGTCTTTGTGTTCACATACAATTGAATTCCCATGGGACGATCGGGAGGTGGGAGAAACAGGGGATTGTCCCCCTGCACTGGTGAAAAGGTATTGTGAGAAATGCAGCAACAGATGGAGAATCTGTAGATTTTCCTGTATACGCATCTCCTGTGGTATTAGGTCAACAACGAATATGGCAATCTCTGAACTGACAAATGTTAAAGGAAGCTAGACATGCCATAGCTACCTATGGGTTAAAGTCAGGATACACAACTGCTATAATCAATCAGTTCTTTTCAATGCATTTGTTAATCCCTTTTGACCCACGTATGTTCGCAAATGGTGTTTACTACATGATCTGAGAGCAATCAACTTGAACCTGGAGTAGATGGGTGCCTTACAACCTGGCCTCCCAACTCCCAGTCCCCCCAGATTGGGACCTGATTATTATTGATTTGAAGGGTTGTTTCTTTACAATTTACTTACATCCGGGGGATTCAAAAAAGCCTTCATCTACTGAATCATCGATTAAGGTGACCCCACCCACCAATATCAATGGGTAGCCTTAAGGCATGCAGATTTCTCCCACCCTTGCCAAATATATGTGGCTTGGTTTTTGTTCCCATTTAGACAGAGTTATTGTGATTTTCTCATCTGTAATTCTATGGATGATATTCTAACTGCAACAAAAAAAAAAAAGTTACAATACATCCTAAAACAATACTCTCTGAGTTTCGACCCATGTCAGCAAGCAGAGGGTTGAAAATAACACCACATCAGACCTTTGCTAGATCATATCAGCAAATGCAACTTCCTGATAAGGCTTTGCAATTAAGTCAGGATTTAGCGATCAAAGAGTGGTCAAGAATCCAGGACCATAAATCTGATCCTGTGCTTTTCACTACTCAGCAGGGTCTAACAGGGCCATTTGGTTCCTTTGTCGATACCTTACTTACGACATTCAAGATCTGACTCACGATATGAAGGTAAAAATGCTGGATATTCTGGCATTTGACAATGCCAATGAAAAAATTAAACAGGTTCTCAGCATTTTATCAACAGGTGCCACTGTCTCATGACTGCTGGACATGGCAGAACAAATGAAGCATCAACAAGCAGCAACGTATTTAGCCATGACCATAGACACAGTCCTGAAACCACCAGTACAACCACTGCACAAGGGAAACAACCTGGGTGGAACACATCGTTCTTCTGGAAACCTAGGTACCTTAAATCACCTTAAAGGTGTTCAAGAGGAGATTGGACGTGGCACTTGGTGCCATGGTCTAGTCATGAGTCTGTGGTGACAGGTTGGACTCAATGATCCTCGAGGTCTCTTCCAACCTTGGCGATACTGTGATACTGTGATACTGCCCCCACTGCCCTACCATTGTCTCCAGCATCACCAGCACCATCAGGAAAGTCACAGGAACTGCAAACCACCAGAGTGTTTACGGCATGCGTTAACAATAATCCCGATGAGGATTCATTTGATACAGGCTGGTGTAATGGGTTGAGGCAAACCCCCTCCCCACCACGGGCAGAAACAACGACTCAGACAAAGGGATTGCAAAAGTGATGGAAAGTTTAAATAGGAAAACAATTTAAAAAAAAAAAAAACAAACACCAATGAAAGCTTTACAGAGAACCACAAGCACCGTGACAAAGAGTGAGATCCCAGAAACATACTCAAGAACATCCCATCCCCACCTGGGGGTACACCCAAACCCCCCCAGGGCTCTATCCTCCCCCCCCAACCCAGCCTTGGGCCTGGGCAGGCCCAAGGGAGGTGGCTCACACCATTTTACCTAGGCTGCAGCTGGGGACAAAAGAGAAAGTGGAGACCCCGCATGGGCATTTTATAGGGGAGCAGGGCATTATGGGATTGAATACCTGCCTGTGACCACCCCCTGGGCTGGGCCCACCCGTAGGGACCTCCCAGGTGTGTTCTGTGCAGTGGCAGCCGGGCCAGCACCCAGCCTAAACCACCACAGCTGGGTAGATCCAAAAAAGGAACCTGACTTGTCTTCCTTTGACCCGCATGATAAATGGGCAAATATTCTTAGAGAGGAAAGGCAGGAGGAGACATGGAAATGCTGGGAGCATTCCCGGTGACGCGTGGGGGTGAAAGAGATGATCCTAGATGGGAAGAGCTTTCCTATGCAATTGTAAAGGACTTGTGAACCACAGTGATGAACCACAGCTTGGGTGCCCGTATACAATCTGGTTAGATCAATTTTTACAATCAAGGATATGTTAAATGCCTGCTTGAGTATTGGGACACACAGCTACCAGGCAGCTTTAAATGTTGAAACTTTTGCTGCAATGTCAGTTTGGTCACAGAAATGTTTTTCTTCTTTTTATAATGCCAAAAATATGCCCTCGCTGTCACAAGGGCAGGCACTTTGTGGATCGGTGCCGTTCAATATCTGACAAAGCAGGTCAGCCACTTCCCCCAACGGGAAACTTCAGGCGGGGAGCACCGGGGGGGGGGGGGAGGTGTCGCGCCAAGACAAGTTACCCGCACCCAGCTCCACAGCATTTGACAGCTCAAGCCGCTTGTGTGCATGAACCAGCGGCAGTGCAGGGGTGGACCTGACCACCTCTGCAACAGTAATCATGCAAGACACCTCTGTATTATTAATCCCTACAGGTGTTTACGGACCATTAGGGGAAGGAAAGGTGGCAGTGTTACTGGGTCATTCATCAAGCACACAGACCGGTCTGTTTGTACTGCTGGGGGTAATTGATGCAGATTTTCAGGAGGAAATAAAGATCATGGTTTGGACTCCCACTCCTCCATGTACGGTGCTGGCTGGCAGCCGAATTGCACAACTTGTGCATTTTTATCTGTGCTCCCCTAGGCAACTCCTAAGGATCAGGGAACTGGAAGCTTTGGGACCACAGGACCTCCAGAAATTTTTTTGGACACAGCGGGTGGTATCACAAAGGCCTCAGTTAACATGTACATTGATGTGTGGTGAGCAACAAACACGACTGGGATTTTGGACACAGGGGCAGATGCTACTGCAATTGCCATATCACAGTGGCCAACAGTATGGGTTTTGGTTAATATACATGCTATGCTCGCAGGAATAGAGGGAGAAACTGCCCCGAAGCAGTGCAGAGAATCAATAACAGTCATCAGCCCGGAACAAAAGGTGGCTACAAGCAAGCAATTTGTGCTGAAAAGCCCTGTAACACTGTGGGGAAGAGAGATTCTAAGTCAATGAGGAGTACAAATGCATATGACCGGTCAGTGAAAGTTACTGCTCAGCAGCAGGTCCCACCGTTATGCTGGAAATCGGATACTCCTGTATGGGTCGATCAGTGGCCCCTTCCCTGAGAGAAACTGTTACACTTACATCACCAGTGGTTAACAGAGGAAAGATCCGATCTTGAATGGATATTTTTACCACACAAATTTGGAAAAACAGTGATCACTTCAACAGAAATGATTACTTTAGTGGTTCAAAAAGGCAGATCGAGATTGATGGGTTCAGATGGGACAGAACCTGATGTTGTTTATTTACCCATAGACATGAAGCAGTTTGATTTTCTTTTTCAACACTCTTTAATCTTTCAGTGTGCCTTTGTAAACTTCACAGGACGGATTAGTGTACATTTCCCTGGACACAAATTATTGCAGTCATTTAAAGCTTTGTATTTTTTGCCTGTTTCTAATCTAAGTCTTGTTCCCCTTAGGAAAGCACTCACTGTTTTCATGGACAGTTCAGGGTGAACTGGACGAGCCGTGGTGGTATGGAGAGATATCTCAGGAGAATGGAAAAGTGATGTTACTGTCACTAATGGATCACCACAGATAGTTGAACTGACAGCAGTAGTTAAGGCATTTGAACGATGGTCTGAACACATGAATATCATCATAGATTCAGCATATGTGACAGGTCTCGTCTCTAGGATGGAGCTAGCCTATCTGAAGAATACTTCTAATCCTCATTTGTTTGCATTATTGTATAAATTGAAATGGCTTTTGGACCACCATTCAAACCCATATTTTATACAGTATATATGATCTCATACTGCATTACCAGGACCTGTTGCTGAAGGAAATGTAAAAGCTGATGCATTAGCTAGTGTTGTGGTACTCCCTGATAAGTTTGCTCAGGCTAAAATTTCACGTGATTTTTATCACCAGAGTGCCAAAGCTTTACAGCATTCATTTCAACTTATGCAGGAACAGGCACAATAAATAATACAATCATGCTCAGACTGTCAACACGCCCTCCAAAATCCATCAATAGGTATCAATATCCAAGGCTTAAAAGCCTCAGAGTTATGACAAATGGATGTTACACACATCTCTGAATTTGGGAAATTGAAGTATGTTCATGTATCCATTGACACATGCTCCACAGGCATTTTTGCATCTGTTCATGCAGGTGAAAAAGCCAAAGGCACGTGCCAACACTTTATCACTGCCTTCGCTGCTTTAGGGGTGCCACACACAGTTAAAACTGACAATGGCACTGTCTATGTAGCTCAAAAGACACTTTCATTTTTTCAACAATGGGGTATCAAACATATCACAGGAATCCTACACTCTCCAACAAGACAGGCAATTATAGAACGAGCACATGGTATTCTCAAGTCCATGTTACAAAAACAAAAAAGGGGGATCACAGGTACGACACCACAAGAAAAAATTGCTAAAGCATGTTATGTTCTTAATTTTTTAAATTGCTGGACAGAAGAAGGACCACCAATACGTCGGCACTTTGGGGGAGGAAATAGTCAAAGAAAAAGCACAAGTTGAGGTGAAAGATCTGAATTCAGATCAGTGGGAAGGACCTTATCCTTTAATAACCTGGGTGTGATGGGTTGAGGCAGACCCCCTCCCCACCATGGGCAGAAATAATCACTCAAACAAACAGATTGCAAAAGTGATGGAAAGTTTAAATGGAAAGCGGTGAGTGTGTACAGAGTGCCAGAAGTGCAGTGACAAAAGAAATCCCAAAGCAGACCCAGAAACATCCCATCCCCACCTGAGGGTACACCCAAGACCCCCAGGGCTCCTTCTTTCCCCCCTCCCCCTTACTCCACAGATAGGCTAGTCTCAGCTGGCCAGATCTGAGACTGCCTATCCCCCCAGGGCCTAGCCAGGCCCAAAGCCAGGAGGCATCTCCCCCAAGTTACTGGGTGGCAGAGAGGGAAGAAAGAGAAAGTGCCAGACCCTGCGCTGGATCTTATAATGGTGCGGGGAATTATGGGATGAAAATACCTGGTTTCCTGTGTCCACCCCTCTGGGTTGGACTTTTGGACACAGGAAGTACACATAGTATGAACACAGCAGAGGATACCCAGCCCAAACTGCTACACCTGGTGTGGTGGGTGAAAGGGTAAGGCCGAGAAGCCTCTTCCCTTCCCCCTTGTAAGGTAAAAGGGAATAAAAAATTGAAGGGAAAGGAAAAAAAAACTCACCAGCCGAATTAGCAAAGCAGTGGAGCTATATTTACAAAGCAGTGTAGGATTTTGCAGGGGAATATTTACAAATTTACAATATCTACAATATATACAAAGATATACAACAGAACAACACAGAAATGAGAGTAACCCCCCTCGGCCGAGGGGGATCCTCACCTCCGCTCTCCCCTCTCTTCCCCCCCTTTCCCCAGAATAGTTCGGAAAAGAGGGAGAAAGAAGAAAGAAAGAAGTTAAAAGCAGTTTGTGTTAATTGAAAGCAGTTACAGGCCTGGTTATCTTATCAAGTCTTCAAGGCCGGAGCCTTGGCAGAAAACCCAGCACAGGCAGAAAGCTGCTGCACCGAAGGAGATGCGGAAGCAAGAGTGACAGAGAAGTGCTGGGAATGCCCATTTCAGTCTCAGTTCAGATGGTGCTTCCTCCCACTTGACCAATGAAAATTAGTTTAGACTCTTCCTTCCGTTTACCAACTTCCGTCCACCATATTCCCTTTCTTAAAGGGACACCGTCAACCGGCCACAGTCCACCCCTTCTAAACAATTTTCATTGACTGTTTATACTGTCCATCCAATCCAAGATAATATTTACAGTTCGTGAATAGAGTTCATAGTCCATTCCGGCTATGCTCAGATGTAGATGATTCAAAAGTCCAAGAAAATCAGAAAATGAGAAACATGGAAAACAGTTCATTTCTTCGCCGACGAAGCGAAGAAAAGGGATACAGGGAAATCTCAGGGTCTCTTAGTTGACTCAGGGTTCTCAGGGATCTTAGGGTTCGTGCACCGTAGATTCCTCGTTGATTCCTCTTTTGGGCGCGATGTAGCTGTACAGCAGTTCGAAGTTAACCTCTTTCTGCTAAAGTTAAATTTCTTTGTGGAATACACTGAATTTCACCATTCTCTTGCATTACCCAATAAGTGTGACCCGGACCTTCAGCTGAAACCACCCCTCGGACAGGTTTAGCCTCTCCTGAGGGTGAAAATACCCAAACAGTTTTACCTAACAGATTCTTCTCTCTAACAACAGGAACTCTATCACCTTCCACTTTCCGTAGCAAATCTGAATGTGCAGGTCCAGCTCGGTTCACTGAACCTCTACTATTTACCAGCCAGGTTGCTTGTGCTAAATGTTTTCCCAGTTTTTCAAAGATCCACCCCCATGGCTTTAAGAGTGGTCTTCAACAAACCGTTGTAGCGTTCAATCTTCCCTGAAGCTGGTGCATAGTAGGGAATGTGGAATATCCACTCAATACCGTGCTCTTTTGCCCAGTTCTTTACAAGGTTGTTCTTGAAATGAGTTCCGTTGTCTGACTCAATCCTCTCTGGAGTTCCGTGTCTCCACAGGATCTGTCTCTCCAGACCAAGAATGGTGTTGCGTGCAGTTGCATGTGGAACTGGATAAGTTTCCAACCATCCAGTGTTTGCCTCTACCATAGTAAGCACGTATTGCTTACCAGAACGAGAACGTGGTAGAGTGATGTAGTCAATCTGCAAAGCTTCACCATACTTGTACTTGGACCATCTGTCACCATACCACAAGGGCTTAAGTCGTTTTGCCTGCTTAATAGCAGCACAAATGTCACAGTCATGGATGACTTGTGTGATACCATCCATGGAAATGTCTATGGATCTGTCACGAGCCCATTGGTATGTTGCATCTCTGCCTTGATGTCCTGACGAATCGTGAGCCCACCGAGCTAAGAATATTTCACCTCGGTGTTTCCAGTCGAGATCAAGATTAGAGTCCATGTCTACTTGAGAAACTCTTGCAGCTAGATCTGCCTGATGGTTGTGTTGCTGTTCCTCAGTAGCTTTGCTCTTAGGAATGTGAGCATCGATGTGTCTCACTTTCACTGGAAGTCTCTCGATTCGATCAGCAATGTCCTGCCATAGGTTGGCTGCCCAAATGGGTTTTCCTTTTCTCTGCCAACCACTCTTCTTCCAGTTCTTTAGCCAACCCCATAGAGCATTGGCTACCATCCATGAGTCGGTGTAGAGATAAAGGTTTGGCCATCTCTCACGTTCAGCTACGTCGAGAGCTAGCTGGACAGCTTTTACCTCTGCGAACTGACTGGATTCTCCTTCTCCATCTTTTGCCTCTGCAACTCGGCGTGTTGGACTCCACACTGCAGACTTCCATCTTCGCTTGTTTCCAACAAGACGACAGGAACCGTCTGTGAACAAAGCATATTTCTTTTCATCATCAGAAAGGTCATTGTAAGGAGGAGCTTCCTCAGCACGAGTTACTTTCTCCTCTGGAGGTTTAGCACAGTTGATACCTTCAGGCCAACTGGAGATCACCTCCACTAGACCAGGCCTTTCAAGATTTCCCATTCGAGCTCTCTGTGTTATCAGAGCCATCCACTTAGACCAGGTTGAGTCTGTGGCATGATGTGGTGTGGAACCTTTGCCTTTGAACATCCAATTCAAAACTGGTAATCTGGGAGCTAGAAGAAGTTGTGATACAGTTCCAATCACTTCAGAAGATGCTTTTACTCCTTCATAGGCAGCTAGAATTTCTTTCTCTGTTGGAGTGTAGTTAGCCTCTGAACCTCTGTAACCTCGACTCCAGAAACCAAGAGGTCGTCCACGTGTCTCACCTGGAGCTTTTTGCCACAAGCACCAGGTTGGACCATTGTCACTTGCAGCCGTGTACAAAATGTTCTTAATGTCTGGACCATCTCGGACAGGTCCCAGACCCATTGCTTGAATTACCTCTTGCTTTATCTGGTCAAAGGCTGCTTGTTGTTCAGGTCCCCAGTGGAAATGGTTTCTCTTTCGAGTCACATCATCCAGAGGTTTCACAATCTGACTGTATCCAGGAATGTGCAGTCTCCAAAATCCCACTATCCCCAAGAAACATAAGGTCTCTTGCTTGTTTGTGGGACTTGCCATGGTAGAGACTCTATTTACCACATCCACTGGAATGTGTCTGCGTCCATCCTGCCATCGCACTCCCAGAAACTGAATTTCTGTGGTAGGTCCTTTCACCTTGTCTCGTTTGATGGCAAAACCTGCATTCAGAAGAATGTCAATGATTTTGTTGCCTTTCTCAAAGACTTCCTCAGCAGTTTTACCCCAGACGATGATATCATCAATGAACTGGATGTGTTCTGGAGCACTGCCTTTCTCCAGAGCATCATGGATCACTGCATGACAGATGCTTGAGCTGTGGATCCAGCCCATTGGCAGCCTGTTGAAAGTGTACTGGATTCCTCTCCAGGTGAAAGCAAACTGAGGCCTGCATTCCTCTGCTATGGGAATAGAGAAAAATGCATTAGCAATGTCTATGGTAGCATACCACTTGGCCTCTTTGGATTCCAGCTCATACTGTAGCTCCATCATGTCTGGTACTGCTGCACTCATAGGTGGTGTCACTTCATTCAGGGCTCGGTAGTCTACTGTCAGACGCCAGTCTCCATTCTGTTTCCGCACAGGCCACACTGGACTGTTGAAAGGTGAATGAGTTTTGCTGACGACTTTCTGACTCTCCAACTGACGAATCAGATTCTGAATGGGCAACAAAGAGTCACGGTTGGTTCTGTATTGTCTGTGATGCACAGTCTGAGAAGCAACCGGCAATTTAATGTCCTGTATCTTATGTTGTCCCACAACTGCAGATTCATCAGAAAGTTCAGGTCTGGCAGATAGCTTCAATTTTTGTCCATCAATTTCTATTGAAGCTACTCCAAAAGCCCATTTGTAACCTCTAGGGTCCTTGAAACGCCCTTCTCTTAGAAAATCAATTCCCAAAATACAAGGTGCATCAGGTCCGGTCACAATTGTATGCTTCCTCCATTGTTTACCAGTTAAACTTACATTAACCTCTACCTTACTTAACTCTTGAGATCCACCAGTGACTCCCAGAATAGTTATAGACTCTGATCCCTGATAATTTGATGGTATTATGGTGCACTGAGCTCCTGTGTCAACCAAGGCCCTGTACTTCCGAAATTGTGAAGTGCCAGGCCACTGGATGTACACATCCCAATAGATTCTATTATCTCTGTTATCCCTCTCCTCCCCCTGGCGGGAGGCAGGGCACCCCTAGTTATGGGGAACATGCGCACATGTGCATTGCACATAGTTTGCAGGGTTATAACTTTGCATGTTATAACTGGAGCCACTGTTGGAGCCATAAGAGTTGTTCTGGGGAACTGTGGAAGTAACAGCTACCCTTCTGGTATTGCTACCTTGGGTTCTGCCACTTTGCAATTCCCTCAGTCTCCTGAAAAGATTAGAAGTTGGTTGGCCATCCCAGCGGTTCATGTTCTCACCAAACTGATCACGCAGAGTTATCCAAATAGTTCTACGTGATTGCCTTGGCGGTCTGTTTTGGAATGACCTGTTTTGGAATGTCCTGTTTTGGAATGACCTCCTTGGAGGACGTGTATTTCTCACAGATGAAACTTGTATCCACCTGGAGGAAGAATTGAAATTATCCTTCTGTGCCAATTGGTATATGGAATCTTTCTGATCCTTCATGCAATTCTCAATTTTTCCAGACAGAGTTTCAATGGCTGAAACCAAAGAACCACGTGTCATGCTATCCTCCAATTGTCTCATTTGATCACTGAATTGGCCAACCGTAGGAGAAGCTCCACCATAACTTCTTGACACAATTCTGCTTGCCAGAATGTTTGCATAATTGGAAGGAGCAAGTTTGATGATCTTTTTAGCAAGACCAATACCCACAGGAATGTCATCAGGATTCAGAGTTTCATGTTCACCATAGAGTAGCTCTCTAACAGCAAATTCTCTCAAGCGCTTAATTCCCTCATCTATGGTAGTCCAGGGTTTAGGATTCCATGGAAGATCATCTCGGGAAGGATATCTCAGGGCAACCGCCATTAAAAGGCGTATCCACAGATTAACCTTACCGAGAGCTCTGCCTAGATGTCTATCTATTCCATTATCCCTTGAGAGAGTTCCTAACTGAGCTGCTGACTTGTCTCCAACTGTTAGAGCTGGAGCACCTGTATCATAACACCTACTAAGCCAAGCTAGAACTGGCTCCTTATCCGCCCTGGTGAAATCTTTACGGACATTACGCAATTCCTCGCGGGGCGACGAACATTCCAAAATATCATCTTCCTCCTCGTCTCCCTGAAGTCTTTGCCCATATAATCCTGCTGTCATTCTCCTAAGGATCTCTTTAAGCTGAGAACCACCTTTGCCAGCTGCTTTCCTAGCTTCATCTGTGTCCTGCTTTGATCTCACTAGGTTAGCTAGATCTTTAAAACAAACCACCTCTTCCTCCTGAGCAGGATCTCTTAGAGTAGAGGGCCCTTCACCAGGATCAGTCTCCAGCTCCTCTTCTTCTCCATCTTTGGCCTTTGCACCTCTAGTCTTTAAAGGAGCCACCTTAACTGGAGCTGTGTTTGAATTTACAGCCACCTTAATGGAAGCTGACAGGTCCTGAGATAAATCAGCTGCTGGGGCAGTGACTTCCGGTCCCACCGAGGGATCGGGTGGAAGTGACGTTGTTTCATTAATGGCCGACGGAGAAGAAGAAGAAGGAGAAGGAATGGGAGCCATGTTGATACCAGCTGCCGCCTTTGGCAGCTTGCTGGAATCAGCAAAGTCATTTAGAGCTGCTTTACCAATTAACTTTTTAGCCTTCTTTTTAACTGACACAGGTTCTCCACAGTCCTCATCACTAGATGACTCTGGGACTGATCTCGAGCTACGGCGTTTTCTTTTTGATCTAGTTTTAATAACAAAACAAGCTCTGGACACCTTTTTCTCTCGACGCCAGGAATATAGACAATACACATTAGTTATCACCAGCAGCAGAATTATACACACCAAATAAATCACCTTTGGATCCCAGGCATCACCTAAAGTTACTCTCTCCTCAGGCGGAATCTTAAAACCCTTTATCTCAATTGGGAGAGTGGTGGAGGTAACATTCCTGTATCTCACTGGCCATAGTAAATTAATACATTTTCCATACCATAATTTAACTCTATACATAACCCACATATAAATTGTCCGCACCAAATATTTACCCAGGTAATCCAAAAGCAAACCCAAACAATATCTGTAAACCAGAGCCCCAAAAATTGAAAAGAACAATCGCTCCACAAACCACAAGACCTTCATGTTTGCTAATTCAGCTGGAAAACACTAAATCAATCAAGTAATAAATTAAACTAATTATCTGCCCCACGTTGGGCGCCAATAAAAAAAAAAATGTGGTGGGTGAAAGGGTAAGGCCGAGAAGCCTCTTCCCTTCCCCTTGTAAGGTAAAAGGGAATAAAAAATTGAAGGGAAAGGAAAAAAACTCACCAGCCGAATTAGCAAAGCAGTGGAGCTATATTTACAAAGCAGTGTAGGATTTTGCAGGGAATATTTACAAATTTACAATATCTACAATATATACAAAGATATACAACAGAACAACACAGAAATGAGAGTAACCCCCTCGGCCGAGGGGGATCCTCACCTCCGCTCTCCCTCTCTTCCCCCTTTCCCCAGAATAGTTCGGAAAAGAGGGAGAAAGAAGAAAGAAAGAAGTTAAAAGCAGTTTGTGTTAATTGAAAGCAGTTACAGGCCTGGTTATCTTATCAAGTCTTCAAGGCCGGAGCCTTGGCAGAAAACCCAGCACAGGCAGAAAGCTGCTGCACCGAAGGAGATGCGGAAGCAAGAGTGACAGAGAAGTGCTGGGAATGCCCATTTCAGTCTCAGTTCAGATGGTGCTTCCTCCCACTTGACCAATGAAAATTAGTTTAGACTCTTCCTTCCGTTTACCAACTTCCGTCCACCATATTCCCTTTCTTAAAGGGACACCGTCAACCGGCCACACCTGGGATAGAGAATATGCTTGTGTTTCAACAGGTTCTGGACCACGCTGCATCCTGGCAAGAAGGGTTTGACCAGCACTTTCATCATCTTCTGGATGCTGACTGCAGTAGCAGCCACACAGATCCCGAAGCAGCCACAGCAAAATGTGTGGGTCATGCTTGCTCATGCCACAAGACAAGACATGCTGTGCCTCTCGGGTTTTAGCACCTGTCTAGTGAACATTCTGGTGAATGGATGGAAGGACATCACCAAGAAAATTGAACCACTGAACTTAAAAAGATCATTTTACATGCAATTTTTCATACATTTTAACAAAACTAATGGAGGACTTAAAAGTTTTCATGGTTTAAGTTGGGAGTGATTTGAAAAAACAAAGTTACCACTAAAACATATGGCCAAGGGTTGGAACAATTTACTCAGTACCCACCCTTAGCTGAATTAGAGCCTCAAGAGATTAGTATGTTAGGGTCAGTAAAAATGGATTATTGTGTTATGTTTAATGCTACATCAGACAGAACCACAACCACTCAGGATGTCACTTTGGCAGGGAGGTGTCTCGGTCCGGAGACAGAAAGAGACTCAGTTCTTTTAGAATATTCCCGTGATGTGAAATTAGAGGCACAAACAAGGCCAAAATATCAACAGCTAGACTATTTATTACATAAATAAAGTGGACATAAGAAGGGGACAGGGAGAAAATAGAGAGAGAGAGAAGAGAGAGAGAAGAGGAAAGGAATTATATTCCCACACCCCTCACGCCCCCAAGACAGTTTGAGTCTGTGGAGGAAAGGTGCTGCAGGAGATGTTGGGTTTGTAGAGGAAGGGTGTTGAGGCTTTGGCTGGAGAAGAGATGTGGTCCTCTGGGCAGCCTCTTCAGCTCCATGAGTTGCAGCAGGCGGAACTTAGGACACAGAGAAAGGGTTCAGTCTGCTTCTTCCAGGCTCCACAGCCTCTTTTCAATGGAGCAGCAGCATCCTGGTCTTTTCCTTCTCAGCGGCATGGTCCTTCTCCTGTGTTTTCCTTCATCTCCGTTTTTCTCCTGCGTTTTTCTTCTCTTAATCATCCAGTCCGGGGGACACAGTCCCCCACATTTTTCTTCTGCAAGCCAGTAGTTGCTCAAGTCTTTTATACAGTTTTTAGTATTGTCCCTCAGGAATTCAGGGGCCAGGAAATCTTGTCCTGAAGGCTTGATGGCTTGGGTACTTGGTCGATTGTTGTAGGCCAGATGCAGTCCAGTGTTATCATGATAAAATTGCAAGGTGATTTGCATCCAGGATTGGTAGACAGGATTCCTACATGATCTTTGCACCTTCCTTCCAGTGGCTCTGCCCAACACATATCAGCCATTGTCTGGGCATGCAGTAAGTGATTTTATCTTTGTTGACTCACACCAGGAGAGCCAACTTTTAGTCTCTCACACCACCCCGTCAATCAAAGATAAAAGCAAGAAAGAAAGAAAAGAAAGGAAAGGAAAGAATTTTTAAACAATTTATACAATAGACATAAGTTTTGATTGGCTAATTGCACAAATCTGTTGTACACCATCATTAGACACAAACTGCATATTGGACACTTGTGGTGGGTTTGAGAGAGAAGGGCCCAGCCCTCTCCCCCCCGCAAAGAGGAAGAAAAAAACCACAGCTATCCAGCCGGAGAAGCAAAGGGAAAATGCAATATTTACAAGCAATGCAGAATATATACACAATTTGCAGTATTAACAACATATACAGAAATATACAGCAAAGTATAAAAACAAACAAAAATTCAGGAATGAAACTCCATCTGGAGGAGGAGGGTTCCCTCCCTGTACCCCCCCCCCACCCCCTTTTTCCTCAAAGAGGGTTAGAAAGAGAGAAAAAGAGCAGTTATTAATTAAAGCAGACTGTTAGTAGGCCATAGTTGCTTATCTGTTCAGGGTCACTCTGGCAGGGAGTCCAGAAGCACACAAGCTGGAAAGGGAGAAGGAAAGGAGCAAACTGAGGAAAGTCCCAGCTGCACCTAAACTTCAAACTGCATTCTACCAATCCACCAAAGAAATCAGTTCATAATATCAGATTGTTTTTGTTAATATTCCAAAACATTCAGCCATAGTGTCTCAGCACTGTCTCTTTCTTAAAGGCACAGCCTCAAACGATCACAGTCCACCCCTTCTAAACAATTTCATTGGTTGTTCATACTGTCCATGCAATCCAAAACAATATTTACAGTTCATAAGTAAAGTTCATAGTCCATTCCGGCTATACTCAGATGTAGATGATTCAAAAGTCCAAGAAAATCAGAAAGTGAGAAAAATGGAAAACAGTTTGTCTCTTCGCCGACGAAGCAAATAAAAGGAAAACGGATTCTCAGGGTCTCTTAGTTGACTCAGGGCTCTCAGGGTTCTCATGGTTCGTGCACCATAGATTCCTCGTTGATACTTCCTTTGGATGCAATGTAGCTGTACAACAGTTTGAAATTAAACTCTTTCAGCTAAAGTTAAATTTCTTTGTGGAATACACTGAATTTCACCATTCTCTAGCATTACCCAATAAGTGTGACCCGGACCTTCAGCTGAAACCACCCCTCGGACAGGACCTCTCCGGAGGGAGAAAATAGTCAAACAGTTTTACCCAACAGATTCTTTTCTCTAACAACAGGAACTCTATCACCTTCTACTTTCTGTAGCAGATCTGAATGTGCAGGTCCAGCTCGGTTCACTGAACCCCTGCTATTTACCAGTCAGGTTGCTTGTGCTAAATGTTTTTCCCAGTTTTTCAAAGATCCACCCCCCATGGCTTTAAGAGTGGTCTTCAACAAACCGTTGTAGCGTTCAATCTTCCCTGAAGCTGGTCCACAGTAAGGAATGTCGAAAATCCACTCAATACCGTGCCTTTTTGCCCAGTTCTTTAGAAGGTTGTTCTTGAAATGAGTTCCTTTGTCTGACTCAATCCTCTCTGGAGTTCCGTGTCTCCACAGGATCTGTCTCTCCAGACCGAGAATGGTGTTGCGTGCAGTTGCATGTGGAACTGGATAAGTTTCCAACCATCCAGTGTTTGCCTCTACCATAGTAAGCACGTATTGCTTACCAGAACGAGAACGGGGTACAGTGATGTAGTCAATCTGCCAAGCTTCACCATACTGGTACTTGGACCATCTGTCACCATACCACAAGGGCTTAAGTTGTTTTGCCTGCTTAATAGCAGCACAAATGTCACAGTCATGGATGACTTGTGTGATAGCATCCATGGAAATGTCTGTAGATCTGTCAAGAAACCATTAGTATGTGGCATCTCTGCCTTGATGTCCTGACGAATCAAGAGCCCACCGAGCTAAGAATATCTCACCTCGGTGTTTCCAGTCGAGATCAAGATTAGAGTCCATGTCTACTTGAGAAACTCTTGCAGCTAGATCTGCCTGATGGTTGTGTTGCTGTTCCTCAGTAGCTTTGCTCTTAGGAATGTGAGCATCGATGTGTCTCACTTTCACTGGAATTCTCTCAATTCGATCAGCAATGTCCTGCCACAGGTCGGCTGCCCAAATGGGTTTTCCTTTCCTCTGCCAACCACTCTTCTTCCAGTTCTTTAGCCAACTCCATAGAGCATTGGCTACCATCCATGAGTCGGTGTAGAGATAAAGCTTTGGTCATCTCTCACGTTCAGCTATGTCGAGAGCTAGCTGGACAGCTTTTACCTCTGCATACTGACTGGATTCTCCTTCTCCATGCTCCGCCTGTGCAATTCGGCGTGTTGGACTCCACACTGGAGACATCCACCTTCGCTTGTTTCTAACAAGACGACAGGAACCGTCTGTGAACAAAGCATATTTCTTTTCATCATCAGAAAGGTCATTGTAAGGAGGAGCTTCCTCAGCATGAGTTACTTTCTCCTCTGGAGGTTTAGCACAGTTGATACCTTCAGGCCAACTTGAGATCACCTCCACTAGACCAGGTCTTTCCAGATTTCCCATTCAGGCTCTCTCTGTTATCAGAGCCATCCACTTAGACCATGTTGAGTCTGTGGCATGATGTGGTGTGAAGCCTTTGCCTTTGAACATCCAATTCAAAACTGGTAATCTGGGAGCTAAGAGAAGTTGTGATTCATTACCAATTACTTCTGAAGCTGCTTTTACTCCTTCATAGGCAGCTAGAATCTCTTTTTCTGTTGGAGTATAATTAGCCTCTGAACCTCTGTAATCTCGACTCCAGAAACCAAGAGGTCGTCCACGTGTCTCACCTGGAGCTTTTTGCCACAAGCACCAGGTTGGACCATTGTCACTTGCAGCCGTGTACAAAACGTTCTTAATGTCTGGACCATCTCGGACAGGTCCCAGACCCATTGCTTGAACTACCTCTTTCTTTATCTAGTCAAAGGCTGCTTGCTGTTCAGGTCCCCAGTGGAAATTGTTTCTCTTTCGAGTCACATCATCCAGAGGTTTCACAATCTGACTGTATCCAGGAATGTGCAGTCTCCAAAATCCCACTATCCCCAAGAAATGTAGGGTTTCTTGCTTGTTTGTGGGATTTGCCATGGTGAGACTCTATGTACCACATCCACTGGAATGTGTCGGTGTCCATCCTGCCACCACACTGCCAGAAACTGAATCTCTGTGGCAGGTCCTTTCACCTTGTATCGCTTGATGGCAAAACCTGCATCCAGAAGAACGTCAATGATTTTGTTACCTTTCTCGAAGACTTCCTCAGCAGTTTTACCCTAAACGATGATATCATTGATGAACTGGATGTGTTCTGGAGCACCGCCTTTCTCCAGAGCATCGTGGATCACTGCATGACAGATGCTTGAGCTGTGGATCCAGCCCATTGGCAATCTGTTGAAAGTGTACTGAATTCCTCTCCAGGTGAAAGCAAACTGAGGGCTGCATTCCTCTGCTATGGGAATAGAGAAAAATGCATTAGCAATGTCTATGGTAGCATACCATTTGGCCTCTTTGGATTCCAGCTCATACTGTAGCTCCATCATGTCTGGTACTGCTGCACTCATAGGTGGTGTTACTTCATTCAGGGCTCGGTAGTCGACTGTCAGACGCCAGTCTCCATTCTGCTTCCGCACAGGCCACACTGGACTGTTGAAAGGTGAATGAGTTTTGCTGACGACTTTCTGACTCTCCAACTGACGAATCGGATTCTGAATGGGCAACAAAGCCTCACGGTTGGTTCTTGTCGAGGGTTGAGGGGAAGGCCTCAAGCCTTCTTCCCCCCCCCGTAAGTGAAGGGAAAGATACAAAAATGAAAGAAAAACCACAGCCGGATGAGCAAAAGGAAATGTGCTGTATTTACAAATCAGTTTAGGAAATGCAGGGGAATATATACACAATTTATTGTATTTACAATATATACACAGGAATATATAACAAAGTAACACAGGAATGAGATTCCCCTCCCCCACCAGGAGGAAGGGTTTCCCCCTGTACCCCCTTCTCTCCCCCTTTTCCCCAGAGAGGGTTAGAAAGAGATAAAAAGGGCAATTGTTAATTAAAGCAGAATATGGTTAGAGCAAATGTGTTAGTGCCGGACGGTTATGAGGTCCAAGGTCAGTCTGGACAAAAGCCCAGAAGCTGCAAGCATGCGGAAGGAGGGGAAGAAGTGCGAGACTGGACTAAGACAAGTCCAACTGGGAATCAAAACTTAAGGCAGAGCTCTGCCTCTCCACCAATTAAATTAGTTTAGACCTGTCATTTGTTTATAAAACATTCAGCCATGGTGTCCCTTTGTTAAAGGCACCGCCTCAAACAGTCACAGTTCTGTATTGTCTGTGATGCACAGTCTGAGAAGCAACTGGCAATTTAATGTCCTGTATCTTGTGTTGTCCCACAACTGCAGATTCATCAGAAAGCTCAGGTCTGACAGACAGCTTTAATTTTCGTCCATCAATTTCTACAGAAGCTACTCCAAAAACCCATTTGTAACCTCTAGGGTCTTTGAAACGCCCGCCTCTCAGAAAATCAATTCCCAAAATACAAGGTGTGTCAGGTCCCGTCACAACTATCATAGTATCATAGTATCAGTCAGGGTTGGAAAGGACCACAAGGATCATCTAGTTCCAACCCCCCTGCCATGGGCAGGGACACCCCACACTAGATCAGGCTGGACAGAGCCTCATCCAGCCTGGTCTTAAACACCCCCAGGGACGGGGCCTCGACCACCTCCCTGGACAACCCATTCCAGGGTCTCACCACTCTCATGGTGAAAAACCTCCTCCTCATATTCAGCCTGCATCTCCCCACCTCCAGCTTCATTCCATTCCCCCTAGTCCTATCACTACCTGACATCCTGAGAAGTCCTTCCCCAGCCTTCCTGTAGGCCCCCTTCAGATACTGGAAGGCCACAATTAGGTCACCTCGGAGCCTTCTCTTCTCCAGACTGAACAGCCCCAACTCCTTCAGTCTGTCCTCATAGGAGAGCTGCTCCAGCCCTCTGATCATCCTTGTGGCCCTTCTCTGGACACGTTCCAGCATCTCCATATCCCTCTTGTAATAGGGGCTCCAGAACTGGACACAGTACTCCAGGTGGGGTCTCACCAGGGCTGAGTAGAGGGGGAGGATCACCTCCCTCGACCTGCTAGCCACACTTCTCCTGATGCAGCCCAGGATCTTATTGGCTTTGCAGGTTGCAAGTGCACATTGAGAGCTCATGTTGGGCTTTTTGTCCACCAGCACCCCCAAGTCTCTCTCCTCAGGGCTACTTTCCAGCCAGTCACTGCCCAGCCTGGATTTGTGCCTGGGATTGCCTCGACCCAGATGCAGGACCCTGCACTTGCTCTTATTGAACTTCATGAGGTTGGCTTGTGCCCACCTCTCCAGCCTGTCAAGGTCCCTCTGGATGGCCTCCCTTCCCTCCAGCGTGTCTGCCGCACCACACAGCTTGGTGTCATCAGCAAACTTGCTGAGGGTGCACTCAATGCCACTGTCCATGTCACCCACAAAGATGTTGAACAAGACAGGTCCCAGGACTGATCCCTGAGGGACTCCGCTTGTCACTGGCCTCCACTGGGACATGGACCCATTGACAGCCACTCTTTGGGTGCGGCCATCAAGCCAGTTCCTTATCCATCTAGTGGTCCACCCATCAAACCCATGTGTCACCAGTTTGGAGACCAGGATGTGGTGCGGGACAGTGTCGAAGGCTTTGCTCAGGTCCAGGTAAATGACATCAGTTGCTCGCCCCTCATCTATTAATTTTGTCACCTGCTCATAGAAGGCCTCCAGGTTGGTCAGGCAGGATTTGCCTTTGGCGAAGCCATGCTGACTGTTCCCAATCACCTCTTCACTATTCTTCTGAGCGAGTAGTGCCTCCAGGAGGATCTGCTCCATGATCTTTCCAGGCACAGAGGTGAGACTGACTGGCCTGTAGTTCCCTGGTTCCTCCTTCTTGCCCTTTTTGAAAATGGGGACAATGTTTCCTCTTTTCCAGTCTGTGGGGACTTCACCAGATTGCCATGACTTTTGAAATATAATAGAGAGGGGTTTAGCAACCTCATCTGCCAGTTCTCTCAGTACCCGTGGATGTATCCCGTCGGGTCCCGTAAACTTGAACACTTTCAAGTTCTTCAGGTGATCACGAACCTGATCTTCACTTACAATGGGCAGTTCTTCCTCCCCGTCCCTGGCATTTTGTTCCATAACATCAGGAGTGTGGCTAGAGGCCCTTGTTCTGGTGCTGGTTGCCTGGGAGAAGAGACCAAGCCCTTCCTGGCTACAACCACGTTTCACGTAGTTGTAGAGGGCAATGAGGTCACCCCTGAGCCTCCTCTTCTCCAGGCTGAACAATCCCAGCTCCCTCAGCCTCTCCTCATAGGGCTTGTGCTCAAGGCCTCTCACCAGCCTTGTTGCCCTTCTCTGGACACGTTCAAGTGTCTCAATGTCCTTCTTAAACTGAGGGGCCCAGAACTGGACACAGTACTCAAGGTGCAGCCTAACTTATGCAGAGTACAGGTTCCTAGAGTGTGGGGAGGACAGCTTCTTGATGCAGCTGTTATGTGAGCCTACCAGGGGTCAGGCCCTGCTTGACCTGCTGTTCTCCAATAGAGAAGGGCTGGTGGGAGATGTGAGGGTAGGAGACTTTCTAGGGTGCAGCAATCACGAGATAGTGGAGTTTTCAATATGCAGGGAAATAAGGAGGAGCAATAACAAAACCCTCACCTTGGACTTCCAGAGGGTAGGCTTCAGCTTATTTAAGCAACTAATTCGGAGAGTACCCTGGGAAGCAGCCTTGAAGAACAAAGGGGTCCAGGATGGTTGGACTTACTTCAAACAGGAACTCTTGAAGGCACAGGAACAGGCTGTCCCAATGTGCCGAAAGATGAGACGACAGGGAAGGTGACCAGCCTGGATGGGCAAGCATCTCTTGAAGGAATTAAGGGAGAAAAAGAGGGTGTATTGCCTTTGGAAAGGGGGGGAGGCAACTCGAGATACATTTAAGGATGTTGTTAGATCATGCAAGAGAAAAATTAGAGAGGCAAAAGCCCAACTAGAACTTAAACTGGCCACTGCTGTGAAAGACAATAAAAAGTATTTTTATAAATCTATTAATGCAGAAAAGAGGGGCAAGAACAACCTCCACTCTTTATTGGACTTGGAGGGGAATACTGTAACTAAAGATGAGGAAAAGGCTGAGGTACTAAATACCTTCTTTGCCTCCATTTTCAACTGTAAGGCAGGAGGACTTCAGGATAACTTGCCTTCCTGAACTGGTAGAGAGGGGTTTTGCAACCTCATCTGCCAGTTCTCTCAGTACCCGTGGGTGTATCCCGTCGGGTCCCATGGACTTGAACACTTTCAGGTTCTTCAGATGATCACGAACCTGATCTGCACTTACAATGGGCAGTTCTTCCTCCCTGTCCCTGGCTTTGACTTCCATAACATCAGGAGTGTGGCTAGAGGCCCTTGCAGTGAAGACTGAGGTAAAGAAGTTATTAAGTACCTCAGCCTTTTCCTCATCACTTGTGACCATGTCACAATTTTCCTTTCTGAGGGGGCCCACACCTTGCCTAGTCTTCTTCTTCCCATTAATATACCTGTAAAAGTTCTTAGTGTTCCCTCTAATCTCCCTGGCTAGATTCAATTCAAACTCTGCTTTGGCTTTCCTAACCAGGACTCTTGCTACTCGGGCAGCTTCCTTATATTCCCCCTGTTCTACCTGTCCTTCCCTCCACTTCCTGTAGAGTTTCCTTTTAAGTAATAGTGTGTCCAGTAGCTCCTTGTCCATCCAGGCAGGCCTCCTAGCATTCTTACCTGCTTTTCTCTTTGTTGGTACACAGAGCTCCTGGACACAGAGGAGGTGGTCCTTGAATACTGACAAGCTGTCCTGGGTCCCTCTTCCCTCCAGGGCTTTGTCCCACGACACTTTGGCTATCAGATCCCTGAAGTGATCAAAATCTGCACGCCTAAAGTCTAGGGTCGTGAGCTTGGAATACTTCCTCCTGATTGCCCTGAGGATATTAAATTCAACTGCTTCATGGTCACTGCAGCCAAGGCCGTCTCTGAGCCTCACATTGCTTACCAGCCCTTCCCTGTTGGTGAGAACAAGGCCCAGCATAGCACCATTTCTTGTTGGTTCCTCTACCATTTGGAGGAGGAAGATGTCTTCTATGCAGTCCAGGAACATCCTGGATTGTTGGTGCCTTGCTGTGTTGTCCCTCCAGCAGATATCCGGGTGGTTGAAATCACCCATGAGGACCAGGGCTTGTGACCTGGAAGCCGCTTCTATTTGTCTATGGAGGGCCTCATCTGCTTGGATCTGCTGGTCAGGTGGCCTGTAGGAGACCCCCACAGTAATATCTCCTTCCCCTGTCCTGCCTTTAATTTTAACCCATACGCTCTCAACTAGCTCATCATTCCTCCCCAGTTGGAGCTCCACTGATTCCAACTGGCTATTGACATAGAGGGCAACACCTCCTCCTCTCCTTCCCTGCCTATCCTTCCTAAAGAGTTTATACCCTTCTATCCCTACATCCCAGTCATGGGATTCATCCCACCAAGTTTCAGTAACAGCCACTATGTCGTGGCATCCCAGCAGCACAGTGGCCCTTAACTCATCCTGTTTGTTGCCCAAGCTGCGCGCATTCGCATAGAAGCACTTCAGCTGGGCTGGCCCTGTCCTCCTCTTGTGCCAAATCCCCTCGGTTTCCACAGAATGTCCTGGTGGATCATTCGTGGCTTGCCTCAGGGCAGCAAGTTGAGAGCCCTTACCAGCTCTCCTTCTCTCTACTGCTGGTGAGCTGCCCCTCTGTTTGTCACCAGCCAGCAGGAGACTATTAACCCCTTCCCCTTCAAATCTAGTTTAAAGCCCTATCAATGAGCCCTGCCAATTCCTGCCCCAGGATTCTTATCCCACTCTGGGACAAGTGTGTCCCATGAGTTGTTTTCAGCTCAGGTGCCTTGAAAACCAATCCATGATTGTGGAACCCAAAGCCCTGTCGATGGCACCAGCCCCTGAGCCATGAATTGATCTGTCGGCCCTTCCTCAGTGTGTCCTCATCCATTGCTGACGTTAGAGGGATGGCAGAGAACACGACTTGAGCCCCTGATCCCTTTAGCATTTGCCCTAAGGTTCTGAAGTCTTTTTTAATAGATTGTGAGCCTCTCATTGTTACATCATCACTGCCCACCTGAAAGACCAGCAGTGGGTAGTAGTCTGAAGGACTGACGAGGTTGGGAATTCTGTCTACAACGTCTTTTACTTGGGCGCCAGGGAGGCAGCTGACCGCTCTATGAAATTGGTCTGGTCTGCATGTTGGGCCCTCTGTTCCCCTCAGTAGGGAGTCTCCTATGACGATGACCCTGCGAGGTTTCTTTTCTGGGTAAGTTTTGACGGCTGGCCTGAGGCAACCTGTCATTGGTACAGCTTCTGACGTTCTTGAGTCCTCAGCCTCACCAATGACCTGTTCCTCCTGCAGAGCCTCATACCTGTTCTGTAACTGCACTGGAGGCAGCGTGCTGCTCACAGGAGCAGACTTCCTTTGTTTGCACTTCTTCCGTCGGGCAGAGACCTGTTCCCATTGGCCCTGCTCTTGTGGGTTACTACAGGGAGGTTGAGAATCTTGCTTCTGGGGAGGTATCAAACTCCCTGTTCCCCTAAGTGTTGCCCCCTGTTCTGGTTTAGAAGAGATTACGTTATGGGAATCGTCAATTTTCTGCTCACCATCTCTTCTAGCTCTTAGCCTTTCCACCTCTTCTTTTAGTTTGACCACCATGCTGATCAGATCACTGACCTGCTCACACCTGAAACAGCTGCTCCCTCCAGCCTCCATATCGAGTGCCAGGCTCCAGCACTCACTGCAGCCACCTACCTGAACATCTGCATGCTTGTGTGTGGTCTCTGTTTGGGTGCCCACTGTCCTTCTGCTAGACTTTGCTCTAGTGGTGACCATCTTGCAGTAACCACCCTCTCCACCCGGCTTTTTTTTTTTTTGTTGTTTTTTTTCCCCTGTCAGTGAGAAGCCGAGCTGCGCTCCTCAAGCTGCCTCCTCTCTCTTCAGCCACGCGATGGGTTCTGTTTGGTTTGCGCGCGGTCTCCGCGGCAACCCCTCCCCCAGCTACGTCACTGCCCTCCGGCAAGTAGGCAATCCGAGCCCCCTGCCCCTCCTCCTCTCTTCGGGGAAGTCCCGAGCCACCAGCCCCTTACCGCCTGAAAAGCAAGGGAATCAAAGCCAAAAGCCAAACTCCCAGAGCTGCGCTCCTCAAGCTGCCTCCTCTCTCTTCAGCCACGCGCTGGGTGCGCGTGCAATTTCATGCAATTCTCAGTTTTTCCAGACAGAGTTTCAATGGCTGAAACCAAAGAACCACGTGTCATGCTATCCTCCAATTGTCTCATTTGATCACTGAATCGGCCAACCGTAGGAGGAGATCCACCATAATTTCTTGCCACAATCCTGCTTGCCAGAATATTACCATAATTAGAAGGAGTAAGTTTGATGATCTTTTTAGCAAGACCAATACCCACAGGAATTTCATCAGGATTCAGAGTTTCATGTTCACCATAGAGTATCTCTCTAACAGCAAATTCTCTCAGACGCTTAATTCCCTCATCCATGGTAGTCCAGGGGTTAGGATTCCATGGAAGATCATCTCGGGAAGGGTATCTCAGGGCAACCGCCATTAAAAGGCATATCCACAGATTAACCTTGCCGAGAATCTTGCCTAGATGTCTATCTATTCCATTATCCTTTGAGAGACTTCCTAACTGAGCTTCTGACTTGTCTCCAACTGTTAGAGCTGGAGCACCTGTACCATAACATTTACTGATCCAAGTTAGAATTATCTCCTTATCTGCCCTGGTCTAATCTTTACGGACATTTCTAACCTCTTCGTGAGGAGAAGAACACCCAGAAAGGTCATCTTCCTCTCCATCTATCACATCTTCCTGAACATGTTGTCCCCATAATCCTGCTGTCACTCTCTTAAGGATCTCTCTAAGCTGAGAAGCACCTGTGACGGTTTGAGGCTGTCCCTTTAAGAAAGGGGACATGGTGGCTGAATGTTTATAAACCAAAGACAGATCTAAACTAATTTCATTGATAGATTGGTAGAAAGTACCTTTGAACTTGGAGTACAGCAGAGTATTCTGGGCAGCCCTGCACTTCTTTTCTTCCTTGCGGCAGCTCGCGGCTTTCTGGGCTTTCGGCCAGACTGACCTTGGAAAAAGATAAGGCTTTTTCTAACACATAACTGCCTAACTGCTTTTAATTAACAATTATTCATTTTTCTCTCTTTCTAACCCTCTCTGGGGGAAAGGGGGAGAGAAGGGGGTACAGGGGTGGGGAACCCTCCTCAGCAGAGGAGGGAAATCTCATTTCTGTGTCACTTCATTGCATATTTCTGTATATATTATAAATACTGTAAATTCTGTATATATTTCCCTGCGGCTCCTAAACTGCTCTGAAAATATAGCACATTCCTTTGCTAATCCGGCTGTGCGGTTTTTTTTCCTTTCAATTTTCTTCCCTTTACTTTAAGGGGGGGGAGTAGGCCTGGCCTTTCCCCTTCAACCCTCGACAGCACCCTTAGCTGCTGTCCTAACTGCATCTCTATCTGGTGTTGATCTCAATAATTCAGCTAGATCTTTAAAACAAATCTTCTCTTCCTCCTCAGCAGGTTCTTTTCTAGTAGAGGGTCCCTCACCAGGATCACTCCCCTGCTCTTCTTCTTCATTAGCTCCTGGATCAGCTTTGGCCTTTACACTTCTAGTCTTTAGAATAAACCTTTACCTTTATTAGAATAAACCAAACCAGGTTGGAAGAGACCTTCAAGATCATCACGTCCAACCCATCAACCAATCCAACCCACCCAAACAGCTAACCCATGGCACTAAGCAACCCATCAAGTCTCCTCCTGAACACCTTCAATGACGGCGACTCCACCACCTCCCTGGGCAGCCCATTCCATTTAAAACTGCTACTTGCTTAATTGGAGCTGTGCTGGAATTTACTGCCACCTTGACAGAAGCTGACAGATTTTGAGACAGATCAGCTGCTGTGGAAGTGGCTTCCAGTCCTGCCGAGAGGGTGGGCGGAAATGACCTTTTCTCGTTAATGGTGGCTACAGCCAGAGCTGGGGGAACTGCCATGTTGAGAGCTGCCGCCACCCCTGGCAGCCTGCCAGAATCAGCAACAGAACCGTTCGAAGCAGCCTTTCCAATAGACTTTTTAACTTTATCTTTAACTGACACAGATTCTCCATTCTCCTCATCACTGGACGTCTCTGGGGTTGACCCAGAGGTACGCCGCCTTTTCTTTGATCTATGCTTAATAATGAAACATGCTCTGGACACCTTTTTCTCCTGACGCCAAGAGTATAGCGAATACACATTCATTATCACCAGCTGCAGGATTACACACATGAAATAAATCACCTTTGGATCCCAGCCATCACTTAAAACTACTCTTTCACCTGCTGGAATCTTAAACTGCCTTATCTCTATCGGGAGAGTGCTAGAAGTCACATTCCTGTATCTGGTAGGCCAGAAGAATCCCAGACAGCGATCATATAAAAGCCGGATTTTATACATAAATCACAAATAAACCTTCTGCATCAAATATTTACCTAGGTAATCCAGAATCAAACCCAAACAATATCTGTGGATCAGAACCCCAAAAATTGAGAAGAACAGACACTCCAAAATCCAAAACACCCTCATGTTTGCTGGTCTAGCTCGAGCAAGCAATAAATCAAGCTAATTATGTGCCCCACATTGGCCGCCAAAAAAAAGAAATGTGGTGGGTTTGAGAGAGAAGGGCCGAGCCCTCTCACCCCACAAAGAGGAAGAAAAAACCCACAGTTATCCAGCCGGAGAAGCAAAGTGAAAATGCTATATTTACAAGCAATTTCAAGGAATGCCGAATATATACACAATTAGAGGACACAGTCTCAGGCTGCGCCAGGGGAAGTTCAGGCTGGAGGTCAGGAGGAAGTTTTACACAGAGAGAGTGATTGCCCATTGGAATGGACTGCCCGGGGAGGTGGTGGAATCGCCATCACTGGAGGTGTTCAGGAGGAGACTTGTCAGGGTGCTTGGTTACATGGGTTAGTTGATTAGGTGGTGTTGGATGATAGGTTGGACGCGATGATCTTGAAGGTCTCTTCCAACCTGGTTTATTCTATTCTATTCTATTTACAGTATTAATGACATATATACAGAAATATGCAGCAAAGAAAAAAAAAAACTAATAATACAGGAACGAAATTCCCTCTGGAGGAGGAGGGTTCCCCCCTGTACCCCCTCCCCTTTTTCCTCAAAGAGGGTTAGAAAGAGAGAGAAAGAGCAGTTACTAATTAAAGCAGACTGTTAGTAGGCCATAGGTGCTTATCTGTTCAGGGTCACTCTGGCAGGGAGCCCAGAAGCACACAAGCTGGAAAGGGAGAAGGAAAGGAGCGAACTGAGGAAAGTTCCAGCTGCACCTAAACTTAAAACTGCATTCTACCAACCCACCAATGAAATTAGTTTAGAATATCTGATTGATTTTGTTAATATTCCAAAACATTCAGCCATAGTGTCTCAGCACTGTCTCTTTCTTAAAGGCACAGCCTCAAACGGTCACAGACACTACATGTTGAATCACTGTATACAACAGGTAATTACACAAGGTGAAAGCATTCTTGTTCCTCCTGGAAGCCAGGAGAACAGTATCACCGTATAACTTAGGTTGGAAAGGACCTCAAGGATCATCGAGTCCAACCTATCAACACAGATAGGTTGTACCCCAGATAATCTTCCCCGGGAAAGCATGCACATTTAAAGCAGGGTACAGAGGATTCTCGAGGAGGTCACACTATAAAATCAACATTTGTACTCCAGATAATCTTCCTCGAGAAAGCACACACATTGAAAGCTTTTGAGAACTCCCACACAGTCTCTCTGAAAATTTTGCTTCGTCCTTCTCCGGCCACTTCCCTCTCGGGAGAATGAAAACACGAATTTGGACTCCGCACTCACTTCGTACTCAGAGTACGTCTCAGACACACACACACATTTCGGGGTACTCAGAAATGCAATAGTCTTGCTGTGATACTTTCACTGCACGGGAATCCTGCCGACTACGCCAAATTAATGTCTCGGTCTGGAGAGGGAAAGAGACTCAGTTCTTTTAGAATATTCCCGTGATGTGAAATTAGAGGCGCAAATGAGGCCAAAATATCAACAGCTAGACTATTTATTACATAAATAAAGTGGACATAAGAAGGGGAGAGGGAGAAAATAGAGAGGGAGAGAAAGAAGAGAGGAGAGAAAAGAGGAAAGAGGAAAGGAATTATATTACCACACCCCTCACAGCCCCAAGACAGTTTGAGTCTGTGGAGGAAAGGTGTGTAGTGAAGGACGCTTATGGTCAGGATTGTGCCCCAAACATTTGTGTAGGATATATTTCTCTGTGTGTTAACCCTCCTTTGTTCCCCCTCCTTTCTGGAGGCAGCAGGGAGGATCCTGGCACCACTGAGTCCAGGTAAACAGCCTACCTGGGCGTGGTCTCACCCCTGTAGTACAAGAGGCAGGCTATATGTTTGTTTCCCTGGGTATAGCATATACTCAGGCCATATTTGGTAGGTGTCAGTTCATTGGTTAATCTTTGCATTAGCAACAGATGCTTATTGGACTAGTATTCACTGGGGCAAATGGTAAATAGGGTCGTTTGGTAAATGAGCCCCTCCACCTCGGTGTTGGAGCCTGTGTGTGCGCGTGCCAGTGCTTCGGGAGGCCTTTTGCCACCGTCACCCAGCTGCGTGCGGTGCCGTGGACAGCACTCCGTGGGATCAACCGCTGCGTGATCCATCACTGTAGGAGAAAACCTGGTAGTCCGTGCGAACCAGCGTGGCTGACCTGCCACTGCCCCCCTCCGAGCGAGGAACCTTTTGTATCCTGGGAGAGAACAGCAGAGCCTCGCGGTGCGGCCAAGCGGCCGGCGCCATTTCCTGCCTCCTTATTACGGCACATCTGTGCCACGTTCCCTGGACTATAAACATTATTAAGGAAACATTCCACGAAGTTCTCAGCTGGTGAGTAAGCCAAGTCCTTCTTTACAGAGCTTCAGTTAGGATAGCGTTTATATTACTCCGGGTGGAGGGTTGCCGGTCACTGACCAACCCCTCCCCCGCCACTCTCTGACTCAGTTTCAATTATAAGTTCTATGAATCATTTTGATTTAAATGCCCATACATAACATTCTGTAAAGATAGTTCCACTAACCGAATATTGATACCTGTGAAGGGTGACTGTAAATACCCCGTTACAGAGTTTGTACATATATATATAAATAAACTTATATTTTCATTGATGGATCTGCTGCGCATTTCTGAGGGCATATCCACTACAAGGTGCTGCAGGAGATGTTGAGTTTGTAGAGAAAGGGTGTTGAGGCTTTGGCTGGAGAAGAGATGTGGTCCTCTGGGCAGCCTCTTCAGCTCCATGCGTTGCAGCAGGCGGAACTTAGGACACAGAGAAAGGGTTCAGTCTGCTTCTTCCAGGCTCCACGGCCTCTTTTCAATGGAGCAGCAGCATCCTGGTCTTTTCCTTCTCAGCGGCATGGTCCTTCTCCTGTGTTTTCCTTCATCTCCGTTTTTCTCCTGCGTTTTTCTTCTCTTAATCATCCAGTCCGGGGGACACAGTCCCCCACATTTTTCTTCTGCAAGCCAGTAGTTGCTCAAGTCTTTTATACAGTTTTTAGTATTGTCCCTCAGGAATTCAGGGGCCAGGAAATCTTGTCCTGAAGGCTTGATGGCTTGGGTACTTGGTCGATTGTTGTAGGCCAGATGCAGTCCAGTGTTATCATGATAAAATTGCAAGGTGATTTGCATCCAGGATTGGTAGACAGGATTCCTACATGATCTTTGCACCTTCCTTCCAGTGGCTCTGCCCAACACATATCAGCCATTGTCTGGGCATGCAGTAAGTGATTTTATCTTTGTTGACTCACACCAGGAGAGCCAACTTTTAGTCTCTGTTACAGTTTGAGCTGGGTGCCCCCTGCAATGTTTACTTCCTGTGTCCAGAGGTCCAGCCCAGAGGGGTGGACACAGGAAATTATGTAGTATTTCATACCACAATCCTTTGCACCACTATAAGATCCAGTGCGGAGTCTAGCACTATCTCTTTTCTTCCTCCTCCGTCAGCCGGTAACTGGGGGAGATGTCTCCTGGTTTTGGGTCTGGCTAGGCCCAAGGCCACGGGGGGATGGGCAGTCTCAGATCTGGCCAGCTGAGACTAGCCTAGCAGTGGGAGGGGGAAGAAGGAGCCCTGTGGGTCTCAGGTGTACCTTCAGGTGGGGATGGGATCTCTCTGGGTCTGCTTTGGGATTTTTCTTTATCACTGTGCTTTTGCTTTTCTGTAAAAGTTCACTGCTTTCTATTTAAACTTTCCATCACTTTTGCAATCCGTTTGTCTGAGTGTTTATTGTTGCCAGGGGTGGGGAAGGGGGCTGCCTCAACCCAGCACATTCTTGGTAGCAGAGGATGGTTCAGGTGGGCAGAGGATCTGCCCCCCACCCCTTTACATTCTTGGCGAGCCAGGCAGGAGTAGGAGTTGGTTATTGTGGCTACTCTGCAGATCGGATTGCAAAAGACAAGAGAGTTTAAATTTAGTTCTGGGCGTTGTTTTGGTTTTTTGGCAGTTGGGGGCTCGTTTTGTTGTTGTTGGGGCGACTGTGTCAGTTCTTGTGGATTGCAGGGGGACTCCTGGTGCGTGGCCGGTGGCAGAGAGTCCCTCCTGCTATCTCAAGTAGGGGTCGTTCTTAATCATCGGAATGGGGGCACCGCTTGAGAATGTGGGACCTGCCTTCCTCCACCTTTATTCTCTGCGGAGCGGTAAAAGCGGCAGGGAGTGAAGTGGGGGAGGAGCAGTGTCGAGCAGATCAAAGTCAGGTCCGCTCTCGCTGCGGGGTAGGGCCAGCCGCAGCGAGGGGGCGAGCTTGGCTCTCTATGGGCGAACTGGGACTCCAGCTGAAAGCTGTCCTCAAGGGCCCTGAGGACTTGATCATGGCTTTTGCTGGAGGAGACGTTTGAATGCCCGAGGGGTGGAGGCGATTTTGATTCTGTACTGCGGCGGTAGAGGTGGGCGGAGCCCTGCTGTGTGCTCGGGCGGCGGTAGGACCGGCCGTGCGCTCAGAGCGGCGGCGGCGGTCCCCGGCCGTCCACTTGAGCTGCGGTGGCGGCGGGACCGGCCGTGCGCTCGCAGCGGCGGCAGCGGTGAGCACGGCCGTGCGCTCGGGCTGCGGCGGGGTCGGCCCTAGTCTCTTCCCCAACTTTTTCGGACGAGTTCCGAAAATGGCGCCGAGCACCTGGCTCCACCTCCCTTCTTCTCACTAGGTTGTGGTGTAGCCCCTCCCTCCGCCAGGGGAGGGTTAAGTTTTTGGATGCTGTCACGTTTTGGTACGCGAACGCCTAGCGGGAAGGCGGTGTACCGTGGCATGCATCTGTAGAGCCTCGGGCCGTGGCTGGAAGCGGTCAGCACTGGGCTTGGGATAGGTCCGTGCAGGGTTGTGAAAGGCTCAGCGTACTGTTTTCCTGGAGGGGTGGAGAAGCAGTTAGAGCCTGATTGTTCTGACTGGCTTGCCCCAGGGGTGGAAATATGCCGCTGAGTGAATAGAGATGGGAATAAAGGTTTGGTTGAGAAGTTGTGAGGCTCCTTCCAGGTGACCAGGATGTCCAACGGATCCCTGAAGAGCTTGCACCTCAGAAGAGTGAACTCTGCATTGCTGAGAGGTTCTACTAGATGAGGGAAGAAGAACTGGAATGGACTGACACTAGAGCCTGAATGAGAGACTGTTTGGGTGGACGCCCAGATGAAGATATGGACTTCGCCAAACATGTCATGAGAAGATTTCTGATTTAATGATATGTTTGGGTGCAATGATTGTGGTATGAAATAAGGGGTGGCGTGTTACAGTTTGAGCTGGGTGCCCCCTGCAATGTTTACTTCCTGTGTCCAGAGGTCCAGCCCAGAGGGGTGGACACAGGAAATTATGTAGTATTTCCTACCACAATCCTTTGCACCACTATAAGATCCAGTGCGGAGTCTAGCACTATCTCTTTTCTTCCTCCTCCATCAGCCGGTAACTGGGGGAGATGTCTCCTGGCTTTGGGCCTGGCTAGGCCCAAGGCCACGGGGGGATGGGCAGTCTCAGATCTGGCCAGCTGAGACTAGCCTAGCAGTGGGAGGGGGAAGAAGGAGCCCTGGGGGTCTTGGGTGTACCCTCAGGTGGGGATGGGATCTCTCTGGGTCTGCTTTGGGATTTTTCTTTATCACTGTGCTTTTGCTTTTCTGTAATAGTTCACTGCTTTCTATTTAAACTTTCTATCACTTTTGCAATCCGTTTGTCTGAGTGTTTATTGTTACCAGGGGTGGGGAAGGGGGCTGCCTCAACCCAGCACAGTCTCTCACAGGAGGGAATACAGAAACAACAGTGCATGGTGTAATCAGGCCGAATTCGTACTCTTCTCTCCCTCACCATCTGCCTGCAGGTATTTTCCTTATCTGTGGAGATAGAGCCTGGCAAGCCTTACCCTCACAGGGCAAGGGAGGACCTTGCAGTCTTGGGCATTTGACAGTGTTGACACCAAACACTTCTATGATTTTTAACCATCTTAGGAAAAGACAGAAGCCTAACATTCATGCTTTTGAAGCAGATTATGATGACAACATTAATTTTTGGGGAAGAGGAAAAATTATAATAGCATCTCTCCAGTAGTGGCAGTGGCTAAGACCCTGGGCACTCTAAATAAATTCAGGTGTTGGTTAGCAAAACAGAATAAAGCTTCCTCCATGGACCTAAAAGAACTCCTTTTAGATGTGGATTCTGTTTGACATGCTACTTTGCAGAATAGAGCAGCGATAGATTGTTTTGTTGTTAACTCAAGGTTATCGCTGTCAAGAGTTTGAAGGACTGTGTTGCATGAATTTGATCACTCTGTATCTATCCATGCAAGCACTGAAAGCCTGCAAAAGGGTGTTGAGAAACTGAAACAAGATGATGGGTTTGGATGGTTCAATGAACAGTTTGGGGTACTAGCAGGATGGACTCAGGGAATCATAGAATCATAGAATCAACCAGGTTGGAAAAGACCTCAGAGATCATCAAGTCCAACCTATTACCTAATACCTAACAGTGCCTTAGTGTGCTCATCTGCCTGTTCTCTTAGTACCTTAGGATGGATCTCATCCGGTCCCATGGACTTGTGAGTATCCAAGTGGCTCAGCAAGTCCCTAACTATTTCCTCATGGATTTCAGGGGAACTATACTGGTCCCTGACCCTCTCTACCAGTTCAGGAAGGCAAGTTATCCTGAAGTCCTCCTGCCTTACAGTTGAAAATGGAGGCAAAGAAGGTATTTAGTACCTCAGCCTTTTCCTCATCTTTAGTTACAATATTCCCCTCCAAGTCCAATAAAGAGTGGAGGTTGTTCTTGCCTCTCTTTTCAGCATTAATAGATTTATAAAAATACTTTTTATTGTCTTTCACAGCAGTGGCCAGTTTAAGTTCTAGTTGGGCTTTTGCCTCTCTAATTTTTCTCTTGCATGATCTAACAACATCCTTAAATGTATCTCGAGTTGCCTCCCCCTTTCCAAAGGCAATACACCCTCTTTTTCTCCCCTTAATTCCTTCAAGAGATGCTTGCCCATCCAGGCTGGTCACCTTCCCTGTCGTCTCATCTTTCGGCACATTGGGACAGCCTGTTCCTGTGCCTTCAAGAGTTCCTGTTTGAAGTAAGTCCAACCATCCTGGACCCCTTTGTTCTTCAAGGCTGCTTCCCAGGGTACTCTCCGAATTAGTTGCTTAAATAAGCTGAAGCCTACCCTCTGGAAGTCCAAGGTGAGGTTTTGTTATTGCTCCTCCTTATTTCCCTGCATATTGAAAACTCCACTATCTCGTGATTGCTGCACCCTAGAAAGTCTCCTATCCTCACATCTCCCACCAGCCCTTCTCTATTGGAGAACAGCAGGTCAAGCAGGGCCTGACCCCTGGTAGGCTCACATAACAGCTGCATCAAGAAGCTGTCCTCCCCACACTCTAGGAACCTGTACTCTGCATAAGTTAGGCTGCACCTTGAGTACTGTGTCCAGTTCTGGGCCCCTCAGTTTAAGAAGGACATTGAGACACTTGAACGTGTCCAGAGAAGGGCAACAAGGCTGGTGAGAGGCCTTGAGCACAAGCCCTATGAGGAGAGGCTGAGGGAGCTGGGATTGTTCAGCCTGGAGAAGAGGAGGCTCAGGGGTGACCTCATTGCCCTCTACAACTACGTGAAACGTGGTTGTAGCCAGGAAGGGCTTGGTCTCTTCTCCCAGGCAACCAGCACCAGAACAAGGGCCTCTAGCCACACTCCTGATGTTATGGAACAAAATGCCAGGGACGGGGAGGAAGAACTGCCCATTGTAAGTGAAGATCAGGTTCGTGATCACCTGAAGAACTTGAAAGTGTTCAAGTTTACGGGACCCGACGGGATACACCCACGGGTACTGAGAGAACTGGCAGATGAGGTTGCTAAACCCCTCTCTATTATATTTCAAAAGTCATGGCAATCTGGTGAAGTCCCCACAGACTGGAAAAGAGGAAACATTGTCCCCATTTTCAAAAAGGGCAAGAAGGAGGAACCAGGGAACTACAGGCCAGTCAGTCTCACCTCTGTGCCCGGAAAGATCATGGAGCAGATCCTCCTGGAGGCACTACTGGCTCAGAAGAATAGTGAAGAGGTGATTGGGAACAGTCAGCATGGCTTCGCCAAAGGCAAATCCTGCCTGACCAACCTGGAGGCCTTCTATGAGCAGGTGACAAAATTAATAGATGAGGGGCGAGCAACTGATGTCATTTACCTGGACCTGAGCAATGCCTTCGACACTGTCCCGCACCACATCCTGGTCTCCAAACTGGTGACACATGGGTTTGATGGGTGGACCACTAGATGGATAAGGAACTGGCTTGATGGCCGCACCCAAAGAGTGGCTGTCAATGGGTCCATGTCCCAGTGGAGGCCAGTGACAAGCGGAGTCCCTCAGGGATCAGTCCTGGGACCTGTCTTGTTCAACATCTTTGTGGGTGCCATGGACAGTGGCATTGAGTGCACCCTCAGCAAGTTTGCTGATGACACCAAGCTGTGTGGTGCAGCAGACACGCTGGAGGGAAGGGAGGCCATCCAGAGGGACCTTGACAGGCTGGAGAGGTGGGCACAAGCCAACCTCATGAAGTTCAATAAGAGCAAGTGCAGGGTCCTGCATCTGGGTCGAGGCAATCCCAGGCACAAATACAGGCTGGGCAGTGACTGGCTGGAAAGTAGCCCTGAGGAGAGAGACTTGGGGGTGCTGGTGGACAAAAAGCTCAACATGAGCTCTCAATGTGCACTTGCAGCCTGCAAAGCCAATAAGATCCTGGGCTGCATCAGGAGAAGTGTGGCTAGCAGGTCGAGGGAGGTGATCCTCCCCCTCTATTCAGCCCTGGTGAGACCCCACCTGGAGTATTGTGTCCAGTTCTGGAGCCCCTATTACAAGAGGGATATGGAGATGCTGGAACGTGTCCAGAGAAGGGCCACAAGGATGATCAGAGGGCTGGAGCACCTCTCCTATGAGGACAGACTGAAGGAGTTGGGGCTGTTCAGTCTGCAGAAGAGAAGGCTCCGAGGTGACCTAATTGTGGCCTTCCAGTATCTGAAGGGGGCCTCCAGGAAGGCTGGGGAAGGACTTCTCAGGATGTCAGGTAGTGATAGGACTAGGGGGAATGGAATGAAGCTGGAGGTGGGGAGATTCAGGCTAGATGTGAGGAGGAAGTTCTTCACTATGACAGTGGTGATGCCCTGGAATGGGTTGTCCAGGACGGGGCCTCGACCACCTCCCTGGACAACCCATTCCAGGGTCTCACCACTCTCACTATGTAAACAGAAAGCATCTAACATAGAACCGAGTGTCATGACTGCTAAACTGTTGGGTGGACATTAAGAGATCAGTATTACTAGGATGTGCAAAAACACATTATTATGGGTAATTTTATATTGGGCAAAGCAATGAAGCTTCTTTGCTCTTGCTGTTTGCCTGCAAGTTTTCTATCTGTGCGTGCCTGTTTGTAAGTAAAGTTCATAGTCCATTCTGGTTATACTCAGATGTAGATGATTCAAAAGTCTAAGAAAATCAGGAAATGAGAAAAAATGGAAAACAGTTTATCTCTTTGCCAACAAAGCGAAGAAAAGGAAAACAGGGTTTCTCAGGGTCTCTTAGTTGACTAAGGGTTCTCAGGGTTCGTGCACTGTAGATTCCTTGTAGATTCTTCCTTTGGACGCGATGTAGCTGTATAGCAGTTTCAAATTAAACTCTCTCAGCTAAAGTTAAATTTCTTTGTGGAATACACTGAATTTCACCATTTTCTTGCATTACCCAATAAGTGTGACCCGGACCTTCAGCTGAAACCACCCCTCGGACAGGTTTAGTCTCTCCTGAGGGTGAACATACCCAAACAGTTTTACCCAACAGATTCTTTTCTCTAACAACAGGAACTCTATCACCTTCTACTTTCTGTAGCAGATCTGAATGTGCAGGTCCAGCCCGGTTCACTGAACCTCTGCTATTTACCAGCCAGGTTGCTTGTGCTAAATGTTTTTCCCAGTTTTTCAAAGATCCACCCCCCATGGCTTTAAGAGTGGTCTTCAACAAACCGTTGTAGCGTTCAATCTTCCCTGAAGCTGGTCCGCAGTAAGGAATGTGGAATATCCACTCAATACTGTGCTCTTTTGCCCAGTTCTTTACAAGGTTGTTCTTGAAATGAGTTCCGTTGTCTGACTCAATCCTCTCTGGAGTTCCGTGTCTCCACAGGATCTGTCTCTCCAGACCGAGAATGGTGTTGCGTGCAGTTGCATGTGGAACTGGATAAGTTTCCAACCATCCAGTGTTTGCCTCTACCATAGTAAGCACGTATTGCTTACCAGAACAAGAATGTGGTAGAGTGATGTAGTCAATCTGCCAAGCTTCACCATACTTGTACTTGGACCATCTGTCACCATACCACAAGGGCTTAAGTTGTTTTGCCTGCTTAATAACAGCACAAATGTCACAGTCATGGATGACTTGCGTGATAGCATCCATGGAAATGTCTATGGATCTGTCACGAGCCCATTGGTATGTTGCATCTCTGCCTTGTGATGTCCTGACGAATCATGGGCCCACCGAGCTAAGAATATCTCACCTCGGTGTTTCCAGACGAGATCAAGATTAGAGTCCATGTCTACTTGAGAAACTCTTGCAGCTAGATCTGCCTGATGGTTGTGTTGCTGTTCCTCAGTAGCTTTGCTCTTAGGAATGTGAGCATCGATGTGTCTCACCTTCACTGGAATTCTCTCGATTCGATCAGCAATATCCTGCCATAGGTTGGCTGCCCAAATGAGTTTTCCTTTCCTCTGCCAACCACTCTTCTTCCAGTTCTTTAACCAACCCCATAGAGCATTGGTTACCATGCATGAGTTGGTGTAGAGATAAAGCTTTGGCCATCTCTCACGTTTAGCTATGTCGAGAGCTAGCTGGACAGCTTTTACCTCAGCAAACTGACTGGATTCTCCTTCTCCATCTTTCGCCTCTGCAACTCGGCATTTTGGACTCCACACTGCAGACTTCCACCTTCGCTTGTTTCCAACAAGATGACAGGAACCATCTGTGAAAAAAAGCATATTTCTTTTCATCATCAGACAGGTCATTGTAAGGAGGAGCCTCCTCAGCACGAGTTACTTTCTCCTCTGGAGGTTTAGCACAGTTGGTACTTTCAGGACATGTTGAAATCAGCTCCACTAGACTAGGTCTCTCAAAATTTCCCATTCGAGCTCTCTGTGTTATCAGAGCCATCCACTTAGAACAGGTTGAGTCTGCGGCATGATGTGGTGTGGAGCCTTTGCCTTTGAACATCCAACTGACTCTCCAACTGACGAATCAGATTCTGAATGGGCAACAAAGAGTCACGGTTGGTTCTGTATTGTCTGTGATGTACCGTCTGAGAAGCAACTGGCAATTTAGTGTCCTGTATCTTGTGTTGTCCCACAACTGCAGATTCATCAGAAAGTTCAGGTATAACAGACAGCCTCAGTTTTAGCCCATCAATTTCTATTGAAGCTACTCCAAAAGCCCATTGGTACCTGCTAGGGTCTTTGAAACGCCCTTCTCTCAGAAAATCAATTCTCAAAATACAAGGTGCGTCAGGTCCGGTCACAACTGTATGCTTCCTCCATAGTTTACCAGTTAAACTTATATTAACCTCTACCTTACTTAACTCTTGAGATCCGCCAGTGACTCCCAAAATACTTATAGACTCTGATCCCTTATAATTTGGTGGCATTATGGTGCACTGAGCTCCTGTGTCAACCAAAGCCCTGTACTTCCAAAATTGTGAAGTGCCAGGCCACTGGATGTACACATCCCAATAGATTCTGTTATCTCTATTATCCCTCTCCTCCCCCTGGCGGGAGGCAGGGCACCCCTAGTTATGGGGACATGCCCACATGTGCATTGAGCACAGTGTGCAGCGCGTTTTGGTTCACTAGCCGATCGGGACCGCTGTGAACTGTGAGTTTCTGCTCGGGGTTTTTTGCCTTTCCTTCGGGGTTTCGCGGGTCGGGAGGACTCCTGGTAGGGGGGAGCCGGCAGGATCGTGCTCTCGCGAGCCTGAAAGGGAACGGGAGCCTGACGTCAGCCGCGGTAGTTTTAAATATCGCCCGGGCTGTGCTCGCGGCACCATTTTGTTTTGCTAGCTAGCCTATAGGCTGGTTGAAAAAAAAAAAAAATTCACTCAAACGTTGCACCATGGTTGTCACTCAGATGAAGGGTAGAAAAGCAGTATCTACCCCGACAGAGTTGTTTCACCAGCATGCTGGAGTCCAGGCTGCCAGATGCAGAGAGTGCTTCATCCTGGCACTGGGAATAGAAGGGGAGGGAGAGGACACCTGTGTCCGGTGTGACCAGGTGAACTTTCTCCTCAGCCTGGTGGCAGAGCTGAAGGACGAAGTGGCCGAGCTGAAGGAGGAGCTATCTAGGCTAAGGACAATAAGGGAAAGTGAAAGGGAGTTAGACTTGTGGGAGAAGGCTCTGCAGAACTCCTCTGCTGAGGGAAGGGTCCCTGGAAAAGGAGAGGGATGGATACAGGTCCCTGCCAGGGGTGGCAAGAGAAATCCACCCCGACCCTCTCCTCCTCCTCTGCTGCCCTTGCATAATAAGTATGAGGCCCTGCAGGCTGAGGGCAGTGAGGATGAGAGGGCTGAGGCTGAGGAGCAGCCATCCAGAGGGAAGCCTAAGCCCAAGCAGTACCCACCAACTATAACGACCAGCTCCACTAAGAAAAGGAGAAGGGTTATAGTTGTTGGGGACTCTCTCCTGGGGGGTACTGAGGGACCCATATGTCCTCCTGACCCATCCCACAGGGAGGTCTGCTCCCTACCCGGGGCGCGGGTAAGGGACATCGCAAGGAGACTCCCTGAAGTAATCCAGCCCACTGACTATTAGCCTCTGCTGGTAATACAGGCTGGAAGTGATGAGATTGACAGGAAGGGCACCAGGGCGATTAAGAAGGAGTTCAGGGCCCTTGGACAATTGATTGATGGGGCAGGAGCTCAAGTGGTGTTCTGCTCAGTTCCCTCAGTGTCAGGGGTGTACACTGAGAGGAATGGGAGAACCCACATCATCAACAATTGGCTCAGGGGATGGTGCCAGAGGCAGAACTTTGGGTTCTTTGACCATGGGACAACTTTCACCACACCTGACCTGCTGGGTCTCGATGGGGTGCATCTATCTAGAAGGGGTAAGAGAGTCCGGGCACTGGAGTTGGCAGGGCTCATTAGGAGGGCTTTAAACTAGGTCTGAAGGGGGTGGGTGAGGCAATCGGTCCCTCTGCAGAGGTAAGAGTAGGGCACAAGGTAGGGTCAGTTGAGAAGTCAGGAACCCAGCTGCGATGCATGTACACCAATGCACGCAGCCTGGGCAACAAGCAAGAGGAGTTGGAGGTCCTAATCCATCAGGGCGACTATGATGTAGTCGCCATCTCAGAAACTTGGTGGGACAACACGCACGATTGGAGTGCTACACTGGGGGGCTACAGGCTCTTTAGGAGAGACAGGCGAGGGAGAAGATGAGGAGGGGTGGCTCTGTATATTAGGGAGTCACTCTCTGCCACACAACTTGAGGTGGAAGATGAGGGAGTTGAGAGCGTGTGAGTTAAAATCGGAGGGCAGCCTAACAAATCTGACATCCTGGTTGGAATCTGTTACAGACCACCCAACCAGGATGAGGAGGCTGATGAATTGTTCTACAAACAACTGGAGGCTGTCTCAAGATCATCAGATCTTGTCCTTGTGGGTGACTTCAACCTGCCAGATATCTGCTGGGAACTTAATTCAGCACAGAGGAGGCAGTCCAGAAGATTCCTGGAGCGAATGGAGGACTGCATCCTGACACAGCCTACCAGGGGACAGGCTCTGCTTGACCCGCTGTTCTCCGATAGAGAAGGGCTGGTGGGAGACATGATCGTGGGAGGCTGCCTAGGGTGCAGTGACCATGAGATAATGAAGTTTTCAATATGCAGGGAGATAGGGAGGACTGCCAACAGAACCATCAGCTTGGACTTCCGAAGGGCAAACTTCAGCCTGTTTAAGAAACTTATTTGTAAAGTCCCCTGGGTACCAGCCCTCATGAACCAAGGGGTCCAGGAGGGTTGGACCTACTTCAAACAGGAGCTCTTGAAGGCACAGGAACTGGTGGTTCCCACGTGCCGAAAGACGAGCCGGCGGGGAAGGCGACCGGCCTGGATGAGCAAGCAGCTCCTGGAGGATTTAAGGGGGAAAAAGAGGCTGTATCACCATTGGAAGGAAGGAAAGGCTTCTCGAGGTATGTTCAAGGAAGCTGTTAGATTATGTAGGAATAAAATTAGGGAGGCAAAGGCCCAGCTGGAACTGAAGCTGGCCACCTCAGTCAAAGACAAGAAAAAACATTTTTACAAATATATTAACAAAAAGAAGAAGGGCAGGAAGAACCTCCACTTCTTATTGGACCTGGAGGGGAACATGGTGACTGAAGACGAGGTAAAGGCTGAGGTCCTGAACACCTTCTTTGCCTCAATTTTTAACAGCAAGGCAGGAATTCAGGACGAGTGGCCTCCGGAGCTGGGCGATGGGGTCGGGGAGCAGTGTAATGCCCCGGAAATCCATGAGGAATTAGTTTGGGACCTGCTGAGCCACTTGGACACTCACAAGTCCATGGGACCGGAAGGGATCCATCCTAGGGTGCTGAGAGAGCTGCCAGATGTGTTGGCCAGGCCGCTCTCCATCATTTTCCTCCAGTCCTGGCTCACCGGTGAGGTCCCAGATGACTGGAAACTGGCCAACGTGGTCCCCATCCATAAGAAAGGTCAGATGGAGGAACCTGGAAACTACAGGCCGGTCAGCCTGACCTCAGTGCCAGGGAAAGTGATGGAGCAGATTATCCTGGCGGGCACCTGAAGGACGGCCAAGGGCTCAGGTCCAGCCAACATGGATTTAGGAAGGGCAGATCCTGCCTCTCCAACCTGATCTCCTTCTATGATCAGGTGACCACCTGGTGGATGTGGGGAAGGCTGTGGATGTGGTCTACCTGGACTTCAGCAAGGCCTTTGACACCGTCCCCCACAGTAAAATGCTGGGTTAGGAGCTGTCAGCTCATGACTTGGACCACTACACTCTGTGCTGGGTTAGGAATTGGCTGGAGGGCCAGGCCCAGAGAGTGGTGGTGAATGGTGCCACATCCAGCTGTTGGCCCGTCACCAGTGGCATCCCCCAGGGATCAGTGCTGGGCCCCATCCACTTTAACATCTTCATTGATGATCAGGATGAGGGGGTCGAGTCAGTCATCAGCAAGTTTGCAGATGACACCAAGTTTGGAGCAGATGTTAGTCAGTTAGAGGGTAGAAAGGCTCTGCAGAGGGACCTCGACCGACTGGACAGATGGGCCCAATCCGATGTGATGGCATTTAACAAGCCCTAGTGCCGAGTGCTGCACTTTGGCTACGGCAATCCCATGCAGAGCTATAGGTTGGGGTCGCAGTGGCCGGAGAGCTCCCAAACAGAGAGGGACCTGGGGGTGCTGATTGACAGCCACCTAAACATGAGCCAGCAGTGTGCCCAGGTGGCCAGGAGGGCCAATGGCCTCCTGGCCTGCATTAGGAATAGTGTGGCCAGCAGGAGCAGGGAAGTCATTGTGCCCCTGTACTCTGCATTGGTTTGGTCGCACCTTGAGTCCTGTGTCCAGTTCTGGGCCCCTCAGATTAAGAAGGACATCGAAATACTTGAACATGTCCAGAGAAGGGCAACAAGGCTGGTGAGAGGCCTTGAACACAAGCCCTATGAGGAGAGGTTGAGGGAGCTGGGATTGTTTAGCCTGGAGAAGAGGAGGCTCAGGGGTGACCTCATTGCCCTCTACAACTACCTGAAAGGTGGTTGTAGCCAGGAAGGGGTTGGTCTCTCCTCCCAGGCAACCAGCATCTGCACAAGGGGACACAGTCTCAAGCTGCTCCAGGGGAGGTTTAGACTTGAGGTGGGGAGAAAGTTCTTCACCGAGCAAGTCATTTGTCATTGGAATGGGCTGCCCAGGGAGGTGGTGGAGTCACCATCCCTGGAGGTCTTCAAGGGGAGATTGGACGTGACGCTTGGTGCCATGGTCTAGTCATGGGGTCTGTGTTTACAGGTTGGACTTGATGATCCTCGATGTCTTTTCCAACCTTAGTTATACTGTGATACTGTGATAACATGAGCCACTGTTGGAGCTACCAGAGTTGTTCTGGGGAACTGTGGAAGTAACACCTACCATTCTGGCATTGCTACCTCGGGTTCTGCCACTTTGCATTTTCCTCAGTCTCCTGAAAAGATTAGAAGTTGGTTGGCCATCACGCAGAGTTATCCAAATGGTCCTACGTGACTGCCTTGGTGGTCTGTTTTGCTTTAATCTGTTTTGGAATGACCTCCTTGGAGGACGTCTATTCCTCACAGATGAAACTTGTATCCTCCTGGAGGAATACTTGGAATTATCTCAGAAATCACTAAATGGATTTCTGCCTTTCCCGTAACAAAAGCATGCCTTTTATACAGTTTTGGATGTAGTATTGCATCAGATCTTATACATAATCATTTCTTTGCATACATATTCATGTGGGGCATCGTGTAGGCTGAGCGGGGGCGGGGGCATCTCTTTTGACGATCTTCTTGGTGGTCATTCCGGTGGCCTTCGTCATGGGCAGGGGTTTCCTGATGAGTCTTCCTCCTTAAACTTTTGAACTCCTTTCCTAATTTGGTCAATTCCCGGTGTGCCTGGCTTGGTTCTGCTGATGTTGTTCTGAGTGTTAGTTTGGCCTTGTTGGCTCTGAATCATGCTTATCCTAACAGTTCTTGTCAGTCTCTATTCCTTATCTTCTTTTCCTGTCACAGTGACCCATGCCTTAGCTAATTTACTGCTTTATCTGCTTCATGCTTTCGAAAGCTCTCTGTTCTGGGGCTTCAGTGCCAATTGGGATATGGAATTTTTAAATTCATCCTTCAACTCTTCAATGCAATTCTTCATTTCACCAGACAGAGTTTCAATGGCTGAAAGCAAAGAAACACGTGTCATGCTATCCTCCAATTGTCTCATTTGATCACTGAATTGGCCAACCGTAGGAGGAGCTCCACCATAATTTCTTGACACAATCCTGCTTGCCACAATGTTTGCATAATTAGAAGGAGCAAGCTTGATGAGCTTTTTAGCAAGACCTGTTCCTACAGGAATGTCATCAGCATTCAGAGTTTCATGTTCACCATAGAGTATCTCTCTAACAGCAAATTCTCTCAAGCGCTTAATTCCCTCATCTATGGTAGTCCAGGGCTTAGGATTCCATGGAAGATCATCTTGGGAAGGGTATCTCAGGGCAACTGCAAATAAAAGGCATACTCACAGATTAACCTTGCCGAGAATCTTGGCTAGATGTCTATCTCTTCCATTGTCCCTTGAGAGAGTTTCTAACTGAGCTTCTGACTTGTCTCCAACCATTAGAGCTGGAGCACCTGTATCATAACATCTACTAAGCCAAGCTAGAACTGGCTCCTTATCTGCTCTGGTGTAATCTTTACGGACGTTTCTCAATTCTTCACGGGGTGAAGAACATCCAGAAAGGTCATCTTCTTTTCCATCTATCACATCTTCCTGAACATGTTGTCCCCATAATCCTGCTGTCACTCTTCTAAGGATCTCTCTAAACTGAGAAGCACCACTAGCTGCTGTCCGAGCTGCATCTCTTTCTGGTGTTATCTCAATAATTCAGCTAGATCTTTAAAACAAATCTTCTCTTCCTCCTCAGCAGGATCTTTTCTAGTAGAGGGTCCCTCACCAGAATCAGTCTCCTGCTCTTCTTCTCCATTAGCTCCTGGATCAGCTTTGGCCTTTATACTTCTAATCTTTAAAACTGCTACTTGCTTAATTGCAGCTGTGTTGAATTTACAGCCACCTTGACAGAAGCTGACAGGTCTTGAGACAAATCAGCTGCTGTGGAGGGGGCTTCCGGTCCTGCTGAGAAGGAGGGCAGAAATGACTTTGCCTCGTTAATGGTGGCTGCAGCCAAGGGAGCCGCCATGTTGGGAGCTGCCGCCACCCCTGGCTGCTTGCCTGAATCAGCAACAGAACCGTTCAAAGCAGCTTTTCCAATAGACTTTTTAACTTTATCTTTAACTGACACCGATTCTCCATTCTCCTCATCACTGGACATCTCTGGGGCTGACCCAGAGGTACGCCTCCTCCTTTTTGATCTATGTTTAATAATGAAACATGCTTTAGACACCTTTTTCTCCCGACGCCAACAATATAGCGAATACACATTCGTTATCATCAGCTGCAGGATTACACACATAAAATAAATCAACTTTGGATCCCAGCCATCACTTAAAACTACTCTTTCACCTACTGGAATCTTAAACTCCCTTATCTCAATCGGGAGAGTGCTAGAAGTCACATTCCTCTATCTGGTAAACCAAAAGAATCCCAGACAGCGATCATATAGAAGCCAGATTTTATACATAAACCACAAATATAACTTCTGCATTAAATATTTACCTAGGTAAGGAGGCCCAGACAATACTTGTAGATCAGAACTGAACATATTGAGAATAGCAATTGCTATCTTCATGTTTGCTTCTCCGAGTCAAGCAAGCAATAAATCAAGCTAATTATCTGCTGCATGTTGGGAAGCCAAAAAAAAGAAATGTGGTGGGTTTGAGAGAAGGGCCTAGCCTTCTCTCCCCCACAAAGAGGAAGACAAAAAACCCACAGCTAGCCAGCTGGAGAAGCAAGGAAAGATGCTATATCGTGACTGTTTGAGGCGGTGCCTTTAACAAAGGGACACCATGACCTAATGTTTTGTAAACAAGATTGGTCTAAACTAATTTCATTGGTGGATTGGTAGAAAGGAACTTTGATTCCCAGTGAGACTAGTCACAGTCTTGCATTTTCTCCACTTCCTTGCGCAGCTCGCAGCTTCTGGGCTTTCGGCCAGACTGACCTTGGAAAAAGATAACGCCTCTGCTAACACGCTTGCTCTAACCATATAACTGCTTTTAATTAACAATTGCTCTTTTTTTCTCTCTCTCTAACCCTCTTTGGGGAAAAAGGGGAGAGAAGGGGGTACAGAGGTGGGGAACCCTCCTCAGCAGAGGCGGGAATCTCATTCCTATGTAATTTTATTGTATATTTTCTGTATATATATTGTAAATACTGTAAATTCTGTATATATTTCCCTGCATCTCCTAAACTGCTTTGTAAATATAGCACACAATCCCCTTGCTAATCGGGCTGCATTTTTTTTCCCTTTCAATTTTCTTCCCTTTACTTACGGGGGGGGAAGAAGGTTTTGCAGCCTTCCCCTTCAACCCTTGACATTTTTTTTCTTGGCTTCCCAATGTGCGGCCGATAATTAGCTTGATTTCTTGCTTTATTGCTTTATAGCCGGATTAGCAGACATGAAGGTGCTGTGGATTTTAGAGCGGTTATTTTTTTCAATTTTTGGGGCTCTGGTTTACAGATATTCTTTGGGTTTGATTCTGGATTACTTGGGTAAATGTTTGGTGCGGACAATTTATTTGTGGTTTATATATAGAGTTAGACTATGGTATGGAAAATGTGTAGATTTCTTATGGCCAGCGAGATACAGGAATGTAACCTCTAGCACTCTTACGATTGAGATAAAAGGGTTTAAGATCCCAGCGGAGGAGAGAGTAACTTTAAGTGATGGCTGGGATCCAAAGGTGATTTATGTGATGTGTATAAATCTGCTGCTGGTGATGGTGATTGCATATTTACAGTTTTCTCTGCGACGGGAGAGGAAGATAGCCAGAGCGGGTTTTGTTATTAAAACTAGATCAAAGAGAAAACGTCCTGACTCTGGGTCAGTCCCAGAGACATCTAGTGATGAGGAATGTGGAGAATTTATGTTACTTAAAAAGAAGGGTAAAAAGTTAATTGGTAAAGCAGCTCTGAATGGTTTTCCTGCTGATTTTGGCAAGCTGCCAGGGGCGGCGGAAGATATCAGGATGGCGTCTCCTTCTTCTCCTCCTCCTGCTTCTCCGTCGGCCATTAACGGAGCAACGTCAGTTCCGCCCACTCTCTCGGTGGGACCGGAAGCCACTGCCCCAGCAGCTGATTTATCTCAGGACCTGTCAGCTTTTGTTAAGGTGGCTGTAAATTCAAACACAGCTCCAGTTAAGATGGCTGTTTTAAAGACTAGAAGTGGAAAGACCAAAGCTGATCCAGGAGGTAATGGAGGAGAAGAGCAGGAGACTGATCCTGGTGAGGGACCCTCTACTAGAAAAGACACTGCTGAGGAGGAAGAGAAGATTTTTTTAAAGATCTAGCTGACTTAGTGAGAGCAAAATAGGATAGAGATGCAGCTAGGACAGGAGCTGGCAGAGGTGGTTCTCAGCTTAGAGAGATCCTTGAGAAAATGGCAGCAGGATTATGGGGACAACAAGTTAAGGAAGAAGAGGATGATATTACCAAATGTTCCCCACCACGTGAAGAGTTACGAAATGTCCATAAAGATTACACCAGGGCAGATAAGGAGCCAGTTCTAGCTTGGCTTAGCAGGTGTTATGATACAGGTGCTCCAGCTCTAACAGTTGGAGACAAGTCAGCAGCTCTGTTAGGAACTCTCTCGAAGGATAATGGAATAGATAGACATCTAGGAAGGGTTCTCGGTAAGGTTAATCTGTGGATATGCCTTTTAATGGCGGTTGCCCTGAGATACCCTTCCCGAGATGATCTTCCATGGAATCCTAAACCCTGGACTACCATAGATGAGGGAATTAAGCGCTTGAGAGAATTTGCTGTTAGAGAGCTACTCTATGGTGAACATGAAACTCTGAATCCTGATGACATTCCTGTGGGTATTGGTCTTGCTAAAAAGATCATCAAGATTGCTCCTTCTAATTATGCAAACATTCTGGCGAGCAGAATTGTGTCAAGAAATTATGGTGGAGCTTCTCCTACGGTTGGCCAATTCAGTGATCAAATGAGACACGTGTTTCTTTGGTTTCAGCCATTAAAACTATTTCTGGTGATATACAGAATTGCATAAGAGAGTTAAAAGATTAATTTAAAAATTCCATAACCCAATTGGCACAAAGGGATAATTTCAATTCTTCCTCCAGGTGGATACAAGTTTCATCTGTGAGGAATAGACATCATCCAAGGAGATCATTCCAAAACAGATCTGCGTGATCGGTTTGGTGAGAACATGAACAGGTGGGATGGCCAACCAACTTCTAATCTTTTCAGGAGACAGAGGGAATTGCAAAGTGGCAGAACCCGAGGTAGCAATACCAGAAGGGTAGCTGTTACTTCCACAGTTCCCCAGAACAACTCTAGTACCTCCAACAGTGGCTCCAGTTGTAACACGCAAAGCTATAACACTGCACACTGTGCGCAATGCACATGTGGGAACGTTCCCCATAATTAGGGGTGCCCTGCCACCCGCCAGGGGGAGGAGAGGGATAACAGAGATAATAGAATCTATTGGGATGTGTACATCCAGTGGCCTGGCACTTCAGAATTTCGGAAGTACAGGGCCTTGGTTGACACAGGAGCTCAGTGCACAACAATACCATCAAATTATCAGGGATCAGAGTCCATAACTATTTTGGGAGTCACTGGTGGATCTCAAGAGTTAAGTAAGGTAGAGGTTAATATAAGTTTAACTGGTAAACAATGGAGGAAGCATACAGTTGTGACTGGACCTGACGCACCTTGTATTTTGGGAATTGATTTTCTGAGAGAAGGGCGTTTCAAAGACCCTAGAGGTTACAAATGGGCTTTTGGAGTAGCTTCAATAGAAATTGATGGACAAAAATTGAAGCTATCTGCTAGACCTGAACTTTCTGATGAATCTGCAGTTGTGGGACAACACAAGATAAAGGACATTAAATTGCCAGTTGCTTCTCAGACTGTGCATCACAGACGATACAGAACCAACCATGACTCTTTGTTGCCCATTCAGAATCTAATTCGTCTGTCAGAGAGTCAGAAAGTCGTCAGCAAAACTCATTCACCTTTCAACAGTCCAATGTGGTCTGTGTGGAAGCAGAATGGAGACTGGCGTCTGACGGTCGACTGCCGAGCCCTAAATGAAGTGACACCACCTATGAGTGCAGCAGTGTCAGACATGATGGAACTCCAGTATGAGCTGGAATCCAAAGAGGCCAAATTGTATGCTACCATAGACATTGCTAATGCATTTTTCTCTATTCCCATAGCAGAGGAATGCAGCCCTCAGTTTGCTTTCACCTGGAGAGGAATCCAGTACACTTTCAACAGGCTGCCAATGGGCTGGATCCACAGCTCAAGCATCTGTCATGCAGTGATCCACGATGCTCTGGAGAAAGGCTGTACTCCAGAACACACCAGTTCATCAATGATATCATCGTCTGGGGTAAAACTGCTGAGGAAGTCTTCGAGAAAGGTAACAAAATCATTGACATTCTTCTGGATGCAGGATTTGCCATCAAGCGAGACAAGGTGAAAGGACCTACCACAGAGATTCAGTTTCTGGGAGTGCGGTGGCAGGATGGATGTCGTCACATTCCAGTGGATGTGGTAAATAGAGTCTCCACCATGGCAAATCCCACAAACAAGCAAGAGACCTTACGTTTCTTGGGGATAGTGGGATTTTGGAGACTGCACATTCCTGGATACAGTCAGATTGTGAAACCCCTGTATGATGTGACTCGAAAGAGAAAGGGTTTCCAGTGGGGACCTGAACAACAAGCAGCCTTTGACCAGATAAAGCAAGAGGTCATTCAGGCAATGGGTCTGGGACCTGTCCGAGATGGTCCAGACATTAAGAACATTTTGTACACGGCTGCAAGTGACAATGGTCCAACCTGGTGCTTGTGGCAAAAAGCTCCAGGTGAGACACATGGATAACCTCTTGGTTTCTGGAGTCGAGGTTACAGAGGTTCAGAGGCTAATTATACTGCAACAGAGAAAGAAATTTTGGCTGCCTATGAAGGAGTGAAAGCATCTTCTGAAGTGATTGGAACTGAATCACAACTTCTCTTAGCTCCCAGATTACCAGTTTTGAATTGGATGTTCAAAGGCAAAGGCTCCACACCACATCATGCCACAGACTCAACATGGTCTAAGTGGATGGCTCTGATAACAGAGAGAGCCTGAATGGGAAATCTTGAAAGACCTGGTCTAGTGGAGGTGATCTCAAGTTGGCCTGAAGGTATCAACTGTGCTAAACCTCCAGAGGAGAAAGTAACTCATGCTGAGGAAGCTCCTCCTTACAATGACCTTTCTGACGATGAAAAGAAATATGCTTTGTTCACAGACGGTTCCGGCCGTCTTGTTGGAAACAAACGAAGGTGGAAGTCTGCAGTGTGGAGTCCAAAATGCCGAGTTGCAGAGGCAAAGGATGGAGAAGGAGAATCCAGTCAGTTCGCAGAGGTAAAAGCTGTCCAGCTAGCTCTCGACATAGCTAAACGTGAGAGATGGCCAAAGCTTTATCTCTACACCGACTCATGGATGGTAGCCAATGCTCTATGGGGTTGGCTAAAGAACTGGAAGAAGAGTGGTTGGCAGAGGAAAGGAAAACCCATTTGGGCAGCCAACCTATGGCAGGACATTGCTGATCGAATCGAGAGAATTCCAGTGAAAGTGAGACACATCGATGCTCACATTCCTAAGAGCAAAGCTACTGAGGAACACAACCATCAGGCAGATCTAGCTGCAAGAGTTTCTCAAGTAGACATGAACTCTAATCTTGATCTCGACTGGAAACACCGAGGTGAGATATTCTTAGCTCGGTGGGTTCATGATTCGTCAGGACATCAAGGCAGAGATGCAACATACCAATGGGCTCGTGACAGATCCATAGCCATTTCCATGGATGCTATCACACAAGTCATCAATGACTGTGACATTTGTGCTGCTATTAAGCAGGCAAAACAACTTAAACCCTTGTGGTATGGTGACAGATGGTCCAAGTACCAGTATGGTGAAGCTTGGCAGATTGACTACATCACTGTACCACGTTCTTGTTCTGGTAAGCAATACGTACTTACTATGGTAGAGGCAAACACTGGATGGTTGGAAACTTATCCAATTCCACATGCAACTGCACGCAACACCATTCTCGGTCTGGAGAGACAAATCCTGTGGAGACACGGAACTCCAGAGAGGATTGAGTCAGACAACGGAACTCATTTCAAGAACAACCTTGTAAAGAACTGGGCAAAAGAGCACGGTATTGAGTGGATATTCCACATTCCCTACTATGCACCAGCTTCAGGGAAGAGTGAACGCTACAACGGTTTGTTGAAGACCACTCTTAAAGCCATGGGGGGTGGATCTTTGAAAAACTGGGAAAAACATTTAGCACATGCAACCTGGCTGGTAAATAGTAGAGGTTCATTGAACCGAGCTGGACCTGCACATTCAGATCTGCTACGGAAAGTAGAAGGTGATAGAGTTCCTGTTGTTAGAGAAAAGAATCTGTTAGGTAAAACTGTTGGGGTATGTTCACCCTCAGGAGAGACTAAACCTGTCCGAGGGGTGGTTTCAGCTGAAGGTCCGGGTCACACTTATTGGGTAATGCAAGAGAATGGTGAAATTCAGTGAATACCACAAAGAAATTTAACTTTAGCTGAAAGAGGTTAATTTCAAACTGTTGTACAGCTACATCGTGTCCAGAGGAAGAATCAACGAGGAATCTATGGTGCACGAACCCTGAGATCCCTGAGAGCCCTGAGTCAACTAAGAGACCCTGAGATTCCCTGTTTCCCTTTTCTTTGCTTCATCGGCGAGGAAATGAACTGTTTTCCATTTTTCTCATTTTCTGATTTTCTTGGACTTTTGAATCATCGACATGTGAGCATAGCCGGAATGGACTATGAACTTTACTCATGAACTGTAAATATCATTTTGGATTGGATGGACAGTGTGAACAGCCAATGGAATTGTTTAGAAGGGGTGGACTGTGGCCGGTTGAGCCTGTCCCCTTAAGAAAGGGAATATGGTGGATGGAAGTTGGTAAACGGAAAGAATAATCTAAACTAATTTCATTGGTGAAGTGGGAGGAAGCACCTTCTGAACTGGGAGTGAACTGGGCATTCCAGTACTGTTCTGTCAGTCTTGCTTCTCCCTCTTCTTCGGGCAGCAGCTTTCTGTGCTGGGCTTTCTGCCAAGGCTTCGGCCTTCAAACTGACAAACCTGATAAGACCTGTATTAACTCCTTTCCATTTAACACAAACTGCTTCTAATTTTTTTTTCTCTTTCTCTCTCTTTTCTAACCTGCTCTGGGGAAGAGGGGGAAAGAGGGGGAGAGCGGAGGTGGGGAACACCCTCAGCAAGGGGGGGAACTCTCATTTCTGTGTTACTCTGTTGTATATCTTTGTATATATTGTAAATATTGTAAATTTGTATATATTCCCCTGCATATCCCACATTGCTTTGTAAATATACAGCTCCACTGCTTTGCTAACTCAGTTGTGAGTTTTTTTTTTTCCTTTCCTTCAATTTTCTTTCCCTTTACTTTACAAGCGGGAAGGGAGGAGGCTTCTTGGCCTTACCCTTCTAACCCTGCCACACTTCCCAATTTTATTCCTACATAATCTAACAACATCCTTGAACATACCTCGAGAAGCCTTCCCCTCCTTCCAATGGTGATACAGCCTCTTTTTCCCCCTTAAATCCTCCAGGAGCTGCTTGCTCATCCAGGCCGGTCGCCTTCCCCGCCGGCTCGTCTTTCGGCACGTGGGAACCACCAGTTCCTGTGCCTTCAAGAGCTCCTGTTTGAAGTAGGTCCAACCCTCCTGGACCCCTTGGTTCATGAGGGCTGGTACCCAGGGGACTTTACAAATAAGTTTCTTAAACAGGCTGAAGTTTGCCCTTCGGAAGTCCAAGCTGATGGTTCTGTTGGCAGTCCTCCCTATCTCCCTGCATATTGAAAACTTCATTATCTCATGGTCACTGCACCCTAGGCAGCCTCCCACGATCATGTCTCCCACCAGCCCTTCTCTATCGGAGAACAGCGGGTCAAGCAGAGCCTGTCCCCTGGTAGGCTCACTTAACAGCTGCATCAGGATGCAGTCCTCCATTCGCTCCAGGAATCTTCTGGACTGCCTCCTCTGTGCTGAATTAAGTTCCCAGCAGATATCTGGCAGGTTGAAGTCACCCACAAGGACAAGATCTGATGATCTTGAGACAGCCTCCAGTTGTTTGTAGAACAATTCATCAGCCTCCTCATCCTGATTGAGTGGTTTGTAACAGATTCCAACTAGGATGTCAGATTTGTTAGGCTGCCCTCCGATTTTAACCCACAGACTCTCAACTCCCTCATCTTCCACCTCAAGTTGTGTGGCAGAGAGTGACTCCCTAATATACAGAGCCACCCCTCCTCATCTTCTCCCTCGCCTGTCTCTCCTAAAGAGCCTGTAGCCCCCCAGTGTAGCACTCCAATCGTGCGTGTTGTCCCACCAAGTTTCTGAGATGGCGACTAAATCATAGTCGCCCTGATGGATCAGGACCTCCAACTCCTCTTGCTTATTGCCCAGGCTGCGTGCATTGGTGTACATGCACTGCAGCTGGGCTCCCAACTTCTCAATTGACCCTACCTTGTGGCCTACTCTTTCCTCTGCAGAGGGACTGATATCCTCACCCACCCCCTTCAGACCTAGTTTAAAGCCCTCCTAATGAGCCCTGCCTAATCTAGTGCTAGGACTCTCTTACCCCGTCTAGATAAATGCACCCCATCAGGACCCAGCAGGTTGAAGGCAGTGAAAGTTGTCCCATGATCGAAGAAACCAAAGTTCTGCTGCTGGCACCATCCCCTGAGCCAATTGTTGATGGTGTGAGTTCTCCCATTCTTCTCAGTGTACACCCCTGCCACTGAGGGAACTGAGCAGAACACCACTTGAGCTCCTGCCCTATCAATCAATTGTCCAAGGGCCCTGAACTTCTTCTTAATTGCCCTGGTGCCCTTCTTGGCAATCTCATCACTCCCAGCCTGTATTACCAGCAGAGGGTAATAGTCAACGGGCTGGATTAATTCAGGGAGTCTCCTTGCGATGTCCCTTACCCGTGCCCCGGGTAGGGAGCAGACCTCCCTGTGGGATGGGTCAGGAGGACATATGGGTCCCTCAGTACCCCCCAGGAGCGAGTCCTCAGCAACTATAACCCTTCTCCTTTTCTTTGTGGAGCTGGTCATCATAGTTGGTGGAAATCGCTTGGCCTCATGCTCCACTCCAGATGACTGCTCCTCAGCCCTGTCATCCTTACTGCCTTCGGCCTGCAGGGCCTCATACTTATTGTGCAAGGGCAGTGGAAGAGGAGGAGAGGGCCGGGGTGGATTTCTCTTGCCACCCCTGGCAGGGACCTGTATCCATCCCTCTCCGTTTCTGGGGACCCTTCCCTCAGCAGGGGAGATTTGCAGAGCCTTCTCCCACGAATCTAACTCCCTTTCACTTTCCCTTATTGTCCTTAGCCTAGATAGCTCCTCCTTCAGCTCGGCCACTTCGTCCTTCAGCTCTGCCACCAGGCTGAGGAGAAAGTTCACCTGGTTACACCTGACACAGGTGTCCTCTCCTTCCCCCTCTTTTCCAAGTGCCAGGCTGAAGCACTCTCTGCAATTGGGAACCTGGTCTCCAGCATGCTGATGAAGCAGCTCTATCTGGGTAGATGCTGTTTCGCCACCTTTTGTCCGAGTGATGACCATAGTTCAAAGTTTGGTTGTTTTATTTTTTTTTGTGGTGGTGGTGTTTTTTTTTTTTAAATGCAGTCAGCCAAGAGGCTCTCGAACCTCTCAGACTTGAAGCGGAGTGGTCCCAAAGCGCCGGTCCTGTTCGGCTCTCGAACCAAAATGGCGCCGCGCGCACAGCCCAGGCAGGATTTAAACCTCCTGTGGCTGATGGTGCGCTCCCGTTCCCGCTCAGGCTCACGAGAGCACGATACTGCCGGACCCCCCTGCCTTCTGGGAGTCCTCCCGACCCACAAAACCCCGAAAGGAACGTGAAAAACTGAGCAGAAAGCTTACAATTCAAGCGGAGCGGTCCCAAAGCGCAAAATCTTGGGAGGGGTCACGGCTGAGTCAGCTGACTCAGACTGGCCATTTGACGTCAACTCAGGTATAAGAATGAAGTGAAAGAAGGAAGAGTGGGGATTTGTCCATGGCGTCTATCCTCCCAAGTAACCACCAAGCTTAGAGAGCCCTGCTTCTCTAGACTGAACATCGTCCTGCTGATGGGAAGTAGAGACTAACATCTCTCTGCTTTTTTGCTCCCTCATGGTCTATGGCTGTTTGCTTATTAGTGTTATTAAAATTACTCCTATCTGAATCTTGGCTTCTGTTATATTTTTTTCCCCTCTTCTCCTTGTTCATTTAGGAGGGGGAGTGATAGAGCAGCTTTGGTGGGTATCTGGCAAAATGTCGTGGGTTTGAGAGGAAGGCCCAGCCTTCTTCATCTGCTAGAGGGTAGAGAGGCTTTGCAAAGAGACCTCGACAGGATGGACAGATGGGCAGAGTCCAACGGCATGAGATTTAACACATCCAAGTGCCGGGTTCTGCACATTGGCCACAGTAACCCCATGCAGTGCTACTGGCTGGGGTCAGAGTGGCTGGAGAGCAGCCAGGCAGAGAGGGACCTGGGGGGGCTGGTTGATGGTAGGCTGAACATGAGCCTGCAGTGTGCCCAGGCAGCCAAGAGGGCCAATGGCATCCTGGCCTGCATTAAGAACAGTGTGGCCAGCAGGAGCAGGGAGGTCATTCTGCCCCTGTACACTGCACTGGTTAGGCCACACCTCGAGTACTGTGTCCAGTTCTGGGCCACTCAGTTTAGGAAGGATGTTGACTTGCTGGAACGAGTCCAGAGAAGGGCAACGAAGTTGGTGAGGGGTTTGGAACACAAGCCCTATGAGGAGAGACTGAGGGAGCTGGGGCTGCTTAGCCTGGAGAGGAGGAGACTCAGGGGGGACCTTATTGCTCTCTACAACTACCTGAAGGGGGGTTGTAAACAGGCAGAGGTTGGTCTCTTCTCCCAGGCAGCCAGTACCAGAACAAGAGGACACAGTCTCAGGCTGCGCCAGGGGAAGTTCAGGCTGGAGGTCAGGAGGAAGTTTTACACGGAGAGAGTGATTGCCCATTGGAATGGACTGCCCGGGGAGGTGGTGGAGTCGCCGTCACTGGAGGTGTTCAGGAGGAGACTTGACAGGGTGCTTGGTTACATAGGTTAGTTGATTAGGTGGTGTTGGGTGATAGGTTGGACGTGATGATCTTGAAGGTCTCTTCCAACCTGGTTTATTCTATTCTATTCTATTCTTCATCCCCACAAAGTGAAGGAAAAAAAATAACCACAGCTAGCCACAGCCGGAGGAGCAAAGGAATGCTATATTTACAAGCAGTTTTAGGGAATGCAGGGTATATATACACAATTTACAGTATTTATAATATATACACAGAAATATACAGCAAAGTAATACAGGAACGAAATTCCCCCCCTTTCTGGAGGAGGGTTCCCCCCCCGTACCCCCTTCTCTCCCCATTTTCCCCAGAGAGGGTTAGAAAGAGAGGAAAGGAGCAGATGTTAATTAAAAGCAGTTATAAATTAGAGCAAAGTTTTAGTATGCCACGCTTATCTGTCCAAGGTCAGTCTGGCAGAGAGCCTAGAAGCGGACGGAGCTGTGAAAAGGAGGAGGGAAAGTGAACTGAGGGAAGTCTCAGTCGCACTCAAAACTTAAAGTTGCATTCTACCAATCTACCAATGAAATTCGTTTAGACCATTCTTTTGTTTACAAAGCATTCAGCCACAGTGCACCTTTCTTAAAGGCACAGCCTCAAACGGTCACAACTACAGACCAGGGCCAAATCACCACAGTTCTTTTTGGTGCCAAAATCCAGGAAACAAAATATAACATAGATGTAATTTCTGCAGGTTTTTTTTTTCTATAAGCTTGCTTAAGATACAGGCTTCTGTGCTGGTCACACGGCTTATTGATAACTTTTGCTTTGTTTTGGAAATACTTCATTTGTTTAGGAAGATGCCAAAGCAGATAATCGCTATGTGTTTCTTTCTCCTGCTTGTAGGGCTGCTGCTTTGTGGGAGCTATGCTGAAGAAGTTATCCCAAAAGCACATTTGGAGCTTAGACTGGCCTCTTCTGTGAAGGACAACAAAAAGTCCTATGAATATATTAATAGCAAGAGGAAGGGAAAGGACAACTTCCATCCTTGGTGGACATTGAGGGGAATGTAGTAAGAAAAGATGAGGAAAAGGCAGAGGTACTTAACACCTTCTTTGCCTCATTTTTTAATAGCAGGACAGAATGTCTTCCAGACAGCTGGCCTGCAGAGCTGGCAGATGGAGCCAGGGAGCAATATAGTTTCCCTGTATTCCAGGAGGAGGTACTTAGAGATCTCCTCAGCAGCTTGGATGCCCACAAGTCCGTGAGACCAGACGGGATCCATCCTAGGGTGCTGAGAGAGCTGGCAGATGAGCTGGCCAAGCTGCTATCCATCATTTTCCTCCAGTCCTGGCTCACTGGAGAGGTCCCAGAGGACTGGAAGCTGGCCAACGTGGTGCCCATCCACAAGAAGGGCCGGTTGGATGAGCCAGGGAATTATAGGCCTGTCAGCCTGACCTCAGTACCAGGCAAGATTATGGAACAGGTCATCCTGAGTGCAATCACACAGCACTTACAGGAAGGCCAAGGGATCAGGCCCAGTCAGCATGGATTAAGGAAGGGCAGGTCCTGCCTGACCAACCTGATCTCGTTCTATGATCAGGTGACCTGCCTGGTGGATGTGGGGAGGCCTGTGGATGTAGTCTACCTGGACTTCAGCAAGGCTACAACGCTTCGGTGAAGCTGAGCCAGGCGGGTTCCTGCATCAACAGTGTTTGGACGGAACTGGCTGTGCTCGGACCCGCCGCTGCCTTCTCCATCACCACCACTGCTACAACTACTTAACCCCGCACCGTTCTACTCACCGACTCACCCCGCTCTAGCCAGCAGCCATGGCAGTGCCTCCATCCTAAGTGCACCAGAACTACCACCAGGACTGCAAAGCTGCCATCAACCGCCAAATCAACTTGGAGCTCTATGCTTCCTACGTGTACCTCAACATGTCCTACTATTTTGACCGGGATGATGTGGCCCTGAAGAACTTTGCCAAGTACTTCCTGCACCAGTCCCATGAGGAATGGGAGCACACTGAAAAGCTGATGAAGCTACAGAATCAGAGGGGAGGATGCATCTTCCTGCAGGACATCAAGAAGCCTGACTGTGATGACTGGGAGAATGGCCTGACTGCAATGGAGTGTGCTCTGCACCTGGAGAAGAATGTGAACCAGTCACTGCTGGAACTGCACAAACTGGCAACTGAAAAGAACAACCCACATTTGTGTGACTTCATTGATACTCACTTCCTGGATGAGCAGGTAAAAGCCATCAAGGATCTGGGTGATCATGTGACCAACCTGAGGAAGATGGGGGCACCCAAGTATGGCATGGTAGAGTACCTCTTTGACAAGTACACCCTCGGGGACAGTGACAATGAGACAAGAAGGCTTGCCAACAGCCACCCTCTGGGTTTCAGTGGGACTCCTACCTTACTATCCAGCCATGCATGCATCTTCAGCTAACTAGATCAACAGCTGTCTTACTCTGTACCAAATACCACCCTCTCCTCTTGTGTTTTGTGTATTTCCCTCCATCCCATAAAGTGCCTTGGTTCAAAAATTTTTATTTTTTTTTGCACCACATCCTGGTCTCCAAACTGGTGACACATGGGTTTGATGGGTGGACCACTAGATGGATAAGGAACTGGCTTGATGGCCGCACCCAAAGAGTGGCTGTCAATGGGTCCATGTCCCAGTGGAGGCCAGTGACAAGCAGAGTCCCTCAGGGATCAGTCCTGGGACCTGTCTTGTTCAAAATCTTTGTGGGTGACATGGACAGTGGCATTGAGTGCACCCTCAGCAAGTTTGCTGATGACACCAAGCTGTGTGGTGCAGCAGACACGCTGGAGGGAAGGGAGGCCATCCAGAGGGACCTTGACAGGCTGGAGAGGTAGGCACAAGCCAACCTCATGAAGTTCAATAAGAGCAAGTGCAGGGTCCTGCATCTGGGTCGAGGCAATCCCAGGCACAAATCCAGGCTGGGCAGTGACTGGCTGGAAAGTAGCCCTGAGGAGAGAGACTTGGGGGTGCTGGTGGACAAAAAGCTCAACATGAGCTCTCAATGTGCGCTTGCAGCCCGCAAAGCCAATCAGATCCTGGGCTGTATCAGGAGAAGTGTGGCTAGCAGGTCGAGGGAGGTGATCCTCCCCCTCTACTCAGCCCTGGTGAGACCCCACCTGGAGTACTGTGTCCAGTTCTGGAGCCCCTATTACAAGAGGGATGTGGAGGTGCTGGAACGTGTCCAGAGAAGGGCCACAAGGATGATCAGAGGGCTGGAGCACCTCTCCTATGAGGACAGACTGAAGGATTTGGGGCTGTTCAGTCTGGAGAAGAGAAGGCTCCGAGGTGACCTAATTGTGGCCTTCCAGTATCTGAAGGGGGCCTCCAGGAAGGCTGGGGAGGGACTTCTCAGGATCTCAGGGAGTGATAGGACTAGGGGGAATGGAATGAAGCTGGAGGTGGGGAGATTCAGGCTAGATGTGAGGAGGAGGTCCTTCACCATGAGAGTGGTGAAGCCCTGGAATGGGTTGTCCAGGGAGGTGGTCGAGGCCCCGTCCCTGGAGGTGTTTAAGAGCAGGCTGGATGAGGCTCTGTCCAGCCTGATCTAGTGTGGGGTGTCCCTGCCCATGGTAGGGGGGTTGGAAGTAGATGATCCTTGTGGTCCCTTCCAACCCTGAATGATAGTATGATTCTATGATACTAAGGCCTTTGACACTGTCCCCCACAGCAATCTCCTTGACAAGCTGTCAGCCAGTCAGTAGTGGTGTGCCCCAGGGTTCAGTGCTGGGCCCCATGCTCTTTAATATCTTTATTGATGATCTGGATGAGGGCATTGAGTCCATCATCAGTAAATTTGCTGACGACACCAAGCTGGGGGCAGGTGTTGATCTGCTGGAGGCTAGAGAGGCTTTGCAGAGGGACCTCGACAGGTTGAACCGATGGGCAGAGTCCAATGTCATGAGATTTAACACATCCAAGTGCCGGGTTCTGCACATTGGCCACAGTAACCCCATGCAGTGCTACTGGCTGGGGTCAGAGTGGCTGGAGAGCAGCCAGGCAGAGAGGGACCTGGGGGGGCTGGTTGATGGTAGGCTGAACATGAGCCTGCAGTGTGCCCAGGCAGCCAAGAGGGCCAATGGCATCCTGGCCTGCATTAAGAACAGTGTGGCCAGCAGGAGCAGGGAGGTCATTCTGCCCCTGTACACTGCACTGGTTAGGCCACACCTCGAGTACTGTGTCCAGTTCTGGGCCACTCAGTTTAGGAAGGATGTTGACTTGCTGGAACAAGTCCAGAGAAGGGCAACGAAGTTGGTGAGGGGTTTGGAACACAAGCCATATGAGGAGAGGTTGAGGGAGCTGGGGTTGCTCAGCCTGGAGAAGAGGAGACTCAGGGGTGACCTTATCACTCTCTACAACTACCTGAAGGGAGGTTGTAGACAGGCAGAGGTTGGTCTCTTCTCCCAGGCAACCCACACCAGAACAAGAGCACACAGTTTCAGGTTGCGCCAGGGGAGGTTTAGGCTCGAGGTTAGGAGGAAGTTTTACACAGAGAGAGTGATTACCCATTGGAATGGGCTGCCTGAGGAGGTGGTGGAGTCACCATCATTGGAGGTGTTCAGGAGGAGACTTGATAGGGTGCTTGGTTGCATGGTTTAGTTGATTAGGTGGTGTTGGATGATAGGTTGGATGCGATGATCTTGAAGTTCTCTTCTAACCTGGTCTATTCTATTCTATTCTATTCTATTCTATTCTATTCTATTTCTTTCTCCCTGCCTGAAATGAATGTAGAGAATTTTATTATGCAGGCCCCCAAGATTTTGATGCATCCTTACATGAGCTCTCTAGGTAGTGCTAATCAACATTACTGGCATGTTACGGGTTTTGTGGAGTTTGGTTCCATCATGGCATGAAAGGAGACAGCCCTTGGGTGGGGATATATTGAAATGTGCCTTGAAGCGGCCAGTCCCTGTAGATGGTGGAGATCGGAATCAATACAGAAGACCAATATGATCAAAGTATTGTTCAGTACAATTAAGAAACCTCTACAACTTATATAGACACACCAACTCACTGAGTATGGTTAGTATAATTTCATTGGTTCCTTACAATTGTCCATGCATCCTACTGTTATACATTATTGGTTAAACTACTAATATCTAATATCGCGCAAAGTTGCTGATTGACGTATACATCCTGTTATTCCAAGATAATTCTTTGTGTTTACAGCTACCAGTTCTTTGTTTACACCGCTAGCACAGCACTGTTTTGCTAACCGCTAGTTACCTCTACACTTATGCTAAGCATGGCCTAACACTATATCAAGCTCTAAGCTTATATTATCATAGTATCATAGTATCATAGTATCACAGTATCAGTCAGGGTTGGAAGGGACCACAAGGATCATCTAGTTCCAACCCCCCTGCCATGGGCAGGGACACCCCACACTAGATCAGGCTGGACAGAGCCTCATCCAGCCTGGTCTTAAACACCTCCAGGGACAGGGCCTCAACTCTCAACACTACTTATTGCTATGATTGCCACAGGTTGTGGCATTACTGTTTGATCTATCATTTTCATGCCCAGGTATAACCATGGCTGCTGACATTGTACCTTTTCTGGGGCAATCATCAATCCATAATTTTTAGTGATTTTTGTGCCTCCATTTCAGTTAGCATTGTTTGTAAAGGAGTTCCTAATAAGATGTCATCCATACAGTGGTAACAGTAGCCTAATGGAAATGCAGCCCAAACAGGACTTAATGCTTTTGCCACAAACCACTGACAAATAGTTGGTGATTTTTTCATACCTTGTGGTAAGACTTTCCAATGATACCTTTTGGCTGGTTCACTGAGGGTACCGTAAATGCAAATTTCTCCATGTCCTGTTTAGCAAGTGGAATAGTAAAAACCCAATCCTTTAGATCTATTATTGCAATTTCCCATTGCATTGGTATCATGGTTGGTCAAGGCAACCCTGGTTGCAAAACCCCCATAGTAGCCATCATCTCATTGATTTTTCTCAGATCATGTAACAAATGCCATTTTCCTGGTTTCTTTTTTATCCCAAACACAGGTGTGTTCCAAGGACTGTGTGAAGCTTCTATATGTCCTGCAGCTCGTTGTTCTTCAATTAGAAGGTGCAGAACTGTGAATTTTTCATGGGTGAGGGGTCACTGGTCCACCCAGACAGGCTTTTCTGTTAGCCATGTTTTCTTATCACTGTTTTTGCCCCAACTTTAGGTTCAACAACAATCGGTTCTGCTCGTTTTGATTTTCCAGGTATATCAGTAGCCCACACTAATGGGTATGTCTTATTCAGAATTCGCTCGAGATTGTGATTCTCAGGTTTAGGTTCCACACAACTGATCGTCAGGCTTAGAGCTGTAATCAGTTGTTCCTCATTCACTTGTAATTCCAATTTGTCTTTGTTGAACTTTATTATGGTTCCCAAGTTCTCCAATAGGTCTCTTCCCAATAAGGGCTTAGGCGAATTTGGTAAATACAGGAACTGATGAATTCCCATTTGTTTCCCAATTTTGTATTTAATGGGTTTCAAAAGGTAAGCCTTTTCTGGTTGGCCTGTTGCTCCCACAACTTGTACAAATTCATCACTTTTAGGTACCAATTCCTGATTTAAAACCGAAAAAAGTTGCTCCGTATCAATCAAAAAAGTTCAATTCCTTTTACCCTCCCTAGCTCTATTTTAACCAGTGGGTCTGCTAGGGTATGGCCCACCGGTCTTCCTCATTCACTATCCTGATGTGTGGTAGTAGTAGTGGTCATTAGCCTTTCCCTTTGTTGGGGGCATTCTCGCTTCCAGTGTCCCATCTGTAAGCAGTACGTACATTGATTTGGCCCTACTCTTGCTGGGTGGGGTTGGAGCCTCCCTCCCCTTCCTGCTGGGTTGCCTCTACCTCTTCCCCTGGTTCCAGGTTCCGAGTAACCTGTCTTCTGAGCTGCCACTGCTACAGCAACCACTCGCGCTATTCTCCTGTCCTCCTTTTTCTTCTCCTCAATCTCTCTATTATTGTATACTTTCCATGCCTCATTCAGCAGTGTCTCTAGGTTTTTATTTGCTGGATGCTCAAGTTTTTGTAATTTCTTTCTGATGTCTGGGTTACTTTGTCCCATCATCAACCCTAACAAGTGCTGTTTCCCTTCTTCTGTTGCTGGGGTGTGTATTGTCTCATCGCTGCCCTAAGTCTATCCAAAAACTCTGATGGGGTCTCATCCTTTCCCTGCCTGATGTCATATAGCATTGACCAATTGATAGTCTTAGGGATCACATTACGCAAGCCCATCACTATCAGTTTTCTATACTGCACTAGCTGTTGATAGTGCTCTGCATTGCCCGGGTCCCATTCTGGTTTACTGCTGGGAAAATTATCATCTAGTCTTCCTGATAATACTTGAGCATGTCGTTTTCCTGTTTCCAATACGAGTTCCCTTTCTGTATCTGTCAACTCTGACAGCATCATTTCTATATCCTCCCAATCAATATCTAAATTCTTTGCCATTAATTCAAACCTCTTCGCTACTCCCTCAGGGTTTCTCCTGAAATTCCTTGCCTCATCCCTCCAATTGTTCAAATCATTTGTCGAGAACGGCACCTTTACTCTAGTCCTTTCCCCTAACATTGGTACAACTTGTCGGAGAGGAGCTATCGTATGGTTCCCTTCCTCTCTTTGCTTTGCTTCCCCCCGTGCCACAGATCTGGTATAATACGAGTGACCGATCTCTCCCCCTGGATCTCCTTCCTGTGCCTCAATGTCTCCCCTATTCTTTCTCTTCTCTTTCCTCTTCCCCCCTTTTCTGTTCTTCATCTTCCCCTCTTATCTCCATTACACAATCCATCTGCCGGCTCCTTTCCTGTCCCGGGCTGCTGTCCCTCTCATCCTCTGCTCCCCTCACATTTCTCTTATCCTTTATCTGAATTACTATATTAAGTTGTTCTCTGCCCCCCCTTTTCGCATGCCTCGTTATCATCCTTCTCACTATATCTCAATTCAGAGACGTCGCCTCTCAGTTTAGAGACGCCGCTTCCCAGTGAGTTACTTTTGTCCTCAGTCCTTGGTGTGCTGATTTCTATTCTACAAACGTATCCACTTCTGGATGTGTTGTTATCCCCATATGGACTGAACTCGGGCAGGCTACGTATCTCCCTTCGGCTCTCTGCTCCTGACGGACTGCCTTCCTCCCTTTCGACTTCTAGTCTGGGTGGGCTGTCAGCATCCATGTAGCTCTCTGACCCCTGTGGCCTATCTAGTCCCTGAGGGCTGCTTTTCCTCTTGTCAATCCCTGATTTTAATGGACTACCCTCCTCCCAACTGTTGTCTAACTTCTGAGGGCTGTGCCCAAACTTAGATTTCCACCATCGCTCCAGTTCCTTTAACGGGCTAGGATCCCCTTGTTCCTCTTTTGGCCTGGGAAGAGGCCCTTCCCACCCTGGAGCGAATGGATGGTATTCCCTCAGGCTTATTTCGCTCTCCTTTCCACTATCTCTTCTTGTTAGCTTGAGACACTGCTGTCCAATACTACATGCATCACAGCAACGTTCCTTAGGCTTTGGACCCTTCTTATCCCTTTCCAGGGCTAGTACTAGGGGATCCTGAGGGGCTACATTAATTCCGCACTCTCTTTGCTCCAGAACACATCCAGTTCATCAATGATATCATCGTCTGGGGTAAAACTGCTGAGGAAGTCTTCGAGAAAGGTAACAAAATCATAGACATTCTTCTGGATGCAGGTTTTGCCATCAAGTGAGAGAAGGTGAAAGGACCTACCACAGAAATTCAGTTTCTGGGAGTGAGGTGGCAGGATGGATGCCGACACATTCCAGTGGATGTGGTACATAGAGTCTCTACCATGGTAAATTCCACAAACAAGCAAGAGACCTTACGTTTCTTGGGGATAGTAGGATTTTGGAGACTGCACTTTCCTGGATACAGTCAGATTGTGAAACCTCTGTATGATGTGACTCGAAAGAGAAACCATTTCCACTGGGAACCTGAACAACAAGCAGCCTTTGACCAGATAAAGCAAGAGGTAGTTCAAGCAGTGGGTCTGGGACCTGTCCGACATGGTCCAGACATTAAGAACATTCTGTACACGGCTGCAAGTGACAATGGTCCAACCTGGTGCTTGTGGCAAAAAGCTCCAGGTGAGACACGTGGACGACCTCTTGGTTTCTGGAGTCGAGGTTACAGAGGTTCAGAGGCAAATTATACCCCAACAGAGAAAGAAATTCTAGCTGCCTATGAAGGAGTAAAAGCATCTTCTGAAGTGATTGGAACTGAATCACAACTTCTTTTAGCTCCCAGATTACCAGTTTTGAATTGGATGCTCAAAGGCAAAGGCTCCACACCACATCATGCCACAGACTCAACATGGTCCAAGTGGATGGCTCTGATAACACAAAGAGCTCGAATGGGAAATCTCGAAAGACCTGGTCTGTAGGAAAGCAGAAAGTATCTATGGCAGGTTTCAGGACAAGAAAGAACAACAGGCCACTGATACTGGAAGGATAACTTGATGATAAAGAAGAGCCGACCTGCTAAACAACCTGAAGTGCCAGACCGAAGGACACTTGCCTCCATGCTGGAGAAGATCAACCTGATATGGGATGAAGATAACAACGGACAGCTGCATATCAAAGGAGAAAACTCAATTAGCAGCAGTGGTGCAAAAATGTCAGGGAATTGCTTACCCTGATCTATTTGTCCTATATAAGCTGCTTGTTCTGTACCAATAAACAATTCCTGCTTCACCAACAAGCGAGTCCGTGCATGCTTTCCGAAAAAATGGTGCCCGTATCGGGATTTCAGTGAGGTCTTTCTCCAGACTCATCCTCGGATTGCACCCCCAGTGAGGAGAAGTGAGCAAATGACGCATCCATCCCCTATACTTGCAGGTCAGGTGCAGGGACTGCGGCCGGGGAAGAATATGGGCCAGGGAGCCACAAGATCACAGCAATTGCACCATGATGTGCTTATGCGAATTATCAAAGAGCAAGGGTACAGACTGAGCTCTCAAAAGCTTACCCTTCTTTTGCTGTGGTTAAATCGCAATTGCCCCTGGTATCCTGAATCAGGGACATACGAATTATCAGAGTGGAACAGGGTTGGAGAGACCCTCTAAAAAGCACAAAAATCCGGGGATGATTTTTCACCCGACATTTTAATAATGTGGCGCATACTATGGCTGGCGCTGACCACGCTAATGAGTAAATCTAACAGCACTTCACCTTCGGGGACTCTAAACACTCCCATTACCCTTGCGGGCCCTCAGAAGCAGGATGAACTTCCTACAAACAATACAACACAGGCAGAAACTAGTGGTCTGGCCGCAGGGCACACTGGGGAGGAAAGAATAGACACTGCTGACCCGCTAATGAGAGCACGGTCACAAAAGCTCCTAGTTCAACAGCAAAAGAGGCCGTTTGACGTGCCCCTTAAGAAGTGTAAGACATTGCCTGATGCAAATGCAAAATACACGGACAGCAGCTCTGAGTCAGACCCAGAGCTGCATTATCCTTTCGATCAGGTCCCCGTCGATATAGAAAAGGAGCCAGGTTTATATCCACAGGTACCTCCGCTTAAGGCAGCTGTCACAGCTACAGAAGAAGCAAATCCTCAAGCGGAGCAGAAGAAACAAAGAAAACCAGATGCAAAGTTAAAACCACCAGCTCAAGTAACTGATGAAAAACTAATTTCTTTTGATTCTGACAGCTCCGTTACTCAAGAATCGCTCGACAAATCAAACCAGCCACTTTTCCAACCCACAGCACCAAGTTTATCTTCCTCTCTTCCCTTAAATACCGCTACTGAAGTTCTTAACTCTGTTCCCCATCCCTTTCCTTTTCCAAAAGGTTTTTACCCTCAGCCTCATTCGGTTTCTATACCCCAGCAGGCGGGGGCTTTGTCTACCCCCCCACCACCTTACGGAGGTGTTTGTGTACCTCCTGCCGCTACTATAAGTAATATGGGGGTGAGGGATAACGGGATGCTTTATCAAGGAGGCAATGTGCAGGATGGTGTTAAAATGTCTAATGGATTGTTGATTAATGAACATGTTCCAAGTGTAGCTACACGATTGCAGCTCTCAATTTCTGATGTTTTGATGGATAAAGATGATAGGGGTTTTATAAATACAGAAATGTTACAGATGCGTGCGATGCCAGTAGGGCTGGAAAACAGACCAGGAGGTGGGACTGCTCCCGTGTATCAGTCTCTGTCATATGATATCTTAACAGAACTAAAACATCATTTTGAATCCTCCCTTTGTCTCCTGGTGGGTCAGAAGAAAGGTATTCCAACAGAAGCGATAGATGGACTATCCACAAGGCAATTAGAAGTGATTGTGAGTTGCTGGCCTGAGCCCAAGGAGAGGGATGAACCCACGGCTCCCCTCTTGGTAGGACCATTAGGTGAGGCGAGTGGTGTGCCTCCCAGAGTAGCTAAGGGCTTCTCCCCTAAGTGGTGAGCAGAGGGTGAAGCGTGATCCAGCAGCTCACCAAAAAATTGTAAAAGGACCCAGGTGAAATCATTAAGGACAGAAAAAAAAAAAAAAAGAAAAAAAAAGGTAGGGGGGTGTGTGTGAAACCTGGCAGTACCAGTTTTGTATGTTTTGAGGTTGTGTTTCTCATTTAAACTCTAATGTTTAAGATTCCTTGATGTATTGTCAGAAGGACTTGCCTTGTCACAATATAAAAGACCTCTCATGTAAAGGCATTTTAGTAGAACGTGTGCTATGTAGTTCCTTTGCTACTGTGTGTACTACCCACCCATATGTATTAGGAATAAGCACTGATTGAAGCATATATCATCAATCAAGCATATATCATCTTAGTTGTAGCAATATTACTTTTAAGACTTGTATTATTGATAAAGACATTGATCAACGGATCATGATTATTCCCTTCTGAAGAAGGGCAGAGGTATGGATTCCAGTGAATATGACAAGAGGATGGGAGAGTGAGAATGGATTGGATCATGTTATCAGGCTATTAGGCCAGGGACTAAAAGATTCTAGAAAAAGGGCAAAAAGATTTGTGGGATGGTTAATTTTTGCTATAATATCAGTTGTGATAATATTAGTATCTGCTGCAGCTTCAGTTACAGCTTTGACAAAGGGCATACAAACTGCAGACACAGTGAGAACTTTATTAACCAATGTGACAAACGATTTGCAGCTGCAGGAAGCTATCGATGAGGAAATAATGGCAAGGCTATATGCACTTGAGGCCAGCTTTGTTTGGTTAGGAGACCAACAAGCTGCCTTGCAGACCCATATGATGCTGCAGTGTGATAGGGAATATCATAAGAAGGACATGTGTGTAACATCCTTGTCTTGGAATGACTCTCATCATGATTGGAACTCAGTAAGATCACATTTACAAGGGGCCTTCGATAGCTCCTTGAAATATAATGTCCAAACATTGAAGCATCAGCTGGAACTGCAATTAGCAAATATACAACAGGTGCGGATTGATTCAACATGGCAAGCACTGAACAAAGATCTTAGCTGGTTGAATCCAAAAAATTGGTTCTCAGGTCTGAATCTACGAGTGTGGGTTATAGGTGGAATCCTGGTAGTGATTGGTATGGTAATTGTAGCGTTAATGGTATTTGTAATCATAGCTTTTAGGAATACGAGGATGGTCAGAACACAAGTGATGGCTGCTGTTTTAAACAATATAAAAATGGGGAGTTGTAGAAAAGCAGATCTCGACTGGAAACACCGAGGTGAGATATTCTTAGCTCGGTGGGCTCATGATTCATCAGGACATCAAGGCAGAAATGCAACATACCAATGGGCTCGTGACAGATCCATAGACATTTCCATGGATGCTATCACACAAGTCATCCATGACTGTGACATTTGTGCTGCTATTAAGCAGGCAAAGCGAATTAAGCCCTTGTGGTATGGTGACAGATGATCCAAGTACAAATATGGTGAAACTTGGCAGATTGACTACATCACTCTACCACGTTCTCGTTCTGTAAAGCAATACGTGCTTACTATGGTAGAGGCAAACACTGGATGGTTGGAAACTTATCCAGTTCCACATGCAACTGCACGCAACAAGGCTACAACGGTTTGTTGAAGACCACTCTTAAAGCCACGGGGGGTGGATCTTTGAAAAACTGGGAAAAACATTTAGCACAAGCAACCTGGCTGGTAAATAGTAGAGGTTCAGTGAACCAAGCTGGACCTGCACATTCAGATCTGCTACAGAAAGTAGAAGGTGATAGAGTTCCTGTTGTTAGAGAAAAGAATCTGTTAGGTAAAACTGTTTGGGTGTTTTCTCCCTCAGGAGAGGTTAAACCTGTCCGAGGGGTGGTTTCAGCTGAAGGTCTGGGTCACACTTATTGGGTAATGCAAGAGAATGGTGAAATTCAGTGTATTCCACAAAGGAATTTAACTTTGGTTGAAAGAGTTTAATTTCAAACTGTTGTGCAGCTGCATCGCGTCCAAAGGAAGAATCAACGAGGAATCTATGGTGCACAAACCCTGAGAGCTCTGAGTCAACTAAGAGACCCTGAGAATCCCTGTTTCCCTTTTCTTCGCTTCGTCGGCGAAGAGATAAACTGTTTTCCATTTTTCCCATTTCCTGATTTTCTTGGGACTTTTGAATCATCTACATCTGAGCATAGCCGGAATGGACTATGAACTTTACTTACGAACTGTAAATATTGTCTTGGATTGGATGGACAGTATGAACAGCCAATGAAATTGTTTAGAAGGGGTGGACTGTGACCGTTTGAGGCTGCGCCTTTAAGAAAGGGACACTATGGTTGAATGTTTTATAAACAAATGACAGGTCTAAACTAATTTCATTGGTGGATTGGTAAAGTACAGCTTTAAGCTTTGAGTCCAGCGAAGACTTTTCTCAGTTCACTTTTCCCTCCTCCCTTTTCGTAGCTTGTGGCTTCTAGGCTCTCTGCCAGACTGACCTTGGACTGATAAGCATGAGGCCTGCAAAACCTACTAACATTTTGCTCTAATTTATAACTGCTTTTAATTAACAACTACTCCTTTCCTCTCTTTCTAACCCTCTCTGGGGAAAAAGGGGAGATAAGGGGATACAGGGGAGGGAACCCTCCTCCAATAGGGGGAGGGGAATTTCGTTCCTGTGTTACTTTGATGTATATTTCTGTGTATATATTGTAAATACTGTGTATATATTGTAAATTGTGTCTATATACCCTGCACTTCTTAATACTGCTTGTAAATACACCACCCCTTTTTGCTCATCCAGCTGTGGTTAGCTGTGGTCAATTTTTTTTTCCCTTCACTTTGCAGGGGGGAGAAGGCCGGGCTTTCCTCTCAACCCATGACAAGCAGCTTCTGAAGTAATTGGAACTGAATCACAACATCTCTTAGCTCCCAGATTGCCAGTTTTGAATTGGATGTTCAAAGGCAAGGGCTCCACACCACATCATGCCACAGACTCAACATGGTCTAAGAGGATGGCTCTGATAACACAGAGAGCTCTAATAGGAAATCTTGCAAGACCTGGTCTAGTGGAGGTGATCTCAAGTTGGCCTGAAGATACCAACTGGGCTTGATGGCCGCACCCAAAGAGTGGCTGTCAATGGGTCCATGTCCCAGTGGAGGCCAGTGACAAGCGGAGTCCCTCAGGGATCAGTCCTGGGACCTGTCTTGTTCAACATCTTTGTGGGTGACATGGACAGTGGCATTGAGTGCACCCTCAGCAAGTTTGCTGATGACACCAAGTTGTGTGGTGCAGCAGACACGCTGGAGGGAAGGGAGGCCATCCAGAGGGACCTTGACAGGCTGGAGAGGTGGGCACAAGCCAACCTCATGAAGTTCAATAAGAGCAAGTGCAGGGTCCTGCATCTGGGTCGAGGCAATCCCAGGCACAAATACAGGCTGGGCAGTGACTGGCTGGAAAGCAGCCCTGAGGAGAGAGACTTGGGGGTGCTGGTGGACAAAAAGCTCAACATGAGCTCTCAATGTGCACTTGCAGCCTGCAAAACCAATCAGATCCTGGGCTGCATCAGGAGAAGTGTGGCTAGCAGGTCGAGGGAGGTGATCCTCCCCCTCTACTCAGCCCTGGTGAGACCCCACCTGGAGTACTGTGTCCAGTTCTGGAGCCCCTATTACAAGAGGGATGTGGAGGTGCTGGAACGTGTCCAGAGAAGGGCCACAAGGATGATCAGAGGGCTGGAGCACCTCTCCTACGAGGACAGACTGAAGGAGTTGGGGCTGTTCAGTCTGGAGAAGAGAAGGCTTTGAGGTGACCTAATTGTGGCCTTCCAGTATCTGAAGGGGGCCTCCAGGAAGGCTGGGGAAGGACTTCTCAGGATCTCAGGTAGTGATAGAACTAGGGGGAATGGAATGAAGCTGGAGGTGGGGAGATTCAGGCTGGATGTGAGGAGGAGGTTCTTCACCATGAGAGTGGTGAAACCCTGGAATGGGTTGTCCAGGGAGGTAGTCGAGGCCCCGTCCCTGGGGGTGTTTAAGAGCAGGCTGGATGAGGCTCTGACCAGCCTGATCTAGTGTGGGGTTTCCCTGCCCATGGCAGGGGGGTTGGAACTAGATGATCCTTGTGGTCCCTTCCAACCCTGAATGAAACTATGAAACTATGAAACCTCCAGAGGAGAAAGTAACTCGTGCCGAGGAAGCTCCTCCTTACAAAGTCTATAACAGGGTATTTACAGTCACCCTTCACAGGTATCAATATTCGGTTAGTGGAACTATCTTTACAGAATGTTATGTATGGACACTTAAATCAAATGATTCACAGAACTTAGAATCGAAACTGATTCAGAAAGTGGCGGGGAGAGTTTGGTCAGTGACTGGCAACCCTCCACCTGGAGCAATTTAAACGCTCCCCTAACTGAAGCTCTATAAAGAAAGGCTTGGCTTACTCACAAGCTGAGAACTTTGTGAAGTCTTCCCTTAATAATGTTTATAGTCCAGAGAACGTTTCACGGATGTGCCGTAATAAGGAGGCAGGAAATGGCGCCGGCCGCTTGGCCGCACCGCGTGGCTCTGCTGTTCTCTCCCAGGATACAAAATTCCTCGCTCGGAGGGGGGCAGTGGCAGGTCAGCAACGCTGGTTCACACGTGCTACCAGTTTTTCTCCTGCAGCAATGGATCACGCAGCAGTTGATCCCATGGGGTACTGTCCACGCCACCGCACTCAGCTGGGTGACAGTGGCAAAGGACTGCGAGGCCTCTTGGAGCACTGTTTTGAGTCCCGGACAAGGTGGATCACAACAGCACTGGCCTGCACACAGATACAGGCTCCAACATGAATGTGGGGGGGCTCATTTACCAAATGACCCCTATTTACCATTTGCCCCAGTGAATACTGGTCCAATAAGCATCTGTTGCTAACGCAAAGATTAACCAATGAACTGACACCTACCAAATATGGCCTAAGTATATGCTATACCCAGGGAAACAAACATATAGCCTGCCCCTTGTGTACCACAGGGGTGAGACCACGCCCAGGTAGGCTGTTTACCTGGACTCAGTGGTGCCAGGATCCCCCCCTGCCGCCTCCAGAAAGGAGGGGGAACAAAAGAGGGTTAACACACAGAGAAGTATATCCTAGAAATGTTTGGGGCACAATCCTGACCATAAGCATCATTCACTACATTCCACCCCCTGCTTATGGGCAAGTGTATGTGGGCAAATGTTGTTCGATGATTAAACTCTACCAAAGATGAATTAAACATTATATATAAACATCACAAGAACATCATACATATATATATACATATCTCGGAACTGCACAATTGTACTCTAAACAAAGTATGCTACAACACAGGATAGAATTCGTTAAATCTAAGGTCAGTATCAGTGACCTAAGTGTTTTCTAGTCTCCACCCCCTGACCGGTGGTGGACCCCTGTTACTCCCGAGATGGTCTTCATTTCCAGGATAGTCTGTCCACTGGAACCGTTGTCACTCTGTGGGGTAACAAAACTGGCCATGATGTTTAAAGCTGGGCTTGACAGTTAGTAATTTGGAAAGACTGTGGTGGTTTGAGATAGAAGGTCTAGCTTTCTCTCCCCCACAAAGAGGAAAAAAAACCACAGCTAACTCAGCCGGAGATGTGGAAGGAATGCTATATTTTATAAGCAATGTGGAAAAGCAGGTTAGATAAACAATTTATACAGTATTTACAATATATATACAGAAATATACAGCAAAGTAAAAAAACAAGAATACAGGAACGAAATTCCCTCCTCCGGAGGAGGGTTCCCCCCTGTACCCCCATCTCTCCCCCTACCTCCCTTTTTTCCCAAAAAGGGCTAGAAAGAGAGAAAAAGGCAGTTATTAATAAAGCAGAATTCTAGTAGGTCTATTAGCAGGATTAGTTGCTTATCTGTTCAAGGCCGCTCTGGCAAGGAGCCCAGAAGCAGGCAAGCTGGAAGAAAGAAGGAAAGGGGCGAACTGAGAAAAAACTCCAGCTGCTCTAAAACTTAAAACGGCATTCTAACAATCCATCAATGAAATTCGTTTAGAATATCGATGTTTTCATTGTCTTCACCAAAACATTCAGCCAGAGTGTCCCAGCACTGTCCCTTTCTTAAAGGCACAGCCTCAAACAGTCACAGTCCACCCCTTCTAAACAATTTCATTGGCTGTCTATACTGTCCATCCAATCCAAAACAATATTTACAGTTTGTAAGTAAAGTTCATAGTCCATTCCGGCTATACTCAGATGTAGATGATTCAACAGTCCAAGAAAATCAGGAAATGAGAAAAATGGAAAACAGTTCATTTCCTCACCGATGAAGTAAAGAAAAGGGAAACAGGGATTCTCAGGGTCTCTTAGTTGACTCAGGGTTCTCAGGGATCTCAGGGTTCGTGCACCATAGATTCCTCGTAGACTCTTCCTTTGGACGCGATGTAGCTGTACAACAGTTTGAAATTAACCTCTCTCAGCTAAAGTTAAATTCCTTTGTGGAATACACTGAATTTCACCATTCTCTTGCATTACCCAATAAGTGTGACCCGGACCTTCAGCTGAAACCACCCCTCGGACAGGTTTAGCCTCTCCTGAGGGAGAAAATACCCAAACAGTTTTACCTAACAGATTCTTTTCTCTAACAACAGGAACTCTATCACCTTCTACTTTCTGTAGCAGATCTGAATGTGCAGGTCCAGCTTGGTTAACTGAACCTCTACTATTTACCATCCAGGTTGCTTGTGCTAAATGTTTTTCCCAGTTTTTCAAAGATCCACCCCCCATGGCTTTGACAGCTCCTTTCCATGGTTGCTGCCAGCACACAGGGACTGCTAGCCTTGGTTCTTGCTTTGTGAATGGACACACAAAGACTTTGACTCGCAGGTCTGCTGCCTCGTGACTGCAGCAGACAGAACTACCAAAAAGGGACGGGGAGGAAGAACTGCCCATTGTAAGTGCAGATCAGGTTCGTGATCACCTGAAGAACCTGAAAGTGTTCAAGTCCATGGGACCCGACGGGATACACCCACGGGTACTGAGAGAACTGGCAGATGAGGTTGCTAAACCCCTCTCTATTATATTTCAAAAGTCATGGCAATCTGGTGAAGTCCCCACAGACTGGAAAAGGGGAAACATTACCCCCATCTTCAAAAAGGGTAAGAAGGAGGAACCAGGGAACTACAGGCCAGTCAGTCTCACCTCTGTGCCCGGAAAGATCATGGAGCAGATCCTCCTGGAGTCACTACTTGCTCAAAAGAATAGTGCAGAGGTGATTGGGAACAGTCAACATGGCTTTGCCAAGGGCAAATCCTGCCTGACCAACCTGGTGGCCTTCTATGAGCAAGTGACAAAATTAATAGATGAGGGGCGAGCAACTGATGTCATTTATCTGGACCTGAGCAAAGCCTTGGACACTGTCCCGCACCACATCCTGGTCTCCAAACTGGTGACACATGGGTTTGATGGGTGGACCACTAGATGGAGAAGGAACTGGCTTGATGGCCGCACCCAAAGAGTGGCTGTCAATGGGTCCATGTCCCAGTGGAGGCCAGTGACAAGCGGAGTCCCTCAGGGATCAGTCCTGGGACCTGTCTTGTTCAACATCTTTGTGGGTGACATGGACAGTGGCATTGAGTGCACCCTCAGCAAGTTTGCTGATGACACCAAGCTGTGTGGTGCAGCAGACACGCTGGAGGGAAGGGAGGCCATCCAGAGGGACCTTGACAGGCTGGAGAGGTGGGCACAAGCCAACCTCATGAAGTTCAATAAGAGCAAGTGCAGGGTCCTGCATCTGGGTCGAGGCAATCCCAGGCACAAATCCAGGCTGGGCAGTGACTGGCTGGAAAGTAGCCCTGAGGAGAGAGACTTGGGGGTGCTGGTGGACAAAAAGCCCAACATGAGCTCTCAATGTGCACTTGCAGCCTGCAAAACCAATCAGATCCTGGGTTGCATCAGGAGAAGTGTGGCTAGCAGGTCGAGGGAGGTGATCCTCCCCCTCTACTCAGCCCTGGTGAGACCCCACCTGGAGTACTGTGTCCAGTTCTGGAGCCCCTATTACAAGAGGGATGTGGAGGTGCTGGAACGTGTCTAGAGAAGGGCCACAAGGATGATCAGAGGGCTGGAGCACCTCTCCTATGAGGACAGACTGAAGGAGTTGGGGCTGTTCAGTCTGCAGAAGAGAAGGCTCCAAGGTGATCTAATTGTGGCCTTCCAGTATCTGAAGGGGGCCTACAGGAAGGCTGGGGAAGGACTTCTCAGGATCTCAGGTAGTGATAGGACTAGGGGGAATGGAATGAAGCTAGAGGTGGGGAGATTCAGGCTGGATGTGAGGAGGAGGTTCTTCACCATGAGAGTGGTGAAACCCTGGAATGGGTTGTCCAGGGAGGTGGTCGGGTCCCCGTCCCTGGGGGTGTTTAAGAGCAGGCTGGATGAGGCTCTGTCCAGCCTGATCTAGTGTGGGGTGTCCCTGCCCATGGCAGGGGGGTTGGAACTAGATGATCCTTGTGGTCCCTTCCAACCCTGAATGAAACTATGAAACTATGAAACTATGAAAATGGTTTCAGGCAAGTTCTCCCCCAAATGGCTAGACTTACCAGTGGGGCTCAGTCCCTCAGGGCATGGTGGCAATGCTTTCCTATTGGTAGGACTGGGGTACAATGCGAAGCTGTAGCAAAGCAAAGGACTCTTTGCTGGCTCGGGTAAACTGAGGCATGCTGACATTTCCTGGGTAGCAGGCTTCTCTCCAGACTGCAGACAAAGAGCATTTACACAAAGGCAAAGGATGTGCAAAAATGAGCAGAACAGCGCAAAAGAGCAAAGAGCTTAAGCAAAAGAGCAACTTGTTTGCAATTTGGGATAATATTTATAAAATGCTCAAGGCTTGGATTTGGCCAGTAGTCAAACTTGGTAAACATCTTTAGCCAACAGCAAAGCACATGGCTAGAATTATGCCCAAACTTGGAAGAAGCACAAGCATCCCACAAGCATCCCATTCGGTGAGTGTGCGATCTTGTTTACCCCAAAGAAGGATGGTTGGGTTGTTTACCCCAGCTTGTTGATGCCTGGTCTTTTGTTTCCTCAGCTCTGGGCTGAGTAGCCACTCCAGAAAGGAGGGGAAGGGGGGGATTTTTGAGCAAAACATGCAGAAACAAGTTTTGGCAATATTTGGGGCATAATTCTGGGCATATGCTCCCTTCACACCTGTGAAGTACTTCCCAACCCCACAACTGCAAGAAACATGTTCCAGCATCATCCAAGCCCTGCCTGAAGCCAAATGCCTCCCAGAACAACCAGCACCATACCAGGGAGCAGCACAAGGCTGTTGGGCCCTGCACAGGACTTTCCCCCAGCAGGCCCCAAGGCCTGCATGCCCCAGTCCCAAAGCTGTCCCAGGTCTGAAGACACCTGGGACTCACACAGCTCCAAACTCCACATGAACTCTAGAGATGCTTCCAAAGGTGTTGTGCCCTGGTCCACACAGGAAGGGGACATGCCCCTAGCCAGCCCTGATCCTCTGGAGCTTACTAGGCCACCACTTCCTGCAGAGGCATGCATCTACCAAATTATGGCCCTAGTCCTAGTTTGAATACCTTCCACACCCAGGCAGGAGGGTGAAGGGCTTGATGAATGATGCCCCAGTAACATCGCAACCTTTCAAAAAAACCTCCCTGAGCAATTCCACCACAACAGAGCAGATACCTGTGGCAATGCCAGCGACAAGCAGTGTGAGCAATCTGGCAGTGCAGGTCTAGAGCCTGACATGGTGGTAGGCCGTGCTCAGCATAAATGCAGAGTCAGCTAGCAGTGTAGCAAAACAGTGCTGTGCCTGCAGCATGTAACTAAAACAAGACACTGGTAGCTATAAACATGGACAGTTATCTTGGGACAACAGGACATGCACCTGCATCAGCAACCTCGTTGTGTCATTAGTAGTTGTAATAGTGCAATGTGTGGTCACTCAGAGGGAACCAATGGAGCTATGCCAACAGGGCACTCCGAGTTTATATAAGTTCTAGCAGTTCCCTCGCTACGCACTTCTGCCTTTCCTGTCTCCTGTTTCTTCTACACTTTACTGTGCTATACTTGCACTACAGGCCTGCTCCATAGGCCTGCACCTCAGGCCTGCACCATCGGCCTGCAACACTGGAACAATAAAGGAACAATACTCGATCACATTGGTCAGTCGTATTGATTCCTATCTCCATCGTCTACAGATACCCAACCAATGAGAACCCTGAGGGGGTGGTACCATCTTGAACTTCCAATGAGCAGTGATGATAGGGAGGTGGGCTGGGCTAAGGAGCTGTGTGCACCCTCCTGGCCCAAAGGAAGTCATGCACAGGTGAGACTCTCCTGATGGGGCAACTGGAGGTTGGGGGGCAGCTCAGCTCAGCGTCCCAGAAGTGGTGATTACCAGCGATGGCTCTGCCCCATTGTGCTGCCCCACACCATAAAACATATTACTGGCACTGGCATCCCGATGGGGACAGGGTGCCGTGGATGGAGTTATGCACTTCACTCACAAGAGAAGTAACAATATATTTATTGATATAAAGCAGTGTTTCAACAAAGTTTGAAAGAGAAAATGTGACTTATAAAAAGATTTGATGGTGAGTTACACCAGATTGTTTACTGTGTAGAAGACAGAGTAAAACAACAGAATCACAGAATTGTCGGGGTTAGAAAGGACCTCAAGGATCATCTAGTTCCACCTCCCCTGCCATGGGCAGGGACAGTTTCCACTAGATCACGTTGCCCAGAGGCACATCCATTTTGGCCTTACAAACTTCCAGGGATGGGGATTCCACCATTTCGCTGGGCAACCTCTTCCAGTGTCTCACCACCCTCATGGTGAAGAATTTCTTCCTAATGTCTAATCTAAATATACCCTCTTCTAACTTGGATTCATCCTCCCTGGTCCTATCATTACCCAACATTCTAAAAAGTCCCTCCCCAGCTTTCTTGTAGGCCCCCTTCAGATACTGGAAAACCACAATAAGGTCTCCTCGGAGCCTTCTCTTCTCCAAACTGAGCAAACCCAACTCCCTCAGCCTGTCCTCATAAGAGAGGTGCTCCAGCCCTCTGATCATCCTCATGGTCCCTCTCTGGACACATTCCAGCATGTCCATATCTTTCTTGGAATAGGGGTTTATGTTAAAAAATTATGTGCACAACTAATCTTAATATAGAATAGAACAGAATAGAATTAACTAGGTTGGAAAAGACCTATCATCCAGCACTATCTGATCAACTAAACCATGGCACCAAGCACCCCGTCCAGTCTCTTCCTAAACACCTCCAGTGATGGTGACTCCACCACCTCCCTGGGCAGCCCATTCCAATGGGCAATCACTCTTTCTATGAAGAACATCTTCCTAATATCCAGCCTAAACCTTCCCTGGCACAGCTTGAGACTGTGTGCTCTTGTTCTGGTGCTGGCCACACAGGAGAAAAGAACAGCCCCCACCTGGCTACAACCTCCCTTCAGGTAGTTGTAGAGAGCAATAAGGTCTCCCCTGAGCCTCCACTTCTCCAGGCTAAGCAACCCCATCTTCCTCAGCCTCTCCTCGTAGGGCTTGTGCTCCAGACCCCTCACCAGCTTTGTTGCCCTTCTCTGGACACGTTCCAGCAAGTCAACATCCTTCCTAAACTGAGGGGCCCAGAACTGGTCACAGTACTCAAGGTGTGGCCTAATGTGGTAAAGGCACATTACGCCCGGATATTGAATCTTGTCCCAGCATGCGGACAAGTTCCCCCTCTTTCATGAGGGAAACAAAGGCCAAGGCATTAGCCAGGCGAGCACGGACCCCTGCACGCACCCAGTGCATGGGACACTCATGTTAATACTAAGTATGGGCATAATTCTAGCTTCACGCTTCCTATAGGCTGAAACCAGTTGTTTACAAGAGTGCCCATTGGTCAAATCCAGCCTCAAGGAACCTATAAGTATCACTCCAGTTGGTAAACAATTGTTGCAGTTTGAGCTGGCTGCCCCCCTGCAATGTTTACTTCCTGTATCCAGAAGTCCAGCCCAGAGGGGTGGACACAGGAAATTATGTAGTATTTCCTACCACAATTCTTTGCACCCACTATAAGATGCAGTGCCGAGTCTAGCACTTCTTCTTCTCTTCCTCCTCCGTCAGCCGGTAACTGGGGGAGATGTCTCCTGGCTTTGGGCCTGGCTAAGCCCGAGGCCATGGGGGGATGGGCAGTCTCAGACCTGGCCAGCTGAGACTAGCCTAGCAGTGGGAGGGGGAAGAAGGAACCCTGAGGGTTTTGGGTGTACCATCAGGTGGGGATGGGATCTCTCTGGGTCTGTTTTGGGGATTTTTTCTTTGTCACTGCGCTTTTGGTTTTCTGTAAATGTCCACTGCTTTCTATTTAAACTTTCCATCACTTTTGCAATCCATTTGTCTGAGTGTTTATTGTTGCCAGTGGTGAGGAAGGGGGCTGCCTCAACCCAGCACATCCCCTCTTTCACTTTGCTCTCTCTCCTTGCTCGCGAGACAAAGCTCATGCCATAGCCTCTGCCATTGAGCTCATTGCTATTGAATCTTTTCTCTCATACATGCAAGCAAACTGGAAGCCTCTGCACAGCAAGAAGCAGCCCGTATCCGGGCACGCCTGGTGAGCCTTAGCCCTGAGAGTCTTCCAGAGGAGGCACCTTTGCTGAGCCTGAGAAGCTCCAGCATCGTTACAGCCAGTCTCATCGACCAGGAGAGCCCACCATGCCTCCAGAGGACTGGACCCCCAAAGGTAAGATCTGCCCAACTGTCAGAGAGAAGGAACTTGGCCAAGTCCGGCAGTCCACACATCTGTGTAACCCCGCTATTGCAGGAGAGGAGCCGCCTCTCCTGCCGCTCCGTACTCTGTAAACCTCTGGCCTCTGCTGTGAAGGACAACAAAAAGTCCTTCTATAAATACATTAATAGCAAGAGGAAGGGCAGAGACAACCTCCACTCCTTGGTGGACACGGAGGGGAACGTTGTGATAAGGGATGAGGAAAAGGCAGAGATACTTAACACCTTCTTTGCCTCAATTTTTACTAGCAGGACAGAATGTCTTCCAGACAGCTGGCCTCCAGAGCTGGCAGAAGGAGCCAGGGAGCAGCATAGTTTTCCTCTGTTCCAAAATGGGGTAGTTGGTGATCTGCTCAGCCGCCTGGATCCCCACAAGTCCATGGGACCAGATGGGATCCATCCTAGGGTTCTGGGAGCTGTCAGAGGAGCTGGCCAAGCCGCTCTCCATCATTTTCAGCAGTCCTGGCTCACTGGCGAGGTCCCAGAGGACTGGAAGCTGGCCAACGTGGTGCCCATCCATAGAAGGGCCGGTTGGATGAGCCAGGGAATTACAGGCCTGTCAGCCTGACCTCAGTGCCAGGCAAGATCATGGAACAGGTCATCCTGAGTGCATTAACACAGCACTTAGAGGATGGCCAAGGGATCAGGCTCAGCCAACATGGATTTAGGAAGGGCAGGTCCTGCCTGACCAACCTGATCTCCTATGATCAGGTGACCCGCCTGGTGGATGTGGGGAGGCCTGTGGATGTAGTTTACCTGGACCTCAGCAAGGCCTTTGACACCGTCCCCCATAGCAAACTCCTGGCCAAGCTGTCAGCCCATGGCTTGGACAGCAGCACTCTGAGCTGGGTTAGGAACTGGCTGGATGGCCGAGCCCAGAGAGTGGTGGTGAATGGTGTCACATCAGGCTGGCGGCCAGTCAGTAGTGGTGTCCCCCAGGGATCAGTGCTGGGCCCCATCCTCTTTAACATCTTTGTTGATGATCTGGATGAGGGCATTGAGTCTATCATCAGTAAATTTGCTGATGACACCAAGCTGGGGACAGGAGTTGATCTGCTAGAGGGTTGAGAGGCTTTGCAGAGAGACCTCGACAGGCTGGACAGATGGGCAGAGTCCAACGGCATGAGATTTAATGCATCCAAGTGCCGGGTTCTGCACATTGGGCCAACAACCCCATGCAGTGCTACAGGCTGGGGTCAGAGTGGCTGGAGAGCAGCCAGGCAGAGAGGGACCTGGGGGTACTGGTTGATGGTAGGCTGAACATGAGCCTGCAGTGTGCCCAGGCAGCCAAGAGGGCCAATGGCATCCTGGCCTGCATTAAGAACAGTGTGGCCAGCAGGAGCAGGGAGGTCATTCTGCCCCTGTACACTGCACTGGTTAGGCCACACCTCGAGTACTGTGTCCAGTTCTGGGCCCCTCAGTTTAGGAAGGATGTTGACTTGCTGGAACGAGTCCAGAGAAGGGCAACGAAGTTAGTGAGGGGCTTGGAACACAAGCCCTATGAGGAGAGACTGAGGGAGCTGGGGCTGCTTAGCCGGGAGGGGAGGAGACTCAGGGGTGACCTCATTACTCTCTACAACTACCTGAAGGGGGGTTGCAAACAGGCAGAGGTTGGTCTCTTCTCCCAGGCAGCCAGCACCAGAACAAGAGGACACAGTCTCAGGCTGCGCCAGGGGAAGTTCAGGCTGGAGGTCAGGAGGAAGTTTTACACGGAGAGAGTGATTGCCCATTGGAATGGGCTCCCTGGGGAGGTGGTGGAGTCGCCGTCACTGGAGGTGTTCAGGAGGAGACTTGACAGGGTGCTTGGTTACATGGGTTAGTTGATTGGGTGGTGTTGGGTGATAGGTTGGACGTGATGATCTTGAAGGTCTCTTCCAACCTGGTCTATTCTATTCTATTCTATTCTATTCTATTCTATTCTATTCTATTCTATTCTATTCTATTCTATCTTTAAGGCCTTTTCAAACCTTGTTGATTCTATGATTCTATTCTCTGATTTTATGATTCTATAATAACAATGAAAATAATAATAATTAATAATAATAATAATAATAATAATAATAATAAAACCAGGTTGGAAGAGACTTTCAATGCAGGAATGCAATTTGAATTAGTGAAAATAGTTAGATGTTAAAGTAACTTAGCTCAGTAGAAGTGCCAGTCAGTTCTTCCATAAATCCAGTCTTATGCATACAGGTCTCCTCTCACAACATATAAGAAGGAAGTGAAGGAAACTGGAAGATGAAGATTACACAAAGAACAAAAATCCTTAAAAGTTCCATTGCCAAGTTGCTCCTGAAAATCCTCCATAATCTTGAGTCTCAGAGCTATAAATCAACCAGATCTTTAGCTGAAGCCCCTAGTTACCACCTCTTTTATGGATATTTTCAGAAGACATTCACAAAATACCTAAACACCTTTCAGGGTAAAACATTTTGCCATCTAAAAGTCAGTAGCCGCATTGATTCTCCCTGACTGCTTTTTTTGGGTGAGTTTTTTTTTTTTGTAACTTGATTACAAAATAGTCTAGCTGCTCTGCCAAGTGGAAGAAAGAAAAACCATTACTGAAATGTCACTCTGACCCCCATTCAAAGAATCAACGACTTTTCAAAGAATCAGGTCTTGAAGGAAACCCAAAGATGATCAGCCTTTGATTAATGCAGTTTATTTCCTCCTCTTGAAAGAGCTGGAGCCCTAGCAGAGGTAATGGACTGCTTCTGTTGCTGTGCATCTGCAACATCCAGTAGGTTTGAGAGGAATACTGTCAGTACAAATGAACTGGCACAAAAGCTCTGTCAGACAATTCAACGTTCTGATCTCTTTTTATACATGACTGAGATATGAACGGACAGCAGGGAGAAGGTAGATGGTCCACACACAGTCCTGCGGTGTCACAGCTGTGATATAGGCTGGGAGTTATTTGATATATTTATAGAATTCAGCATAGAGCACTTTGCCAAAGTATGAGAACTTAATGGCTTGTATGGATTCAGTTGTAGGTATATATTTTTAGCCCACTGGAAAAAAAAATATATGGATAAAAATATCTTTTATTTTTAAATTAAAGGATTTAAACAAAACAGATCTCTCCTCCAGCATTCTGGAATTAAATTCAGAACAGCCTGAATTTAGGGTTTTATTACCAGATTTGTTCTTTTACTTTGTACTGGAGAAAAATTAGCAGAGGCTTTCATAGCTGTCTATTGTTCACCTCCTAACATTTGTTACCTCACAGTGCAGGTAGTCAGATTAATTGCTGCTTCTAACAACTTTTACATTCTTGCCTTAATTTTATGTTTCTTAGGTGATGGTTAGTTTAAAAATGTGATTGAATGTCTATTGTAATAGACTTCTGGGCTTCTTTGTTCCATGTGATCACATTCAGAGTAGAGAGACTATAAGAGATACCTATTTGCTTTGATTTATATGGTGGTGTGAATGTTACTTAATGTCACCCTTTAATTCTCTCCAAAGTAATCTGTGTATAGTGGCACTCTTAAATAAGACATAACCTTCAATATTCTGAAGCTTATATAGGGAAAAAAAGAACCAACAAGTAATAGGAAAGGAAATTAAATGACTGTTGGTCCATAAAGTGTAAATAAAATGTTACAAAACCCCCATAAATTAAGCACATAATCCCACAAAAATGTAGTTTGACATAATTAATACCAAGATGTTAATTAGATGTTAATTAGCACTCCTTTGAGTTCAGGTTATTGTAAAATATATAAAAAGACATTGGAGTATCTTGTGGATGTTTTGGGGGTATAAGCAGATAACTCAGTAGTTAAATAGTCAAAAGACTCTTTAAGGACCGTGCACGCTCTTGGTGATTTCTTGGTCTGTGGAGAGCCATCCAAGATCTCCAGTATCACTTGCTTCATCAGCTTTGCAGGCAGTGACATCTCACTGTAGTTCATAGAGATTTATGCTGCTGAGCCACCGGGGAGGGACTTTTTAGGGTGTTGGGTAGTGACAGGACTAGGGGGAATGGGTTCCAGACAGAGGAGGAGAGATTTCGATTAGACATTAGGAAGAAATTCTTCCCCATGAGGGTGGTGAGACACTGGAACAGGTTGCCCAGAGAGGTGGTGGAAGACTCATCCCTGGATATTTTTTAGGCCAGGCTGGATGTGGCTCTGAGCAACCTGCTCCAGTGTGAGGTGTCCCTGCCCATGGCAGGGGGGTTGGAACTAGATGATCCTTGTGGTCCCTTCCAACCCTGACTGATACTATACTATGAAATCCAGAGCACTGTCCGTGCACCAAAGCCGGGACCGCTCTGTGGGGGACGGTGTCAAAGGCCTTGCTGAAGTCCAGGTAGACCACATCCACAGGCCTCCCCTCATCCACCAGGTGGGTCACCTGATCATAGAAGGAGATCAGGTTGGTCAGGCAGGACCTGCCCTTCCTAAATCCATGTTGGCTGGACCTGAGCCCTTGGCCGTCTTTCAGGTGCGCAGTTATTGCCGCCAGGATAATCTGCTCCATCACTTTCCCTGGCACTGAGGTCAGGCTGACTGGCCTGTAGTTTCCAGGTTCCTCTATCCGACCCTTCTTGTGGATGGGGACCACATTGGCCAGTTTCACCGGTGAGCCAGGACTGGAGGAAAATGATGGAGAGCGGCGTGGCCAGCTCATCTGCCAGTTCTCTCAGCACCCTAGGATGGATCCCATCCGGCCCCATGGATTTGTGAGTGTCCAAGTGGCTCAGCAGGTCCGGAACTAATTCCTTATTTTGAAGCTAGCATGAGGCAGTATGGTATGAATAGCAGCAGACTAAAATTCAACCCATGACATTTATGTATGGAAAATGGTCCATTGCTAATGGTTGATGTTCACAATGGAGACAGAGGAGTCCTATAAAACTTTATTTGAATACAGGGAGTCTCCACTGTGCAAAATCCCTGTGGGGCCTCTCAGATTGCTGGAAGACACAGTTTACCTTTTATCTTAAACTCCTGGATGCAAATTTTCCTCTCCCTTTCCCCGTTGACTGAGGTACTTGGAATTTAGCAATTTCCCAATCTGCTTATTACAAGTTCCCCCTTTACATGTACCCCTTCATCATACGTTGTATGTTCATTTAAATTAGGTTCTTCATCTCTCTGGGCAGAGAAGGTAATATTCAGTTGCCTATTAAGCCTGTACTCTGTCCTAAAAGTTCAGAGGTTCAGGCTGTGTTCAGTTTCTGCTATCTGTGGAGGATCACGGGATATCAGGGGTTGGAAGGGACTCAAAGAGATCATCAAGTTCAACCCCCTCTGCCAGAGCAGGACCATGCAATCTAGCTCAGGTCACAGAGGAATGCATCTGTGGTAGTTTAGGCTGGGTGCCTTCTGCTGCTACCACATAAGATACACCTTTGGTGCCCCGTGTGTCAAGTCCAGTGGGTGGACACAGGAAGCTGCGTATTTCATTCCCATAATGTCCGGCTCCCTATCAGGTGACCCACCTGGTGGATGTGGGGAGGCCTGTGGATGTAGTCTACCTGGACTTCAGCAAGGCCTTTGTGGTGGGTTGAGAGAGAAAGCCTAGCTCTCCCTCCCCCAGAAAGAAAAGAAAAAGAAACCACAGCTAGCTCAGTCAGAGAAGCAAAAGGAATACTATATTTACAAGCAAAAATTAAATGCAGGTTATATATATACACAATATACAGTATTTACAATATATATACTGAAATATACAGCAAAGAAAAAAATACAGGAATGAAACTCCCTCCACTGGCCAGAGGAGGGTTCCCCCTCTGTACCCCCCCCTCGCCCCCTATCTCCCTTTTTGCCCAAATAGGGCTAAAGAGAGAGAAAAGGTAATTAATAAGGATGAAATTTTGTTAGGCCTCACAGTGCATGCAGTATTAGTGCTTATCTGGCATCCAAGGTCAAACTCCGGTTGCTCAGAAGTAGACAGGCTGGAAAAGCAGTACAGAGAGAAACTGAGAAAAAATTCCAACTCAACTCAAACTTAAAGTTGCATTCTACCAATCTACCAATGAAATTCGCTTAGAATATCTGATTGGTTTTGTTATTATTCCAAAACATTCAGCCAAAGTGTTCCAGCACTGTCTCTTTCTTAAAGGCACAGCCTAAAACGGTCACAATCCACCCCTTCTAAGCAATTTCATTGGCTGTTCGTACTGTCCATCCAATCCAAGACAATATTTACAGTTTGAAAGTAAAGTTCATAGTCCATTCCGGCTATGCTCAGATGCAGACAATTCAAAAGTCCAAGAAAATCAGGAAACAAGAAAAATGGAAAACAGTTTGTCTCTTCACAGAAAAAGCAAAGAAAAGGAAACAGGGACTCTCAGTTGACTCAGGGCTTTCAGGGTTCTCAGGGTTCGTGCACCGTAGATTCCTCGAAGATCCTTCCTTTGGACGTGATGTAGCTGTATAACAGTTTGAAATTAAACTCTTTTAGCTAAAGTTAAATTTCTTTGTGGAATACACAGAATTTCACCATTTTCTAGCATTACCCAGTAAGTGTGACCCGGACCTTCAGCTGAAACCACCCCTTGGACAGGTTTAGCCTCTCCTGAGGGAGAAAATACCCAAACAGTTTTACCTAACAGATTAATTTCTCTAAAAACAGGAACTCTATCACCTTCTACTTTCTGTAGCAAATCTGAATGTGCAGGTCCAGCTCGGTTCACTAAACCTCTACTATTTACCAGCCAGGTTGCTTGAGATAAATGTTTTACCCAGTTTTTCCAAGATCCAACCCCCATGGCTCCAAGAGTGGTATTCAGCAAACTGTTGTAGCGTTCAATCTTCCCTGCAGCTGGGGCATAGTAGGGAATATCCACTCAATACCGTGCTCTTTGGCCCAGTTCTTTACAAGGTTGTTCTTGAAATGAGTTCCGTTGTCTGACTCAATCCTCTCTGGAGTTCCGTGTCTCCACAGGATCTGTCTCTCCAGACCGAGAATGGTGTTGCGTACAGTTGCATGTGGAACTGGAGAAGTTTCCAACCATCCAGTGTTTGCCTCTACCATAGTAAGCACGTATTGCTTACCAGAACGAGAACGTGGTAGAGTGATGTAGTCAATCTGCCAAGCTTCACCATACTTGTACTTGGACCATCTGTCACCATACCACAAGGGCTTAATTCGCTTTGCCTGCTTAATAGCAGCACAAATGTCACAGTCATGGATGACTTGTGTGATAGCATCCATGGAAATGTCTATGGATCTGTCACGAGCCCATTGGCATGTTGCATCTCTGCCTTGATGTCCTGACGAATCGTGAGCCCACCGAGCTAAGAATATCTCACCTCGGTGTTTCCAGATCAAGATTAGAGTCCATGTCTACTTGAGAAACTCTTGCAGCTAGATCTGCCTGATGGTTGTGTTGCTGTTCCTCAGTAGCTTTGCTCTTAGGAATGTGAGCATCGATGTGTCTCACTTTCACTGGAAGTCTCTCGATTCGATCAGCAATGTCCTGCCATGGGTTGGCTGCCCAAATGGGTTTTCCTTTCCTCTGCCAACCACTCTTCTTCCAGTTCTTTAGCCAACCCCATAGAGCATTGGCTACCATCCATGAGTCGGTGTAGAGATAAAGCTTTGGCCATCTCTCACGTTCAGCTTCGTCGAGAGCTAGCTGGACAGCTTTTACCTCTGCGAACTGACTGGATTCTCCTTCTCCATCCTTTGCCTCTGCAACTCGGCGTGTTGGACTCCACACTGCAGACTTCCACCTTCGCTTGTTTCCAACAAGACGACAGGAACCGTCTGTGAACAAAGCATATTTCTTTTAATCATCAGAAAGGTCATTGAAAGGAGGAGCTTCCTCAGCACGAGTTACTTTCTCCTCTGGAGGTTTAACACAGTTGGTACCTTCAGGCCAACTTGAGATCACCTCCACTAGACCAGGTCTTTCAAGATTTCCCATTCGAGCTCTCTGTGTTATCAGAGCCATCCACTTGGACCAGGTTGAGTCTGTGGCATGATGTGGTGTGGAGCCTTTGCCTTTGAACATACAATTCAAAAGTGGTAATCTGGGAGCTAAGAGATGTTGTGATTCAGTTCCAATCACTTCAGAAGATGCTTTCACTCCTTCATAGGTGTGGTGGGTTGGAAGGGGTAAGGCTAAGAAGCCTCTTCCCTCCCCCCTGTAAGGTAAAAGGGAAAGAAAAATTGAAGGGAAAGGAAAAAAAACTCACCAGCTGAATTAGCAAAGCAGTGGAGCTATATTTACAAAGCAGTGTAGGGTTTTGCAGGGGAATATTTACAAATTTACAATATCTACAATATATACAAAGATATACAACAGAGTCACACAGAAATGAGAGTAAGCCCCCTCGGCCGAGGGGATTCCCCACCTCTGCTCTCCCCTCTCTTCCCCCCTTTCCCCAGAATAGTTCGGAAAAGAGGGAGAAAGAGAAAAGAAAGAAGTTAAAAGCAGTTTGTGTTAATTAGAAGGGAGTTGATACCGGACTCCTATCAAGCCTTCAAGGCCGAAGTCTTGGCAGAAAGCCCAGCAGAGGAAGAGATGCTGCACGGAGAAAAGGCGGAAGCAAGACTGAAGATAAAGTTCCCGGAGTGCCCAGGATATTTTCTCCTGCACTCCCAGTTCAGAAGGTGCTTCCTCCCACCTAACCAATGAACATTAGTTTAGACTCTTCCTTCCGTTTACCAACTTCCGTCCACCATATTCCCTTTCTTAAGGGGACAGCGTCAACCGGGCACAATCCACCCCTTCTAAACAATTTTCATTGGCTGTTTATACTGTCCATCCAATCCAAGATGATATTTACAGTTCGTGAATAGAGTTCATAGTCCATTCCGGCTATGCTCAGATGTGGATGATTCAAAAGTCCAAGAAAATCAGAAAGTGAGAAAAATGGAAAACAGTTCATTTCTTCACCGACGAAGCGAAGAAAAGGGAAACAGGGAAATCTCAGGGTCTCTTAGTTGACTCAGGGCTCCCAGGGATCTCAGGGTTCGTGCACCGTAGATTTCGTTGATTCTTCTTTTTGGGCGCGATGTAGCTGTACAGCAGTTCGAAGTTAACCTCTTTCAGCTAAAGTTAAATTTCTTTGTGGAATACACTGAATTTCACCATTCTCTTGCATTACCCAATAAGTGTGACCCGGACCTTCAGCTGAAACCACCCCTCGGACAGGTCTAGCCTCTCCTGAGGGTGAAAATACCCAAACAGTTTTACCTAACAGATTCTTTTCTCTAACAACAGGAACTCTATCACCTTCCACTTTCCGTAGCAAATCTGAATGTGCAGGTCCAGCTCGGTTCACTGAACTTCTACTATTTACCAGCCAGGTTGCTTGTGCTAAATGTTTTTCCCAGTTTTTCAAAGATCCACCCCCCATGGCTTTAAGAGTGGTCTTCAACAAACCGTTGTAGCGTTCAATCTTTCCTGAAGCTGGTGCATAGTAGGGAATGTGGAATATCCACTCAATACCGTGCTCTTTGGCCCAGTTCTTTACAAGGTTGTTCTTGAAATGAGTTCCGTTGTCTGACTCAATCCTCTCTGGAGTTCCGTGTCTCCACAGGATTTGTCTCTCCAGACCGAGAATGGTGTTGCGTGCAGTTGCATGTGGAACTGGAGAAGTTTCCAACCATCCAGTGTTTGCCTCTACCATAGTAAGCACGTATTGCTTACCAGAACGAGAACGTGGTAGAGTGATGTAGTCAATCTGCCAAGCTTCACCATACTTGTACTTGGACCATCGGTCACCATACCGCAAGGGCTTAAGTCGTTTTGCCTGCTTAATAGCAGCACAAATGTCACAGTCATGGATGACTTGTGTGATAGCATCCATGGAAATGTCTATGGATCTGTCATGAGCCCATTGGTGTGTTGCATCTCTGCCTTGATGTCCTGACGAATCGTGAGCCCACCGAGCTAAGAATATCTCACCTCGGTGTTTCCAGTCGAGATCAAGATTAGAGTCCATGTCTACTTGAGAAACTCTTGCAGCTAGATCTGCCTGATGGTTGTGTTGCTGTTCCTCAGTAGCTTTGCTCTTAGGAAGGTGAGCATCGATGTGTCTCACTTTCACTGGAATCCTCTCGATTCGATCAGCAATGTCCTGCCATAGGTTGGCTGCCCAAATGGGTTTTCCTTTCCTCTGCCAACCACTCTTCTTCCAGTTCTTTAGCCAACCCCATAGAGCATTGGCTACCATCCATGAGTCGGTGTAGAGATAAAGGTTTGGCCATCTCTCACGTTCAGCTACGTCGAGAGCTAGCTGGACAGCTTTTACCTCTGCGAACTGACTGGATTCTCCTTCTCCATCTTTCGCCTCTGCAACTCGGCATGTTGGACTCCACACTGCAGACTTCCACCTTCGCTTGTTTCCAACAAGACGACAGGAACCGTCTGTGAACAAAGCATATTTCTTTTCATCATCAGACAGGTCATTGTAAGGAGGAGCTTCCTCAGCACGAGTTACTTTCTCCTCTGGAGGTTTAGCACAGTTGGTACCTTCAGGCCAACTTGAGATCACCTCCACTAGACCAGGTCTTTCAAGATTTCCCATTCGAGCTCTCTGTGTTATCAGAGCCATCCACTTAGACCATGTGGAGTCTGTGGCATGATGTGGTGTGGAACCTTTGCCTCTGAACATCCAATTCAAAACTGGTAATCTGGGAGCTAGAAGAAGTTGTGATTCAGTTCCAATCACTTCAGAAGATGCTTTCACTCCTTCATAGGCAGCTAAAATTTCTTTCTCTGTTGGAGTATAATTAGCCTCTGAACCTCTGTAACCTCGACTCCAGAAACCAAGAGGTCGTCCACGTGTCTCACCTGGAGCTTTTGCCACAAGCACCAGGTTGGACCATTGTCACTTGCAGCCGTGTACAAAATGTTCTTAATGTCTGGACCATCTCGGACAGGTCCCAGACCCATTGGTTGAACTACCTCTTGCTTTATCTGGTCAAAGGCTGCTTGTTGTTCAGGTCCCCAGTGGAAATGGTTTCTCTTTCGAGTCACATCATACAGAGGTTTCACAATCTGACTGTATCCAGGAATGTGCAGTCTCCAAAATCCCACTATCCCCAAGAAACGTAAGGTCTCTTGCTTGTTTGTGGGACTTGCCATGGTAGAGACTCTATTTACCACATCCACTGGAATGTGTCGGCGTCCATCCTGCCACCGCACTCCCAGAAACTGAATCTCTGTGGTAGGCCCTTTCACCTTGTCTCTCTTGATGGCAAAACCTGCATTCAGAAGAATGTCAAAGATTTTGTTACCTTTCTCAAAGACTTCCTCAGCAGTTTTACCCCAGACAATGATGTCATCGATGAACTGGATGTGTTCTGGAGCACCGCCTTTCTCCAGAGCATCGTGGATCACTGCATGACAGATGCTTGAGCTGTGGATCCAGCCCATTGGCAGCCTGTTGAAAGTGTACTGGATTCCTCTCCAGGTGAAAGCAAACTGAGGCCTGCATCCCTCTGCTATGGGAATAGAGAAAAATGCATTAGCAATGTCTATGGTAGCATACCATTTGGCCTCTTTGGATTCCAGCTCATACTGTAGCTCCATCATGTCTGGTACTGCTGCACTCATAGGTGGTGTCACTTCATTTAGGGCTCGGTAGTCTACTGTCAGACGCCAGTCTCCATTCTGCTTTCGCACAGGCCACACTGGACTGTTGAAAGGTGAATGTGTTTTGCTGACGACTTTCTGACTCTCCAACTGACGAATCAGATTCTGAATGGGCAACAAAGAGTCACGGTTGGTTCTGTATTGTCTGTGATGCACAGTCTGAGAAGCAACCGGCAATTTAATGTCCTGTATCTTATGTTGTCCCACAACTGCAGATTCATCAGAAAGCTCAGGTCTGGCAGGTAGCTTCAATTTTTGTCCATCAATTTCTATTGAAGCTACTCCAAAAGCCCATTTGTAACCTCTAGGGTCTTTGAAACGCCCTTCTCTCAGAAAATCAATTCCCAAAATACAAGGTGCATCAGGTCCGGTCACAACTGTATGCTTCCTCCATTGTTTACCAGTTAAACTTATATTAACCTCCACCTTACTTAACTCTTGAGATCCACCAGTGACTCCCAGAATAGTTATAGACTCTGATCCCTGATAATTTGATGGTATTATGGTGCACTGAGCTCCTGTGTCAACCAAGGCCCTGTACTTCCGAAATTCTGAAGTGCCAGGCCACTGGATGTACACATCCCAATAGATTCTATTATCTCTGTTATCCCTCTCCTCCCCCTGGCGGGAGGCAGGGCACCCCTAGTTATGGGGAACATGCGCACATGTGCATTGCACATAGTTTGCAGGGTTATAACTTTGCATGTTATAACTGGAGCCACTGTTGGAGCCATAAGAGTCGTTCTGGGGAATTGTGGAAGTAACAGCTACCCTTCTGGTATTGCTACCTCGGGTTCTGCCACTTTGCAATTCCCTCAGTCTCCTGAAAAGATTAGAAGTTGGTTGGCCATCCCAGCGGTTCATGTTCTCACCAAACTGATCACGCAGAGTTATCCAAATAGTTCTACGTGATTGCCTTGGTGGTCTGTTGACCAGATTCGTCAGGTGAGTTGTTACACACTCCTTAGCGGATTCCGACTTCCATGGCCACCGTCCTGCTTTGATCTCACTAGGTTAGCTAGATCTTTAAAACAAACCACCTCTTCCTCCTGAGCAGGATCTCTTAGAGTAGAGGGCCCCTCACCAGGATCAGTCTCCAGCTCCTCTTCTTCTCCATCTTTGGCCTTTGCACCTCTAGTCTTTAAAGGAGCCACCTTAACTGGAGCTGTGTTTGAATTTACAGCCACCTTAATGGAAGCTGACAGATCCTGAGATAAATCAGCTGCTGGGGCAGTGACTTCCGGTCCCACCGAGGGAGTAGGCGGAAGTGACGTTGCTCCGTTAATGGCCGACGGAGAAGAAGAAGAAGGAGAAGGAGTGGGAGCCATGTTGATACCAGCTGCCGCCTTTGGCAGCTTGCTAGAATCAGCAAAGTCATTTAGAGCTGCTTTACCAATTAACTTTTTAGCCTTCTTTTTGACTGACACAGGTTCTCCACAGTCCTCATCACTAGATGACTCTGGGACTGATCTCGAGCTACGGCGTTTTCTTTTTGATCTAGTTTTAATAACAAAACAAGCTCTGGACACCTTCCTCTCTCGCCACAGAGAGAACAGTAAATATGCAATCACCATCACCAGCAACAGATTTATACACATCACATAAATCACCTTTGGGTCCCAGGCATCACCTAAAGTTACTCTCTCCTCAGGCGGAATCTTAAAACCCTTTATCTGAATTGGGAGAGTGGTGGAGGTAACATTCCTGTATCTCACTGGCCATAATAAATTAATACATTTTCCATACCATAATTTAACTCTATACATAACCCACATATAAATTGTCCGCACCAAATATTTACCCAAGTAATCCAAAAGCAAACCCAAACAATATCTGTAAACCAGAGCCCCAAAAATTGAAAAGAACAATCGCTCCACAAACCACAAGACCTTCATGTTTGCTAATTCAGCCGGAAAACACTAAATCAATCAGGTAATAAATTAAACTAATTATCTGCCCCACGTTGGGCGCCAATAAAAAAAAATGTGGTGGGTTGGAAGGGGTAAGGCTAAGAAGCCTCTTCCCTCCCCCCTGTAAGGTAAAAGGGAAAAGAAAAATTGAAGGGAAAGGAAAAAAAACTCACCAGCTGAATTAGCAAAGCAGTGGAGCTATATTTACAAAGCAGTGTAGGGTTTTGCAGGGGAATATTTACAAATTTACAATATCTACAATATATACAAAGATATACAACAGAGTCACACAGAAATGAGAGTAACCCCCCTCGGCCGAGGGGGTTCCCCACCTCCGCTCTCCCCTCTCTTCCCCCCTTTCCCCAGAATAGTTCGGAAAAGAGGGAGAAAGAGAAAAGAAAGAAGTTAAAAGCAGTTTGTGTTAATTAGAAGGGAGTTGATACCGGACTCCTATCAAGCCTTCAAGGCCGAAGTCTTGGCAGAAAGCCCAGCAGAGGAAGAGATGCTGCACGGAGAAAAGGCGGAAGCAAGACTGAAGATAAAGTTCCCGGAGTGCCCAGGATATTTTCTCCTGCACTCCCAGTTCAGAAGGTGCTTCCTCCCACCTAACCAATGAAAATTAGTTTAGACTCTTCCTTCCGTTTACCAACTTCCGTCCACCATATTCCCTTTCTTAAGGGGACAGCGTCAACCGGGCACAATAGGTAGCTAGAATTTCTTTCTCTGTTGGAGTATAATCAGCCGCTGAACCTCTGTAACCTCGACTCCAGAAACCAAGAGGTCATCCACGTGTCTCACCTGGAGCTCTTTGCCACAAGCACCAGGTTGGACCATTGTCACTTGCAGCCGTGTACAAAAAGTTCTTCATGTCTGGACCATCTCGGACAGGTCCCAGACCCACTGCTTGAACTACCTCTTGCTTTATCTGTTCAAAAGATGCTTGTTGTTCAGGTCCTCACTGGAAACTGTTTCTCTTTCAAGTCACATCATACAGAGGTTTCACAATCTGACTATATCCAGGAATGTGCAGTCTCCAAAATCCCACTATCCCCAAGAAACGTAGGGTCTCTTGCTTGTTTGTGGATTTGCCGTGGTGGAGACTCTATTTACCACATCCACTGGAATGTGACGACGTCCATCCTGCCACCGCACTCCCAGAAACTGAATCTCTGTGGTAGGTCCTTTCACCTTGTCTCGCTTGATGGCAAAACCTGCATTCAGAAGAATGTCAATGATTTTGTTACCTTTCTCAAAGACTTCTTCAGCAGTTTTACCCCAGACGATGATATCATCGATGAACTGGATGTGTTCTGGAGCACCGCCTTTCTCCAGAGCATCGTGGATCACTGCATGACAGATGCTTGAGCTGTGGATCCAGCCCATTGGCAGCCTGTTGAAAGTGTACTGGATTCCTCTCCAGGTGAAAGCAAACTGAGGCCTGCATCCCTCTGCTATGGGAATAGAGAAAAATGCATTAGCAAAGTCTATGGTAGCATACTATTTGGCCTCTTTGGATTCCAGCTCATACTGTAGCTCCATCATGTCTGGTACTGCTGCACTCATAGGTGGTGTCACTTCATTCAGGGCTCGGTAGTCTACCGTCAGACGTCAGTCTCCATTCTGCTTCCACACAGGCCACACTGGACTGTTGAAAGGTGAATGAGTTTCGCTGACCACTTTCTGACTCTCCAACTGACGAATCAGATTCTGAATGGTCTACAAAGAGTCAGGGTTGGTTCTGTATTGTCTGTGATGTACAGTCTGAGAAGCAACCGGCAATTTAATGTCCTGTATATTGTGTCGTCCCAGAACTGCGAATTCATCAGAAAGCTCAGGTCTAGCAGACAGCTTTAGTTTTTGTCCATCAATTTCTACAGAAGCTACTCCAAATGCCCATTTGTAACATCTAGGGTCTTTGAAACGCCCTTCTCTCAGAAAATCAATTCCCAAAATACAAGGTCCGTCAGGTCCGGTCGCAACTGTATGCTTCCTCCATTGTCTACCTAATGGGGCAACGGAGATTGGAATCAATACGGCTGACCAATGTGATCGAGTATTGTTCCTTTATTGTTCCAGTGTTGCAGGCCTATGGTGCTGGCCTGAGGTGCAGGCCTATGGAGCACGCCTGTAGTGCAAGTATAGCACAGTAAAGTGTAGAAGAAGAGGAGACAGGAAGGGCAGAAGTGCGTAGCAAGGCAACTGCTAGAACTTATATAAACTCGGAGTGCCCTGTTGGCATAGCTCCATTGGTTCCCTATGAGTGACCACACATTGCACTATTACAGATTATTGGTCCAACTACTAATGACACAACGAGGTTGTTGATGCAGGTACATGACCTGTTGTCCCAAGATAACTGACTGTCGCAGGGCTGGAAGGGTAAGGCCAAGTAGCCTCCTCCCTTCCCCCTGTAAAGTAAAGGGAAAGAAAAACTGAAGGGAAAGAAAAAAAAACTCACAGCTGAATTAGCAAAGCAGTGGAGCTGTATATTTACAAAGCAATGTAGGATATGCAGGGGAATATGTTCAGATTTACAATATTTACAATATATACAAAGATATACAATAGAGTAGCACAGAAATGAGAGTTTCCCCCTCTGCTGACGGGGATTTCCCACCTCCACTCTCCCCTCTTTCCCCCTTTCCCCAGAGTGGGATAGAAAGAGAAAGAAAAGAGAGAAAAAAGGTTAGAAGCACTTGTGTTAATTGGAAAGCAGTTAATACAGGCCTGGTAGCTTATCGGTTTTCAAGGCCGAAGCCTTGGCAGAAAGCCCAGGAGCTGCAAGCTGCTGCCCGAAGGAGAGGCGGAAGCAAGACTGAAGAAAAGTGCTGGAAAGCCCAGTATACCTTCCTGCACTCCCAGTTCAGAAGGTGCTTCCTCCCACTTCACCAATGAAATTAGTTTAGATTCTTCTTTCGTTTACCAACATCCGTCCACCATATTCCCTTTCTTAAAGGCACAGCCTCAAACGGTCACAGTCCACCCCTTCTAAACAATTTCAATGGCTGTTCACACTGTCCATCCATTCCACAACGACATTTACAGTTCGAGAGTAAAGTTCATTCCGGCTATGCTCAGATGTCGATGATTCAGAAGTCCAAGAAAATCAGAAAATGAGAAAAATGGAAAACAGTTTGTTTCCTCGCCGATGAAGCAAAGAAAAGGGAAACAGGGATTCTCAGGGTCTCTTAGTTGACTCAGGGCTCTCAGGGATCTCAGGGTTCGTGCACCGTAGATTCCTCGTAGATTCTTCCTCTGGACGCGATGTAGCTATGCAGCAGTTCGAAATTAACCTCTTTCAGCTAAAGTTAAATTTCTTTGTGGAATACACTGAATTTCACCATTCTCCTGCATTACCCAATAAGTGTGACCCAGACCTTCAGCTGAAACCACCCCTCGGACTGACTTAGTCTCCCCTGAGGGTGAAAATACCCCAACAGTTTTACCTAACAGATTCTTTTCTCTAACAACAGGAACTCTATCACCTTCTACTTTCTGTAGCAGATCTGAATGTGCAGGTCCTGCTCGGTTCACTGAACTTCTACTATTTACCAGCCAGGTTGCTTGTGCTAAATGTTTTTCCCAGTTTTTCAAAGATCCACCCCCCATGGCTTTAAGAGTGGTCTTCAACAAACCGTTGTAGCGTTCAATCTTCCCTGCAGCTGGTGCATAGTAGGGAATGTGGAATATCCACTCAATACCGTGCTCTTTTGCCCAGTTCTTTACAAGGTTGTTCTTGAAATGAGTTCCGTTGTCTGACTCAATCCTCTCTGGAGTTCCGTGTCTCCACAGGATTTGTCTCTCCAGACCGAGAATGGTGTTGCGTGCAGTTGCATGTGGAACTGGATAAGTTTCCAACCATCCAGTGTTTGCCTCTACCATAGTAAGCACGTATTGCTTACCAGAACGAGAACATGGTAGAGTGATGTAGTCAATCTGCCAAGCTTCACCATACTTGTACTTGGACCATCTGTCACCATACCACAAGGGCTTAAGTCGTTTTGCCTGCTTAATAGCAGCACAAATGTTACAGTGATAGCATCCATGGAAATGTCTATGGATCTGTCACGAGCCCATTGGTATGTGTGACCAGTTGACGTTGCCCCCTTAAGAAAGGGAATATGGTGGACGGAAGTTGGTAAACGGAAAGAATAATCTAAACTAATTTCATTGGTGAAGTGGGAGGAAGCACCTTCTGAACTGGGAGTGCAGGAGAAAGTATCCTGGGCACTCCGGAACTTTATCTTCAGTCTTGCTTCCGCCTCTTCTTCGTGCAGTAGTTCTCTCTGTGCTGGGCTTTCTGCCAAGACTTCGGCCTTGAAACCGATAATCTACCAGGCCTGTATTAACTCCCTTCCAATTAACACAAACTGCTTCTAACATTTTTTTTCTTCTCTCTTTTCTTTCTCTTTCTATCCCACTCTGGGGAAAGGGGGAAAGAGGGGAGAGCGGAGGTGGGAAATCCCCCTCAGCAGAGGGGGGAACTCTCATTTCTGTGTTACTCTATTGTATATCTTTGTATATATTGTAAATATTGTAAATTTGTATATATTCCCCTGCAAATCCTACATTGCTTTGTAAATATAAAGCTCCACTGCTTTGCCAATTCAGCTTGTGAGTTTTTTTCCTTTCCCTTCAATTTTTTTTTCCCTTTACTTTACAGGGGGGAGGGAAGAGGCTTCTTGGCCTTACCCTTCCAACCCACCACATTTTTTTTCTTGGTGTACCCAACGTGCGGCAGATAATTAGTTTAATTTATTACTTGATAGATTTAGTGCTTTCTAACTGAATTAGCAAACATGAAGGTGTTGTGGTTTGTGGAGCGATTATTCTTTTCAATTTTTGGGGCTCTGGTTTACAGATATTGTTTGGGCTTGATTTTGGATTACCTGGGTAAATATTTGGTGCGGACAATTTATATGTGGGTTATGTATAGAGTTAAACTATGGTATGGAAAATGTATTAATTTCTTATTGCCAGTGAGATACAGGAATGTTACCTCCACCACTCTCCCAATTGAGATAAAGGGTATTAGGATTCCGCCTGAGGAAAGAGTAACTTTAAGTGATGCCTGGGATCCAAAGGTGATTTATTTCATGTGTATAATTCTGCTGCTGGTGATAACTAATGGCGGAGTGGCTGGAGAGCTTCGGAGTGGCTGGAGAGCTCCCAAACAGAGAGGGACCTGGGTGTGCTGATCGACAGCCACCTGAATATGAGCCAGCAGTGTGCCCAGGTGGCCAGGAGGGCCAATGGCATCCTGGCCTGCATTAGGAATAGTGTGGCCAGCAGGAGCAGGGAGGTCATAGTGCCCCTGTACTCTGCTTTGGTTAGGCCGCACCTAGAGTACTGTGTCCAGTTCTGGGCCCCTCAATTTAAGAAGGACATCGAAACACTTGAGCGTGTCCAGAGAAGGGCAACAAGGCTGGTGAGAGGCCTTGAACACAAGCCCTATGAGGAGAGGCTGAGGGAGCTGGGATTGTTTAGCCTGGAGAAGAGGAGGCTCAGGGGTGACCTCATTGCCCTCTACAGCTACCTGAAGGGTGGTTGTAGCCAGGAGGGGTTGGCCTCTTCTCCCAGGCAGCCAGCATCTACACAAGGGGACACAGTCTCAAGCTGCGCCAGGGGAAGTTCAGACTCGAGGTGAGGAGGAAGTTCTTCACCGAGCGAGTCATTCGGCATTGGAACGGGTTGCCCAGGGAGGTGGTTGAGTCATCGACCCTGGAGGCGTTCAAGGGGAGATTGGACGTGGCACTTGGTGCCATGGTCTAGGCATGGGGTCTGTGTTGATAGGTTGGACTCGATGATCCCCGAGGTCCTTTCCAACCTAAGTGATACTGTGATACTGTGATACTGTAATGTGTTTTCTCTGTATTCTTTGCGGTGAGAGAGAAAGGTGTCCAGAGCTTGTTTTGTTATTAAAACTAGATCAAAAAGAAAACGCCGTGGCTCTGGATCAGTCCCAGAGTCATCTAGTGATGAGGAAGGTGGAGACTCTCTGTCACTTAAAAAGAAGGCTAAAAAGTCAATTAGCAAAGCAGCTCTAAATGACTTTGCTGATTCCAGCAAGCTGCCAAAGGCGGCAGCTGGTATCAACATGGCGCCTACTCCTTCTCCTACTCCTTCTCCACCTTCTTCTTCTCCGTCGGTCATTAACGGAGCAACGTCACTTCCACCCACTCCCTCGGTGGGACCGGGAGACACTGCCCAAGCAGCTGATTTATCTCAGGACCTGTCAGCTTCTATTAAGGTGGCTGTAAATTCAAACACAGCTCCAGTTAAGGTGGCTGTTTTAAAGACTAGAGGTGCAAAGGCCAAAGATGGAGAAGAAGAGCAGGAGGCTGATCCTGGTGAGGGGCCGTCTACTCTAAAAGATCCTGCTGAGGAGGAAGAGAAGATTTGTGTTAAAGATCTAGCTAACCTAGTGAGATCAAAGCAGGATGGAGATGAAGTTAGGAAAGCAGCTGGCAAAGGTGGTTCGCAGCTTAAAGAGATCCTTAGGAGAATGCCAGCAGGATTACATGGACAAAGAATTCAGGGAGACGAAGACGAAGATGATATTTCAGAGTGTTCGTCACCCCGCGAGGAATTGCGAAATGTCCGTAAAGATTTCACCAGGGCAGATAAGGAGCCAGTTCTAGCTTGGCTTTGTAGATGTTATGATACAGGTGCTCCAGCTCTAACAGTTGGAGACAAGTCAGCAGCTCAGTTAGGAACTCTCTCGAGGGACAATGGAATAGATAGACATCTAGGAAGGGCTCTCGGTAAGGTTAATCTGTGGATACGCCTTTTAATGGCGGTTGTCCTGAGATACCCTTCCCGAGATGATCTTCCATGGAACCCTAAACCCTGGAATACCATAGATGAGGGAATTAAGCGTTTGAGAGAATTTGCTGTTAGAGAGCTACTCTATGGTGAACATGAAATTCTGAATCCTGATGACATTCCTGTGGGTATTGGTCTTGCTAAAAAGATCATCAAACTTGCTCCTTCCAATTATGCAAACATTCTGGCAAGCAGAATTGTGTCAAGAAGTTATGGTGGAGCTTCTCCTACGGTTGGCCAATTCAGTGATCAAATGAGACAATTGGAGAATAGCATGACACGTGGTTCCTTGGTTTCAGCCATTGAAACTTTGTCTGGAAAATTTGAGAGTTGCATGAAGGATCTGAAAGATTCCATATACCAATTGTCACAGAAGGATAATTTCAATTCTTCCTCCAGGTGGGTACAAGTTTCATCTGTGAGGAATACACGTCCTCCAAGGAGGCCATTCCAAAACAGATAATTCCAAAACAGGTCATTCCAAAACAGACCGCCAAGGCAATCACATAGAACTATTTGGATAACTCTGCGTGATCAGTTTGGCGAGAACATGAACCGCTGGGATGGCCAACCAACTTCTAATCTTTTCAGGAGACTGAGGGAATTGCAAAGTGGCAGAACCCGAGGTAGCAATACCAGAAGGGTAGCTGTTACTTCCACAGTTCCCCAGAACGACTCTTGAGGCTCCAACAGTGGCTCCATTATAACATGCAAAGTTATAACCCTGCAAACTATGTGCAATGCACATGTGCGCATGTTCCCCATAACTAGGGGTGCCCTGCCTCCCGCCAGGGGGAGGAAAGGGATAACAGAGATAATAGAATCTATTGGGATGTGTACATCCAGGGGCCTGGCACTTCAGAATTTCGGAAGTACAGGGCCTTGGTTGACACAGGAGCTCAGTGCACCATAATACCATCAAATTATCAAGGATCAGAGTCTATCACTATTCTGGGAGTCACTGGTGGATCTCAAGATTTAAGTAAGGTGGAGGTTAATATAAGTTTAACTGGTAAACAATGGAGGAAGCATACAGTTGTGACTGGACCTGATGCACCTTGTATTTTGGGAATTGATTTTCTGAGAGAAGGGCGTTTCAAAGACCCTAGAGGTTACAAATGGGCTTTTGGAGTAGCTTCAATAGAAATTGATGGACAAAAATTGAAGCTACCTGCCAGACCTGAGCTTTCTGATGAATCTGCAGTTGTGGGACAACATAAGATACAGGACATTAAATTGCCAGTTGCTTCTCAGACTGTGCATCACAGACAATACAGAACCAACCATGACTCTGTTACCCATTCAGAATCTGATTCGTCAGTTGGAGAGTCAGAAAGTCGTCAGCAAAACTCATTCCCCTTTCAACAGTCCAGTGTGGCCTGTGTGGAAGCAGAATGGAGACTGGCGTCTGACAGTAGACTACCGAGCCCTGAATGAAGTGACACCACCTATGAGTGCAGCAGTACCAGATATGATGGAGCTGCAGTATGAGCTGGAATCCAAAGAGGCCAAATGGTATGCTACCATAGACATTGCTAATGCATTTTTCTCTATTCCCATAGCAGAGGAATGCAGCCCTCAGTTTGCTTTCACCTGGAGAGGAATCCAGTACACTTTCAACAGGCTGCCAATGGGCTGGATCCACAGCTCAAGCATCTGTCATGCAGTGATCCACGATGCTCTGGAGAAAGGCGGTGCTCCAGAACACATCCAGTTTTGCCATCAAGCGAGACAAGGTGAAAGGACCTACCACAGAGATTCAGTTTCTGGGAGTGCGATGGCAGGATGGACGCCGACACATTCCAGTGGATGTGGTAAATAGAGTCTCCACCATGGTAAGTCCCACAAACAAGCAAGAGACCCTACGTTTCTTGGGGATAGTGGGATTTTGGAGACTACACATTCCTGGATACAGTCAGATTGTGAAACCTCTGTATGATGCGACTCGAAAGAGAAACCATTTCCACTGGGGACCTGAACAACAAGCAGCCTTTGACCAGATAAAGCAAGAGGTAGTTCAAGCAATGGGTCTGGGACCTGTGCGACATGGTCCAGACATTAAGAACATTTTGTACACGGCTGCAAGTGACAATGGTCCAACCTGGCGCTTGTGGCAAAAAGCTCCAGGTGAGACACGTGGACGACCTCTTGGTTTCTGGAGTCGAGGTTACAGAGGTTCAGAGGCTAATTATACTCCAACAGAGAAAGAAATTTTAGCTGCCTATGAAGGAGTGAAAGCATCTTCTGAAGTGATTGGAACTGAATCACAACTTCTTCTAGCTCCCAGATTACCAGTTTTGAATTGGATGTTCAAAGGCAAAGGCTCCACACCACATCATGCCACAGACTCCACATGGTCTAAGTGGATGGTTCTGATAACACAGAGAGCTCGAATGGGAAATCCTGAAAGACCTGGTCTAGTGGAGGTGATCTCAAGTTGGCCTGAAGGTATCAACTGTGCTAAACCTCCAGAGGAGAAAGTAACTCGTGCTGAGGAAGCTCCTCCTTTCAATGACCTGTCTGATGATGAAAAGAAATATGCTTTGTTCACAGACGGTTCCTGTCGTCTTGTTGGAAACAAGCAAAGGTGGAAGTCTGCAGTGTGGAGTCCAACACGCCGAGTTGCAGAGGCGAAAGATGGAGAAGGAGAATCCAGTCAGTTCGCAGAGGTAAAAGCTGTCCAGCTAGCTCTCGACGTGGCTGAACCTGAGAGATGGCCAAAGCTTTATCTCTACACCGACTCATGGATGGTAGCCAATGCTCTATGGGGTTGGCTAAAGAACTGGAAGAAGAGTGGTTGGCAGAGGAAAGGAAAACCCATTTGGGCAGCCAACCCATGGCAGGACATTGCTGATCGAATCGAGAGAATTCCAGTGAAAGTGAGACACATCGATGCTCACATTCCTAAGAGCAAAGATACTGAGGAACAGCAACACAACCATCAGGCAGATCTAGCTGCAAGAGTTCCTCAAGTAGACATGGACTCTAATCTTGATCTGGAAACACCGAGGTGAGGTATTCTTAGCTCGGTGGGCTCATGATTCGTCAGGACATCAAGGCAGAGATGCAACATGCCAATGGGCTCGTGACAGATCCATAGACATTTCCATGGATGCTATCACACAAGTCATCCATGACTGTGACATTTGTGCTGCTATTAAGCAGGCAAAACGACTTAAGCCCTTGCGGTATGGTGACAGATGGTCCAAGTACAAGTATGGTGAGGCTTGGCAGATTGACTACATCACTCTACCACGTTCTCGTTCTTGTAAGCAATACGTGCTTACTATGGTAGAGGCAAGCACTGGATGGTTGGAAACTTATCTAGTTCCACATGCAACTGCACGCAACACCATTCTCGGTCTGGAGAGACAAATCCTGTGGAGACACGGAACTCCAGAGAGGATTGAGTCAGACAACGGAACTCATTTCAAGAACAACCTTGTAAAGAACTGGGCAAAAGAGCACGGTATTGAGTGGATATTCCACATTCCCTACTATGCACCAGCTTCAGGGAAGATTGAATGCTACAACGGTTTGTTGAAGACCACTCTTAAAGCCATGGGGGGTGGATCTTTGAAAAACTGGGAAAAACATTTAGCACAAGCAACCTGGCTGGTAAATAGTAGAGGTTCAGTGAACCGAGCTGAACCTGCACATTCAGATTTGCTACAGAAAGTGGAAGGTGATAGAGTTCCTGTTGTTAGAGAAAAGAATCTGTTAGGTAAAACTGTTTGGGTATTTTCACCCTCAGGAGAGGCTAAACCTGTCCGAGGGGTGGTTTCAGCTGAAGGTCCGGGTCACACTTATTGGGTAATGCAAGAGAATGGTGAAATTCAGTGTATTCCACAAAGAAATTTAACTTTAGCTGAAAGAGGTTAATTTCAAACTGCTGTACAGCTACACTGCGTCCAAAGGAAGAATCAATGAGGAATCTACGGTGCACGAACCCTGAGATCCCTGAGAGCCCTGAGTCAACTAAGAGACCCTGAGAATCTCTGTTTCCAATTTCTTCGCTTCGTTAGCAAGGAAACAAACTGTTTTCCATTTTTCTCACTTTCTGATTTTCTTGGACTTTTGAATCATCTACATCTGAGCATAGTCGGAATGGACTATGAACTTTACTCACGAACTGTAAATGTCGTTTTGGATTGGATGGACAGTATGAACAGCCAATGAAATTGTTTAGAAGGGGTGGATTGTGACCAGTTGACGTTGCCCCCTTAAGAAAGGGAATATGGTGGACGGAAGTTGGTAAACAGAAAGAATAATCTAAACTAATTTCATTGGTGAAGTGGGAGGAAGCACCTTCTGAACTGGGAGTGCAGGAGAAAGTATCCTGGGCACTCCGGAACTTTATCTTCAGTCTTGCTTCCGCCTCTTCTTCGTGCAGTAGTTCTCTCTGTGCTGGGTTTTCTGCCAAGACTTCGGCCTTGAAACCGATAATCTACCAGGCCTGTATTAACTCCCTTCCAATTAACACAAACTGCTTCTAACATTTTTTTTCTTCTCTCTTTCTTTCTCTTTCTATCCCACTCTGGGGAAAGGGGGAAAGAGGGGAGAGCGGAGGTGGGAAATCCCCCTCAATAGAGGGGGGAACTCTCATTTCTGTGTTACTTTATTGTATATCTTTGTATATATTGTAAATATTGTAAATTTGTATATATTCCCCTGCAAATCCTACATTGCTTTGTAAATATAACGCTCCACAACTTTGTAATTCAGCTTGTGAGTTTTTTTCCTTTCCCTTCAATTTTTTTTTCCCTTTACTTTACAGGGGGGAGGGAAGAGGCTTCTTGGCCTTACCCTTCCAACCCTCCACAGTATGTTGCATCTCTGCCTTGATGTCCTGATGAATCATGAGCCCACCGAGTTAAGAATATCTCACCTCAGGCCTTCAGGCCAACTTGAGATCACCTCCACTAGAACAGGTCTTTCAAGATTTCCCATTCGAGCTCTCTGTGTTATCAGAGCCATCCATTTAGACCACGTGGAGTCTGTGGCATGATGTGGTGTGGAACCTTTGCATTTGAACATCCAATTCAAAACTGGTAATCTGGGAGCTAAGAGATGTTGTGATTCACTTCCAATCACTTCTGAAGATGCTTTTACTCCTTCATAGGCAGCCAGAATTTCTTTCTCTGTTGGAGTATAATTAGCCTCTGAACCTCTGTAACCTCGACTCCAGAAACCAAGAGGTTGTCCACGTGTCTCACCTGGAGCTTTTTGCCACAAGCACCAGGTTGGACCATTGTCACTTGCAGCCGTGTACAAAATGTTCTTAATGTCTGGACCATGTCGGACAGGTCCCAGACCCACTGCTTGAACTACCTCTTGCTTTATTTGGTCAAAGGCTGCTTGTTGTTCAGGTCCCCAGTGGAAATGGTTTCTCTTCCGAGTCACATCATCCAGTTGTTTCACAATCTGACTGTATCCAGGAATGTGCAGTCTCCAAAATCCCACTATCCCCAAGAAACGTAGGGTCTCTTGCTTGTTTGTGGGACTTGCCATGGTGGAGACTCTATTTACCACATCCACTGGAATGTGACGACATCCATCCTGCCACCGCACTCCCAGAAACTGAATCTCTGTGGTAGGTCCTTTCACCTTGTCTCGCTTGATGGCAAAACCTGCATCCAGAAGAATGTCAATGATTTTGTTACCTTTCTCGAAGACTTCCTCAGCAGTTTTACCCCAGACGATGATATCATCAATGAACTGGATGTGTTCTGGAGCACCGCCTTTCTCCAGAGCATCGTGGATCACTGCATGACAGATGCTTGAGCTGTGGATCCAGCCCATTGGCAGTCTGTTGAAAGTGTACTGGATTCCTCTCCAGGTGAAAGCAAACTGAGGGCTGCATTCCTCTGCTATGGGAATAGAGAAAAATGCATTAGCAATGTCTATGGTAGCATACCATTTGGCCTCTTTGGATTCCAGCTCATACTGTAGCTCCATCATGTCTGGTACTGCTGCACTCATAGGCGGTGTCATTTCATTTAGGGTTCGATAGTCGACTGTCAGACGCCAGTCTCCATTCTGCTTCCGCACAGGCCACACTGGACTGTTGAAAGGTGAATGAGTTTTGCTAATTACTCTCTGACTCTCCAACTGACGAATCAGATTCTGAATGGGCAACAAAGAGTCACGGTTGGTTCTGTATTGTCTGTGATGCACAGTCTGAGAAGCAACCGGCAATTTAATGTCCTGTATCTTATGTTGTCCCACAACTGCAGATTCATCAGAAAGCTCAGGTCTGGCAGGTAGCTTCAATTTTTGTCCATCAATTTCTATAGAAACTACTCCAAATGCCCATTTGTAACCTCTAGGGTCCTTGAAACGCCCTTCTCTCAGAAAATCAATTCCCAAAATACAAGGTGCATCAGGTCCGGTCACAACTGTATGCTTCCTCCATTGTTTACCAGTTAAACTTATATTAACCTCTACCTTACTTAACTCTTGAGATCCACCAGTGACTCCCAGAATAGTTATAGACTCTGATCCCTGATAATTTGATGGCATTATGGTGCACTGAGCTCCTGTGTCAACCAAGGCCCTGTACTTCCGGAATTGTGAAGTGCCAGACCACTGGATGTACACATCCCAATAGATTCTATTATCTCTGTTATCCCTCTCCTCCCCCTGGCGGGAGGCAGGGCACCCCTAGTTATGGGGAACATGCCCACACGTGCATTGCACATACTTTGCAGAGTTATAACTTTGCATGTTATAATGGAGCCACTGTTGGAGCCACAAGAGTCGTTCTGGGGAACTGTGGAAGTAACAGCTACCCTTCTGGTATTGCTACCTCGGGTTCTGCCACTTTGCAATTCCCTCAGTCTCCTGAAAAGATTAGAAGTTGGTTGGCCATCCCAGCGGTTCATGTTCTCACCAAACTGATCACGCAGAGTTATCCAAATAGTTCTACGTGATTGCCTTGGTGGTCTGTTTTGGAATGACCTCCTTGGAGGATGTGTATTCCTCACAGATGAAACTTGTACCCACCTGGAGGAAGAATTGAAATTATCCCTTTGTGCCAATTGGGATATGGAATTTCTAAATTCATCTTTTAACTCTCTTATGCAATTCTGTATATCTCCAGACATAGTTTTAATCGACAAAACCAAAGAAACATGTGTCATGCTATCCTCCAATTGTCTCATTTGGTCACTGAATTGGCCAACCGTGGGAGAAGCTCCACCATAATTTCTTGACACAATTCTGCTTGCCAGAATGTCTGCATAATTAGAAGGATCAAGTTTGATGATCTTTTTAGCAAGACCAATACCCACAGGAATGTCATCAGGATTCAGAGTTTCATGTTCACCATAGAGTAGCTCTCTAACAGCAAATTCTCTCAAGCGCTTAATTCCCTCATCTATGGTAGTCCAGGGTTTAGGATTCCATGGAAGATCATCTCGGGTAGGGTATCTCAGGGCAACTGCCATTAAAAGGCATATCCACAGATTAACCTTACCGAGAGCCCTGCCTAGATGTCTATCTATTCCATTATCCCTTGAGAGAGTTCCTAACTGAGCTGCTGACTTGTCTCCAACTGTTAGAGTTGGAGCACCTGTATCATAACATCTACAAAGCCAAGCTAGAACTGGCTCCTTATCTGCCCTGGTGTAATCTTTACGGACATTTCGCAATTCTTCGCGTGGAGAGGAACAGTCCGAAATGTCACCTGACTCCTCCTCTTCCTCAACTTGTTGTCCTAATAATCCTCCTGCCATTTTCTCAAGGATCTCTTTAAGCTGAGAACCACCACTGCCAGCTCCTGTCCTAGCTGCTTCTCTATCCTGTTTTGCTCTCACTAAGTCAGCTAGATCTTTAAAAAAAATCTTCTCTTCCTCCTCAGCAGGGTCTTTTCTAGTAGAGGGTCCCTCACCAGGATCAGTCTCCTGCTCTTCTCCTCCATTAGCTCCTGGATCAGCTTTGGCCTTTCCACCTCTAGTCTTTAAAACAATCACCTTAACTGGAGCTGTGTTTGAATTTACAGCCACCTTAACAGAAGCTGACAGGTCCTGAGATAAATCAGCTGCTGGGGCAGTGGCTTCCGGTCCCACCGTACAAGAAGACGGAAATGACCTGGCTCTGTTAATGGTCGAAGAAGGAGCGGGAGGAGGAGAAGGAGGAGGCGCCATATTGGCATCTGCCACCACCCCTGGCAGCTTGCCAGAATCATCGCCAAAGCCGTTCAGAGCAGCTTTTCCCATTAACTTTTTAGCTTTCTTTTTAACTGACACAGATTCTCTACACTCCTCATCACTAGACGTCTCTGGGACTGACCCAGAGCCACGACATTTTCTCTTCCAACGCAGAGAAAACAGCAGATATGCAATCACCATCACCAGCAGCAGATTTACACACACCAAATAAATCGCCTTTGGATCCCAGCCATCACTTAAAGTTACTCTCTCCTCCACTGGGATCTTAAACCCTTTTATCTCAATCGGGAGAGTGCTAGAGGTCACATTTCTGTATCTCGCTGGCCACAAGAAATCCACACATTTTCCATACCATAGTCTAACTCTATACATAAACCTCAAATAAATTGTCCGCACCAAATATTTACCCAAGTAATCCAGAATCAAACCCAAACAATATCTATAAACCAGAGGCCCCAAAATTGAAAAAAAAAAAACGCTCTAATATCCACAGCACCTTCATGTTTGCTAATCTGGCTATAAAACAATAAATCAAGCTAATTATCTGCCCCATGTTAGGCGCCAAGAAAAAAAAATCTCGAAGGGTTGAGGGGAAGGCCAGGCCTTCTCCCCCCCCATAAGCAAAGGGAAGAAAAATGAAAGAAAGAAAAAAACCACAGCCGGAATAGCAAGAGAATGTGCTATATTTAGAAGTGGGGTTGCAGGATATATATATGTGTACACAATTTACAGTATTTACAATATATACAGAAATATAAAACAAAGTAACACAGGAATGAGATTCCCTTCCCCCGCCAGGAGGAAACCTGCCTGACCAACCTGATCTCCTTCTATGATCAGGTGACCCGCCAGGTGGATGTGGGAAGGCCTGTGGATGTGGTCTACCTGGACCTCAGCAAGGTCTTTGACACTGTCCCCCATCGCAATCTCCTGGCCAAGCTGTCAGCCCATGGCTTAGACGGGAGCACACTGCGATGGGTTAGGAACTGACTGGAGTGCCGAGCCCAGAGAGTGGTGGTAAATGGTTCCACATCCAGTTGGCAGCCAGTCGCTAGTGGTGTGCCTCAAGGATCAGTGCTGGGCCTGTGACCGTTTGAGGCTGTTCCTTAAGAATAGGGACAGTGCTGGGACACTCTGGATGAATGTTTTGGAATATTAACGAAAACAATCAGATATTCTAAACAAATTTCATTGGTAGATTGGTAGACTGCAACTTTAAGTTTTGAGTTCAGTTGGAACTTTTCTCAGTTCGCTCCTTTCCTTCTTCCTTTCCAGCTCATCTGCTTCTGGGCTCCCTGACAGAGCGACCCTGAACAGATAAGCAACTAAGGCCTACTAATATTCTGCTTTATTAATAATTACCTTTTTTCTCTTTCTAACCCTCTTTTGGGGAAAAAGGGAGGTAGGGGGAGAGAAGTGGGTACAGGGAGGAAGGCTCCTCTGCCACGGAGGAGGGAATTTTTGTTCCTGTATTATTACTTTTTTTTACTTTGCTGTATATTTCTGTATATATGTTGTAAATACTGTAAATTGTGTATATATCCTGCATTTTCCACATTGCTTGTAAAATATAGCATTTTCCTTTGGCTTCTCCGGCTGACTAGCTGTGGTTTTTCTTCCTCTTTGTGGGGGGGAGGAGGCTAGGCCTTGTCTCCAAACCACCACAGGGCCCCATGCTCTTTAACATCTTTATTGATGGTCTGGATGAGGGCATTGAGTCGATCATCAGTAAATTTGCTGATGCGCCAAGCTGGGGGTAGGAGTTGACCAGCACGGATCCCTGGGGGACTCCACTAGTGACTGGCCGCCAGCTGGATGTGGCACCATTCACCACCATTCTCTGGGTTCGGCCATCCAGCCAGTTCCTAACCCATCGCAGTGTGCTCCCGTCCAAGCCATGGGCTGACAGCTTGGCCAGCAGTTTGCTATGGGGGATGGTGTCAAAGGTCTTGCTGAGGTCCAGGTAAACTACATCCACAGGCCTCCCCACATCCACCAGGCGGGTCACCTGATCATAGAAAGAGATCAGGTTGGAGAGGCAGGATCTGCCCTTCCTGAATCCATGTTGGCTGGACCTGAGCCCTTGGCCATCCTCTAAGTGCTGTGTGATTGCACTCAGGATGACCTGTTCCATGATCTTGCCTGGCACTGAGGTCAGGCTGACAGGCCTATAATTCCCTGGCTCATCCAACCGGCCCTTCTTGTGGATGGGCACAATGTTGGCCAGCTTCCAGTCCTCTGGGACATCTCCAGTGAGCCAGGACTGCTGAAAAATGATGGAGGGCGGCTTGGCCAGCTCCTCTGACAGCTCTCTCAGCACCCTAGGATGGATCCCATCTGGTCCCATGGACTTGTGGGGATCCAAGCGGCTGAGCATATCATCAGCTGCCCCATTTTGGAACAGAGGAAAACTATGCTGCTCCCTGGCTCCTTCTGCCAGCTCTGGAGGCCAGCTGTCTGGAAGACGTTGTGTCCTGCTAGTAAAAAATGAGGCAAAGAAGGTGTTAGGTATCTCTGCCTGTAATGGGTTGGGGCAAACCCCCTCCCCACCACAGGGCAGAAACAACGACTCAGACAAAGGGATTGCAAAAGTGATGGAAAGTTTAAATAGAAAAACAATTTAAAAACAAACAACAATGAAATCTTTACAGAGAACCACAAGCACCGTGACAGAGAGAGAGATCCCAGAACATGCCCAAGAACATCCCATCCCCACCTGGGGGTACACCCAAACCCCCCCAGGGCTCTTTCCCCCCGCCCCAACCCAGCCTTGGGCCTCGGCAGGCCCAAGGGAGGCGGCTCACACCATTTTACCTAGGCTGCAGCTGGGGACAAAAGAGGAAGTGAAGACCCCGCATGGGCATTTTATAGGGGAGCAGGGCATTATGGGAAATGGAATACCTGCCTGGGACCACCCCCTGGGCTAGGCCCACCCATAGGGACCTCCCAGGTGTGTTCTGTGCTGTGGCGTCCAGGCCAGCACCCAGCCTAAACCACCACACTGCCTTTTCCTCATCCTTTGTTACAACATTCCCCTCTGTGTCCACCAAGGTGTGGAGGTTGTCCTTGCCCTTCCTCTTGCTATTAATGTATTTATAGAAGGACTTTGTTGTCCTTCACAGCAGAGGTCAGGCTAAGCTCCAAGTGTGCTTTTGCCTCCCTAATTTTCTTCCTACAAGACCTAGTAACATCCTTAAATTTTTCATGGGTTGCCTCACCTTTCTTCCAAAGATCATACACCCTCTTTTTCCCCTTAGATCTATTAAAAGTTCATTAACCATCCAGGCTGGCCGTCTGCCCCGGTGGCTCATCTTCCGGCACATTGGCACAGCCTGTCCCTGAGTCTTCAACAATTCTTCCTTGAAGTAGGACCAGCTCTCCTGGACCCCTTTGTTTTTAAGGGTTGTTTCCCAAGGAACCCTCTGAATTAGGTCCTTGAGTAGCCTGAAGTCTGCCCTCCGGAAATCCAGAGTGGAGGTATTCTTGCTGACACTCTTAGCTTGACCAAATACTGAGAATTCAATTATCTCTTGGTCACTGGCCCCTAAACACCCTCCAACCACCACATCACCCACCAGCCCTTCCCTATTGGTGAGGAGGAGGCCAAGCATAGCCTTACCCCTGATAGGCTCTCGCAGCCCCTGGGATAAGAAGCTGTCCTCCATGCATTCTAAGAACCTCCTAGATTGCCTCTTCTCTGCTATGTTAACATCCCAGAAGATATCAGGCAAGTTGAAGCCGCCCATGAGAACAAGGTCCGGAGATCTTGAGACAGCCTTAAGCTGCCTATAGAATGACTCATCAACATCTTCCTCCTGGTTGGGTGGTCTATAAGAGACTCCAACCAGGATGTTAGCCCTGTTGGCCTTCCCTCTAATTCTCACCCACAGCCACTCAACCTGATGGTCCCTGATCTCCAGCTCAATGGCATCTAGTGCCTCCCTGATGTACAGGGCCACCCCTCCACCTCTTCTTCCTTGCCTGTCTCTCCTGAAGAGTCTGTAGCCATCAATTGCAGCGCTCCAGTCATGTGAGTCGTCCCACCACGTCTCTGTGATGGCAACTACATCATAACTTTCCTGCTGCAGCAAGGCTTCCAGCTTCTCTTGTTTGTTGCCCATGCTTCATGCATTTGTGTACATGCACTTCAGCCGGGCTGCTGGTTTCACCTCTGGCTCTGGCTTATCACCCCCAGACCCCAGCCTGGGGGGACTGTTTCAGCCCCTTCCCCCTTCGAAACTAGTTTAAAGCCCTATCTATGAGACCTGCCAATTCCCTCCCTAGAATCTTTTTCCCTTTGAGGGATAGGCCATTCTCGTACACTCTGATCTTGCCCCTCCTCTGGGACAGATGTGCTCCATCTGTTGCCAGCTGGCCTGCTGCAGTAGAAAGTTTTTCAAGATCGAAAAACCCAAAATCCCAAAATTCTTTTGCCTGCACCAGCCTCTAAGCCACTTGTTGATTGCAGCTGTTGACCTGTTCCTTATGGTATTCCCTCCTGCAACTAAGGTATAGACGAAAAAATTATTTGTGCCCCCGATCCCTCAACCAGATCTCCCAGGACCCTGAAGTCATCTTTGATAGCCCTGGGAGTTCTGGTTGCAACATCATCATTCCCTAACTGCATAACTATCAAGGGATAATAGTCAGAGGGCTGCACCATACCAGGCAGTCTTCTGGTAACATCTCCAACCATGGCTCCTGGAAGGGAACAAACCTCCCTGTGAGTAGGGTCTGGCCGACATATGGGGCCCTCTGTTCCCCTCAGGAGGGAATCGCCAATAACAATTACCCTCCTCTTTTTTTTACAGGATCAAGTCCTGATGCCGGGGGAAGGCTGTTTAACCTCAGGCTGTTTCACCTTAGGCTGTTTTGCCACAGGGAAAACCCCAGATGGTGTGTCCTCTGATATCAGAATCACCTCACCCTCAACCTCCAATGCCCCGTACTTGTTTTCCAAGTGCAGTGGGGGGGTGAGGGGAGGCAAGGAGGTTTAACCTTGCGTCTTTTGAGAGGAACCTGCATCCATTCCCCTCTTCTTTTTGGATAACTGGCCTCTGCTGGGGGGGCCTGCAGAGCCTGGTTACTCAGGTTCGTCATCCTTCTACAATTGCTTACATCTCTAAATCTAGCAACCTCGTCCTTCAGTCCGACCACCAGGCTAAGCAGATAGTTGATCGACTCACACCTAATGCAGGAGCCGTCCCTTCTACCCTGCATCTCAAGTGCCAGGCTCCAGCACCGTCTGCAGCTAGATACCTGGACACCTACCCCTTGCTTATGATACCTACCTACCTGCTTATATTCCCCCTCAGTCTGAGTCGAGACTGAATTTTTAAAGGAGTTATTGTGGCGAGTTACCACCATGGCTAGCCCTGCCCACGGGACCTACTGGAGAATGTTTTTTTAAAAAAAAAAAAAAAAAAGTGTGGCGGCGCGCTAGCCCGAGCAAGAAGCCGGGCTGAATCAGAAGCTGCCGCGGGCTTTTAAACTGCCACGGCAGGCAGGGGAGCCCAAATGATCCCGAGCATGTGGAGAAACGGAGAGAGCCGATCCCAGCCGAGCATAGAGATTCCGTGCAGGTCCCTCAGGTTGAAAAGGGAGCAGTTCGTGCTTTTCCGAGGCTCCTGGTCTCGATGTGTTCCCGGTGGAGCTTACTGCTGAAACTGATCGTTATAGTTTCATAGTTTCATTCAGGGTTGGAAGGGACCACAAGGTTCATCTAGTTCCAACCCCCCTGCCATGGGCAGGGAAACCCCACACTAGATCAGGCTGGACAGAGCCTCATCCAGCCTGCTCTTAAACATCTCCAGGGACGGGGCCCCGACCACCTCCCTGGACAACCCATTCCAGGGTTTCACCACTCTCATGGTGAAGAACCTCCTCCTCACATCCAGCCTGAATCTCTTGTAATAGGGGCTCCAGAACTGGACACAGTACTCCAGGTGGGGTCTCACCAGGGCTGAGTAGAGGGGGAGGATCACCTCCCTCGACCTGCTAGCCACACTTCTCCTGATGCAGCCCAGGATCTGATTGGCTTTGCAGGCTGCAAGCGCACATTGAGAGCTCATGTTGAGCTTTTTGTCCACCAGCACCCCCAAGTCTCTCTCCTCAGGGCTACTTTCCAGCCAGTCACTGCCCAGCCTGTATTTATGCCTGGGATTGCCTCGACCCAGATGCAGGACCCTGCACTTGCTCTTATTGAACTTCATGAGGTTGGCTTGTGCCCACCTCTCCAGCCTGTCAAGGTCCCTCTGGATGGCCTCCCTTCCCTCCAGCGTGTCTGCTGCACCACACAGCTTGGTGTCATCAGCAAACTTGCTGAGGGTGCACTCAATGCCACTGTCCATGTCACCCACAAAGATGTTCAACAAGACAGGTCCCAGGACTGATCCCTGAGGGACTCCGCTTGTCACTGGCCTCCACTGGGACATGGACCCATTGACAGCCACTCTTTGGGTGCGGCCATCAAGCCAGTTCCTTCTCCATCTAGTGGTCCACCCATCAAACCCATGTGTCACCAGTTTGGAGACCAGGATGGGGTGCGGGACAGTGTCGAAGGCTTTGCTCAGGTCCGGATAAATGACATCAGTTGCTCGCCCCTCATCTATTAATTCTGTCACCTGCTCATAGAAGGCAACCAGGTTGGTCAGGCAGGATTTGCCCTTGGCAAAGCCATGCTGACTGTTCCCAATCACCTCTTCACTATTCTTTTGAGCGAGTAGTGACTCCAGGAGGATCTACTCCATGATCTTTCCGGGCACAGAGGTGAGACTGACTGGCCTGTAGTTCCCTGGCTCCTCCTTCTTACCCTTTTTGAAGATGGGGGCAATGTTTCCCCTTTTCCAGTCTGTGGGGACTTCACCAGATTGCCATGACTTTTGAAATATAATAGAGAGGGGTTCAGCAACCTCATCTGCCAGTTCTCTCAGTACCCGTGGGTGTATCCTGTCGGGTCCCATGGACTTGAACACTTTCAGGTTCTTCAGGTGATCATGAACCTGATCTGCACTTACAATGGGCAGTTCTTCCTCCCCGTCCCTGGCTTTGTCTTCCATAACATCAGGAGTGTGGCTAGAGGCCCTTGCACTGAAGACTGAGGTAAAGAAGTTATTGAGTACCTCAGCCTTTTCCTCATCACTTGTGACCATGTCACCATTTTCCTTTCTGAGGGGGCCCACACCTTCCCTAGTCGTCTTCTTCCCATTAATATACCTGTAGAGGTTCTTAGTGTTCCCTTTAATCTCCCTGGCTAGATTCAATTCAAACTCTGCTTTGGCTTTCCTAACCAGGACTCTTGCTGCTCGGGCAGCTTCCTTATATTCCCCCTGTTCTACCTGTCCTTCTCTCCACTTCCTGTAGAGTTTCCTTTTAAGTGATAGTGTGTCCAGTAGCTCCTTGCCCATCCAGGCAGGCCTCCTAGCATTCTTACCTGCTTTTCTCTTTGTTGGTATACAGAGCTCCTGGACACAGAGGACGTGGTCCTTGAGACACAGAGGAGGTGGTTAGAGGGTAGGAAGGCTCTGCACAGGGACGTCGACCAACTGGACAGATGGGTAGAATCCAGTGGAATGGCATTCAACAAGTCCAAGTGCTGGGTGCTGCACTTTGGCCATGGCAATCCCATGCAGAGCTACAGGTTGGGGTCAGAGTGGCTGGAGAGCTCCCAAACAGAGAGGGACCTGGGGGTACTGATCGACAGCCACCTGAACATGAGCCAGCTGTGTGCCCAGGTGGCCAAGAAGGCCAATGGCATCCTGGCCTGCATTAGGAATAGTGTGGCCAGCAGGAGCAGGGAGGTCATTGTGCCCCTGTACTCTGCTTTGGTTAGGCCGCACCTTGAGTACTGTGTCCAATTCTGGGCCCCTCAGTTTACGAAGGACATCGAAACACTTGAGCGTGTCCAGAGAAGGGCAACAAGGCTGGTGAGAGGCCTTGAACACAAGCCCTATGAGGAGAGGCTGGGGGAGCTGGGATTGTTTAGCCTGGAGAAGAGGAGGCTCAGGGGTGACCTCATTGCCCTCTACAACTACCTGAAACGTGGTTGTAGCCAGGAGGGGGTTGGCATCTTCTCCCAGGCAACCAGCACCAGAACGAGGGGACACAGTCTCAGGCTGCACCAGGGGAGGTTCAGGCTCGAGGTGAGGAGGAAGTTCTTCACCGAGCGAGTCATTCGTCATTGGAATAGGCTGCCCAGGGAGGTGCTGGAATCACCGTCCCTGGAGGTTTTCAAGAGGAGATTGGACATGGCACTTGGTGCAATGGTTTAGTCCTGAGGTCTGTGTTGATAGGTTGGACTTGATGATCCTCGAGGTCTCTTCCAACCTTAGTTATACTGTGATACTGTGACTAAGGGAACTGCCGAGTGGCAGAACCTGAGGTGGCAATACCAGAAGGGTAGTTGTTACTTCCTCAGTTTCCCAGAACAACTCTAATAGCTCCAACAGTAATTCCAATTCCAACACTGGACACTGTGCTCACTGCACATGTGGGCATATTACTCATCATCAGGTGTGCCCTACCTCCCACCAGGGGGGGAGAGGGATAATGGAGATATCAGAATCTATTGGGATGTGTACATCCAGTGGCCTTGAACTTCAAAATTTCAGAAGTACAGGGCCTTGGTTGTGTGACCATTTTAGGCTATGCCTTTGAGAAAGGGACAGTTACTGGCTGACTGTTTAGGTGTGAAAAGGAAAACAAAGATATTCTAAACAAATTTCATCGCTAGATTGGTATAATGCAACTGTAAATTTTAGTATTAGTGCAGTTTGAGTCTCAGTCAGTTGGTCTCTGTATGTTTGGGAGTCTGAGTCTGAACAGCTGCCGTTCCTCTCTCTATGAGCTAGGCTGCTGACCTTCAATTAACAAAAAAAGAAACCATTTTTTTTTTTTTCCCTTTCCTTAACACACGTTTTGAACTATCAGAATTTCTCCCTTAATCGTTACTTCTCTCTCTCTACCCCTTTTTGGGAAAAAAGGGAGGAAGGGAGAGAAGGGAGTTTTGGGGGGACCCTTCTCTCTGGAGGAGGGAAGGTTTTCTGTGTTACGTTCTTTGCTGTGTATTTCTGTATAAATTATAAATACTGTCTGTTGTGTATACATTCTCTGTATTTCATCCTGCTTGTAAAATATAGCACTTCCATTGTTGCTTCTCCAACTGAGTGAGCTGTGGTTTCTGTGTGTGGGGGAACTGAACTTCTCTCACCACCACAGGTTGACACAGGAGTCCAGTGCAACATAACGCCATCAAATTATCAGGGATTAGAGCCTATAACTACTCTGGGAATCACTGGAGGATATCAAGAGTTAACTAAGATACAAGTTGATATAAGTTTAACTGGTAAACAGTGGAAGAAGCATACTGTTCACAGTATCACAGTATAACTTAGGTTGGAAAGCACCTGGAGGATCATCGAGTCCAACCCATCAACACAGACCCCATGACTAGACCATGGCACCAAGTGCCATGTCCAAACTCCTCTTGAACGCCTCCAGGGTCGATGACTCAACCACCTCCCTGGGCAACCCGTTCCAATGACGAATGACTCGCTCGGTGAAGAACTTCCTCCTCACCTCCAGTCTAAACCTCCCCTGATGCAGCTTGAGACTGTGTCCCCTTGTGTAGATGCTGGTTGCCTGGGAGAAGAGGCCAACCCCTTCCCGGCCACAACCACCCCTCAGGTAGTTGTAGAGGGCAATGAGGTCGCCCCTGAGCCTCCTCTTCTCCAGGCTAAACAATCCCAGCTCCCTCAGCCTCTCCTCATAGGGCTTGTGTTCAAGGCCTCTCACCAGCCTTGTTGCCCTTCTCTGGACACGTTCAAGTGTTTCGATATCCTTATTAAACTGAAGGGCCCAGAACTGGACACAGTACACAAGGTGCAGCCTAACCAAAGCAGAGTACAGGGGCACAATGACCTCCCTGCTCCTGCTGGCCACACTATTCCTAATGCAGGCCAGGATGCTGTTGGCCCTCTTGGCCGCCTGGGCACACTGCTGGCTCATATTCAGGTAGCTGTCAATCAGCACACCCAGGTTCCTCTCTGTTTGGGAGCTCTCCAGCCACTCCGACCCCAGCCTATAGCTCTGCATGGGATTGCCGTAGCCAAAGTGCAGCACTCAGCACTTGGACTTGTTGAATGCCATCCCACTGGACTCTACCCATCTGTCCAGTCAGTCGAGGTCCCTCTGCAGACCCTTTCTACCCTCTAACTGACTAACATCTGCTCCTAACTTGGTGTCATTTGCAAACTTGCTGATGACTAACTCGCCCCCCTCATCCAGATCATCAATGAAGATGTTGAAGAGGACGGGGCCAAGCACTAATCCCTAGGGGACACCACTGGTGACTGGCCGCCAGCTGGATGTGGCACCATTCACCACCACTCTCTGGGCCCGGCCCTCCAGCCAGTTCCTAACCCAGCACAGAGTGTAGTGGTCCAAGCCACGAACTGACAGCTTAGCCAGCAGTTTGCTGTGAGGGATGGTGTCAAAGGCCTTGCTGAAGTCCAGGTAGACCACATCCACAGGCCTCCCCACGTCCACTAGACGGGTCACCAGATCATAGGTGACAGGATCTGTTGTCACCTGTTACCTGTTGTGACAGGACCTGATGCACCTGGTTTTCTGGGAATTGATTTTCTGAGAGAAGGGCGTTTCAAAGACCCTAGAGGTTACAAATGGGCTTTTGGAGTAGTTTCATAGTTTCATAGTATCATTCAGGGTTGGAAGGGACCACAAGGATCATCTAGTTCCAACCCCTCTGCCATGGGCAGGGACACCCCACACTAGATCAGGCTGGCCAGAGCCTCATCCAGCTTGCTCTTAAACATCTCCAGGGACGGGGCCTCGACCACCTCCCTGGACAACCCATTCCAGGGCTTCACCACTCTCATGGTGAAGAACCTCCTCCTCACATCCAGCCTGAATCTCCCCACCTCCAGCTTCATTCCATTCCCCCTAGTCCTATCACTACCTGAGATCTTGAGAAGTCCTTCCCCAGCCTTCCTGGAGGCCCCCTTCAGATACTGGAAGGCCACAATTAGGTCACCTCGGAGCCTTCTCTTCTGCAGACTGAACAGCCCCAAATCCTTCAGTCTGTCACAGAATCACTTAGGTTGGAAAGGACCTCGGGGATCATCGAGTCCAACCTATCAACACAGACCCCATGCCTAGACCATGGCACCAAGTGCCACGTCCAATCTCCCCTTGAACGCCTCCAGGGTCGATGACTCAACCACCTCCCTGGGCAACCCGTTCCAATGCTGAATGACTCGCTCGGTGAAGAACTTCCTCCTCACCTCGAGCCTGAACCTCCCCTGGTGCAGCCTGAGACTGTGTCCCCTCGTTCTGGTGCTGGTTGCCTGGGAGAAGATGCCAACCCCCTCCTGGCTACAACCACGTTTCAGGTAGTTGTAGAGGGCAATGAGGTCACCCCTGAGCCTCCTCTTCTCCAGGCTAAACAATCCCAGCTCCCCCAGCCTCTCCTCATAGGGCTTGTGTTCAAGGCCTCTCACCAGCCTTGTTGCCCTTCTCTGGACACGCTCAAGTGTTTCGATGTCCTTCGTAAACTGAGGGGCCCAGAATTGGACACAGTACTCAAGGTGCGGCCTAACCAAAGCAGAGTACAGGGGCACAATGACCTCCCTGCTCCTGCTGGCCACACTATTCCTAATGCAGGTCAGGATGCTGTTGGCCCTCCTGGCCACCTGGGCACACAGCTGGCTCATATTCAGGTGGCTGTCAATCAGCACCCCCAGGTCCCTCTCTGTTTGGGAGCTCTCCAGCCACTCCGACCCCAGCCTATAGCTCTGCATGGGATTGCCGTAGCCAAAGTGCAGCACTCGGCACTTGGACTTGTTCAATGCCATCCCATTGGACTCTGCCCATCTGTCCAGTCGGTCGAGGTCCCTCTGCAGACCCTTTCTACCCTCTAACTGACTAACATCTGCCCCTAACATTGTGTCATCTGCAAACTTGCTGATGACTGACTCTACTCCTTCATCCAGATCATCGATGAATATGTTGAAGAGGACAGGGCCCAGCACTCATCCCTGGGGGACACCACTGGTGACTGACCTCCAGCTGGATGTGGCACCGTTCACCACCACTCTCTGAGCCCGGCCCTCCAGCCAGTTCCTAACCCAGCACAGAGTGTAATGGTCCAATCCACGGGCTGACAGCTTAGTCAGCAGTTTGCTGTGGGGGACGGTGTCAAAGGCCCTGCTGAAGTCCAGGTAGACCACATCCACAGGCCTCCCCACAGCCACCAGGCGCGTCACCTGATCATAGAAAGAGATCAGGTTGGAGAGGCAGGATCTGCCCTTCCTAAATCCATGTTGGCTGGACCTGAGCCCTTGGCCATCCTTCAGGTGTGAAGTTATTGCCGCCAGGATAATCTGCTCCATCACTTTCCCTGGCACTGAGGTCAGGCTGACCGGCCTGTAGTTTCCAGGTTCCTCCATCCGACCCTTCTTGTGGATGGGGACCACGTTGGACAGTTTCCAGTCATCTGGGACCTCACCGGTGACCCAGGACTGGAGGAAAATGATGGAGAGTGGCCTAGCTAGCACATCTGCCAACTCTCTCAGCACCCTAGGATGGATCCCATCCGGTCCCATGGACTTGTGAATATCCAAGTGGCTCAGCAGGTCCCGAACTAATTCCTCATGGATTTCCGGGGCATTACACTGCTCCCCGACCCCATCGCCCAACTCCGGAGACCACTCGTCCTGAACTCCTGCCTTGCTGTTAAAAATTGAGGCAAAGAAGGTGTTCAGGACCTCAGCTTTCTCCTCATCCTCAGTCACCGTGTTCCCCTCCAGGTCCACTAGGGAGTGCAGGTTCTTCCTGCCCCTCTTCTTATTGTTAATATATTTATAAAAATGCTTTTGATTGTCTTTGACAGAGGTGGCCAGCTTCAGTTCCAGCTGGGCCTTAGCCTCCCTAATTTTATTCCTACATAATCTAACAGCTTCCTTGAACATACCTCGAGAAGCCATCCCCTCCTTCCAAAGGTGATACAGCCTCCTCTTCCCCTTAAATCCTCCAGGAGCTGCTTGCTCATCCAGGCCGGTCGCCTTCCCCGCTGGCTTGCCTTCCGGCACATGGGAACCGCCAATTCCTGTGCCTTCAAGAGCTCCTGTTTGAAGTAGGTCCAACCCTCCTGAACCCCTTGGTTCATGAGGGCTGGTACCCAGGGGACTTTACAAACAAGTTTCTTAAATAGGCTGAAGTTCGCCCTTCGGAAGTCCAAGGTGAAGGTTCTGTTGGTGGTCCTCCTATCTCCTGCATATTGAAAACTTCACTATCTCGCGGTCACTGCACCCTAGGCAGCCTCCCACGATCACATCTCCCACCAGTCCTTCCCTATTGGAGAACAGCAGGTCAAGCAGAGCCTGTCCCCTGGTAGGCTCGCTTCACAGCTGTGTCAGGAAGCAGTCCTCCATTCGCTCCAAGAATCTTCTGGACTGCCTCCTCCCTGCTGAATTAAATTCCCAGCAGATATCTGGGAGGTTGAAGTCACCAACAAGGACAAGATCTGATGATCTTGAGACAGCCTCCAGTTGCTTGTAGAACAACTCATCAACCGTCTCATCCTGGTTGGGTGGTCTGTAACAGATTCCAATCAGGATGTCAGACTTGTTAGGTTGTCCTCTGATTTTGTTAGGTTGTCCTCATAGGAGAGGTGCTCCAGCCCTCTGATCATCCTTGTGGCCCTTCTCTGGACACGTTCCAGCACCTCCACATCCCTCTTGTAATAGGGGCTCCAGAACTGGACACAGTACTCCAGGTGGGGTCTCACCAGGGCTGAGTAGAGGGGGAGGATCACCTCCCTCGACCTGCTAGCCACACTTCTCCACACTTCTCCAGGATCTGATTGGCTTTGCGGGCTGCAAGCGCACATTGAGAGCTCATGTTGAGCTTTTTGTCCACCAGCACCCCCAAGTCTCTCTCCTCAGGGCTACTTTCCAGCCAGTCACTGCTCAGCCTGTATTTGTGCCTGGGATTGCCTTGACCCGGATGCAGGACCCTGCACTTGCTCTTATTGAACTTCATGAGGTTGGCTTGTGCCCACCTCTCCAGCCTGTCAAGGTCCCTCTGGATGGCCTCCCTTCCCTCCAGCGTGTCTGCTGCACCACACAGCTTGGTGTCATCAGCAAACTTTCTGAAGGTGCACTCAATGCCACTGTCCATGTCACCCACAATGATGTTAAATAAGACAGGTCCCAGGACTGATCCCTGAGGGACTCTGCTTGTCACTGGCCTCCACTGGGACATGGACCCATTGACAGCCACTCTTTGGGTGCGGCCATCAAGCCAGTTCCTTATCCATCTAGTGGTCCACCCATCAAACCCATGTGTCACCAGTTTGGAGACCAGGATGTGGTGCGGGACAGTGTCCAAGGCTTTGCTCAGGTCCGGGTAAATGACATCAGTTGCTCGCCCCTCATCTATTAATTTTGTCACCTGCTCATAGAAGGCAACCAGGTTGGTCAGGCAGGATTTGCCCTTGGCAAAGCCATGCTGACTGTTCCCAATCACCTCTTCACTATTCTTTTGAGTGAGTAGTGCCTCCAGGAGGATCTGCTCCATGATCTTTCCAGGCACAGAGGTGAGACTGACTGGCCTGTAGTTCCCTGGTTCCTCCTTCTTACCCTTTTTGAAGATGGGGGCAATGTTTCCCCATTTCCAGTCTGTGGGGACTTCACCAGATTGCCATGACTTTTGAAATATAATAGAGAGGGGTTCAGCAACCTCATCTGCCAGTTCTCTCAGTACCCGTGGGTGTATCCTGTCGGGTCCCATGGACTTGAACACTTTCAGGTTCTTCAGATGATCACGAACCTGATCTGCACTTACAATGGGCAGTTCTTCCTCCCCGTCCCTGGCTTTGACTTCCATAACATCAGGAGTGTGGCTGAGTAGCATCTGTAGAAGTTGATGGACAAAAATGGAAGCTGTCTTTTAGACCTGAGCTTTCTGATGAATCTGCAGTTGTGGAACAACATGAGATAGAGGACATAAATTGCCAGTTGCTTCTCAGCCTGTGCATCACAGACAATACAGAACCAACTGTGACTGTTGCCCATTCAGAATCTGATTCGGCAGTTGGAGAGTCAGAAAGTCGTCAGCAAAACTCATTCACCTTTCAACAGTCCAGTGTGGCCTGTGCGGAAGCAGAATGGAGACTGGCGTCTGACAGTAGACTACCGAGCCCTGAAAGTAGCAAGCAACTCCACCTATGAGTGCAGCATATATGTTGAAAATACTGTAAATTGTGTACATATCCTGCATTTTCCAAGATTGCTTCTAAAATATAGCATTTTCTCCTTTGCTTCTCTGGCTGGCTAGCTGTGTTTTTTTTTTCTTCCTCTTTGTGGGGGAGAGAAGGCTAGGCCTTCTCTCTCAAACCCGCCACACACCTCAAGCCTAAACATCCCCAGGTACAGTTTGAGACTGTGTCCTATTGTTCTGGTGCTGGTTGACTGGGAGAAAAAACCAACCCTCTCCTGATGCTCTGGAGATCGGAACACAACCAGTTCATCGATGATATCATCGTCTGGGGGAAAACTGCTGAGGAAGTCTTCGAGAAAGGTATCAAAATCATTGACATTCTTCCGAATGCAGGTTTTGCCATCAAGCGAGACAAGGTGAAAGGACCTACCACTGAGATTCAGTTTCTGGGAGTGCGGTGGCAGGATGGACGCTGACACATTCCAGAGGATGTGGTAAACAGTCTCTACCATGGCAAATCCCATGAACAAGAAAGAAACTCTAAGTTTCCTGGGTATAGTGGGATTTTGGAGACTGCATATTCCTGGATACAGTCAGATTGTGAAACCTCTGGATGATGTGACTCGAAAGAGAAACAGTTTCCAGTGGGGACCTGAACAACAAGCAGCCTTTGACCAGATAAAACAAGAAGCAGTTCAAGCAATGAGTCTGGGACCTGTCCGACATGGTCCAGACATTAAGAACATTTTGTACACGGCTGCAAGTGACAATGGTCCAACCTGGTGCTTGTGGCAAAGAGCTCCAGGTGAGACACGTGGACGCCCTCTTGGTTTCTGGTGTCGAGGTTACAGAGGTTCAGAGGCTAATAATACTCCAACAGAGAAGGAGATTCTAGCTGCCTATGAAGGAGTAAAAGCAGCCTCTGAAGTGATTGGAACTGAATCGCAACTTCTCTTAGCTCCTAGATTACCAGTTTTGAATTAGATGTTCAAAGGCAAAGGTTCCACACCACATCCTGCCACATGGGCCAACTGGTCTAAGTGGATGGCTTTGATAACACAGAGAGCTCAAATGGGAAATTGTGACAGACCTGGTCTGGTGGTGGTGATCACCAGCTGGCCTGAAGGCACCAACTGTACTAAACCTCCAGAGGAAAGAGTAGAATACAAGAGAATAGAATAAACCAGGTTGGAAGAGACCTTCAAGATCATCACGTCCAACCTATCACCCAACACCACCCAATTAACTAACCCATGTAACCAAGCACCCTGTCAAGTCTCCTCCTGAACACCTCCAGTGACGGCGACTCCACCACCTCCCCGGGCAGTCCATTCCAATGGGCAATCACTCTCTCCGTGTAAAACTTCCTCCTGACCTCCAGCCTGAACTTCCACTGGCGCAGCCTGAGACTGTGTCCTCTTGTTCTGGTGCTGGTTGCCTGGGAGAAGAGACCAAACTCTGCCTGTCTACAACCTCCCTTCAGGTAGTTGTAGAGAGCAATAAGGTCACCCCTGAGTCTCCTCCCCTCCAGGCTAAGCAGCCCCAGCTCCCTCAGTCTCTCCTCATAGGGCTTGTGTTCCAAGCCCCTCACTAACTTCGTTGCCTTTCTCAGGACTCGTTCCAGCAAGTCAACATCCTTCCTAAACTGAGGGGCCCAGAACTGGACACAGTACTCGAGGTGTGGCCTAACCAGTGCAGTGTACAGGGGCAGAATGACCTCCCTGCTCCTGCTGGCCACACTGTTCTTAATGCAGGCCAGGATGCCATTGGCCCTCTTGGCTGCCTGGGCACACTGCAGGCTCATGTTCAGCCTACCATCAACCAGTACCCCCAGGTCCCTCTCTGCCTGGCTGCTCTCCAGCCACTCTGACCCCAGCCTGTAGCACTGCATGGGGTTGTTGTGGCCAATGTGCAGAACCCAGCACTTGGATGCGTTAAATTTCATGCCGTTGGACTCTGCCCATCTGTCCAGCCTGTCGAGGTCTCTCTGCAAAGCCTCTCTACCCTCTAGCAGATCAACTCCTGTTCCCAGCTTGGTGTCATCAGCAAATTTACTGATGATAGACTCAATGCCCTCATCCAGATCATCAACAAAGATGTTAAAGAGGATGGGCCCAGCACTGATCCCTGGGGGACTCCACTACTGACTGGCCGCCAGTCGGATGTGGCACCATTCACCACCACTCTTTGGGCTCGGCCATCCAGCCAGTTCCTAATCCAGCTCAGAGTGCTGCTGTCCAAGCCATGGGCTGACAGCTTGGCCAGGAGTTTGCTATGGGGGACGGTGTCAAAGGCCTTGCTGAGGTCCAGGTAAACTACATCCACAGGCCTCCCCACATCCACCAGGCGGGTCACCTTATCATAGAAGGAGATCAGGTTGGTCAGGCAAGACCTGCCCTTCCTAAATCCATGCTGGCTGAGCCTGATCCCTTGGCCATCCTCTAAGTGCTGTGTTAATGCACTCAGGATGACCTGTTCCATGATCTTGCCTGGCACTGAGGTCAGGCTGACAGGCCTGTAATTCCCTGGCTCATCCAACCGGCCCTTCTTATGGATGGGCACTACGTTGGCCAGCTTCCAGTCCTCTGGGACCTCGCCAGTGAGCCAGGACTGCTGAAAAATGATGGAGAGCGGCTTGGCCAGCTCCCCTGACAGCTCCCTCAGCACCCTAGGATGGATCCCATCTGGTCCCATGGACTTGTGGGGATCCAGGCGGCTGAGCAGATCACCAACTACCCCATATTGGAACAGTGGAAAACTATGCTGCTTCCTGGCTCCTTCTGCCAGCTCTGGAGGCCAGCTGTCTGGAAGACATTCTGTCCTGCTAGTAAAAATTGAGTCAAAGAAGGTGTTAAGTATCTCTGCCTTTTCCTCATCCCTTATCACAACGTTCCCCTCCGTGTCCACCAAGGAGTGGAGGTTGTCTCTGCCCTTCCTCTTGCTATTAATGTATTTATAGAAGGACTTTTTGTTGTCCTTCACAGCAGAGGCCAGACTAAGCTCCAAATGCGCTTTTGCCTCCCTAATTTTCTTCCTGCAAGACCTAGCAACATCCTTAAATTTTTCACGGGTTGCCTCCCCTCTCTTCCAAAGGTGATACACCTTCTTTTTTTCCCTTAGTTCCATTAAAAGTTCTTTAACCATCCAGGCTGGCCGTCTGCCCCGGCGACTCATCTTCCGGCACATTGGCACAGCCTGTCCCTGAGCCTTCAACAGTGCTTCCTTGAAGTAGGACCAGCTCTCCTGGACCCCTTTGTTTTTAAGGGCTTTATCCCAAGGAACCCTCTGATTTAGTTCCTTGAGTAGCCTGAAGTCTGCCCTCCGGAAATCCAGAGTGGAGGTCTTCTTGCTACCCCTCTTAGCTTGACCAAATAATGAGAATTCGATTATCTCGTGGTCACTGGCCCCTAAGCACCCTCCGACCACCACATCACCCACCAACCGTTCCCTGTTGGTGAAGAGGAGGTCAAGCATAGCCTTGCCCCTGGTAGGCTCTCGAAGCGCCTGGGATAAGAAGCTGTCCTCCATGCATTCTAAGAACCTCCTAGATTGCCACTTCTCTGCTATGTTAAGATCCCAGCAGATATCAGGCAGATTGAAGTTATCCATGAGAACAAGGTCAGGCGATCTTGAGACAGCCTTAAGCTGCCTATAGAATGACTCATCAACATCCTCCTCCTGGTTGGGTGGTCTATAACAGACTCCAACCAGGATGTCAGCCCTGTTGGCCTTCCCTCTAATTCTCACCCACAGGCACTCAACCCGATCGTCCCTAATCTCCGTCTCAATGGCATCTAGTGCCTCCCTGATGTACAGGGCCACCCCTCCACCCCTTCTTCCTTGCCTGTCTCTCCTGAAGAGTCTGTAGCCATCAATTGCAGCGCTCCAGTCATGTGAGTCATCCCACCACGTCTCTGTGATGGCAACTACATCATAACTATCCTGCCGCAGCAAGGCTTCCAGCTCCTCTTGTTTGTTGCCCATGCTTCGTGCATTTGTGTACATGCACTTCAGCCGGGCTGCTGGTTTCACCTCTGGCTCTGGCTTATCACCCCCAGACCCCAGCCTGGGGGGACTGTTTCAGCCCCTTCCCCCTTCGAAACTAGTTTAAAGCCCTATCTATGAGACCTGCCAATTCCCTCCCCAGAATCTTTTTCCCTTTGAGGGATAGGCCATTCTCGTACACTCTGATCTTACCCCTCCTCTAGGACAGATGTGCTCCATCTGTTGCCAGCTGGCCTGGTGCAGCAGAAAGTTTTCAAGATCAAAAACCCAAAATTCTTTTCCCTGCACCAGCCTCTAAGCCACTTGTTGACTTCAGCTGCTGACGTGTTCCTTATGGTATTCCCACCTGCAACTAATGGTATAGACGAAAAAAATTATTTGTGCCCCGATCCCTCAACCAGATCTCCCAGGGCCCTGAAGTCATCTTTGATAGCCCTGGGAGTTCTGGTTGCAACATCATCATTCCCTAACTGCATAACTATCAAGGGATAATAGTCAGAGGGCTGCACCATACCAGGCAGTCTTCTGGTAACATCTCCAACCATGGCTCCTGGAAGGGAACAAACCTCCCTGTGAGTAGGGTCTGGCCGACATATGGGGCCCTCTGTTCCCCTCAGGAGGGAATCGCCAATAACAATCACTCCTCTTTTTTTTTTAAGGAGCAAGTCCTGATGCCGGCGGAAGGCTGTTTAAGCTTAGGCTGTTTCACCTTAGGTCATTTCACCTTTGGCTGTTTTGCCACAGGGAAAACCCCAGATGGCGTGCCCTCCGATATCAGAATCACCTCACCCTCAACCTCCAATGCCCCGTACTTGTTTTCCAAGGGCAGTGGGGGGGGTGAGGGGGGGCAAGGAGGTTTAACCTTGCATCTTTTGAGAGGAACCTGCATCCATTCCCCTCTTCTTTTTGGATAACTGGCCTCTGCTGGGGGGGCCTGCAGAGCCTGGTTACTCAGGTTCGTCACCCTTCTGCAATTGCTTACATCTCTAAATCCAGCAACCTTGTCCTTCAGTCCGACCACCAGGCTAAGCAGACAGTCGATCTGCTCACACCTAAAGCAGGAGTCTTCCCCTCTACCCTGCATCTCAAGTGCCAGGTTCCAGCACCGTCTGCAGCTAGATGCCTGGACACCTACCTCTTGCTTATGACACCTACCTATCTGCTTATATTCCTCCTCAGTCTGGGTCAAGACTGACTTTTTAAAGGAGTTATTGCGGTGAGTTACCACCATGGCTAGCCCTGCCCCACGGGACCTACTGGAGAATGTTTTTTTTTAAAAAAGTGTGGCGGCGCGTGCGTCCGAGCGAGAAGGCGGGCTGAAACGGAACCGCCCGCGAGCTGCCGCGGGCTTTGAAGCTGCCGCGGCACGCAGGGTCCCGAACGATCCCGAACACGTGGAGAATCGGTGAAAGCCGATTCCTGCCGAGCGCAGAGGCTGTGTGCGGGTCCTTCAGGTCAAAAACAGCAGCAGTCCGTGCTTTTCCGAGGCCCCTGGTTGATGTGTGTCCCCGATGGAGCTCACCGCTGAAACGGAACCGCCCGCGAGCTGCCGCGGGCTTTGAAACTGCCGCGGCATGCAGGGACCCGAACCACTCAGCTCATGCTGAGAACTCAGCTCATGCTCAGCTGAGAACTCAGCTCATGCTGAGGAATCTCCTCCATACAATGACCTTTCTGGTGATGAAAAGAAATATGCTTTGTTCACAGATGGCGCCTGTCGTCTTGTCAGAAAAAAGCGAAGGTGGAAGTCTGCAGTGTGGAGTTCAACACGCTGAGTTGGTATGGTGAATGGTGAAATTCAGTGTATTCCACAAGGAAATTTAACTTTAAATGAAAGAGTTTAATTTCAGAGTGCTGTACGGGTACATCGCACCCAAAGGAAGAATCCATGAGGAAACTACAGTGCACGAACTCTGAGAACCCTGGGAGCCCTGAGTCAACTGAGAGTCCCTGTTTCCCTTTCTTCGCTTTGTCAGCAAGGAGACAAACTGTTTTCTGTTTTTTCTTGTTTCCTGATTTTCTTGGAGTTCTGAATCATCTACATCTGAGGATAGCTGGAATGGACTCTGAAGTTTACTTACAAATTGTAGATATTGTTTTAGATTGGATGGACAGTGTGAACAGCCAATGAAATTGTTTAGTAGGGGTGGATTGTGACAGTTTTGGGTTATGCCTTTAAGAAGAGACAGTTTCTGAGACGTCTAGCTGAATGTTTTGGTGTAATAAGGAAAACAAAGATAATTCTGAATTAATTTCATTGGTAAATTGGTAGACAGCTGCTGTTTCTCTCTCTGAGCTTGGCGTTGACCTTCAACTAACGAGATAAGAAACTAATCCTTTTTTCCTTTCCTTAGCACATGCTTTTAACTAACAGAATTTCCTCCTTAATAATTACTTCTCTCTCTCTCACCCTTTTTGGGAAAAAAGGGAGAAAGGGGGAGAAGGGAGTTTTGGAGGGACCCTTCTCTCTGGAGGGAAGGTTTTCTGTGTTATGTTCTTTGCTGCATATTTCTGTATATATTGTAAATACTGTATATTGTGTATATATTCACTACATTTCATCCTGCTTGTAAAATATAGCCCTTTCATTGTTGCTTCTTCGACTGAGTTAGCCGTGGATTCTGTGTGTGGGTGGGGGGAGACCTTCTCTCACCACCACAATTACATTTAAAAATGGGGAAGTTACTCTGGAGGTAAATGACCAACAGTATATAGATATGCTGAGCTTAATATTAACAACCACTGAAATTGAAGAGGGGATTAACACAGAAATAACAGACCACGTGTTTCCTGGAGTATGGGCTTCTAATGTACCAGGAAGGGTGAAAAACGCAACCCCTATACTGATTATGCTCCAGGAAGGAAAACAACCAGGTAGGATAAAACAGTACCCTTGAAGAGGGAAGACAGAGAAGTAATCAGTCAGGTAATTGAGAACCTTTTGCAATTAGGGTTACTAGGATTACTAGCTAGGGTCATATCGGGTAGTACAGGATCTACGAGCCGTCAACAAAATAACTGAGGCAAACCCACACACTTTGTTAAGCAAGACAAGGAGAAATGACCCACCAGAGAGATCCAGTTTCTGGGAGTGCGGTGGCAGGATGGACGCCAACACATTCCAGTGGATGTGATAAACAGAGTCTCTACCATGCCAAATCCCATGAACAAGCAAGAAACCCTACGTTTCTTGGAGATAGTGGGATTTTGCACATTCCTGGATGCAGTCAGATAGTGAAACCTCTGGATGATGTGACTCGAAAGAGAAACAGTTTCCAGTGGGGACCTGAACAACAAGCAGTCTTTGACCAGATAAAACAAGAAGTAGTTCAAGCAGTGGGTCTGGGACCCGTCCGAGATGGTCCAGACATGAAGAACATTTTGTACACGGCTGCAAGTGACAATGGTCCAACCTGGTGCTTGTAGCAAAGAGCTCCAGGTGAGACACGTGGACGACCTCTTGGTTTCTGGTGTCGAGGTTACAGAGGTTCAGAGGCAAATTATACTCCAACAGAGAAGGAGATTCTAGTTGCCTGTGAAGGAGTAAAAGCTGCTTCTGAAGTAATTGGAACTGAGTCACAACTTCTCTTAGCTCCTAGATTACCAGTTTTGAATAGGATGTTCAAAGGCAAAGGTTCCACACCACATCATGCCACAGATGCCACATGGGCCAAGTGGATGGCTTTGATAACACAGAGAGCTCGAATGGGAAATTGTGAAAGAGCTGGTCTGGTGGTGGTGATCACCAGCTGGCCTGAAGGCACCAACTGTACTAAACCTCCAGAGGAAAGAGTAAGTTGTGCTGAGGAAGCTCCTCCTTTCAATGACCTTTCTGATGATGAAAAGAAATATGCTTTGTTAACAGAGGGTTCCTGTCTTCTTGTCAGAAACAAGCGAAAGTGGAAGTCTGCAGTGTGGAGTCCAACACAACGAGTTGCAGAGGCAAAGGATGGAGAAGGAGAATCCAGTCAATTTGCAGAGGTCAAAGCTGTCCAGCTAGCTCTTGACGTTGCTGAACGTGAGAGAAGGCCAAAGCTTTATTTCTACACCGACTCATGGATGGTAGCCAATGTTCTGTGGGGTTGGCTAAAGGATTGGAAAAAGAATGGTTGGCAGAGAAAAGGAAAGCCTATTTGGGCAGCTTTCCTGTGGCAGGACATTGCTGATCGAATCGAGAGAATTCCAGTGAAGGTGAGACACATCAATGCTCACATTCCTAAGAGCAAAGCTACTGAGGAACACAACACAACCATCAGGCAGATCTAGCTGCAAGAGTTTCTCAAGTAGACATGGACTCTAATCTTGATCTCGACTGGAAACACCGAGGTGAGATGTTCTTAGCTCAGTGGGCTCACGTTTCGTCAGGACATCAAGGCAGAGATGCAACCTACCTGTGGGCTCGTGACAGATCCATTGATATTTCCATGGATGCTATCACACAAGTCATCCATAACTGTGACATTTGTGCTGCTATTAGCCTTGCAAAGAGAATTAAGCCCTTATGGAATGATAACAGATGGTCCAAATACAAGTATGGTGAGGCCTGGCAGACTGACTATATCACTCTACCTCGTTCTTGGTCTGGTATGCAATATGTGCTGACTATGGTAGAGGCAGACACTGGATGGTTGGAAACTTATCCAGTTCCATGTGCAACTAGTAGTCTGATGGTTTAACCCATCCACATTAACCAAAAGCTCAGCTGAGCCCAGTTGGAGAAGCAAATGAAGCTGTATTTTACAAGCAATAATGCAATGCAATGAATACATAGAAAATATACAGTATTTACAGTATTTGCAAAAAGGAAACAACACAGAAATACTCCTTGGGAGGACCTCGCCTCCCCCCAAACTCTCCCCTCCCCTTTTTCCTCTAGTTAATTAAAGAAAAGAGAGGAGTAGAAAATGTTATGGGAATTTCAGGTAGTTCAAAGCTTTGTAAGTTAGTTTTGCTTATGTCGTTTGGTGATAAATGTCCCCTCTCTGTCCAAGGGCAGCATGCATGCCAAGAGAAAGACAGAAGCCGGAGTGCCTGAGAGAACGGAATGTGAGAGATATTTGCTATGGTATATCTCACATCTTATCAATGAAATTTATTTAGAATTAATATTTGTTTTCCTTGTTACACCCAAACGTTCAGCTAGAGAATTTTGCAGCTAATTTTCCTTAAAGGCACAGCCTAAACTGTCACAATAATACTAAACTCCACCATGTCATGATCACTCTCACCAAGGCTGTTCCACTTGGTGCCATGGTTTAGTCATGAGGTCTGTGGTGACAGGTTGGACTTGATGATCTTTGAGGTCTCTTCCAACCTTGGTGATTCTGTGATTCTTTATTAGTTAATACGAGGTCTAGCAGTGCACCTTTCCTTGTTGGTTCCTCCACTACCTGCATCAAGAAGTTATCATTGACACACTGCAAGAGACTTTTGGACTAACTGTGCCTGGCTATGTGAGTTTTCCAGCAAATATCAGGGTGATTGAAGTCACCCATGAGTACCAGGGAGTTTGCTCTAGAGGCTACCTCCAGTTTACTGTAGAAGGCCTCATCAACATCTTCCTCTTGGTTTGGTGGTCTATAGGCAACACCTACTACCATTTCACCTCCTTTCCCACACCCCTTAATTCTTACCCACAAGCTTTCAACCTGTTCTGCCTCTCCCCTTGGATAGAACTCATCACATTTCAGTTGCTCTCACACATAGAGAGCAACTCCCTCACCTCGTCTTGCTGGTCTATCCTTCCTGAACAGTACATAGCCATCCATGGCAACATTCCAGTCATGGGAGCTGTCCCACCATGTTTCAGTGATGACAATTATATCATAGTTGTTCAGCCTAACGCAGATCTCCAGCTCCTCCTGCTTATTCCCCATGCTCTGTGCATTGGTATATAAGCATTTCAGGGAGGGAGTTAATCTATTGGCTTTCACTCTTGCAGTCTGACCATTCCCAGACACTTCCATGGCCACCAAGCTAGCAGTGAGCTCTGCATGTGCTGATTCCTTATTATTTGATCCCCATGGTACATCTCCGTAAGACTTAAAGAGTTCTTGTGTCCCCCCAGCATTCTGCAAAGTAACAGCCTGAAGGCTCTTATTAGCCTCACACCCTGGTGTGCCCTCACTCAGCTTGTACCCATTGCTAGCCCTTGCATCTTCTCCAACACACAATTCATTGTCTACCTCCCCTGAGACATCAGTGGAGCTGACATATTGCCCCACAATTGTCACAGGCTGGCTTGCAGTAAGACTGGTTTTTTCCCTTCCCCCCTTTCAACCTAGTTTAAAGCACTATTAATGAGCCCAGCCAACCCCTGTGTTATAAACCTTCTTCCATTTGGAGATAGATGGACCCCATCTGCTGCCAGCAGACCTGGTGTCATGTGGGGTAACCTGTGGTCAAAAAACCAAAGTCCTGCTGGGGGCACCAGTCTCGAAGCCAAGAGTTGAGCTGGTAAGTCATTCTTTCCAGGTTAGACCCTTCAACAGGGAGGATAGAAGAGAACACTACCTGTACTCCCACTCCCTTAACCAGTTGCAAAGGCCCTGAAGTCTCCCTTGACAGCTTTCAATTTTCCTCTCTCAAGGTCATCACTACCTATCTGAAAAGTTAATAATGGGTAGTAATCTGTGGGTCATACCAGGGAGGGAAGCCTTCTTATCACATCCTTGACCCGGGCCCCCGGCAGACAGCAGATCTCCCTTTGAAGTGGGTCAGGTCTGCATATTCGACCTTCTGTTCCCTTCTAAAGGGAGTCTCCTATAACAATGACTCTTCTCTTTTCTTTTTTTGATAGAAGATGTTTGTATGGTGGTCTTAGGCTTCCTTAATTTTGGGAATTCTTCCAAGCCAGATGATTCACCTTCCTCATTGGTCAGCTGCACCTGCAGGACATCAAACCTGTTCTGCAAGGGCACCCTGCTGATTCAGGCAAGCCCCCCCCCCCCCATGAGGCATTAGCAGAGGCTCTTTGTGATTTACATATAACAGAAATAAGGGTGGATTGTTGAGATTCCTAGTCTTGCCTTTTCTTTGTTATATCAACTTCATCTAGCAGCATCTTCATTTGTAATGACACCTTCCACCTCAGTCCAATCACTTATCACTGAAAGCCTCCCAACATACCTTTCCCTAAACTGATAAGGTGTCTTTTGAAGACAGTAGAAACCAGTAGTAACTGGACACAGCCTGAACTTTTGAACTTTTAGGATAGTGCACAAGCTTATTAGGCTAATAAATATTAACTTCTCTGCCCCAGGAGGTATAAAGCAGTGGCATATACGTGTAAGGGGGGAACATGTAGTAGGTGGACCGGGAAGTTTGTACATTCTGAGTACCTCAGCCAATGGGGAAAGGAAGATGGGTACTTGCAGACAGGAATTTAGGATTAAGGGAGGGTTCATCCTCCAGTAATTTGAGAGACCTCCACAAATAAAGTTTTACATGACTCCTATGTCTCCTTTGTGAACATTAACCTCTAACAATGAGTTTTCTGTACAGGGAGATCCTGGGGTGCAGCCAACTGCCATGCAAGAAAGCTCAAAGGGCTCTTGGGCTGCCTAGTATTTATGGGGGTGTGGTGGGTTGAAGTTTCCCCCCAGCATTACCTTTGCCAGACCAACTCAGTTAGAAGCAAATGAAGCTGTATTGTTTAGGTACAGCCCATCTTATTGTAGACATTTATCCAATTAATTTGTTTAGAATAATCTTTTGTTTTCCTTTTTACTCCCAATAGTGATTTATTTATATGTTTCTACTTTTCTGCTCAAAATCTGTAACTAAATTGTAAAGGCATAGCCTAAACCCACCACAATCCAGCCTTTCTAAACAATTTCATTGGCTGCTAATACCATCCACCTGATCTAAAACAATATCTACAATAATGAGTAAATAAAGTTCATAGTCCATTCTGGCTATCTCAGATGTAGATGATCAGAAGTCCAAAAACCAGGAAACAAGAAAGCAGAAAAAACTTTGTTTCTCCACAGATGAGGCAAAGAAAAGGAACAGGGACTTTTAGGTGACTCAGGGCTTTCAGGGTTCTTAGGGTTTGTGCACCATAGATTCCTCATGGATTCTTCCTTTGGGCACAATGTTATATCTGTACAACACTCTGAATCTAAACTCTCTCAGCTAGTTAGATTTCTTTGTGGAATACACGGAATTTCATCATTCTATTGCATTACCCAGTAAGTGTGACCAGGACCTATATCTCACCACAGGGGGTAAGATGACTGACTCAGTCATATTTTCATACTGACCTTACATCTGAGTATTGCTCAAGTTAGCCCTGGGCTATTGTATTGTTATATTTTCCCCTGAATTCACACTAAGTAGGGTGGGATCATCACACTGAGATTCATTGTTAAGCATCTTTTATCACCAAAGAAGATTACAGGAGATAAGGGTCATGTTGATGAACAAAAATGCACTGTCACACAGGGGCTTTGCCCCCTGCAACTTATAGAGTGACAGTGTCCCTATGGGGCTGAGAGAGTCAGTCCCTCTGCCCTGGGGGGGGGATAGACAAGGTGCCACTATGGGGCTGTCCCTCTGCCTTACAGGGTCACTATGAGGCTGGGAGGATTAGTCCTTCTGCCCTACAGGGTAATAGGGTGTCCCTATAGGGCTGAGAAGGGAGGTTAGCTATTCTGTATCCATGGGGTGACAGGATGTCCCAATGGGGGAATTAAACCTCTGCCTTATCGAGTGATGGAATGTCCCTATGGGATAGGGTTTATTCATAGGGCTGGGAAGTGGAGGTTAACCCCTCTGCCCTTTTGTGGGTGTGGAACAGAGGCTAGCCCCATTGTCCCCATGGGATGACAGGGCATGCCTGTGAGGCTGAAGGAAGGGGAGGAAGGGATTGGCAACTCTGCCTCTGTGGGGTGACAGGGTTTCATGGTGGGGGGCAGGGTTAACTGCTCTGCCTTACCTAGTGACAAGGTGTCTGAAGGGGGTGAGAGGAAGGGGTTAATTCCCTTGCCCCATAACAGTAATGCTGCATCCAAGTGGGGCTGGGAAGAAGAGGTTAACTCTCCCCCTCCATGAGGCTGTAGTATATCCCTATGAGGCTGGAGAGGGTGGTGAGGTGAGGGTTAACCCCTCTCTTCCCTCCTGCTTTGGAGGGAATAATGTGCCCTGTCAGAGATGTGTGGTGTGGTCAGGAAGGAGTTAACACCACCCCCCATCCCTGTTGGAAGCACCAGCCTATCCTAGTTGGGTGGAATCCGGTGGTGAGGAAATTAATAACCCCTCCCCAGGTAACAGTAATGGAGTCAGAAGGGCCAGCAAGGCAGGGGTTAACCTCGAGGTCAGGCTAATCCAGGTTAAGCTGGAACCAGGAAAAAGCTTGTGTGTGAACCTCTCCCCACAAAGGTGACAGCTTCTCACAGAGCCCCTAAATGGAGCACCGTATAGGGGAGAGGGTGGAACTGACCATCCTCACACCAGTATGAACATCCCAGTGGGATTGGAAGTGGGAGACCTTATATGGGGTCCCAAACTCACTACCAAAAGACATTGCCATGTATGGATAAGCAGAAACTAATGCAAATGAATAGGAAATAGCATGGATACGTAGTAGCTAACTGTATATTAACTCTGTAAAGAATAGAATAGAATAGAATAGAATAGAATAGAATAGAATAGAATAGACCAGGTTGGAAGAGACCTTCAAGATCATCATGTCCAACCTATCATCCAACACCACCCAACCAACTAAACCATGCAACCAAGCACCCTGTCAAAGCTTGCATTCAGATGCACAAGTTTGGAGGGGAAACCCCCATGTGTCCAGTGCTGAGTATATAAATTATTAAAGACCGATTTAAGTCTTAGCTGTTGAGTTTTATTTCTCTGTATCACATGCCTTAACTCACCAGGTCATCTGATCCTCACCAGCAGAGTAAACTGTGGGGCAGGGCTGTGTTTCAGCAGAGGAATTCCCTGAGCCCAGCCAGACAAAGGTGGGGAAAGCATCCCCCAGTGGGCATCCCCACCTCAGCCAAAGACCCCTTCAAAGTCAAGGCTGAAGAGCTTGAGGAAGGCACCAGTGTTTTTCCAGAGCTAGACGTACTTTTGTGGGAAGCACCATGGTGTTTTGGATGCACAGATGCAGTCTTAGATTGGGCTACACAGTGTTGGAGCCATATGCTGCAATGCCCAAGGGGGAAAATTGATGGTTTGTGACCTCTGTGTCTTGAGCCAGGGTGCAACGAGGTTGTCTTCAGAGCTGCTTCGCTTGCACTTTCTGCAGAGTTGGTATCATCTAGACAGGCCAAATTCTGGTCCTGGGAAGCCCCTGACCCACACCAGAGGCTGCTGCAGGACAGGGAAGGGCTGCGGTGGTCTTTGGCAGGGGGATCGGCAGGTTAGCTCTATCCCCCCCGCCCAGTCCTGATCCCATGACAAAGGCAGATGGGGGTAGGCAAGCAGAGGGTAAAGCATCCCCTAGTGCCTGGGTGTGAGAGTCTAATAAGTTTGTCTCTCTCTATGTGAGTCAACAAAGATAAAATGATAGCAGAGCCACTGGAAAGAAGGTGGAAAGAATCCTGTCCACCAATCCTGGATGCAAATCAACTTGTGATTGCATCGTGATAACACGGGACTACAACAATGGACCCAAGGACCCAGCCATCACACCTTTAGGGCAAGATAATCTCCACCTGTTTCCTGAGCCTTGTCTGGATGGAGACGGGGTAGACGGAGATTTCCCCCCCCCCTCCAGCCAGGTTCTTGCCCAAACACACAGATTTCCTGCCACTGGAATTCCTGAGGGACAATATTTGACTACATACCTAAGGACTAAAAACTGTATAAAAGACTGGAGCAACTACTGGTTTGTAGAGAGAAACAGAGGAGAGAAACAGAGGAGAAAAACGGGGAGAAAAACGGAGATGAAGGAAAACACAGGAGACGGGCCAGGCCGCTGAGAAGCCGGGACAATGCTGCTCCGGAGAAAAGAAGCTGCCCGGAGGACCACACCTCCAGCCAAATCCTCAGCACCCTTTCTCTACAGACCCAGGCTGCCCAGAGGAGCCTCAGCACTGTTCCTGTATCAACCCAACATCTCCCCAGAGGACCACAGCTGTTCTCCAGCAAAAGCCTCACCACGGTTTCTCTACAAACCCAACACCACCTGCAGCACCTTTCCTCCACAGACTTTAACTGTCTTGGGGGGGATGAGGGGTGTGGTAATATAATTCCTTTCCTCTTCTCTCTCTCTCTCTCTCTCTCTCTCCCTCTTTATTTTCTCCCTCTCCCTTTCTTATCTCTCTCTCTCTCTCTTTTCTCCCTCTCCCTTCCTATGTCCACTTTATTTATTAAATAGTCTAGCTGTTGATACTTTGGCCTCGTTTGTGCCTTTAATTTCACAACACAGGAATATTTAAAAGAACTGTGTCTCCGGACCGAGACAACTAATGTCTCCGGACCGTGACACTGGGGAGGCTGGGTGGTGATGGCAGCTCTGTGCACAGGAGCTGGCAGATTCCTGCCCGGAAGATGAATGTGTCTCTCTGGGCTGCCTCACACATCTGCAGGTGCCTCCATCTCACCATGATGTGTCATAGAATAGAATAGAATAGAATAGAATAGAATAGAATAGAATAGAATAGAATAGAATAGACCAGGTTGGAAGAGACCTTCAAGATCATCGCGTCCAACCCATCAACCAATCCAATCCACCTAAACAACTAAACCATGGCACCAAGCACCCCATCAAGTCTCCTCCGGAAGACCTCCAGTGATGGTGACTCCACCACCTCACTGGGCAGTGTACTCCCGTCCAAGCCATGGGCTGACAGCTTGGCCATGGGTTTGCTATGGGGGACGGTGTCAAAGGCCTTGCTGAGGTCCAGGCAGATTACATCCACAGGCCTCCCCACATCCACCAGGCGGGTCACCTGATCATAGAAGGAGATCAGGTTGGTCAGGCAGGACCTGCCCTTCCTAAATCCATGCTGGCTAGCATGTCTTGCAGAGATCCCTGCACCTGTCAGCTCTTCTGCATTGTGTACCTTAGCCATCATCCTCCGCAAAGTACACACTCCACATCTGGGACGAAAAAGAGCTTAGGTTGGTTGTTTGGATCAAGGGGATAAATTTCCAAGCTCCTATAGCAGCTACCCAGCATGAGATTTAACACATCTAAGTGCCAGGTTCTACACATTGGCCACAACAACCCCATGCAGTGCTACAGGCTGGGGTTAGAGCACAGCTGGAGTTGCCCTCATGATTCATGCCTTCCTCTGAAATGAGGTTGATAGCCACAGAATCAGGAAGAGCAAAGACTCTGCCAAAACCAGAAATCCCCTCTCATCAAATTCCTTCTGAGGCTGCTCAATTTTTCTAACCTGCCACCTTGCTTCCTGTGATTGCTGAGCTCTCCATACCCCCTGCCTCAAAGCCTGGACAATCAAAGTGGAAGGAGCTCACCTCCTGGGTCATACCTGGGGCAATTCAATAGCAACTTTTTAATTAACCTGAATTTCCTAGTGGAGAATTGCTTTTGCCTGCATTTACCCCTGCATTTGGGTACTGGTCCTGTTGTCCTCCCTGATATAGGCTGACCTGCAGGATTCGATGCTGTTCCAAATTCAAGTAATAGGTCCTTGTTTTCAGACCAAGGGGCTGCTGTTGTGTGGAGACCGGCAGAGGAGAGCCACTCCAATGCAGGCAGCAGTCATGGTCCATTGAGCAATATGATCTGGGGATTGGCATTTTGAGGAGCTTCTGGGTCCCACATACTGGGGTGGGCAAGGCAAAGTGAAAGGTCCCCCACCCCAGGATAGAAACTTTATCAATCAGAAAAGATCTCCAAACATGCCTGCTCTGTGCTTGTCCACCTCCTATCTCCCACTGTGGAGGGCTGGCACAAGGGACAGCTTGTTAGAAATAGCCTGCAAGCTCTGAAAATAGTCCTTGATCTTATCCCTTCCTGGGCCCTCCTGGTCAAAAATAGCAGAATATGTGTGACCTCTTTGGAGGCCACTTGTTATGTGTTTTGGCTTTGGCTGCTTGACATTTCGGGAGAGGAGGGTGTTGCAGTGATATAAGGCTCTGCTTGAGGTCTGGTGGGGGCATTTCCCATAGGAATGGTTGACAAAAGATCCAAACCTTAAACTTACCTTACATTTTATACAATCTATAAGCAGAGAGCTATATCTCTCCTGCTGTGTGCTGACCTGGATGGAGGTCAGCCAACTTCCACCTGATCTGACACCAGGAGTCATGGTTGCTTGCTGAGCTCATAGACTTTTTTCACATGCTGGATATGATGCTCCTGGACCACAGTGATTGGTGCACCCAACAAGACAGAGCTATTTGAGCAGAAGGGAGCCTGCCCATGGGGAGAAATGGAGATGGGTTGGTCAGGAAATGTTTTAAATGAAAAGGTCATTAATTGGGTGGAGAGAACCAAGCAAGGGTAGTGGGGACAAATCATGGATGGCTTTTGAGCTTGCTGCGTGTAGGGAGAGGACTGTGTGTTGTGGGTTGGGATGGTGCCTTCCCGGCCCAGTGTCTCCACAGATGGCTGGGCTGGAGGGAGTGACCTGCACCCCCAGGAATTGCTGGAAGGTCTGCCTGGAGCCAGCAGAGACCATGCTCCCATGCAGAAAGCATGGTCTCAGCATGGTGTCTGCCTGCAGGGAGCATTAATGTCCCATCTTCTCCCTTCTCTTCCAGGTCTCAAAACTGGAGGTGGCTCTTCAGGTGGCTCAGGGAACATTTTCCACTACACCTTCCATAGAGCCCCCCATGCCACCTTTGCATCCTTCTTTGAAGGCTCCAGCTTCCTTGCTAGTAGCCATTCCCAAGTGTTCAATAGCTTTGACCAGGAAGATATGGATATTGATGACAATGATGACTCTTTCAGTGCCTTCAGCCAGTTTGGCTTCAACAGCATTAATGGTGTACACCAGTAGCATCAGGAGTGCCTGCACATGTGGAGAAAGGTCCAAAACTCACCTGTCATCCATGAGCTCAAGGTGTCCCTGGAAGAGATCCATTATAGCTCCACCAAGAGGATGAAGATCACTTGCAGAAGGCTCAATGCTGATGGCTAGACCATGTGAACTAAGAACAAGATACTAAACATTGTCGTCAAACTGGGATGGAAGAAGGGAATCAAAATCATGTTCCCTAAAGAAGAGGATGCCACTCCAGATAACATCCCTGCTGACATCATCTTCTTCTCAAGGAGAAGGATGTGCCCATCCACAAGAAGGGCCGGTTGGATGAGCCAGGGAATTATAGGCCTGTCAGCCTGACCTCAGTGCCAGGCAAGATCATGGAACAGGTCATCCTGAGTGCATTAACACAGCACTTACAGGATGGCCAAGGGATCAGGCCTAGCCAGCATGGATTTAGGAAGGGCAGGTCCTGCCTAACCAACCTGATCTCCTTCTATGATCAGGTGACCCGCCTGGTGGATGTGGGGAGGCCTGTGGATGTAGTCTACCTGGACCTCAGCAAGACCTTTGACACCGTCCCCCATAGCAAACTCCTGGCCAAGCTGTCAGCCCATGGCTTGGACAGCAGCACTCTGAGCTGGGTTAGGAACTGGCTGGATGGCCGAGCCCAGAGAGTGGTGGTGAATGGTGCCACATCCAGCTGGCGGCCAGTCAGTAGTGGAGTCCCCCAGGGATCAGTGCTGGGCCCCATGCTCTTTAACATCTTTATTGATGATCTGGATGAGGGCATTGAGTCCATCACCAGTAAATTTGTGGACGACACCAAGCTGGTGGCAGGAGTTGATCTGCTGGAGGGTAGAGAGGCTCTGCAGAGGGACCTCAACAGGCTGGACAGATGGGCAGAGTCCAACAGCATGAGATTTAACACATCCAAGTGCCAGGTTCTGCACGTCGGCCACAACAACCCCATGCAGTGCTACAGGCTGGGGTCAGAGTGGCTGGAGAGCAGCCAGGCAGAGAGGGACTTGGGGGTACTGGTCGATGGCAGGCTGAACATGAGCCTGCAGTGTGCCCAGGCAGCCAAGAGGGCCAATGGCATCCTGGCCTGCATCAGGAACAGTGTGGCCAGCAGGAGCAGGGAGATCATTCTGCCCCTGTACACTGCACTGGTTAGGCCGCACCTCAAGTACTGTGTCCAGTTCTGGGCCCCTCAATTTAGGAAGGATGTTGACTTGCTGGAACAAGTCCAGAGAAGGGCAACAAAGTTGGTGAGGGGTTTGGAACACAAGCCCTATGAGGAAAGACTGAGGGAGCTGGGGTTGCTCAGCCTGGAGAAGAGGAGACTCAGGGGTGACCTTATCACTCTCTACAACTACCTGAAGGGAGGTTGTAGACAGGCGGATGATGGTCTCTTCTCCCAGGCAGCCAGTACCAGAACAAGAGGACACAGTCTCAGGCTGCATCAGGGGAGGTTCAGGTTGTATGTTAGGAAGAAGTTCTATACAGAAAGAGTGATTGCCCATTGGAATGGGCTGCCCAGGGAGGTGGTGGAGTCGCCGTCATTGGAGGTGTTCAGGAGGAGACTTGATGGGGTACTTGGTGCCATGGGTTAGCTGTTTGGGAGGGTTGGATTGGTTGATGGGTTGGACACGATGATCTTGAAGGTCTCTTCCAACCTGGTTTGGTTCATTCTAAATAAAGGTTTATTCCAAATAAATAAAGAGAAACCTCACTCACAGTTCAAGAGTGATGGGACAAACATAGTCTACATTGCAAACTGTCTTAAAGAGGTGAGTATTGGTGGGGAATCCTGTGGAGTGGGAGATGGTGCTGGGTCATGGCATGTCAAGCCAAGAAGGGAGTCAGTCCTTGTCCTGTGCTGATGAGGAAGGACAGGAAGAATCAAGTAGGTCATGAGAAACACAAGCAAAGAACTCTGCAGAGAGAAGATGCAGAGATCTGCTTGTGCTTGGTTTTGGAGATGCTCAACCTCTGTGCTGGGTGTAGGACAAGGATGCTGCAGTCCCTGCTAAAGGTGCCTTGCTTCTTGAGTCAACACAGGTGGTATTTACCCATTTTCTCCTTTTCCCATTTGTCTTGTCCTTCTGTTTTAGTGTATTCACATGTGGGAGAAAACCCAGATCCTCTGTAGGAACAAGAGAAAACCCATTTGCTGGCATGAGTCTGGTCCCTGCTTTCTCTCATAGATGAGCCTGCTGTGGCTTAGGTACTGTCTGGGATAACACTGGATATCTCTCCCCACAGAGAGCAGAGTCATGCAGAGAAAGGTAGTACTTTGCCCTTACTGAGCAATGCTTTATTTAGCCAAACCAGCTATTTTCTTTGGTTCTGGTTTCCCTAGATAAGGAACCAAATAAAATATATTTAGGCAGTGAGCAAAACCCAACACATCCAGGCTATCCAACCTGGAGGTCACAGCAGGGCTGGATGCATCAGAGCCAGCAAGCTGCACAAAGGTGGGAGAGGAAGGGGAGATTGCCCCAGTACAAGATGTGCCATTCACTGCCACTGCCTTACAACTGCCTTTTAATAAATCCCAGCTGGCAGCTGCCATTTGTTGTTCCTTTCAGACTGTAGATGCTGTCTGTCTTCTTAATGACCTGGTTTATTGTGTTTGGGGTTTTTTTTTTGGTTTTTTGTTCGTTTGTTTGATGAAGACAGATTTATGTTCTCAAATGCATTTAATAGAAATAAGCTCAATGTGCCACATCTGTGGTAGGGAAACATGAGCTTGTTAAGTGTGCCAGCAAGTCAGGAGAGTTTTGTGATGGCTTACAGCTCAGCTGTGGCTATTACTAGGAGCAAGGGGCAGCCATGTGGGTCAGGCAGATCTGGGTGCTACTCAACCAAACACATCTCAAGTTAAGTTAATCTGCAGACTCGGTAGTTGGGTGTCCTTCATGGTGCAAAATGCAGAGGTTTATTTCTGTGGAAATAAAAAATACTCAGAGTGGCTACCTTATTTATGGAGTCATGTATGCCATATCTTGGATATTTCCTTCTGTGTATTCCTCCATCTGTAAAATTGACCTCAAGATGGATATGCTGATGTCCAGACCATGTTAGCCCAGGTTCATTCACTGCTCAGGCTGGAAGGACTCTTGCCCAGAGTTGTTCTTTGAGCAGCAAGCAAAGAAAACTGCTCTGGCCCTGTGAGCTATTGCACCAGAAGCACTGGTGCTGGGCCCTGGGAAGCACTGGCTCTGCCATACCAAGCAGTTTTCCAAACACTTCACACTCACAGGGCACCTGTGAGCTGCCTGAGAGCAAGGTACATGTGCTGGCATTTGGTTTGCACAATGCAGTCGCAAGGAGATTGGTGGAAATTGCTGGTCTGGGCAAATTCCTCACCTCTTTGAGCTGGACTGTCTGGTCTCTGTCCTCCCCCACTGCAAACCAAACATGTTGGATGTCCTCGGGTTGCTGCTGACCTGGCTGCCACCCCTAGCCTGTTCCTTGCCAGGGCAGGGTGATACTTTGTTGCTTTTATCTTCCACAAGAAGTAGTTTAAACACTGGAGCACAAGCAGATGCTGGGAGATCCACAATTCCATATGCCACAATCTTGGTACGTGATGAGCACCGCACAGTACAACTTCTTCATCAACTGAGCCTATGGCCGTAGCCCTGGGTGCTTTCCTTGTACCCTTCCTCTTTGCAAGTCTGCCTTTTTTAGCTTAAGCTTTAGTCTTCCACTGCCACAAGAGCAGCATAGCACAGAGCAGGCAGTAGGTCCTGTGACCTAACTCATGACAACTCATGGTTCCTGCTGAGCCACTTGGATACTCACAAGTCCATGGGACCGGATGGGATCCATCCTAGGGTGCTGAGAGAGCTGGCAGATGTGCTAGCTAGGCCACTTTCCATCATTTTCCTCCAGTCCTGGCTCACCAGTGAGGTCCCAGGTGACTGGAAATTGGCCAACGTGGTCCCCATCCACAAGAAGGGTCGGATGGAGGAACCTGGAAACTACAGGCCAGTCAGCCTGACCTCAGTGCCAGGGAAAGTGATGGAGCAGATTATCCTGGCGGCAATAACTTCACACCTGAAGGATGGCCAAGGGCTCAGGTCCAGCCAACATGGATTTAGGAGGGGCAGGTCCTGCCTCTCCAACCTGATCTCCTTCTATGATCAGGTGACCCGTCTGGTGGACGTGGGGAGGCCTGTGGATGTGGTCTACCTGGACTTCAGCAGGGCCTTTGACACCGTCCCCCACAGCAAACTGCTGGCTAAGCCGTCAGCTCGTGGTTTGGACCATTACACTCTGTGCTGGGTTGGGAATTGGCTGGAGGGCCGGGCCCAGAGAGTGGTGGTGAATGGTGCCACATCCAGCTGGCGGCCAGTCACCAGTGGTGTCCCCCAGGGATCAGTGCTGGGCCCCGTCCTCTTCAACATATTCATCGATGATCAGGATGAAGGGGGTAGAGTCAGTCATCAGCAAGTTTGCAGATGACACCAAGTTAGGGGCAGATGTTAGTCACTTAGAGGGTAGAAAGGCTCTGCAGAGGGACCTTGACCGACTGGACAGATGGGCGGAGTCCAATGGGATGTCATTCAACAAGTCCAAGTGCCGAGTGCTGCACTTTGGCTACGGCAATCCCATGCAGAGCTACAGGCTGGGGTCGGAGTGGCTGGAGAGCTCCCAAACAGAGAGGGACCTGGGTGTGCTGATCGACAGCCACCTGAATATGAGCCAGCAGTGTGCCCAGGTGGCCAGGAGGGCCAATGGCATCCTGGCCTGCATTAGGAATAGTGTGGCCAGCAGGAGCAGGGAGGTCATTGTGCCCCCGTACTCTGCTTTGGTTAGGCCGCACCTTGAGTACTGTGTCCAGTTCTGGGCCCCTCAGTTTAAGGGGGACATCGAAACACTTGAACGTGTCCAGAGAAGGGCAACAAGGCTGGTGAGAGGCCTTGAACACAAGCCCTATGAGGAGAGGCTGAGGGAGCTGGGATTGTTTAGCCTGGAGAAGAGGAGGCTCAGGGGTGACCTCATTGCCCTCTACAACTACCTGAAAGGTGGTTATAGCCAGGAAGAGGTTGTCCTCTTCTCCCAGGCAGCCAGCACCAGAAGAAGCTGCGCCAGGGGAGGTTTAGACTGGAGGTGAGGAGGAAGTTCTTCACCGAGCGAGTCATTCGTCATTGGAACGGGTTGCCCAGGGAGGTGGTTGAGTCATCGTCCCTGGAGGCGTTCAAGAGGAGATTGGATGTGGCACTTGGTGCCATGGTCTAGTCATGGGGTCTGTGTTGATAGGTTGGACTCGATGATCCTCGAGGATCCAACCTAGGTTATACTGTGATACAATGCTGGAAACCCTTTTGCTAGCACCCTGCTGCCACCCAGTGCTCAGGCTGAGAGCAGTCACGAGAGCATCCTCCTCCATCCCACAGACCCCTCCACAGAGCAACCCAGGGAGGCAGTGCTCTCCCAGTGCTCATATCCTCACCCTACTGGGTAGTAAATTTGCAGATGACACCAAGTTGGGGGGGGAGTGTCCATCTGCTGGAACATAGGAAGACACTCCAGAGAGATCTGGACAGTCTGAGTCGATGGGCTGAGGCTAATGGTATGAGGTTTAACAAGGCCAAGTGCAGGGTCCTACACTTTAGCCACAATAACCCCATGAAGCACAACAGACTGGGGGATGAGTGGCTGGAGAGGCAGAGAGGGACCTGGGAGTGCTGGTGGACAACCGGCTGAACATCAGTCAGCAGTGTGCCCAGGTGGCACAGAAGGCTAATGGCATCTTGGTTTGTCTCAGGAGCAGTGTGGCCAGCAGGACTAGGGATGTAATTCTGCCCCTGTACTCGGCCCTGATGAGGTCTCACCTCAAGTAGCGTGTGCAGTTGTTGGCCCCTCACTTCAAGAAAAATATTGAGGTGCTGGAACAGGTTCAGAGGAGAGCGACGAGACTGGTGAAGGTACTGGAGGGAAAGTCTTATGAGGAGAGGCTGAGGAACCTGGGGTTGTTTAGCCTGGAGAAGACTTGGGGGGACCTTATCACACTCTACAACTACCTGAAGGGAACTTGTAATAAGGTGGGGGTTGGGCTCTTCTCCCAGGCAACTTGTGATGGGAGGGCATGGTCTGAAGCTGCGCCAGGGGAGGTTTAGACTGGATGTTAGGAAGCACTTCCTCATGGAAAGGGTGATTAAACACTAGAATGGACTACCCAGGGAGGTGGTAGAGTTGCCAACCCTGGAGGTGTTTAAGGAAAAATTGGATGTGGCACTTAGTGACATGGTCTAGTTGATGTGGTGGTGTTAGGTCATAGGCTGGACTTGATCTCAGAAGTCTATTCTAGCCTCAATAATTCTGTGACTCTGTCACATCACCCCAGCTGTGGCAGCAAGGTGTGATTGCTGCCTGGTAGGTGCGGCTGCTTGGCTGCTGCAGAAACCAGAGGTGTAAGAGGGTTTCTCCAAAGACTTATGGGCTTCCAGATAGTGTCCCTTCTTAAAATTACAGGTGCATGTTGCAGTGGGAAGTCAAGAGAGGGAGGAGTGACACAGCTCCACCATCAGCTGCTTCTCCTGGGAGGCAGATCTTCACCCAGCACTGCCAGCAGGGGCTTGCACCTGCTCAGCTACCAGCCTAATGCCTGTCCTCAGCAGCCACTCACTTTGCATCATTTATTAGGTGTCACCTTCCTTGAAGTATCCACACCTCAGGTCCCGGCCCACTTTGCCTCAAGCCATTTTCTTTTTTTATTCTGGGAAGGGCTCCTACAGAGTGGGAGGGGCACTTGACTTGGCTTTACATGGATCCTCTTCCACTACAGCACTGCTGAGAAAACCTCTGCCAAAATATTTCCCCCAGTCAGGAATCCTTTTTTTAAGAGGAATCATTGACTTGAAAGAAGAGATCCTTTGGAGCAGACGGGATACACATAGGGCATCCATCAAGACTAAGTGTACAGTTGCACATTGTATCATACATGACAACAAGGCCAGCTGGTGCCATGGTTCTGGCACAGGGCAAGGAGACCCATTAGGCACTGCTTAATTTATTGCCCATTTTAACTGGCAAGGATATGCCTCTGGTTCCCTCCACTGGTCCCTGTGGAGTTTGACTAGAGAAACCTGGTGGATACTGCTGGAGCAAGATGACAAATCAGCATGCAAATGCAAGCTGCTTTGTTTTTCTCAAGTTTCAATGAGACTTGAATATTTTAGTGTCTTGGGTTTGTATTTTCTTGGTGGTTTGTTGCTTTTTTTAATGTCAGTACTGAAAAACAAAATATTTTTAAAAATATACCACCTTGGGGGTGTGTTGTGATGGGAAGATGCAGGCAGCACAGTCAGGAAAAGGGCTTGGCCCCCCACTTACACCAGGGGAACCTCATCAGGTTCTGCATCCCCTTGACACTCTCTTAGGATGTAGTTGATACAGGCAGCAGAAGCAGGAGCCAGTTGAGGAGGGTCTGTGATTGGTAGGGTGGTACAGTTTGGGATGGGATTGTGAAGAGGAGGAGTAGGGGCTCCTTGCTGGCAGAAGCTGCCTGGGAGGGGTCTGGAGAGACACCAGTGCCTGGCTTTTCTTGGAGGGGCCCTGGGGCTAGTCAAGAGGCAGTGGCACACATTACATCCAGGAACGTTCCCACTGATACCAGGAAAAATGTTTGTTAATAAGGCAAGATGAGGCTTTCCAGCCCTCATCATGGATTTAATTAGTGTCTGCAATAAGGGGAGATGTGACAGTGAAGGCTTTGGGCTGCTAGGAGCTGGAACACATGTTCCCTTTCCCCCCTCCCCCCCCCCATCCCATGCCCTGCTTACCCAAACCTCCACAACACAGACACCAGGGTGGATCTGCTGGGGGCTTGCTGAATGGTCACAGTCCCAAACTGGCAGGGAGGAAGAAATCCACCTGATACCAGAGCTGGGGAAGGCTTCTGGGAGAGTCTTGGAGAGCTCCTAATATAGGTGCATGTGGTGACTGAAAGTAGCTGGTTCCTTCCCTGGCTGAAGCTGCCTCTCTTAGGATCACACTGATGAATGGGTAAGACATGATGAAAGCAAAGCCAGCATCTGCACTCACTCTGCTTGGAGAAGCACAAAGCAGCAGGGACAAGTACAGGCAGGGAAGAAGCCCTGAAGTAAAGGTTTTGGTTCAGTAGCCGATCGGGACCGCTCGTCCGGAACCGCTCCGCTTAAGCTGTGAGTTTCTCGGGGGTTTTTTTTTGCTTTCCTTTTGGGGTTTTGCCGGTCGGGAGGACTGCTGGTAGGGGAGGAGCCGGCAGGATCGTGCTCACGTGAGCCTGCACAGGCACGGGAGCCTGACGTCAGCCGTGGCGCTTTTAAAAACCGCCCGGGCTGTGCGCGCGGCGCCATTTTGGTTCAGTAGCTAGCCTATTGGCTGGGTGACAAAAAACAAACAAACAAAAAAAAACACACAACAAAAAAACAAAAACAAAAACCCCACCCACACACAAAAAACAAACCTTAAAAGTTGCATCATGGTCGTCACTCGGACGAAGGGTAAAAAAGCAGCATCTGCCCAGACAGAGCTGTTTTACCAACACGCTGGAGTCCAGGCTGCCAGCTGCAGAGAGTGCTTCAGCCTGGCACTTGGAATAGAGGGGGTGGGAGAGGACACCTGTGTCAGGTGTGAGCAGGTGAATTTGCTCCTCAGCCTGGTGGCAGAGCTGAAGGATGAAGTGGCCAAACTGAAGGAGGAGGTAGCTAGGCCAGGGGTGGCAAGAGAAATCCTCCCCGACCCTCTCCTCCTCTTCCGCTGCCCTTGCATAATAAGTATGAGGCCCTGCAGGCTGAGGGCAGTAAGGATGAGAGGGCTGAGGCTGAGGAGCAGCCATCCAGAGGGGAACCTAAGGCCAAGCGGATCCCACCAGCTGTAACGACCAGCTACGGGGGGAAGCCTAAGCCCAAGCAGTCCCCACCAGCTATAATGACCAGCTCCACAAAGAAAAGGAGAAGGGTTATAGTTGTTGGGGACTCTCTCCTGGGGGGTACTGAGGGACCCATATGTCATCCCGACCCATCCCACAAGGAGGTCTGCTCCCAACCAGGGGCACGAGTTAGGGACATTGCAAAGAGACTCCCTAAATTAATCCAGCCCTCTGACTATTACCCTCTGCTGGTAATACAGGCTGGAAGTGATGAGATTGACAGGAAGGGCACCAGGGCGATTAAGAAGGAGTTCAGGGCCCTTGGACAATTGATTGATGGGGCAGGAGCTCAAGTGGTGTTCTGCTCAGTTCCCTCAGTGTCAGGGGTGTACACTGAGAGGAATGGGAGAACCCACATCATCAACAATTGGCTCAGGGGATGGTGCCAGAGGCAGAACTTTGGGTTCTTTGACCATGGGACAACTTTCACCACACCTGACCTGCTGGGTCTCGATGGGGTGCATCTATCTAGAAGGGGTAAGAGAGTCCGGGCACTGGAGTTGGCAGGGCTCATTAGGAGGGCTTTAAACTAGGTCTGAAGGGGGTGGGTGAGGCAATCGGTCCCTCTGCAGAGGTAAGAGTAGGGCACAAGGTAGGGTCAGTTGAGAAGTCAGGAACCCAGCTGCGATGCATGTACACCAATGCACGCAGCCTGGGCAACAAGCAAGAGGAGTTGGAGGTCCTAATCCATCAGGGCGACTATGATGTAGTCGCCATCTCAGAAACTTGGTGGGACAACACCCATGATTGGAGTGCTACACTGGGGGGTTACAGGCTCTTTAGGAGAGACAGGCGAGGGAGAAGAGGAGGGGTGGCTCTGTATATTAGAGAGTCACTCTCTGCCACACAACTTGAGGTGGAAGATGAGGGAGTTGAGAGCCTGTGGGTCAAAATCAGAGGACAGCCTAACAAATCTGACATCCTGATTGGAATCTGTTACAGACCACCCAACCAGGATGAGGAGGCTGATGAAGTATTCTACAAGCAGCTGGAGGCCGTCTCAAGATCATCAGATCTTGTCCTTGTTGTCGACTTCAACCTCCCAGATATCTGCTGGGAACTTAATTCAGCAGGGAGGAGGCAGTCCAGAAGATTCCTGGAGCGAATGGAGGACCACTTCCAGACACAGCTGTTAAGCGAGCCTACCAGGGGACAGGCTCTGCTTGACCTGCTGTTCTGCAATAGGGAAGGGCTGGTGGGAGACGTGATCGTGGGAGGCTGCCTAGGGTGCAGTGACCACAAGATAGTGAAGTTTTCAATATGCAGGGAGATAGGGAGGAGCACCAACAGAACCTTCACCTTGGACTTCCGAAGGGCGAACTTCAGCCTGTTTAAGAAACTTGCCTGCAAAGTCCCCTGGGTACCAACCCTCATGAACCAAGGGGTTCAGGAGGGTTGGACCTACTTCAAACAGGAGCTCTTGAAGGCACAGGAACTGGCGGTTCCCACGTGCCGAAAGGCAAGCCGGCGGGGAAGGCGACCGGCCTGGATGAGCAAGCAGCTCCTGGAGGATTTAAGGGGGAAGAAGAGGCTGTATCACCTTTGGAAGGAGGGGAAGGCTTCTTGAAGTATGTTCAAGGAAGCTGTTAGATTATGTAGGAATGAAATTAGGGAGGCAAAGGCCCAGCTGGAACTGAAGCTGGCCACCACAGTCAAAGATAATAAAAAGCATTTTTATAAATATATTAACAATAAGAAGAGGGGCAGGAAGAACCTGCACTCCCTAGTGGACCTGGAGGGGAACACGGTGACTGAAGACGAGGAAAAGGCTGAGGTCCTGAACACCTTCTTTGCCTCTATTTTTAACAGCAAGGCAGGAGGAGTTCAGGACGAGTGGCCTCCTGAGCTGGGCGATGGGGTCGGGGAGCAGTGCAATGCCCCAGAAATCCATGAGGAATTAGTTCGGGACCTGCTGAGCCACTTGGATCTTCACAAGTCCATGGGACCGGATGGGATCCACCCTAGGGTGCTGAGAGAGCTGGCAGATGTGCTAGCTAGGCCACTCTCCATCATTTTCCTCCAGTCCTGGCTCACCGGTGAGGTCCCAGGTGACTGGAAATTGGCCAATGTGGTCCCCATCCACAAGAAGGGTCGGATGGAGGAACCTGGAAACTACAGGCCAGTCAGCCTGACCTCAGTGCCAGGGAAAGTGATGGAGCAGATTATCCTGGCGGCAATAACTGCGCACCTGAAGGATGGCCAAGGGCTCAGGTCCAGCCAACATGGATTTAGGAAGGGCAGGTCCTGCCTCTCCAACCTGATCTCCTTCTATGATCAGGTGACCCGTCTGGTGGATGTGGGGAGGCCTGTGGATGTGGTCTACCTGGACTTCAGCAAGGCCTTTGACACCGTCCCCCACAGCAAACTGCTGGCTAAGCTGTCAGCCCGTGGATTGGACCATTACACTATGTGCTGGGTTAGGAACTGGCTGGAGGGCCGGGCTCAGAGAGTGGTGGTGAATGGTGCCACATCCAGCTGGCGGCCAGTCACCAGTGGTGTCCCCCAGGGATCAGTGCTGGGCCCCGTCCTCTTCAACATATTCATCGATGATCAGGATGAGGGGGTAGAGTCAGTCATCAGCAAGTTTGCAGATGACACCAAGTTAGGGGCAGATGTTAGTCACTTAGAGGGTAGAAAGGGTCTGCAGAGGGACCTCGACCGACTGGACAGATGGGCAGAGTCCAATGGGATGTCATTCAACAAGTCCAAGTGCCGAGTGCTGCACTTTGGCTACGGCAATCCCATGCAGAGCTACAGGCTGGGGTCAGAGTGGCTGGAGAGCTCCCAAACAGAGAGGGACCTGGGTGTGCTGATCGACAGCCACCTGAATATGAGCCAGCAGTGTGCCCAGGTGGCCAGGAGGGCCAATGGCATCCTGGCCTGCATTAGAATAGTGTGGCCAGCAGGAGCAGGGAGGTCATTGTGCCCCTGTACTCTGCTTTGGTTAGGCCGCACCTTGAGTACTGTGTCCAGTTCTGGGCCCCTCAGTTTAATAAGGACATCGAAACACTTGAACGTGTCCAGAGAAGGGCAACAAGGCTGGTGAGAGGCCTTGAACACAAGCCCTATGAGGAGAGGCTGAGGGAGCTGGGATTGTTTAGCCTGGAGAAGAGGAGGCTCAGGGGTGACCTCATTGCCCTCTACAACTACCTGAAAGGTGGTTGTAGCCAGGAAGAGGTTGTCCTCTTCTCCCAGGCAGCCAGCACCAGAAGAAGCTGCGCCAGGGGAGGTTTAGACTGGAGGTGAGGAGGAAGTTCTTCACCGAGCGAGTCATTTGTCATTGGAATGGGTTGCCCAGGGAGGTGGTTGAGTCATCGACTCTGGAGGCGTTCAAGAGGAGATTGGACATGGCACTTGGTGCCTCGATGATCCTCGAGGTCCTTTCCAACCTAAGTGATACTGTGATACTGTGATACTGTTTCCAGGTGCCAGTTATCCCAAAAAGGGTTGGTGTGGGGCCAAGGGACGTGCCAGCCCTCCCTGCTTGGCTCTCCTGGCCCCTGGACAGGCCATCCTCAATTCCACTGCTGTAAGAGGAGACAATGGCCAGACATTTTCTCTGCAGCAAAGAACAAATGGTATAAAGACAGGGCAAGAATGCTACTAGCAGTCAGCTCTGAAGTAAGACAGAGCACCTGAGCAGGGGCTACCCACCCTCCTCAGGGGCTTATATGGCCTCCTACCACAGCAGGAGATTGTGCTATTTAAACACTATTCCAAATTTCAGTGTCTTTCTCCCCATTGCTGTGCACATGTCCCCCTCTCATGGATAGTCCCATCCTTCTACCATTTTGAGATGAGACTTGCCTTACCTATCTTGCCTCTCCCCTTAAATGTAGCTAAGCTTTGGGGCTGAAATTAGTTTCATAGTTTCATAGCTTCATTCAGGGTTGGAAGGGACCACAAGGATCATCTAGTTCCAACCCCCCTGCCATGGGCAGGGACACCCCACACTAGATCAGGCTGGACAGAGCCTCATCCAGCCTGGTCTTAAACACCCCCAGGGATGGGGCCTCGACCACCTCCCTGGACAACCCATTCCAGGGTCTCACCACTCTCATGGTGAAGAACCTCCTCCTCACATCTAGCCTGAATCTCCCCACCTCCAGCTTCATTCCATTCCCCCTAGTCCTATCACTACCTGACATCCTGAGAAGTCCTTCCCCAGCCTTCCTGGAGGCCCCCTTCAGATACTGGAAGGCCACAATTAGGTCACCTCGGAGCCTTCTCTTCTGCAGACTGAACAGCCCCAACTCCTTCAGTCTGCTCTCATAGGAGAGGTGCTCCAGCCCTCTGATCATCCTCGTGGCCCTTCTCTGGACACGTTCCAGCACCTCCACATCCCTCTTGTAATAGGGACTCCAGAACTGGACACAGTACTCCAGATGGGGTCTCACCAGGGCTGAGTAGAGGGGGAGGATCACCTCCCTCGACCTGCCAGCCACACTTCTCCTGATGCAGCCCAGGATCTGATTGGCCTTGCGGGCTGCAAGTGCACATTGAGAGCTCATGTTGAGCTTTTTGTCCACCAGTACCCCCAAGTCTCTCTCCTCAGGGCTACTTTCCAGCCAGTCACTGCCCAGCCTGTATTTGTGCCTGGGATTGCCTCGACCCAGATGCAGGACCCTGCACTTGCTCTTATTGAACTTCATGAGGTTGGCTTGTGCCCACCTCTCCAGCCTGTCAAGGTCCCTCTGGATGGCCTCCCTTCCCTCCAGCGTGTCTGCTGCACCACACAGCTTGGTGTCATCAGCAAACTTGCTGAGGGTGCACTCAATGCCACTGTCCATGTCACCCACAAAGATGTTGAACAAGACAGGTCCCAGGACTGATCCCTGAGGGACTTCGCTTGTCACTGGCCTCCACTGGGACATGGACCCATTGAGAGCCACTCTTTGGGTGCGGCCATCAAGCCAGTTCCTTATCCATCTAGTGGTCCACCCATCAAACCCATGTGTCACCAGTTTGGAGACCAGGATGTGGTGCGGGACAGTGTCGAAGGCTTTGCTCAGGTCTAGGTAAATGACATCAGTTGCTCGCCCCTCATCTATTAATTTCGTCACCTGCTCATAGAAGGCCACCAGATTGATCAGACAGGATTTGCCCTTGGCAAAGCCATGCTGACTGTTCCCAATCACCTCTTCACTATTCTTCTGAGCGAGTAGTGCCTCCAGGAGGATCTGCTCCATGATCTTTCCAGGCACAGAGGTGAGACTGACTGGCCTGTAGTTCCCTGGTTCCCCCTTCTTACCCTTTTTGAAAATGGGGGTGATGTTTCCCCTTTTCCAGTCTGTGGGGACTTCCCCAGCCTGCCATGACTTTTGAAATATAATAGAGAGGGGTTTAGCAACCTCATCTGCCAGTTCTCTCAGTACCCGTGGGTGTATCCCGTCGGGTCCCATGGACTTGAACACTTTCAGGTTCTCCAGATGATCACGAACCTGATCTGCACTTACAATGGGCAGTTCTTCCTCCCCGTCCCTGGCTTTGACTTCCATAACATCAGGAGTGTGGCTAGAGGCCCTTGCAGTGAAGACTGAGGTAAAGAAGTTATTAAGTACCTCAGCCTTTTCCTCATCACTTGTGACCATGTCACCATTTTCCTTTCTGAGGGGCCCACACCTTCCTAGTCTTCTTCTTCCCATTAATATACCTGTAAAAGTTCTTAGTGTTCCCTCTAATCTCCTGGCTAGATTCAATTCAAACTCTGCTTTGGCTTTCCTAACCAGGACTCTCGCTGCTCGGGCAGCTTCCTTATATTCCCCCTGTTCTACCTGTCCTTCTCTCCACTTCCTGTAGAGTTTCCTTTTAAGTAATAGTGTGTCCAGTAGCTCCTTGCCCATCCAGGCAGGCCTCCTAGCATTCTTACCTGCTTTTCTCTTTGTTGGTACACAGAGCTCCTGGACACAGAGGAGGTGGTCCTTGAATATTGACCAGCTGTCCTGGGTCCCTCTTCCCTCCAGGGCTTTGTCCCACGACACTTTGGCTAGCAGATCCCTGAAGCGATCAAAATCTGCACGCCTAAAGTCTAGGGTCATAAGCTTGGAATACTTCCTCCTGATTGCCCTGAGGATGTTAAATTCAACTGCTTCATGGTCACTGCAGCCAAGGCCGTCTCTGAGCCTCACATTGCTTACCAGCCCTTCCCTGTTGGTGAGAACAAGGTCCAGCATAGCACCACTATCCAGGCCCCACACAACTCCTGCCACAGGGGAGATTGCCCTTTCCAGCATGGTTCAGTCTCAAAGGCCTAGGGTACCCTTCTGCCACACATTACATTTAAGCCTCTGCAGAAATTCTCAGTTCCTGTACTCTCACCTGACAAAAGCCAATAGCACATAGCCACTGTGCATCCTACAGCCATTGCCTCAAATGGGCTCTCCTCTCAGTTCAGGACTGGGCTGTATCCAGTCTGCCACACTGCTCCTGTATGCATAATGGGACCCAGGGCTTCTCTCATATAAAACACTGAAGTACAGCAGTAGCACATTTTTCAGTTCAGAGAAGGGAAAATAAACCAAGGAGGAAGGCAGCAATCTCTAAGTGGAAAGGAAGGATAACAACCATGATCAGAACCAGACTGAGTATGAAGCACAAGGGACAAGCTGGCAGCAGAGAGTTATGCCTGTCATCAGAAACCCAAAGGGATACATAAAATACCACAGGGGAAGGGGGAAATGTCTCTACAGAGCCTGATGAACAGTGCTGCTGCAGCATCAGAAGAGGAAGCTCCCTTCTTCCCTAATCACAGCAGGGTCGTGCTGCACCACAAACTCCAGAGTCAGCCCAAGAGCATCCATGTGCCTGCCTTCAAGCAGGGCAGATAAAACAGGGATTGCTGGAGAAGTCCCTTGCTACAGAGGAGCCAAAGCAGCAGGAGACAGCTCAGGGCCAGCATCACAGAAACAAGAGGTATCTGCTACCAAGCTCTCTTACTTGGTGCTTCCTGCCAAATTAGGAGGGAGTGACTGACAAACCAATTTCTTCTGTTAACTTGAGCTAAGAATGAAGAGCAACCTCAAACACACCAGGGAAGCATGCATACATATGGGCTCCACTAGACTGAGGAGTGCTCAGATAGCACAAGACACAGGGTTTACAGAGACAGTACAAGCTACATTCCCACACAAAGGAATTGCCAAGGTCTAGCTAGAATTTTGTGGGATTTTTATTGTTTTTAATTATTTTTTGTGGGATTTATTTTTTTTATACAGGCTAGTATTGTATTCTTTGCTAAAGCTGCTGATTCTGCCACATAAACTAAAACAGAAATTTCTCAGAAATTAAGTCAGTTCCCCTCCTTGTTAATTCACTGTCTCCCAACTGAATACTGGTCTGGATTTGTGTTTGCAGAAAGCATTCCCTATATAAAGTCTGATGTCCAGCTACACTGTTCTGACTGAGGAATGAAGAAGCTGAGAATCCATTGAACATTGGATTTTTTCCTATACAACGTGGCCTGATGTGGAGTTTGGTCCACAGAAGACAGCAAGTTAACCGTAGAGATCATCGTCATTGTCTTCACTGTACACATTGCCCCCACTGCCACCTCCTGTGCCTTGGCTCGGACCGGCGCCACCCTGGTTACCTGAAGGGAACCTGTGTGCAGTGGTGCAGAAGGGAAGAGAAGAGATGCTGTTCAAAAGCCTCACAGCTCAGCACAATCCCCTCCCTCCACACCAATGCCCTGGTGCCAAGTAGGGCAGGCAGGAAAAATGAGACAAAGCCTTGCAGCAGGTCATGCAAAAGGCTTATATAGCTGCTGGATGTCACTCATGTTAAAGGAAAAAAGGGTTGACAGACTTCAGAAGCACTAACAACAGAGCAGCTACAAGTGAACTGCAGCACAGCCTACACATGCTACATGCTCAGATGGCTGCTGTACACACTGGGGAGAATGGAAAAAAATTAGTGGAAGAGGGAATTTGTTGCCCAGAATCCAGCAGAAAGCTGCCTCGATGCTCTGCTCTGAGGCTGGCTGAGCTACACTTGCCCTCCTCACACTTCCCCATGGTTACCTGAAGCTGCCAAAGCCACGGCTCTGCTGTAGAGTCTGTGCAAACATCTCATATTTTCTGATGTCATTGTCACTGACAGAGCGTCGAGCAAAGCGCATGGCCTCTTCAAAGTGATCCCTGCGTATCTCAGGAACTGGGTCATCCTCTTCCACTTCCTGCAGTGGGACAGAGGGCCCAGGTGAGCTGCAACCCAACAGCCACTCACAGTTTCCCTCTAGGCCAGGATGCTCCAATGCCAGCCAAAGTAAAGGCTGGAGAGGGACACTGTGGCAAACTGAGTCAGGGCTGCAGCGTGGGCCTTCCAAACAATGCTGACAATGAGGCACCCAAGAAGGGCCTCACCCTCCCACAATCTGAGAACAAAGTGCTTTGGCTCCACACTCTGTGTTGAGAGCCCACTCATCCTCATCCAAGGATTATGGAGAGGTGAGCAAGGAAAGCTCAGAATGCTCCACTCACCATGGCAGAAGGGTTGGTCTGCCTCTCACGTTCTCGCCTGATCTCACTCTCAATGGACTCACGGATGGCCAGTTTGCAAGCGCGCTGGCAAATTTCTGTTAGGTCGGCCCCTGAAAAGCCGTTGGTCATCTTAGCTAGGAAATCCAGGTCAACATCCTAGTGGAAAAACAAACAAACAAACAACAAAACCAACCAAACAGAGGCCTGTCCTTTTACACCTTACACCCTCAGGTGACAAAGAGGTATCTTTAGATCCCATGGTATCAAGGTGCTGTCTTAACTTTGGCCGATTTTGAAAAGATGAGCTGTTAAGGTTCTTGCTTTGGGGAAAAGTTAGCCACATAAAAAGGCAGGCCACACTCCCTGCACACCCAGTAAGACCCTGTGATACAGCTGTAAAATCAGAGAATGGTTTGGGTTGGAAGGGACTTTAAAGGTCATCCAGTTCCACTCCCCCTGCCATGGGCAGGGACACCTTCCACTAGACCAGAATGCTCACAGCTCCATCCAACCTGGCTTTAAACACTTCCAGGGAGGGGGCATCCACAACATCTCTGGGCAACCTGTTCCAGTGTCTTGCCATCCTCACAGCAAAGAATTTCTTCCTTACATTCTGTGATTCTGTGGTACATCTAAATCTATCCTCTTCTCAGTTTAAAATCATTGCCCCTCATCCTATTACTACATTCCCTGATAAAGAGTCCCTCCCCATCTTTCCTGTAGGCCCTCTTTAAGTACTGGAAGGCTGCTATAGGATCTCCCCCCAGTGTCTCCTCCAGGCTGAACGACCCCAACTCTCTCAGCCTTTCTCATGGCAGAGGTGTTCCAGCCCTCTCATCATCTATGGTAGCTCTCCTCTGGACCTACTCCAACAGGTTGTAAGGGGTTAATATAATCTTCGCCCCCCCCCCCCCCCCACTGATGGGAAATAACAGAAAGGAGGTAGAGTTTTAGTTGAGATATACAATGTTTTACTACTCTATTGCAGGGATATCACATTATACCAAAAGAGACAGGGGAAAAATAAAAGGATAATACCCAATCAAATTTGTACAGGTACCCATGCCAAGCCCCCACACAAAATTGAAACCAGAAAGAAAAAATCCAGCACCCCCCCCATCCCAGAACAAGGAACTTTATAAAGATCCCACAAGCCTCACAAATCCTGGCAACACCCACTTCTGTCATACAGCAAGCATTGCACAGAATGGTGTAGGAAATATATGATTTGGCTCAAACCAATACACAGGTCCATGTCTTTCTTCTACTGAGGGCTCCAGAGATGGATACAGTACTCCAGGTGGGGTCTCACCAGAGTAGAAGGGAAGAATGCCTCTGCACTGTTCACCCTCAAGAAGAGGCAGGTTGACTTGTGGATTTAGGATATGATTTGCTCAGATCTCAGCATTAGGAGTCAAATGAAACACTATCAGACTGGAAATGGATTACAGGGCACAGGCAGACCAAGACAAACAACCTCTTCTTCCTTCCCCTTAACTGAGGGAGTAGTACTGCAACCTCTTTTGCAGGTTTCCTTCTCAACAGCACTTGACATCTGTTTTTCTGTGATTAACTATCAGTTGCATTATTGTCTCCTCCCCAGGCAATGGACATAGCTCTTGCCTATGATAGAGTTCATCAACAATTAACTGCAATGGTTCAATTTTCCCCACCTCTGTTTTTCTTTCAGAGTACAAGAATATTTTCCATCTTGCCATAACTGGCTTTCCAGTTCCCACACTATGAGTAGAACCCTACTATATGATGAAAACCTGCTGTGCTTACACACCAACACCTATCTTTGTTGATACCTAGTCTCAGAGCTCAGTTTTCCCCCTTCCTCTTCATTTCCATCCTTCAGAGACTAAAGGCTTCCCAGCTTTGCTTTAAACTAGTTTCGAAGGGGGAAGGGGCTGAAACTAGTCCCCTCAGACAAGAGTCTGGGGGCGACAAGCTAGAGTCGGAGGTGAAACCAGCAGCCCAGTTGAAGTGCATGTACACTAATGCACAAAGCATGGGTAACAAATAAGAGGAGCTGGAAGCCTTGATGCAGCAGGAAAGTTATGATGTAGTTGCCATCATAGAGACGTGGTGGGACGACTCACATGACTGGAGGGCTGCAATTGATGGTTACAAGCTCTTCAGGAGAGACAGACAAGGAAGAAGGGGTGGAGGGGTGGCCCTGTACATCAGGAAGGCACTAGATGCCATTGAGCTGGAGATTAGGGACAATCGGGTTGAATGCTTGTGGGTAAGAATTAGAGGGAAGACCAGCAGGGCAGACACCCTGGTTGGAGTCTGTTATAGACCACCCAACCAGAAGGAAGATGTTGATGAAGCATTCTATAGGCAGCTTAGGGCTGTCTCAAGATCGCCTGACCTTGTTCTCATGGGCGACTTCAACCTGCCCGACATCTGCTGGGATCTCAACAAAGCAGAGAGGAGACAGTCTAGGAGGTTCTTAGAATGCATGGAGGACGGTTTCTTATCCCAGGTGCTGCGAGAGCCTACCAGGGGCAAGGCTATGCTTGACCTCCTCTTCACCAACAGGGAAGGGCTGGTGGGTGATGTGGTGGTCGGAGGGTGTTTGGGGTCCAGTGACCACGAGATAATTGAATTCTCGGTTTTTGGTCAAGCTAAGAGGGGCAGCAAGAAAACCTCCACTCTGGACTTCCGGAGGGCAGACTTCGGGTTACTCAAGGAACTAATTCAGAGGGTTCCTTGGGATAAAGCCCTTAATAATAAAGGGGTCCAGGAGAGCTGGTCCTACTTCAAGGAAGAATTGTTGAAGGCTCAGGGACAGGCTGTGCCAATGTGCCGGAACATGAGCCACCGGGGCAGACGGCCAGCCTGGATGGTTAATGAACTTTTAATGGAACTAAGGGAAAAAAAGAGGGTGTATCACCTTTGGAAGAGAGGGGAGGCAACCCACGGAATGTTTAAGGATGTTGCTAGGTCTTGTAGGAAGAAAATTAGGGAGGCAAAAGCACACTTGGAGCTTAAAATTGCCTCTACTGTGAAGGACAACAAAAAGTCCTTCTATAAATACATTAATAGCAAGAGGAAGGGAAAGGACAACCTCCACTCCTTGGTTGACATGGAGGGAAATGTTGTATCAAGGGATGAGGAAAAGGTAGAGATACTTAACACCTTCTTTGCCTCAATTTTTACTAGAGGGACAGAACATCTTCCTGACAGCTGGCCTGCAGAGCTGGCAGAAGGAGCCAGGGAGCTGCACAGTTTCCCTATGTTCCATGAGGAGGTGGTTGGAACTCTCCTCAGCAGCTTGGATCCCCACAAGACCATGAGACCAGATGGGATTCATCCTAGGGTGCTGAGAGAGCTGGCAGATGAGCTGGCCAAGCCACTATCCATCATTTTCCAGCAGTCCTGGCTCACTGGAGAGGTCCCAGAGGACTGGAAGCTGGCCAACGTGGTGCCCATCCATAAGAAGGGCCGGTTGGATGAGCCAGGGAATTATAGGCCTGTCAGCCTGACCTCAGTGCCAGACAAGATCATGGAACAGGTCATCCTGAGTGCAATAACACAGCACTTACAGGATGGCCAAGGGATCAGGCCTAGCCAGCATGGATTTAGGAAGGGCAGGTCCTGCCTGACCAACCTGATCTCCTTCTACGAGCAGGTGACCCGCCTGGTGGATGTGGGGAGGCCTGTGGATGTAGTCTACCTGGACCTCAGCAAGGCCTTTGACACCGTCCCCCATAGCAAACTGCTGGCAGAGCTGTCAGCCCATGGCTTGGACGGGAGCACACTGCGATGGGTTAGGAACTGGCTGGATGGCTGAGCCCAGAGAGTGGTGGTGAATGGTGCCACATCCAGCTGACAGCCAGTCACTAGTGGTGTGCCCCAAGGATCAGTGCTGATTCCCTGTGCTCTTTAAATCTTTATTGATGATGTGGATGAAGGCATTGAGTCCTTCACCAGTAAATTTATGGACGACACCAAGCTGGGGGCAGGAGTTGATCTGCTGGAGGGTAGAGAGGCTCTGCAGAGGGACCTCAACAGGCTGGACAGATGGGCAGAGTCCAACAGCATGAGATTTAACACATCCAAGTGCCGGGTTCTGCACATTGGCCACAACAACCCCATTCGGTGCTACAGGCTGGGGTCAGAGTGGCTGGAGAGCGGCCAGGTAGAGAGGGACCTGGGGGTACTGGTCGATGGCAGGCTGAACATGAGCCTGCAGTGTGCCCAGGCAGCCAAGAGGGCCAATGGCATCCTGGCCTGCATCAGGAACAGTGTGGCCAGCAGGAGCAGGGAGGTCATTCTGCCTCTGTATACTGCACTGGTTAGGCCACACCTTGAGTACTGTGTTCAGTTCTGGGCCCCTCAGTTTGGGAAGGATGTTGACTTGCTGGAACAAGTCCAGAGAAGAGCAACAAAGTTGGTGAGGGGTTTGGAACACAAGCCCTATGAGGAAAGACTGAGGGAGCTGGGGTTGCTCAGCCTGGAGAAGAGGAGACTCAGGGGTGACCTTATCACTCTCTACAACTACCTGAAGGGAGGTTGCAGACAGGCGGATGATGGTCTCTTCTCCCAGGCAGCCAGTACCAGAACAAGAGGACACAGTCTCAGGCTGCGTCAGGGGAGGTTCAGGTTGGATATTAGGAAGAAGTTCTATACAGAAAGAGTGATTGCCCATTGGAATGGGCTGCCCAAGGAGGTGGTGGAGTTGCCGTCATTGGAGGTGTTCAGGAGGAGACTTGATGGGGTACTTGGTGCCATGGGTTAGCTGTTTGGGTGGGTTGGATTGGTTGATGGGTTGGACGTGATGATCTTGAAGGTCTCTTTAAACCTGGTTTGGTTTATTCTAAATAAAGTTTATTCATTTGGAGCAGCTGCTAGCCCTCTACTCTATCCCCAGTTTGTGAGAAACACACAGCAAACCCAAGTCAGACACAGTCAGGGTCCAGATCCTACCTTGGCAACTGGTGATTTCCTCAGGTTGGCCTTAAGAATAGCAACTCGGGACTTTTCGTCAGGCAGAGGGATGTAGATGAGTTGATCCAGGCGGCCAGGGCGCAAGATGGCTGGGTCAATGATGTCTGGCCTGTTGGTGGCACCAATAATGAAGACGTTTTTCTTGGTGGACATGCCATCCATCTCTGTCAGGATCTGGTTGATGACACGATCTGCAGCACCACCACCATCTCCAATATTCCCACCTCGAGCCTTTGCAATGGAGTCCAGTTCATCAAAGAAGAGTACACAAGGGGCTGCTTGGCGGGCCTGAAAAAAGCAAATGGGAATGATTAGTCCATGTTAATACCATCAGGTGAGGAGTATGCTGATTTCACACTAAGCCCACTGTACAATTAAAACAGCTCAGAAGAGTACCAGAACGCTACTGCCACAAAAGAGTTTGGATGAGCAGTTCCAGAACAGTCTCCTGCCACACAAACCCTCAGTTAAATTCTCCTGAACAACAAGCTGTATTTCCCCAAAGCTAAGAGCATTGTGAACCAAGCAGAAGAGCAGTAACTCCAATTCCTAGAGGGAAAGCTGGAGCCAATTTGCCTGGACCAGAACTTTCCCTGCAAGATCTGAGGAAGTCAATTGGTTATTTAATCATAGTATCATAGTATCATAGAATCAGTCAGGGTTGGAAGGGACCACAAGGATCGTCTAGTTCCAAACCCCCCTGCCATGGGCAGGGACACCCCACACTAGATCAGGCTGGCCAGAGCCTCATCCAGCCTGCTCTTAAACACCTCCAGGGACCGGGCCTCAACCACCCCCCTGGATAACCCATTCCAGGGCTTCACCACTCTCATGGTAAAGAACCTCCTCCTCACATCCAGCCTGAATCTCCCCACCTCCAGCTTCATTCCATTCCCCCTTGTCCTATCAATACCTGAGATCCTGAGAAGTCCTTCCCCAGCCTTCCTGTAGGCCCCCTTCAGATACTGGAAGGCCACAATGAGGTCACCTCGGAGCCTTCTCTTCTCCAGACTGAACAGCCCCAACTCCTTCAGTCTGTCCTCATAGGAGAGGTGCTCCAGCCCTCTGATCATCCTTGTGGCCCTTCTCTGGACACGTTCCAGCACCTCCACATCCCTCTTGTAATAGGGGCTCCAGAACTGGATGCAGTACTCCAGGTGGGGTCTCACCAGGGCTGAGTAGAGGGGGAGGATCACCTCCCTCGACCTGCCAGCCACACTTCTCCTGATACAGCCCAGGATCTGATTGGCTTTGCGGGGTGCAAGTGCACACTGAGAGCTCATGTTGAGCTTCTTGTCCACCAACACCCCCAAGTCTCTCTCCTCAGGGCTGCTTTCCAGCCAGTCACTGCCCAGCCTGGATTTGTGCCTGGGATTGCCTCGACCCAGATGCAGGACCCTGCACTTGCTCTTATTGAACCTCATAAGGTTGGCTTGTGCCCACCTCTCCAGCCTGTCAAGGTCCCTCTGGATGGCCCCCCTTCCCTCCAGCGTGTCTGCTGCACCACACAGCTTGGTGTCATCAGCAAACTTGCTGAGGGTGCACTCAATGCCACTGTCCATGTCACCCACAAAGATGTTCAACAAGACAGGTCCCAGGACTGATCCCTGAGGGACTCCGCTTGTCACTGGCCTCCACTGGGACATGGAGCCATTGAGAGCCACTCTTTGGGTGCGGCCATCAAGCCAGTTCCTTCTCCATCTAGTGGTCCACCCATCAAACCCATGTGTCACCAGTTTGGAGACCAGGATGTGGTGCGGGACAGTGTCGAAGGCATTACTCAGGTCCAGGTAAACGACATCAGTTGCTCGCCCCTCATCTATTAATTTCGTCACCTGCTCATAGAAGGCCACCAGATTGATCAGACAGGATTTGCCCTTGGCAAAGCCATGCTGACTGTTCCCAATCACCTCTTCACTATTCTTCTGAGCCAGTAGTGCCTCCAGGAGGATCTGCTCCATGATCTTTCCAGGCACAGAGGTGAGACTGACTGGCCTGTAGTTCCCTGGTTCCCCCTTCTTACCCTTTTTGAAAATGGGGGTGATGTTTCCCCTTTTCCAGTCTGTGGGGACTTCCCCAGGTTGCCATGACTTTTGAAATATAATAGAGAGGGGTTTAGCAACCTCATCTGCCAGTTCTCTCAGTACCCGTGGGTGTATCCCGTCGGGTCCCATGGACTTGAACACTTTCAGGTTCTTCAGGTGATCACGAACCTGATCTGCACTTACAATGGGCAGTTCTTCCTCCCCGTCCCTGGCTTTGACTTCCATAACATCAGGAGTGTGGCTAGAGGCCCTTGCAGTGAAGACTGAGGTAAAGAAGTTATTAAGTACCTCAGCCTTTTCCTCATCACTTGTGACCATGTCACCAGTTTCCTTTCTGAGGGGGCCCACACCTTCCCTAGTCATCTTCTTCCCATTAATATACCTGTAGAAGTTCTTAGTGTTCCCTTTAACCTCCCTGGCTAGATTCAATTCGAACTCTGCTTTGGTTTTCCTAACCAGGACTCTTGCTGCTTGGGCAGCTTCCTTATATACCCCCTGTTCTACCTGTCCTTCCCTCCACTGCCTGTAGAGTTTCTTTTTAAGTAATAGTGTGTCCAGTACCTCCTTGCTCATCCAGGCAGGTCTCCTAGCATTCTTACCTGCTTTTCTCTTTGTCGGTATACAGAGCTCCTGGACACAGAGGAGGTGGTCCTTGAATACTGACCAGCTGTCCTGGGTCCCTCTTCCCTCCAGGGCTTTGTCCCACGACACTTCGGTTATCAGATCCCTGAAGCTATCAAAGTCTGCATGCCTAAAGTCCAGGGTCATAAGCTTGGAATACTTCCTCCTGATTGCCCCAAGGATATTAAATTCAACTGCTTCATGGTCTCTGCAGCCAGGGCTGTCTCTGAGCCTCACATTGCTTACCAGCCCTTCCCTGTTGGTGAGAACAAGGTCCAGCATAGCACCATTTCTTGTTGGTTCCTCTACCATTTGGAAGAGGAAGTTGTCTTCTATGCAGTCCAGGAACATCCTGGATTGCTGGTGCCTTGCTGTGTTGTCCCTCCAGCAGATGTCCGGGTGGTTGAAATCACCCATGAGGACCAGGGCTTGTGACCTGGAAGCTGCTTCTATTTGCCTGTGGAGGGCCTCATCTGCTTGGATCTGCTGGTCAGGTGGCCTGTAGGAGACCCCCACAGTAATATCTCCTTCCCCTGTCCTGCCTTTAATTTTAACCCATACACTCTCAACCAGCTCATCATCCCTCCCCAGGTGGAGCTCCACTGATTCCAGCTGGTTATTGACATAGAGGGCAACACCTCCTCCTCTCCTTCCCTGCCTATCCTTCCTAATGAGTTTATACCCATCTATCCCTACATTCCAGTCATGGGATTCATCCCACCAAGTTTCAGTAATAGCCACTATGTCATGGCATCCCAGCAGCACAGTGGCCCTTAACTCATCCTGTTTGTTGCACGCATTCGCATAGAAGCACTTCAGCTGGGCTGGCCCTGTCCTCCTCTTGTGCCAAATCCCCTCGGTTTCCACAGAATGTCCTGGTGGATCATTCGTGGCTTGCCTCAGGGCAGCAAGTTGAGAGCCCTTACCAGCTCTCCATCTCTCTGCTGCTGGTGAGCTGCCCCTCTGTTTGTCACCGGCCAGCAGGAGACTATTAACCCCTTCAAATCTAGTTTAAAGCCCTATCAATGAGCCCTGCCAATTCCTGCCCCAGGATCACTGAAGTATCAGTAGGTGAGGTGTATCAAATGGGAGAAAGAAATCCAATTATTGCCTTCAGCTAACTAATGGGTAATTATAGGGAAAAGGGAGACAGATTCTTCTTTGAGACATGCAGTGGAAGGATGAAAGACCATAGGCACAAATGGCTATAAAGAAAATTCCAGTTAGAAATAAGGGAAAAAATAATTCTTCACAGGGAGAACTCAAACACTAGCACAAAGCCCAGAGATGTCAGAGATTCTCCATCCTTCATACATGCTCCGAACAACAGGTCCTGAGCAATCTGATTGAATTTCCAAGTCATCTCCCTGCTGTGGACAAACAGCTGGAGCAGATAGCCTCTGAGGTTCCCTCTCAACCTAAATTTTTCTCTCACTCTCCTTCCAACTTTGCTCTTTCAGCACCTTCCCTGACCACAGGAGTGAGAATTCCCAAGATAACTCCTGGGACAGGAGGTCACACTGTCTATGGGGGAACCAGGCAGTGGGAGTGGGCTCCTTTCTAGCCATGTATTGCAGGACAAGAATAGAATAGCTCCTTTGGAAGGGACCTACAATGATCATCTAGTCCAACTGCAGAAGAACTTGTAACATGTTTAAAAAATCTGTAGAAGGTGATGGTTAATAAGGTATCCAGTTTTCAGGAATGCCATTCTAACGCTAGCCTCACTGCTAAGACACTGAAGCATTTATCATCTTGTAACAACAGATATAAATTGCAACAGGAGAAAACCATTTAGCTATGTAGCCAAAGAGAATTCATAAACATCAGGAAAGCAGCCTCTGCTCTCAGTGCAGGTGAGGAAAACACAAACAAGAAGCAGGTTGAGACAGGTGCGGTGGACACAATGTTTTGTGGGTATGTCAGCACAAACATAGCACAAGGAGTAGAAGATACACTTACCTTGTCAAAGATCTCGCGCACATTAGCCTCAGACTCGCCAAACCACATGGTGAGCAATTCTGGCCCCTTGATGGAAATGAAGTTTGCCTGGCATTCATTGGCAATGGCTTTAGCAAGCAGTGTCTTACCACAACCAGGTGGCCCATAGAACAGAACCCCTTTCGATGGGGTCATGCCAAATTTGAGGAACTTGTCTGGATGCTCCACAGGATACTGGAAAACAAAAAAACCCAAAACCCTCTTTTGATGAGCCAGAACAGGTCTGCACTTCAGAATAACAAAATGGTTTGGGTTGCAAGAGACCTTCAAAGATCATCTAGTTCTAACCTTTCCTGCCATGGGCAAGGACATCTTTGACTAGATCAGTTTTGTTTCTGTTCCTACCAATGGAATAGAATAGAGTAAACCAGGTTGGAAGAGACCTTCAAGATCATGGCGTCCAACCCACCATCCAACACCACCTAATCAAGTAAACCATGCAACCAAACACCCTATCAAGTCTCCTTCTAAACACCTCCAATGATCATGACTCCACCACCTCCCCAGGCAGCCCATTCCAATGGGCAATCACTCTCTCTGTGTAGAATTTCTTCCTAACATCCAACCTAAACCTCCCCTGGTGCAGCTTGAGACTGTGTCCTCTTGTTCTGGTGCTGGTTGCTGGGAGACCAGCCCCCACCTGGCTACAATCTCGCTTCAGGTAGTTGTAGAGAGCAATAAGGTCTCCCCGAGCCTCCTCTTCTCCAGGCTAGGCAACCCCAGCTCCCTCAGTCTCTCCTCATAGGGCTTGTGCTCCAAACCCCTCACAAGCTTTGATGCCCTTCTCTGGACATGTTCCAGCAAGTCAACATCCTTCCTAAACTGAGGGGCCCAGAACTGGACACAGTACTCAAGGTGTGGCCTAACCAGTGCAGTGTACAGAGGCAGAATGATCTCCCTGCTCCTGCTGGCCACACTGTTCCTGATGCAGGCCAGGATGCCATTGGCCCTCTTGGCCACCTGGGCACACTGCAGGCTCGTGTTCAGCCTACCATCGACCAGTACCCCCAGGTCCCTCTGGTCCCTCTCTGCCTGGCTGCTCTCCAGCCACTCTGACCCCAGCCTGTAGCACTGCATGGGGTTGTTGTGGCCAATGTGCAGAACCTGGCACTTGGATGTGTTAAATCTCATACCATTGGATTCTGCCCATCTGTCCAGCTTGTCAAGGTCCCTCTGCAAAGCCCCTCTACCCTCCAGCAGATCAACACCTGCCCCCAGCTTGGTGTCGTCTGCAAATTTAGTGATAATGCCCTCATCCAGATCATCAACAAAGATATTAAAGAGCACGGGGCCCAACACTGATCCTTGAGGCACACCACTAGTGACCAGCCACCAGCTGGATGTGGCACCATTCACCACCACTCTCTGGGCTCGACCAGAGACGCTACCAGAAATACTATATGAGATTTCTGGTGGGTTGAACACAAAATTTTGCCTGCTTGGTGTCACTGGAGTTTTAAAAATGGCACTGGTTTGAAAAAGCACCACAGTTAAATTGTAAAGCTGCCTTAAACAGTCTATTTCCACTCATGAACCAACTACCAGTTCAGGTAGCTTTCCAGCACACTTAACCCCAGCTTCACTCTGCCCTGCAGAAGCAAAAAGAGAACAACTCATTATCCAACCTATTTGCTATGTCCTCCACAGACAGGCAAGATATCTGATGTGAGCATTTATCCTCCACAAGAAGTTCAGAGATAGGCAATGATTTTAATGCCAGAAAATTATACGGAAAAGTACATTCTTTTATTCATACACAGGCTGTTTCTACAGTACTAACTGAAAGCAGGGACATATCAAATCCAAATCACCCCAACACAGGCAGGCACCAGAAGTTTCCACAGACCATTCATGACTTTGTTCCAGCCTCTCCTTTCATAGCAAGCTTCACAACTACTTTTTACCTGTTCCTATGGCTAATGGAAAGTGTGGCAATGCCAGTGACAAGCAGTGTGAGCAATCTGGCAGTGTAGGCCTAGAGCCAGACATGGTGGTAGGCCATGTTCAGCATAAATGCAGAGTTAGCTAGCAGTGGAGCAAAACAGTGCTGTGCCTGCAGCATGTAACTAAAACAAGACACTGGTAGCTATAAACATGGACAGTTATCTTGGGACAACAGGACATGCACCTGCATCAACAACCTCGTTGTGTCATTAGTAGTTGGACCAATAATCTGTAATAGTGCAATGTGTGGTCACTCAGAGGGAACCAATGGAGCTATGCCAACAGGGCACTCCGAGTTTATATAAGTTCAAGCAGTTCCCTTCCTACGCACTTCTGCCTTTCCTGTCTCCTGTTTCTTCTACACTTTACCGTGCTATACTTGCACTACAGGCCTGCTCCATAGGCCTGCACCTCAGGCCTGCACCATCGGCCTGCAACACTGGAACAATAAAGGAACAATACTCGATCACATTGGTCAGCCGTATTGATTCCCAATCTCCGTCGCCCCATTAGGAAAGCCCTTCAGAGGCTCTCTATATGAGAATCTTCATCCACTTTTTGTCATATAAAGCCACCACATAACAAGATTTTTAGCAGTGGTCACACTGCTGGTCTCCACTTAAAAGAGAAGCAAGACTGTTGCTGTTTCTGCATGTAGCAAAACACCCACCAAAGCTGTCACTGTAGACTCAGGTAAAGAAAGCCTGATGCTGCTTCTGAGCACCTTCCTCCCCCTATCTTCACACTAAGATGGATTAGCATGGTATTTTCAGTCCATTACAAGAAAATATCATTAAAATTCTGCATAGGAATGTGAAGAGGTTCTAGATTTTATTATTATAATTATTTTTCAAACTGACTAGGCAAAACACTGTTGGAGACCCTTACCTGTACAAGTTCCTGAAGTTCTCTCTTTACATCTTCTAGACCACCAATATCTTCCCAGGTAACTTGTGGCACCTCCACCACAGTCTCACGGAGAGCAGAAGGGTTGCTCTGGCTCAGAGCCCACTATTATTAGAAGAAACAGCATTATGTGAGTTCCAACATGTTATGTTCACATGCTTCAGATGAGCAATTGGACATTGCACCCAAAAGAAAGAGGGGCACTCTTGCATTACCCTGAAGTCATCCATGGTCACAGCCAGTGAGTTCATGACTTCAGCATCAATGGTTTCATCTTCTAGGTCTATGAGATCCATCTTCTTTCTGATAGCCTGAAGAGCAGCTTCTGAGCAAAGAGCAGCCAAGTCAGCACCAACATGGCCATGGGTCTCATTTGCCACCTGAAAGCAGAGCATTGATAGTGACTCATAAGGATACAAGCAAGCGCTCTACAAGGGCTCTGGTCACTCACTCAGAGGTGCAACAAAACTCTGGAAGACAGTGTTCTGATGCAAATTCAAAACAAGTGCTATCACATATTTAACAGGCAAAGACGCTGCTGCTCCATCTCCTACTTGAGATCAAAGCTGCAACTGAAATTCAGATGGTGGTGGTGTGGTTTAAGAGCTACCAGGTGGGCAGGTGGAAACCCAAACCCCCTAGGTGGGTAGAAATCTGACCCCTAGGTGGAATCTGACTCTGGGGAGTCACCATAATCCTGGGGGTGTCACCGGATCAGGTTATTCCCTCCCATTTTCCTGCCTCTATTTAAGGGGCAGGAACTTCCAGCTATCTCTCTCTGGCCCTTTACCTTCCTGCCTTCGAGCTGCTGACCATGTGGTCAAGCCTGTCACGTGGTCCTGGCCTACCTCCACTTGTCGGGGCCTACATCCAGAGAATCCATTGCCATCTGTGATTTGGTTCTGTATATATCAGTATTTATCCCTTTCCCCTATATCCCTGTACATTGTTTTTCTCTGAATACCTTTTATTTTTTGTAAAAAATACTTTTTTAACATATAATTTCTGTTAAAGTCTTTTGTTTACCCCTTCTACTTCCCCTGCCTACCTTTTCCCTACAGGGGCAGTGTGAGAGGGAAGAGGGGGGTAACCTACTTTCTGTCTGTGGGTTTGAGCCTTGGAAACCCAAATGGCGACAGGTGTGCAGAAGGATAACCCTGAGGACTGCAGTTCTTCATTCAGGACAGAGATTACAGTAACCATCCAGTATAATCAGAATGTTAATCCAGCTCTTTGAACACTGTTTCAAGCTTGCTTTATTTTTAAAGACAATACCACAGCAAACAAACCTAGGAGGACAGTGGCAGGGCACTTCCAGACTGAACTGATAGAAGTTCATTTCACTTAGCCATGCCATTCTTCACTAGTGAGGATTTTTGGTCACTGGTAAACTAGTTTGTAGGAATCCCAGAGGTCACACATTTGCTCAGTTTCATGTTATCCTAAGTGATCATAGACAAGCTTTCGTAATAGCATGTTACTCACCTGTTCCAGATCCACATCATCAGCTAGTTTCATATTTTTTGTGTGGATCTGCAGGATCTCCAGGCGCCCAGTGGCATCTGGGATACCAATATCTACCTCTCTGTCAAAACGACCTGGGGAATACAAAACATACGTTGAGTTGCTGATTCTGTGAACTGAAGGAGATGCAGTTGCTGCCTTCCTCCAACAGAGGAACGTGATGAGGAGCCGCAAACAAACAATTTCAGAAAACACCAGAACTTCGAGTTTCTCTGCAGCATCTATCAGCAGAGTAGCAGAATCAGATCAGAGGAGTAAAGGGTTTAGCCGTTTAGGCAACATGAGACTATTATATTAACAGGAGTTCAAGATTATATAAACACAGGGAATTCCTGTTTTTTTCCAAGTCTCATTTATAGGAAAAGATGTTTCCCCTAACCAACACATAAGACATTTTTGCTTATTGCTACCTTTGTTACCTCAGCACAGGAGTCCACAAATACTGGTAATTAATTTTTTGGAACTTTCATAGCAGTACCCAAGTGGTGAAAAACATGAATTGCCCCAATATCTGGGAAGGCAAGAAATTTATGCATTACAGCTGTTAAGCGAGCCTACCAGGGGACAGGCTCTGCTTGACCTGCTGTTCTCCAATAGGGAAGGGCTGGTGGGAGATGTGATCGTGGGAGGCTGCCTAGGGTGCAGTGACCACGAGATAGTGAAGTTTTCAATATGCAGGGAGATAGGGAGGAGCACCAACAGAACCTTCAACCTGGACTTCTGAAGGGCGAACTTCAGCCTATTTAAGAAACTTGTCTGCAAAGTCCCCTGGGTACCAGCCCTCATGAACCAAGGGGTTCAGGAGGGTTGGACCTACTTCAAACAGGAGCTCTTGAAGGCACAGGAACTGGCGGTTCCCACGTGCCGAAAGGCAAGCCGGCGGGGAAGGCGACCGGCCTGGATGAGCAAGCAGCTCCTGGAGGATTTAAGGGGGAAGAAGAGGCTGTATCACCTTTGGAAGGAGGGGAAGGCTTCTCGAGGTATGTTCAAGGAAGCTGTTAGATTATGTAGGAATAAAATTAGGGAGGCAAAGGCCCAGCTGGAACTGAAGCTGGCCACCTCAGTCAAAGACAATAAAAAGCATTTTTATAAATATATTAACAATAAGAAGAGGGGCAGGAAGAACCTGCACTCCCTAGTGGACCTGGAGGGGAACACGGTGACTGAGGATGAGGAGAAAGCTGAGGTCCTGAACACCTTCTTTGCCTCAATTTTTAACAGTAAGGCAGGAGTTCAGGAGGAGTGGCCTCCTGAGCTGGGCGATGGGGTCGGGGAGCAGTGTAATGCCCCGGAAATCCATGAGGAATTAGTTCGAGACCTGCTGAGCCACTTGGTTATTCACAAGTCCATGGGACCGGATGGGATCCATCCTAGGGTGCTGAGAGAGCTGCCAGATGTGCTAGCTAGGCCCCTCTCCATTATTTTCCTCCAGTCCTGACTCACTGGTGAGGTCCCAGATGACTGGAAACTGGCCAACATGGTCCCCATCCACAAGAAGGGTCGGATGGAGGAACCTGGTAACTACAGGCCGGTCAGCCTGACCTCAGTGCCAGGGAAAGTGATGGAGCAGATTATCCTGGCAGCAATAACTGCACACCTGAAGGATGGCCAAGGGCTCAGGTCCAGCCAACATGGATTTAGGAAGGGCAGATCCTGCCTCTCCAACCTGATCTCTTTCTATGATCAGGTGACCCGTCTGGTGGATGTGGGGAGGCCTGTGGATGTGGTCTACCTGGACTTCAGCAAGGCCTTTGACACCGTCCCCCACAGCAAACTGCTGACTAAGCTGTCAGTTCGTGGATTGGAACATTACACTCTGCGCTGGGTTAGGAACTGGCTGGAGGGCCGGGCCCAGAGAGTGGTGGTGAACGGTGCCACATCCAGCTGGAGGCCAGTCACCAGTGGTGTCCCCCAGGGATCAGTGCTGGGCCCTGTCCTCTTCAACATATCCATCGATGATCTGGATGAAGGGGTAGAGTCAGTCATCAGCAAGTTTGCAGATGACACAATGTTAGGGGCAGATGTTAGTCAGTTAGAGGGTAGAAAGGGTCTGCAGAGGGACCTTGACCGACTGGACAGATGGGCAGAGTCCAATGGTATGTCATTCAACAAGTCCAAGTGCCGAGTGCTGCACTTTGGCTACGGCAATCCCATGCAGAGCTATAGGCTGGGGTTGGAGTGGCTGGAGAGCTCCCAAACAGAGAGGGACCTGGGGGTGCTGATCGACAGCCACCTGAATATGAGTCAGCAGTGTGCCCAGGTGGCCAGGAGGGCCAAAGGCATCCTGGCCTGCATTAGGAATAGTGTGGCCAGCAGGAGCAGGGAGGTCATAGTGCCCCTGTACTCTGCTTTGGTTAGGCCACACCTTGAGGACATCAAAACACCTGAATGTGTCCAGAGAAGCGCAACAAGGTTGGTAAGAGGCCTTGAACACAAGCCCTATGAGGAGAGACTGAGGGAGCTGGGATTGTTTAGCCTGGAGAAGAGGAGGCTCAGGGGTGACCTCATTGCCCTCTACAACTACCTGAAGGGTGGTTGTAGCCAGGAAGGGGTTGGCCTCTTCTCCCAGGCAACCTGCACCAGAACAAGAGGACACAGTCTCAAGCTGTGCCAGGGGAGGTTTAGACTGGAGGTGAGGAGGAGGTTCTTCACCGAGCGAGTCATTCAGCATTGGAACGGGTTGCCCAGGGAGGTGGTTGAGTCATCGACCCTGGAGGCGTTCAAGGGGAGATTGGACGTGGCACTTGGTGCCATGGTCTAGTCATGGGGTCTGCGTTGATAGGTTGGACTCGATGATCCTCGAGGTCCTTTCCAACCTAAGTGATACTGTGATACTGTGATACTGCAATATTAACTAAGGTACATACACCTATGATTTTCCTCTAGCCATAGCTACACGTTTAAGAGTCCATTTTTTTCCTGCAAACATGGCCTTGTCAACTGGTCATACATCAGACATTGATTCACACTGCAAAGTTTCAAGAACCTAAATCACAGAAACCATCAGACTTCTCATCAATAAAAGAGAAACAATTCAGAGCCTTCTGCAACCTGAGGCATGAACACTGACAACTAGTAACTGCATTGATTTCTGAAAAGGAGAAATTGGAAGAATGATTTGCATCTGAAAGACAGAGCCAGGAGAAGTTAGAGGCATCAGTAGCTTTTGAGAGGGAGAGTCAGGAGAAATTAGAAGCATCACTGGCATCTGAGAAGTACAAATTAGGTGAGTTGCTGGCTTTTGAAAGAGCGAGCTAGAAAAAGTTAATAACAGTGCTGGTTTCTGAAAGAGGGAAAATGGAAGCTAGAGTAGATATCCTCATTGCTGAAACCCATGCCTTAAATAGGGAGAACAGGGAACTTAAAACACTACTGGACTCAGCTGAAAAGCCAGAAAGAAAATCACAGATCTTTTACAGGACAGGACAGGAGAAGACAGGACAGAATAGGATAGAATTAACCAGGTTGGAAGAGAACTTTGAGATCATCAAGTCCAACCTATCATCCAACACTATCTAGTCAACTAAACCATGGCACCAAGCAGCCCATCCAGTCTCTTCCTAAACACCTCCAGTGATGGTGACTCCACCACCTGCCTGGGCAGCCCATTCCAATGGCCAATCATTCTTTCTGTGAAGAACTTCTTCCTAACATCCAGCCTAAACCTCCCCTGGCACAGCCTGAGACTGTGTCCTCTTGTTCTGTCATAGGTTGCCTGGGAGAATAGACCAGCCCCCACCTGGCTACAATCTCGCTTCAGGTAGTTGTAGAGAGCAATAAGGTCTCCCCTGAGCCTCCTCTTCTCCAGGCAAGGCAACCCCAGCTCCCTCAGCCTCTCCTCATAGGGCTTGTGCTCCAAACCCCACACCAACTTTGTTGCCCTTCTCTGGACACATTCCAGCAAGTCAACATCTTTCCTAAACTGAGGGGCCCAGAACTGGACACAGTACTCAAGGTGTGGTCTAACCAGTGCTGAGTACAGGGGCAGAATGACTTCCCTGCTCCTGCTGGCCACACTATTCCTGATACAGGCCAAGATGCCCTTGGCCTTCTTAGCCACCTGGGCACACTGCTGGCTCATGTTCAGCCTACTATAGATCAGTACCCCCAGGTCCCTTTCTGCCTGGCCACTCTCCAGCCACTCTGACCCCAGCCTGGAGCACTTCATGGGGTTGTTGTGGCCAATGTGTAGAACCTGGCACTTAGACATGTTAAATCTCATGCCATTGGACTCTGCCCATCTGTCCAGCCTGACAAGGTCCCTCTGCAGAGCTCTCCTACCCTGTAACAGATCAACACCTGCCCCCAGCTTGGTGTCATCTGCAAACTTACTGATGATGGACTCAATACCCTTATCCAGATCATCAATAAAGATACTGAACAGAATGGGGCCCAGCACTGATCCCAGGGGGACACCACTAGTGACTGGTTGCCAGCTGGATGTGGCACCATTCACCACCACTCTCTGGGCTAGGCCCTCCAGCCAGTTCCTAACCCTGCCGTCCTGTAAGTGCTGTGTGATTGCACTCAGGATGACCTGTTCCATAATCTTGCCTGGCACTGAGGTCAGTCTGACAGGCCTGTAATTCCCTGGTTCCCTCCTTCCAGCCCTTCTTGTGGATGGGGATCACGATGGCCAGCTTCCAGTCATCAGAAACCTCTCCAGTGAGCCAGCACTGTTGAAAAATGATAGAGAGTGGCTTGGCCAGCTCATCTGCCAGCTCTCTCAGCACCCTAGGATGGATCCCATCCGGTCCCATGGACTTGTGGGGATCCAAGCGGCTAAGCAGGTTATTAAATACTTCCTTCTGGATCACAGGGGAACTATACTGCTCCCTGACTCCATCTGCCAGCTCAGGAGGCCAGTTGTCAGGAAGACATTCTGTCCAGCTATTAAAATTTGAGGCAAAGAAGGTGTTAACTACTTCTGCCTTTTTCTCATCTTTAGTTACTATGTTCCCCTCTATGTCCACTAAGGAGTAGAGGTTGTCCTTGCCCCTCCTCTTGCCATTAATATATTTGTAGAAGGATTTTTTGTTGTTCTTCACAGCAGAGGGCAGTCTAAGCTCTAAATGGGCTTTTGCCTCCCTAATTTTTTTCGCTGCATGACCTAGCAACATCCTTAAACATTTCATGGGTTACCACATCTTCCTTCCAATGATGACACGCCCTCTTTTTTTTCCCTTAATTCGCCCAGAAGTTCATTGCCCAACCAAGCTGGCAATCTGCCCTGGCGGCTCCTCTTCCGGTACATTGGCACAGCCTGTTCCTGCGCCTTCAAGAATTCTTTCTTCAAGTAGGTCCAGCCCTCCTGGACCTTTTTGTTTTTAAGGGCTGTTTTCAAAGGTATCTCCTGAGTTACTTCCTTGAATAACCTGAAGTCTGCCCTCCAGAAGTCCGGAGTGGAGGTTTTCTTGCTGCCCTCTTAGCTTGACTGTTGAAATGGGTTAACTCCCATCCTGAAAACAGGGCGGGGAGGGCTTGTGAGTGCTTTGCCCTCCTGCAGGGCGTTTCCCACCTGGGAAATTGAGTCTGTTCCACTCCCCCCTCCCTGCCCAGCTAGGGTATAAACTGGGGGGGACCATGTGGCTCAGTTGGTAGAGCATGAGACTCTTAATGGCAAGCTCGTGGGTTCAAGCTTGCAGTGGGCAGTAGTGTCCTCCTTTTTATACCCTACTTGGGCAAGGAGGGGGGAGTGGAACAGACTCAGTGTCCCTGGAGGAAAACACCCTGCAGGGAGAGCAAAGCACTCACAAGCCCTCCATCCCCTGTTTTCAGGATGGGTGTTAACCCATCACAACTGTCTATTGAAAACTCAATTATTTCATGGTCACTGGACCGCAGCCTCCAACCACCACATCTCCCACCAGCCCTTCTCTATGGGTAAAAAGAATGTCGAGCAAAGCCTTACCCCTGGTAGGCTCACACAGCAGCTTCGATAAGAAGCTGTCCTCTATACACTCTTAAGAACCTTCTAGATGCCTCCTCTCTGCTGTGTTAAGTTCCCAGCAGATATCAGGCAGGTTAAAATCACCCATAAGAACAAAGTCTGGCAATCTTGAGACAGCCCCTAGCTGCCTATAGAATAATTCATCAACCTCTTCATCCTGGTTGGGTGGTCTATAACAGACTCCAACCAGGATGCCCACCTTGTTGGCCTTCCCTCTAATTCTCACCCACAGGGACTCAACCCGATCATCCTTGATCTCTAGTTCCATGGCATCTAGAGCCTCCTTGATGTACAGGGCCACCCCTCCACCCCTTCTCCATTACCTGTCTCTCCTGAAGAGCCTGTAGCCATCAATTACAGTGGTCCAGTCATGCGAGTCATCCCACCACATCTCTCTGATGGCAACTACATCATCACAGTATCACAGTATCACAGTATCACTTAAGTTGGAAAGGACCTCGAGGATCATTGAGTCCAACCTATCAACACAGACCCCATGACTAGACCATGGCACCAAGTGCCACGTCCAATCTCCCCTTGAACGCCTCCAGGGTCGATGACTCAACCACCTCCCTGGGCAACCCGTTCCAATGCTGAATGACTCGCTCGGTGAAGAACTTCCTCCTCACCTCGAGTCTAAACCTCCCCTGGCGCAGCTTGAGACTGTGTCCCCTTGTTCTGGTGCTGGTTGCCTGGGAGAAGAGGCCAACCCCCTCCTGGCTACAACCACCTTTCAGGTAGTTGTAGAGGGCAATGAGGTCACCCCTGAGCCTCCTCTTCTCCTGCTGTAATAAGGCTTCCGGCTCCTCTTGTTTGTTACCCATGCTGTGTGCATTAGTGTACATGCACGTCAGCTAGGCTGCTGATTTCACCCCTGACTCCAGCTTACCACCCCCAGACTCCTGCCTGGGGGGACTGGTTTCAGCCCCTTCCCCCTTCAAATCTAGTTTAAAGCCCTGTCAAGGAGACCTGCCAACTCCCTCCCTAGAACCTTTTGAGTGTGGTTGAGGTACACAGGCAGATTTTGCTCCATCATCTCATTTAAAGCATGAGGAACCCCCAGGAGAGATGCAATGGGGTCAGATGGTGATAATATTCTAAATTGCAACTGGAAGATGGGTAGTGCTTGTTTATCCAAGGAGTTATGACATCACTCTCCTATGTAGCTGTCATGTAACTTCTTAACACCTTTGTTTGTTTGCAGAACTGTCGCATCACATAACTGAAGCTGACCCCATACACTTAGATGTCTGTATGCTGTTTCTTGGAGATTTTTATTCCATTTTTAATGCCTCCAAGCTTAAAAGGTGCAGGAGCAGCTTGTGCCAATGTGTCATAAAATAAACTGGTGGGGAAGATGACTGGCCTGGCTGAAGAGGGAGCTTTTGTTGAGACTCGGGGGGGAAAAAAAGCAGTGTTTACCAATTTTGGAAGAAGGAGCAGGCAACTCGAGACAAGTACAAGGATCTTGTTAGGTCGTGCATAGAGAAAATTAGAAAGGCAAAAGCCCAGCTAGAACTCAAATCTGGCCACTGTCATAAGAGATAACAAAAAATGGTTTTACAAATGTCTAAAAACCAAAAAAGAGTCAAGGAAAAACCTTCATCCTTTATTTGGCGCAGGGGGGAACATTGCCACCGAGTATGAGGAAAAAGCTGAGGTACTTGATGCTACCTTTCTCTCAGTCTTTAATAGGCAGACCAAATATCCTTAGGGTATTCAGCCCCCTGAGCTGGAAGACAGGGATGGAGAACAGAATAAACCCCCATAATCAAGAAGGAAGCAGTTAAGAACCTGCTACAGCACCTGGACACTCACAAGTCTATGGGACCAGTTGAGATCCACCCAAGAATAGTGAAGGAGCTGGCAGAGTAGCTAGCCAAGACACTCTTCTTCATTTATCAGGAGTCCTGGTTAACAGGGAAGGTCTCAGATGACTGGAGGCTTGCCAGTGTGACAGCTGTCTACAGGAAGGGACAGAAGGAAGATCCAGGGAACTACAGACTTATCAGTCTGACCTTGGTGCAAGGGAAGGTTATGGAGCAATTCATCTTGAGTGTACTCGCATGGCATGTGCAGGACAACCAGGGGATCAGGCCCAGTCAGCACGGGTTCATGAAAGACGAGTCCTGCTTGACCAACCTGATCTCCTTCTATGACCAGGTGGCCCACCTATTGGATAAGGGGAAGGCTATGTGTTCCTCAGGGTTCAATTTTGGGGCCAGTCTTGTTTAATGTCATTATCAATGGTCTGGATGAGGAGATTGAGTGCTCCCTTGGGAAGTTTGCAGATGACACCAAATTGGGTGGGAGTGTTGATCTGCTCAAAGGTAGGAAGACTCTGTGAAAGGATCTGGACAGGCTGGATTGATGGGCCACAGCCAGTTCTATCAGATTCAAAGAGACTAAGTGCTGAGTCCTGCACCTGAGTGACAACAACCCCATGCAATGCTACAGGCTTGGGGAAAAGTGGCTGGAAAGCTGCCTGGCAGAAAAGGAGCTCGGAGTGCTGGTTGACAGCTGTCTGAACATGAACCAGCAGTGTGCCCAGGTGGCCAAGAAGGCCAACAGCATCCTGGCCTGTATCAGGAATAGTGTGTCCATCGGGAGTAGGGAGGTGATCATTCCCTGTACTTGGCACTAGTGAGGCCGCACCTCAAATACTGTGTTCAGTTTTGGGCCCTCACTACAAGGACATTGAGTTGCTGGAGCTGGTAAAGGGCCTGGAGAACAAGTCTTATGAGGAGCAGCTGGGGTTGTTTAGCCTGGAGAAAAGGAGGCTGAAGGGAGACATTATTGCTCTCTACAACTACCTGAATGGAGGTTGTAGTGAGGTGGGTGTTGGTCTCTTCTCCCAAGTATCAAGTGATAGAATGAGAGGAAGTGGCCTCAAGTTGCACCAGGGAAGTTTAAATTGGATATTACTAAAAATTCTTTACAGAAAGAGTTGGCTGCCCAGGAAGGTGGTAGAGTCACCATCCCTGGAGGTGTTAAAAAAATGAGTAGATGTGGTAGTTCAAGACATGGTTTAGTGGGCATGATAGTGTTGGGTTGACTGCTGGGCTTAATCTTAGATGTCTTTTCCAGACAAAACAATTTTATGATTCAATTGCATTATGTGTAGTAATGTACTGACAACATTGATCCAGTTTCTTGGGAAACTGCAGATTCAGTTCTATAGTATTAAAACTTTTTTCTCACATTCTGCAGAACTATGTAGACTTAGAATCATAGAATCAACAAGGTTGGAAAAGACCTCAAAGATCATCAAGTCCAACCTCTCACTCAACACCTCATGACTAGACACCATGGCACCAAGTGCCACATCCAATCCCCTCTTGAACACCTCCAGGGACGGCAACTCCACCACCTCCCTGGGCAGCCCATTCCAACGGCTAACAACTCTCTCAGTGAAGAACTTCCTCCTCACCTCGAGCCTAAACTTCCCCTGGCGCAGCTTGAGACTGTGTTCTCTTGTTTTGGTGCTGGTTGCCTGGGAGAAGAGACCAACCTCTGCCTGTCTACAACCCCCTTCAGGTAGTTGTAGAGAGCAAGAAGGTCACCCTGAGTCTCCTCTTCTCCAGGCTAAGCAGCCCCAGATCCCTCAGCCTCTCCTCATAGGGCTTGTGTTCCAAGCCCCTCACCAACTTTGTTGCCCTTCTCTGGACACGTTCAAGTGTCTCAATGTTCTTCTTAAATTGAGGGGCCCAGAGCTGGACACAGTACTCGAGGTGTGGCGTAACCAGTGCCAAGTACAGGGGCACAATGACTTCCCTGCTCCTGCTGGCCACACTATTCTTGATGCAGGCCAGGATACCATTGGCCTTCTTGGCCACCTGGGCACACTGCTGGCTCATGTTCTGCCAGCGCTCAATCAGCACCCCCAGGTCCCTTTCTGTTTGGCAGCTCTCCAGCCATTCCGACCCCAGCCTGTAGCGCTGCATGGGGTTGCTGTGGCCAAAGTGCAGCACCCGGCACTTGGACTTGCTGAATGTCATCCCGTTGGACTCCGCCCATCTGTCCAGTCGGTCGAGGTCCCTCTGCAGAGCCCTTCTACCCTCTAACTGACCAACATCTGCCCCCAACTTGGTGTCACCTGCAAATTTGCTGATGACTGTCTCAGTCCCCTCATCCAGATCATCAATGAAGATGTTAAAGAGGATGGGGCCCAGCACTGATCCCTGGGGGACGCCACTGGTGACTGGCCGCCAGCTGGATGTGGCACCATTCACCACCACTCTCTGGGCCCGGCCCTCCAGCCAGTTCCTAACCCAGCACAGAGTGCTCCTGGCCAAGCCACAGGCTGACAGCTCGGCCAGGAGTTTGCTGTGGGGCATGGTGTCAAAGGCCTTGCTGAAGTCCAGGTAGACTACATCCACAGCCTTCCCGACATCCACCAGGCGGGTCACCTGATCATAGAAGGAGATCAGGTTGGAGAGGCAGGACCTACCCTTCCTAAGGCCATGTTGGCTGGACCTGCTCCTTTGGCCATCCTTCAGATACGCCCTCAAGATGATCTACTCCATAATTTTCCCTGGCACTGAGGTCAGGCTGAAAGGCCTGTAGTTTCCAGGTTCCTCCATCTGACCCTTCGTGTGGATGGGCATCACATTGGCCAGTTTCCAGTCATCTGGGACCTCTCCGGTGAGCCAGGACTGGTGGAAAATGATGGAGAGTGGCTTGGCCAGCTCATCTGGTAGCTCTCTCAGCACCCTAGGATGGATCCCATCTGGTCCCATGGACTTGTGAGTGTCCAAGTGGCTCATCAAGTCCCAAACTAATTCCTCGTGGATTTCCAGGGCAATACACTGCTCCCTGACCCCATCACCCAGCTCAGGAGGCCACTTGTCCTGAACTCCTCCTGCCTTACTGTTGAAGATGGAGGCAAAGAAGGTATTTAGAACCTCATCCTTTTCCTCATCAGACCTCCTGCTGTGCTGTTCAGCACTGTTGTGTGTTGAAAGGTATCTGAACTGTTTTCCCAGATTTATACAGGGTTTTTTGTTTATTGAAAGTTTTGGTCCAAAAGTTTCCAGTTGCCCAGTTCTCTTCCATTTATTTTTATCTCGTGTCCCAAACCATTTTTTAGTCTGCACAGCAGTCTCTGCATCCTGAGGGACATCTACTCGATTTCAGTGACAGCTTATGTAGCCAAAGTCTGGAGGTAATTTCTTATCAAACGGCCTTATCAAAACCCCACATTTCATGTGCAGAGGGGTATGATTTACATTCATAGAATCATAGACTGGTCTGGGTTGGAAAGGACCTCTGAAGTTTATCGAGTCCAACCTCCTCTGCATTACTGCAGGGTCATCCTCAACTAGATCAGGTTGCTCAGGGCCCTGTTGATCCTCACTTTGAATATCTCCAGGGATGGCTTGCAGCCCAGAAGGCTGTTCGCCTCACTGGCACACTACTTTGAGAGGAGTCAGATGCCCACCAAGGGAAGTTACAACAGTCTTCTGCTGTTGTGGCTAGCTAATGCACAGCTTCCAATAACTCCTCAGGAATCAATTGGTCCAAGTTCATATTTCTTTCATGAAGTGAATTATTTTCTCTATTAGATTTTGAAGCAAATCACTTAATCTGCTTTTCTTCCTTTTCCTTGCTGCTTCATGTGCCCCATTTTGTCAAGGCAGATTCATTATTTGTCATATTTCTTGTGGCATAGTGGGCTAAAGCTGCAGTGACTCCTGTATTATGGAAAGGTACTTATGTCCTAAAAAAGAAAACCATTTTTAATGAGCACTAGCTCATTATTTCTACTGGTTTGCTGGGTTTAACTAATAGGCCTTGACAGGCTAAACTCTTGCAACTCTTCCTGTCAGGAAGCTGCGGCATTGTTCTTTAATTCTCCTGTTTATTTGGGATTTGACACTGAATAGACGTGAACTTTTGTTTCGGTCGCAGGGGTTGGATGTGATTGCAGATGAGTCTGACTAATTCTTTTAAGTAAAACATCTTGCAATCAGCAACATTTCACTGATCGCTTCTTTTCATAGATAGCCTCATAGCTATTTCCATTTGAGGCTAGTAAAGTAGTTCTATTTAGTGACAGAAAACATTCTGCTTTGAACTGAAACTGGTGCCTAGGAATAACATTCTCCTTTGTCTTACAAACAAATGTAGTTTCTAAAAGACAAGGCAACAAAGAAACCTGTAGAAAATGGAGAACAAAATAGAGGGGTGGCTGGAAAGGAGGAAGCAATATCACATGGAGTCATTAATTTCTGTTTCCTTTGCCAGTTCCAAAGTGGATGACTTGTCAACTGCTATTCTGAAGCAGAAGAACAGACCCAATCGGTTAATTGTTGATGAAGCCATCAATGAAGATAACAGTGTTGTGTCATTGTCCCAGGTGTGTCATCTATAAAAGCAAAGCATTTAATCTGGTAATATGCAAGCTATTACTGTGTATTAAACTGAAATGTAGCTTTGCAACATGAATCGAAGTATTTGTGTCAGAAGCTGCAGCAGTTACAAGTGGGGGGCATGGATTATTTTGTTTTCTAACAGTCATCCATGATAAAATATATTTTGATTCTCAATTTCTACTGGTGACAGTTGGAGTTCATCTGTCCCATAAGGGGAAAAGAATCCTTGCACATGAGTTGGCTGGGTTTATTGACAAGGCTTTAAACTAGTTTTAAAAGGAGATGGGGATGTAGCTGGCCTTGCCACCAAGAACCCTGGATGTAATAGCCCAACACTTGTGGAGCAATGTGTTGCCATCTTAGATAATGAGAAGGTCTACCCCCCCTCAAGTTGGAAAACTATGTACTCAGCTCCCTCCCTGAAATGTTTATACACCAATGCATGCAGCATGGGCTACAAACAGGAGGAGCTGGAGGTCATTGTGCTACAGAGAAACTATGATGTAGCAGCCATCATGGAAACCTGGTGGGATGACTCCCACAACTGGAGTGCTGCAATTGATGGGTACCAACTTTTCAGAAGGAATAGGATAGGAAAAAGAGGTGGTGGAGTGGCCCTCTGTATTAGGGAAACATATGAAACCATGCAAATTAATGAAGGTGATGATAGGGTTGAGTCCTTATGGGTAAGAATCAGAAGTAAGGCCAGCAAGAGTGATATCATGGAGGGAATCTGTAATAAACCACCCAACCAGGACGAAGAGTTAGATGAATTTTTTTGTAAGCAGTTGAGAGAGAGGTTGCACAATTGCTACCTCTTGTTCTTGTGGGAGACTTCAACTTTCTGGATGTCTGCTGGGAATACAATACAGCAGAGAGAGAACAGTCCTGGAGGTTCTGGAGGTTCCTGGAGTGTGTGGAGGATAATTTCCTGATAATTTCCCTGGTGAGGGAGCCAACCAGGGAAGGTGCCCTTCTGGACCTGCTTCTTGTGAACAGGGAAGAACTTGTGGGAGAAGTAAAGGTTGGAGAGTGTCTAGGGCTCAGTGATCATGAGATGATTGAGTTCTCTATCCTTGGGGAAACAAGGAGAGGGGGTAGCAAAACTGCCACCTTGAACTTCCAGAGAGCAAACTTTGGCCTGTTCAGGAGACTGACTGACAAAGTCCCTTGAGAGGCCACCCTGAAGGATATAGGAGTCCAGGAAGGCTGGACATACTTCAAGAGGGAAGTCTTAAAGGCACACAAGCAGGCTGCCCCTGTGCTGAAAAACGAGTTGGCAGGGAAGGCGTCCGGCCTGGCTGAATAGGGACCTTTGGCTGGACCTCAAGAACAAAAGGAGAGTCTATGGCCTTTGGAAGAGGGAACAGGTCTCTCATGAGGACTATAAAGATGTAGTGAAGCTATGCAGGGAGAAAATTAGGAGAACCAAAGCACAGCTAGAGCTCAACCTAGCTACAGCCGTTAAGGATAATAAAAAATGTTTCTATAAATTCCTTTTTATTCCTTTTCCTCTTTGTGGGGGGGAGAAGGCTGGGCCTTCCTCTCAAACCCACGACATTCATTAATGACAAAAGGAGGACTGGGGAAAATCTCCATCCTTTAATAGATGCAGAGGGAAACATAGTGACTAAGGATGAGGAGAAGGCTGAGGTGCTCAACGCCTACTTTGCCTCGGTCTTTAGCGCTGGAACCAGCAGTTCCCTGGACGCCCAGCCTCATGAACCAGGAGTCAGGAAGAGGAATCAGAATTAGGTCATCACATTAAATGAAGAAGTGGTCAGTGATCTGCTATGCCACTTAGACACACACAAGTCTATGGGACTGGATGGGCTACACCCAAGGGTGCTGAAGGAGTTGGCAGATGTGCTCACCAAGCCACTTTCCATTATTTACCTGAAGTCCTGGCTAACTGGTGAGGTCCCAATGGACTGGAGAGTAGCAAATGCAACACCTTTCTACAAGAAGGGAAGAAGACCTGTCAGTCTGACCTTAGTACCAGGGAAGGTTACGGAACAGATCATCTCAAGCACCATTACACGACATATAGAGAACAACCAGGGGATCAGGCCCAGTCAGCATGGGTTTATAAAGGGCAGGTCCTGCCTGACCAACCTGTTCTCCTTCTATGACAAGATGACCCGACTGTTGGATGAGGGAAAGGCTGTGGATATTGTCTACCTAGACTTTTGAAAAGCCTTTGACACTGTTTCCCACAGGATTCTTGTGGACAAACTGGCTGCTCAGGGCTTGGATGAGCACATAACTCTGCTGGATAAATAAATCACTGTCTGGCTGAACAGGCCCAAAGAGTGGTGGCCAATGGAGTTAAATCCAGCTGGTGGCCGGTCACAAGTGGTGTTCCTCAGGTCTCAATGTTGGGACCACGTTTGTTTAACATCTTTATTGATGACCTTGAGGAAGACAGAGTGTGTCATCAATAAGTCCACAGATGACACCAAGTTAGGTGGGAGTGTTGATCTTCATGAGGGTAGGGAAGCTCTACAGGGGGACTTGGATAGATTGGATCAATGAGCCAATGTTAATGGGATGAGCTTCAACAAGGTTAAATGCCAGGTCCTGCACTTGTCACAACAACCCCAAGCAATGCTACAGGCTTGGGGAAGTGTGGGTGGAAAGATGCCTGGAAGAAAGGGACCTGGGGGTTCTAATTGACAAGTAACTGAATATGAGCAAGCAGTGTGTCCAGGCGGCCAAGAAAACCTTTATTTAGAATAAACCTTTATTTAGAATAAACCAAACCAGGTTGGAAGAGACCTTCAAGATCATCGCATCCAACCCATCAACCAATCCAACCCACCCAAACAGCTAACCCATGGCACCAAATACCCCATCAAGTCTCCTCCTGAACACCTCCAATGACGGCGACTCCACCACCTCCCTGGGCAGCCCATTCCAATGGGCAATCACTCTTTCTGTATAGAACTTCTTCCTAATATCCAACCTGAACCTCCCCTGACGCAGCCTGAGACTGTGTCCTCTTGTTCTGGTACTGGCTGCCTGGGAGAAGAGACCATCATCCGCCTGTCTACAACCTCCCTTCAGGTAGTTGTAGAGAGTGATAAGGTCACCCCTGAGTCTCCTCTTCTCCAGGCTGAGCAACCCCAGCTCCCTCAGTCTTTCCTCATAGGGCTTGTGTTCCAAACCCCTCACCAACTTTGTTGCCCTTCTCTGGACTCGTTCCAGCAAGTCAACATCCTTCCTAAACTGAGGGGCCCAGAACTGGACACAGTACTCGAGGTGTGGCCTAACCAGTGCAGTGTACAGGGGCAGAATGATCTCCCTGCTCCTGCTGGCCACACTGTTCCTGATGCAGGCCAGGATGCCATTGGCCCTCTTGGCCGCCTGGGCACACTGCAGGCTCATGTTCAGCCTGCCATCGACCAGTACCCCCAGGTCCCTCTCTGCCTGGCTGCTCTCCAGCCACTCTGACCCCAGCCTGTAGCACTGCATGGGGTTGTTGTGGCCGATGTGCAGAACCCGGCACTTGGATGTGTTAAATTTCATGCTGTTGGACTCTGCCCATCTGTCCAGCCTGTCGAGGTCCTTCTGCAGAGCCTCTCTACCCTCCAGCAGATCAACTCCTGCCCCCAGCTTGGTGTCGTCCATAAATTTACTGGTGAAGGACTCAATGCCTTCATCCAGATCATCAATAAAGATGTTAAAGACCACAGGGAATCAGCACTGATCCTTGGGGCACACCACTAGTGACTGGCTGCCAGCTGGATGTGGCACCATTCACCACCACTCTCTGGGCTCGGCCATCCAGCCAGTTCCTAACCCATCGCAGTGTGCTCCCGTCCAAGCCATGGGCTGACAGCTCTGCCAGCAGTTTGCTATGGGGGACGGTGTCAAAGGCCTTGCTGAGGTCCAGGTAGACTACATCCACAGGCCTCCCCACATCCACCAGGCGGGTCACCTGCTCGTAGAAGGAGATCAGGTTGGTCAGGCAGGACCTGCCCTTCCTAAATCCATGCTGGCTAGGCCTGATCCCTTGGCCATCCTGTAAGTGCTGTGTTATTGCACTCAGGATGACCTGTTCCATGATCTTGCCTGGCACTGAGGTCAGGCTGACAGGCCTATAATTCCCTGGCTCATCCAACCGGCCCTTCTTATGGATGGGCACCACGTTGGCCAGCTTCCAGTCCTCTGGGACCTCTCCAGTGAGCCAGGACTGCTGGAAAATGATGGATAGTGGCTTGGCCAGCTCATTTGCCAGCTCTCTCAGCACCCTAGGATGAATCCCATCTGGTCCCATGGACTTGTGGGGATCCAAGCTCCTAAGGAGAGTTCCAACCACCTCCTCATGGAACATAGGGAAACTGCAGCTCCCTGGCTCCTTCTGCCAGCTCTGCAGGCCAGCTGTCAGGAAGATGTTCTGTCCCTCTAGTAAAAATTGAGGCAAAGAAGGTGTTAAGTATCTCTGCCTTTTCCTCGTCCCTTGATACAACATTTCCCTCCATGTCAACCAAGGAGTGGAGGTTGTCCTTTCCCTTCCTCTTGCTATTAATGTATTTATAGAAGGACTTTTTGTTGTCCTTCACAGTAGAGGCCAGTTTAAGCTCCAAGTGTGCTTTTGCCTCCCTAATTTTCTTCCTACAAGACCTAGCAACATCCTTAAACATTCCGTGGGTTGCCTCCCCTCTCTTCCAAAGGTGATACACCCTCTTTTTTTCCCTTAGTTCTATTAAAAGTTCATTAACCATCCAGGCTGGCCGTTTGCCCCGGCGGCTCATCTTCCGGCACATTGACACAGCCTGTCCCTGAGCCTTCAACAATTCTTCCAATAGCATCTTGTCTTGTATTAGAAATGCTGTGTCCAGCAGGAGTAGGGAGGTGATTGTCTCCTTGTACTCAGCTCTGGTGAGGCCACACCTCGCATATTGTGTGCAGTTTTGGGCACCTCAATACAGGAGAGATGTGGAGGTGCTGGAGCGAGTGCAGAGGAGGGCAACAAAGCTGGTGAAGGGCTTGGAGAATAAATCTTATGAAGAATGACTGAAGGACCTGGGGCTGTTTAGTTTGAAAAAGAGGAGGCTGAGGGGAGACCTCATCACTCTCTACAACTACCTGAAAGGTCTGTGGAAAAGCTGGTGCTGGTCTCTTCTCACAGGTAATTAGTGATAGAACAAGAGGCAACAGCCTCAAGCTGCAACTGGGTAGGTTTAGACTGGAAATTAGGAAAAAGTTTTTCATGGTACGAGTGGTCAGGCACTGGAATGGGCTGCCCAGGCAGGTGGTTGAGTCACCAACCCTGGATGTATTTAAAGGTCATTTAGATGTGGTGCTTGGGGATATGGTTTAGAGGTGAACTTTGTAGAGTAGGGTTATCAGTTGGACTTGGTGATCCTGAGGGTCTTTTCGAACCTGAATGTTCCTGTGATTCTGTGAGAAGATCCTCTTGTTATTAAAACTACCAGTTTCTCAGATCTCAACATGCCTGTGCAAAAGCAGCTTGCATAAAAGCGACGTTTGAGAGGACTCATTTAAGGTCTCTGAAGTCAACTCTTATTGACCCTGCATGGTTAACTCCCTTTATCTGTGGCCAACCAAACATCAGCCTTAAAATATATGTAGCTAACCCACAGGACAGCAGACAAACTGCCCATGCTATGAATGCTGCTGTGGCTCAAGCGCAGCCTCTACAGCAGTCAGTATACATATGTATTGGGTTTGGTATGTAGTTAATTCTCCTCAGAGCATCATTCTAGTGCTGCATCTGGGTGATAACACACCAGTGTTTTGGCTACTGCTGAACGAGCACCCAGGCTGTGCTTTTCCAACATTTCCCCACCCCAAGAGTATGTTAAGGGGTGGGCAAGATCTTGGGAGAGGACACAGCTGGGCCAGCTGACCCAAACTGGTCAAAGGGGTATTCCATGCCATATGATGTCAGCTCAGATACAAGAACTAAGTCAAAGAAGGAAGTGGGGGATATTTGTCCATGGCATCTGTCCTCCAGAGAAACCGCTGCCCTGCTTCCCAGGAGTGACCGACCACCATCTGCCGATGGGAAGCAGAGAATAACATCTCTTGTTGCTTTTGCTTCTGCTTAGCATTATTAAAATTCTTCTACCTTGTAACCGTCCTTTTGTTATATTTTCCCCTCTCCCCTGTCCATCTAAGAAGGGGAGTAATAGAGCAGCTTTGGTGGGTATTTGGACCCCAGCCAGGGCTAAACCACCACAGTCCTTTTTGGTGTGTTGGCCGGGAAATATAACATAACTGCAGCTTTGCTTTAAGCCTGCTTTAGTTAAGATACAAGCTCCTGTGCTGGTCAAGGAGCTTGCTAACAGCATTAATTTGTTTTGGAATATTTCCTTTGTTTGGGAACATGCCTAGACAGATAAAGGCTGTGTGTTTTTTGCTAGTGTTGGAAGCCCTGTTGTTCTGAGGGAGCTGTGTTGTGGGGTTACTACCTCTTTCTCCCCACTTGAGATGGATACAGAGTTTTATTATAAACGCCCCTAAGGTTCTGGTTCATCCATGTGTGAGCTCTTTAATACTCTAATCAGTAGCACCGGCATTTTATGGGCTTTGTGGAACTTGGTGCCATCATGGCATGAAAGGAGACAGCTTTTGAGTGAAGAAATACTGAAATGTGCCCTGAGGCAGCTGGTCCCTGGGTGGCAGGGTGTGTGGAAGGATTTGGGCAGATTCCTAGGATGGTTATCTGATAGACTGAATTTAGGGAGTAGAACCTCAAGCAATGCTCAGCTGACAGAAGGAAATGTTTTAGCTCTTATGGGCCATAAACCCTGGGAACAAACTGCAGCTGTGTAGAGAGAAAAAAGCATTTAGCTGATTACCAACGACCATTGTGACTCAGGGAAGCCACACAACGAGCTGAGAATAAGAGCTGATAAACATTGCAATAGAGTCTTTTGTCTTCTGTCTGAACTTAGATAAGAGATGTGTGATCATTTGTCTAACACCTGTCTGAGCCTTGCAAGGGCTGTGTGTTCCCTGGCATTTTCTCGGGAGCCAATCATGAATCTGTAACTGTTGCACGGACATATCTAATAACCAATCAGGAGTTGCTTTTGATTATGTTAGCCTATATAAAGAAAAGACTTTGTACAATAAAGTAGATACTTTGCTTGCATCAAGCTTTGTCCCATCTCTCAGTCGCGGTAGTTATCACCTCCTATAGCCTAGGACTTTACCCCAAAAGAGGCAAGTAATCCTGGTAAATTAACTCACCACCTGATAGAAGCGTGCCTTGCCTACCCCAATGAAAACCAGCAACTTCTATCATGGTATTGGGGCCTGGCCTGTGCTTACCGAGCCACAGTTCAGTACTCTAAGAGAACTGTGGCTGAGGCAAACACCCAGCTGTCACCTGAGGATACCATGGTTGAGATGGGGACCCAAACAGAAACCAGACTTATTGCCCCAGTAGTGAAGAAGGAAAAAAAAAAAAAAAAAAAAAGTGGACAAGAAGGTCAACGGGTCCCTACCATCGATTACTAAGGGATCAAGGAGCTGGTACATCAACTGGGAGATCAGAGGGAAGGAGTAAAATCAGGCAGGAAGTAGAGACTACCCAGTTCCTGACCTCAGCAGATCTTGCAGATCTTAGAGATGCAGAAGGATTACAGCCTCCAGCCAGGAGAGCGGATTGCTGCTTGGCTGCTCCACTGCTGGGATATGGGGGCTGCTAGAAAGGAAAGAGGCCCAACAACTGGGACCCATTGCCAGAAACTGAGGGATTGAGAAAGGAATTGGAAAAGAAACAGGTATTTGCAACCTCTGGAGAAGTCTCCTGTGAAGTGTGAGGGCAAGGTACACATGCAAGGAAGACCTTGTGAATTTTCCAGGGAAGTGGAACACTGCAGGTGAAGGTATGCAGTGCTTGAGAGAACTAGCGGTGTTGGAAGTTATCTACAGTGACCTAGACAATCAGTGTCCCCACAGATCCAGAGGATGCCCCATGCACATGGGCCATGTGGAGAGAGGTGATTCAGGGTACTGCAGTGTCATACTGTAACAAGTTAGCAATGATGTATTATTTGGATCTGGACACACAGTCTGTGGAGGTAGTGTCAGCTTGGCTTCAGAATTTTGAGGATAATCTCTGTACCACCTCATCCCCATGAACCAGTGCCTCATCTATCAGGAGTACCCCAAGAAACCAGTCCTCTCCTGCCCCAGTCAGAGGGAAGGGGAACCCCACACACATGCCAAATGGAGCACTCTTTTTTCCTGCGTAACCAGGGGGAGGACATGAGGAAGTGGGATGGTGAACATACTTCCAAACTGGAAGCTCACATACATGAACTGAGAGGGAAGATGGTAGTTAGGAAGGGATCACCTAAAAGGCAGTCATGGTAGCTGCTGTAGAGAGTCAAGAAGGTAATCAATGCTCTTCCAGGCAGAGAAGAACTGAGGTTACATCCCTTGATCCTGATGAAGGGACCTCTACTCTGGCACTACCCAGATCAGACAGTGAATACTCTGATGAAAACCAGGAGTAGAGGGTCCCTGCCTTCAGCCAGGAGGAGGAAAGGGATAACAGGGACTGTGTGGATTCGATGGACTGGCATATCAAAGCCACAGAAGTATAAGGCATTGATAGACACAGGTGCACAATGTATATTGATACCATCAGGGCATAAAGGTGCTGGATCCATCTGGATTTCTGGAGTGACATGAGGCTTCCAAGAATTGTCTGCACTAGAAGCTGAAATGAGCCTAACAGAGAACAAGTGGGAAAACCACCCCATTGTGACTGGCCCAGAGGCCCCTTGTATTCTTGGCATAGATTACCTCAAGAGAGGGTACTTCAAGGACCCAAAGGGCTATCAATGAGCTTTTGGTGTGGCCATGGTGAATACAGAGAAGATCAGACAGCTGTCTACCTTGCCCAGCCTTTCAGAAGATCCCTTTGTTGTGGGATTGCTGCAGGTTGAGGAACAACAAGTGCCAATTGCTACCAGGAGGGTGCACCAGTGACAATATTGCACAAATCAAGACTCCTGGCTCCTATCCATGAGCTGATTCACCAGCTGGAGATCCAGGGAGTGACCAGCTAGACACACTCGCCTTTTAATAGTCCCATCTGGCCAGTGCAGAAACCTGACGGAGGGTGGAGATTAACAGTGGACTATTGTGGCATGAATGAAGTGACGTCGCCACTGAATGGTGCTGTCCCAAACATACTGGAGCTCCAGTATGAGCTAGAATCTAAGGCAGCCAAGTGGTACACTACAGTTGACATCACAAATGCATTCTTCTCAAATCCTTTGGCAGCAAAGCGCAGGCCACAGTTTGCATTCACAGAGTCAACCAGGTTGGAAGAGACCTCCAAGATCAGAAAGTCCAACTGATCACCCAGCCCTATCTAATCAACTAGACCATGGCACTAGGTGCCTCATCCAGTCTTAAACACCTCCAGGGATGGGGGGGTGTGCAATATACCTGAAATCGACAGTCCCAAGGGTGGAAGCATAGCTCCACCATTTGTCACAGACTAATCCAGATGGCACTGGAAAAGGGTGATGTCCCTGAATTGTGTCCAGTTCTGGGCCCCTCAGTTTAAGGAGGACATCGAAACACTTGAACGTGTCCAGAGAAGGGCAACAAGGCTGGTGAGAGGCCTTGAACACAAGCCCTATGAGGAGAGGCTGAGTGAGCTGGGATTGTTTAGCCTGGAGAAGAGGAGGCTCAGGGGTGACCTCATTGCCCTCTACAACTACCTGAAAGGTGGTTGTAGCTGGGAGGGGGTTGGTCTCTTCTCCCAGGCAACCTGCACCAGAACAAGAGGACACAGTCTCAAGCTGCGCCAGGGGAGGTTTAGACTCGAGGTGAGGAGAAAGTTCTTCACCGAGCGAGTCGTTCATCATTAGAATGTGCTGCCCAGGGAGGTGTCTGAGTCACCGTCCCTGGAGGCGTTCAAGAGGAGATTGGACGTGGCACTTGGTGCCATGGTCTAGTCATGGGGTCTGTGTTTATAGGTTGGACTCGATGATCCTCGAGGTCTCTTCCAACCTAGGTTATACTGTGATACTGTGATCTACAGTACATCAATGACATCACTGTGTGAGGTGACAAGGCAGAAGTGTTTGAAAGGGGGGGGGGGTATGGAAATCAGGTTCTTCTGAAGGCCGGATTTGCCATAAAGAAAAACAAAGTCTAAGGACCTGCACAGGAAATTCAGTTCCTGGGAATAAGATATAGTTCACAGGGGTACAGTATTGCCTGCAGGCATTGCCCAGACAACTAAAGTATTTGAGCCAGCTGGTACTGGTTACAATGCCTCAGGTTGGGACAATGGAAATGGTACTAACAACAGTACCCACCTTTAACCAAATTATGCTGGTTAAGATAAAACTGAGCAGTTTTCCTTTCTTTTCTTTTACAGATGCCCCAATGTCTTTGAATTGCACCTGGGAGCAAGAATCGCCATATGTGGAGCTAGAGTATCTGCAAGGACTGCTAATGTTTTTGATTACAATATTGCTACAATTAGTGTGAAAAATGCTAATTTTGTTAATGATATCTTATATTACAACTAATCTAATATTTGCACAAATATAAAATGTCTACATACTTAATCCCTCCATGACTCTGCTGAGACTCTAGTAAATTGGGAAAACCCAGGATATGACAACATGATACACTGAATAGGAGAGAGATGTCAGAACACCCAAAGCTCCTCCACAGAAAATTGACATCAGCATACATTTGGACTACTGACTACAGTAATTTTTGGTCTTATGTTGGAAGAATTAAATAAGCAACTACAAGAAACATTGAAGGTGACACTATAAACCCAACTGATTTTATATCTATTACTATTGCACATGAATGAAATATGTGGACATTTGAGTCTAACAATACTTGTTGTGTTCACATAACTGATGTAACCTGAGTTCTTAACAACTACATCATATGAAATATGTTGCCAAGGCAGCAGAGAACTAAGGGAAAATATGGAAGTGGGGTGGTTGGATTAGCTTTTGAATTAGTTCAATTTTTTCATTACTGTGTTGATTACAAAGTTTGTTGCAATCTGTATTGATAATTGTCATTGTGACTTATGTTTTATGCTTCATTGTCTTATAGTAAGCCTAGGCTATGCCAAATATTGATCTGTCAGGTGCATATAGCATCCAATTTGACAGAATTGGAGACATACGGATAAGGAGAAAAGGAAATACAGTATAAGGGATACTCCCAAAATTGATGTTATATGACCATGATTTGGGATTCCACGTTGAGTGACCATAGTCACAGGATGGATGATGTGGTAAAACAACCTAGCTCACTGTGGAATAGGAAGCCAAGTTGATTTAGCATGCTTTGAGACCAAGGTCATTTGCAATCAGCAGGTGTTTGTGTTAAATGAAGATCCATGAAACTGGCCTACCAAGAGGAAGTCTTATGAAAAGAAAATGGCCCTGGTTTTGACTAAAACTGATGAAGCAGGGCTCAAATAACAAACACTCAACTTCAAAGCAGATTCTGACGGCCAGGGTGCCTGAGCAAAGACCTTTGCTTAATTAGCTGCAATTTTAAAGTTGACACCCTTCAACTTTCCTCCCAAATCATGCTAAATGTCATCTATAAGACAGGGACAAGTTGGGCTGGGGTATAAAACCCATGAAAGAGACATCTCTGGGGGCCATCTCCAACACCAGCACACGTCACCATTGGCACCAGTACCCAGGGGCCAACAATGGGGGCACAGCATGGACCAGCACCACCACCAGCTGCAGCAGCTGCAAAGGGGGAAAAGACAAGGATGGTTGACAGGCTGTGCTCCTTTTCCTCTACCCGAAACCTTTCTTGGTAAGAATTGCACCTTCGATGTACAGCTTAACTTTGCTGCATTTCTCTTCTGTATTAAAGCTATTGAAAAGGCCTCCAACTTTGTTAGGTAATACTCAGGATATGTTAACCTGAGATCATCTTACAGTCAGTGCATTTATCACCAGCAATCCCAAATCTGTTCTATCTGCTGCTTTGAACAACTATAATATTTAATTGCTTAAATTTTCTGAACCTGCGTCAGTGCATGTCCTTACTGGGGCACTGGAAAAAGAGAGGCAAACATTAATTTTGTCAAATAATTCCAGCAAGAGTCCTGGACTCTGAGACAGGCAAACATCAGGATCTTAACCTTAACATGGCAACCCTTTAAGCATTTAATCTTGAAATAGCCTCATCTAATTGATGAAGTAAAAAAGTATGCTACCCTCTTAAGTATTTTATTTCTACAAGTTCCAGCCTAACATGATACCAAGGCTGGAAATCTAGAAATTCATTTCAAACAAGTAGCTAGAGACAAGTCAATAGATTATGTAACACACAAGATACATTTAATAATAATTTCTGCTCCAAGGCCCCTGAAGCATTGCTCATAACAAAGTATCTGATACACACAAAAAAGATAGCAACTATGGTTACCAAATCGCCTGAGTGCTGGGTCAATGCTGTTAGGTCGGTTGGTGGCTGCCATAACGATTACGTGTGCTCTCTGTTTCAGTCCATCCATAAGAGTCAAAAGCTGAGAAACTATGCGACGTTCCACCTCTCCATGTGTCTATGGAGAGAAAAAATAATGATCAGACCAAAAGCTCCAAAACATAGCACAGGAGGTAGTACTGCACCAGAGCAGACAGATACAACAGACACAAGCTGTTAAGAAATATTGTGAATATCCAACTGAATTCAAGCATTAAGTTAAATACTGCTTTACTCTGTAGCCAAATGCAGAGATTCACACCAGCTGCTGCCAAAAATTATATACTCCTTTGTCTTCTAAAAGCTTTCTTTACCTTCTCTCTCTTAGGAGCAATGGCATCCAGTTCATCAATGAAGATGATAGCAGGAGCATTCTTCTCTGCTTCTTCAAAGGCTTTCCTCAGGTTGCTCTCAGACTCACCAGCCAGCTTGCTCATAATTTCAGGACCTGAAAAAATAATGGCACTGTGGCACCCAGAAGAGAGGCAGCTAGGCCCAAGGCATGCAGCTGATTTTTTTAGTACAATATTCACATGGAAGTAGTTTAGATTTCAAGCCAAAGCAAATACTACCAAGCAACTTCACTAAATTTGCAACTGAACTGTCAAGAACACGCAGAATTACATTTTATCATTATTCTGGTGTTTTCAGTTTACTTTAATAACGCAGCACTAGTCAGTGAGCTATCTTTAGCTGCCTCTTTCCTTAGCCTATTTCACACTTGATAAGCTTTTCTGTTATATGCCACCACACACAGTTAATGCCAGTCCTAGCTTGCAAGAGAAGCAATCAAATCATATGGCAATTAACTATCACTGCACCAGGGGGGGGAAGCTGTAAGCTGTCTTTTGCTTGCATTACAGATTCACAGATTGCATTGAGTTGGAAGGGACCCTCAAAGGGCATTTTGTCTAACCTTCCTGCAGTGAGCAGGGACACTTCCAACTAGATCATTCTTCCTTATGTACAACCTAAATCTACCCTGCTCCATTTTAAAACCATTGCCCCTTGACCTATTGCTACAAGCCCTTTTAAACAATCCTTCCCCAGCCTTCCTGTAGGTCCCCTCCTGTAATGGGGTTAAACAACCTTCTTCCCTACAACACAGAAGTAAGGGAGAGTAACACACCAAAAAACCCAACCAAAACCAACTCCAGATTGAGATAAAGAGTTCAGATAAAAAGAGTTTTATATAAATGAGATATTACAGATGGGTTCCACCCCTCATACTTTGATGGCATCAGATTACACTAGGCAACTGTATCTACTAAAGTTTTATACTCTTATGGGTTCAACTTGCCAAGCCATTGGTTCTGTACAGTCCAATAAAGCCAGTTGTCCCTCTCCTCCATCTGGTTGGAGGCAGGACCCCTCTATTTTTGACTGGAATCACTTCCATCTTGTGAAGATGCTTTGGGACTCCCTTCAGGAGGATCAGAAGCTGTATCAACTTGTCTGCTCTTTTTGGGTGATTTTCCACTGGAAACTGAGGCAACATCCTTCAAGGAAGAATTTCCTTGTAATTCACATACTTGTGTAGCTAGGACTGAAGTGGGTTTTCCATCCCACTTCCTCATGTCCTCCCCATGGTCACACAAGTAAAACTACAGTGTATGCTGTGGTGTGTAGCTCCCAGATTCTCTCCCCCAAAGAGGAGAGCACCTGCTCCTCATGGCTGAAGCACAGGCATCCTGTCCTTCAGTCTTATCAACCATACCACTCAGCTTGGTATAATCTGCAAACTTGCTGCATGTGCACTCAATCTCGCTGTCTATATCATTGATGAAAGTAATGACCAGCACTTGTCACCCATCTCCACCTGGAGATCAAGCCATTGACCGCTAACCTTTGTATGAGATCATCCAACCAGTTCCTTATCCACTGGACAGTCCACCCATCAAATCCCTATCTCTCCAGCTTAGAGAAAAAGATGTTGGGGGGGACTGTGTCAAAGGCTTTACAATAGTCCAGAGAGATGACATCTGTTGATATACATTTAGTTCTGTAAGATCCTATAAATGAGTTTTAAAAAAATAATTTAAAAAATCCAACACAACAAAACACCAGCAAAAAACCAACATTCCAAAATTAAAGAAATCTCAAACCCATTTCCTCTCAAAGAATAACCAAAAAAATAATAATTTAAAAAAAAGTGTAAGTACATCAATCCCAGAAGGAAGGACAACATTACCCCGAGATCTCCTACAATTGCTGAATACTAGTGCAGGCTCACGGATTTATTCTGGTTTTAAAGATTTTTCCATCATGCTGATGGGAGTGATAATGCAGAGAAAAGTATGCTTCTAAGAGATCCAAGAAAAAGAAACCTGACCATCAGGAGTGCAAAGCTGCTTCCTAACTGAAGTGTGCCAGCTGCAGAGCCATTGGTGCAGACAAGTACTAAGAATGTTTCATTATAAGTAACTCACCAATTCATACCAGCTCCATGCTTGAGACTATCAGACAGAGAACACATCACTAATTCTGACAACATTTTTATTATTCAATAGATGTACAAGTATCTAAAGAAACATCTGGCTCATTAGCATACAGTGACACCTTCCATACACTGAGGATGTATATGACAAGAGTGACATACGGTTAAAACCAGTCCATTTACATCTGATATCTTGAAATACAAAGCAAGTCACTTCCCTACTCTACTGCTCACTGCTATGCTGTGCTATACACTCCTTTCCTTTCACCTTCATGGATCTAAGTGATTGAAATCTGAAAAGCAAAGCAGCACTCCTTAAGTACAAATGTTCAGTTATTCCAGCTCTGACTGTAAAATGAGACAGAAAAACATTGAGGAAAACTCAGAATCTGGCCCTTATTGGACATAAGCCAGTATCCATCTCAACTGCTACAGGAGTAGCAATAGGACGTTCTGTCACTTATAGCTAAGTCCCAAGGTACTCATCAGGGAAGTTCCTACGATTAATGTTATGTAAAACAGATGAGGTCTTGTGCTTTACTTGAGGGGAAAATAGAAATCCACATCAGATCAGCTTTTTCTCTGAATGGAACAAGCCAGCAGCAACAGAAACAAGTGTCCTGCATCCATATACACAGAATTATCTTATCACTTTACTCCCAGTTCTGCCCTCATCAGCAGACCAACCTGATCTCCTTCTAAGATCAGGTGACCCACCTGGTGGATGTGGGGAAGGCTGTGGATGTAGTCTACCTGGACTTCAGCAAGGCCTTTGACACCGTCCCCCATAGCAAACTCCTGACCAAGCTGTCAAGCTGTGGCTTGGACAGCATCACTGCGCTGGGTAAGGAACTGGCTAGAGGGCTGAGCCCAGAGAGTGGTGGTGAATGGTGCCACATCCAGCTGGCAGCCAGTCACTAGTGGTGCTGGGCCCCATCCTGTTCAATATCTTTATTGATGATCTGCATGGGGACTGAGTTCATCATCAGCAAATTTGCAGATGACACCAAACTGGGGGCAAGTGTTGATCTGTTACAGGGTAGGTGTGACTGTTTGAGGCTGTGCCTTTAAGAAAGGGACAGTGCTGGGACACTCTGGCTGAATGTTTTGGAATAATAATGAAAACAATCAGATATTCTAAACAGATTTCATTGGTAGATTGGTAGAATGCAACTTTGAGTTCAGTTGGAATTTTTCTCAGTTTCTCTCTGTCCTGCTTTTCCAGCCTGTCTGCTTCTGACCTTGGATACCAGATAAGCACTAATACTGCATGCGCTTTTTGAGGCCTAACAAAATTTCATCCTTATTAATTACCTTTTCTTTCTCTCTAGCCCCTTTTGGGAAAAAAGGGAGGTAGGAGGAGAGAGGGGGGTACAGAAGGGGAACCCTCCTCTGTCCAGAGGAGGGAGTTTTGTTCCTGTATTTTTCTTTGCTGTATATTTCTGTATATATATTGTAAATACTGTATATTATATATATATAAAACCTAAATTTCATTTTTGCTTGTAAATATAGCATTCCTTTTGCTTCTCCGACTGAGTTAGCTGTGTTGTTTTTTTTTTCCTCTTTGTGGGGGAGGGAGAGCTAGGCCTTCTCTCAACCCACCACAGTAGGAGAACTCTGCAGAGGGACCTTGTCAGGCTGGACAGATGGGCAGAGTCCAATGGCATGAGATTTAACACATCCAATGCCAGGTTCTACACATTGGCCACAACAACCCATGTAGTGCTCCAGGCTGGGGTCAGAGTGGCTGGAGAGCAGCCAGGCAGAAAGGGATCTGGGGGTACTGATCAATAGTAGGCTGAACATGAGCCAGCAGTGTGCCCAGGCAGCCAAGAGGGCCAATGGCATCCTGGCCTGTATCAGGAACAGTGTGGCCAGCAGGAGCAGGGAGGTCATTCTGCCCCTGTACTCAGCACTGGTTAGACCACACCTTGAGTACTGTGTCCAGTTCTGGGCTTCTCAGTTTAGGAAAGATGTTGACTTGCTGGAATGTGTCCAGAGAAGGGCAACAAAGTTGGTGTGGGGTTTGGAGCACAAGCCCTATGAGGAGAGGCTGAGGGAGCTGGGGTTGCCTAGCCTGGAGAAGAGGAGGCTCAGGGGAGACCTTATTGCTCTCTACAACTACCTGAAGCGAGATTGTAGCCAGGTGGGGGCTGGTCTATTCTCCCAGGCAACCTATGACAGAACAAGAGGACACAGTCTCAGGCTGTGCCAGGGGAGGTTTAGGCTGGATGTTAGGAAGAAGTTCTTCACAGAAAGAGTGATCGGCCATTGGAATGGGCTGCCCAGGCAGGTGGTGGAGTCACCATCACTGGAGGTGTTTAGGAAGAGACTGGATGGGCTGCTTGGTGCCATGGTTTAGTTGACTAGATGGTGTTGGATGATAGGTTGGACTATCTCAAAGGTCTTTTCCAACCTGGTTAATTCTATTCTATTCTAAATGAACACTCGGAAAGACAATCCCTGCATTACAAAGCTGTCTTTCATAGAATCATAGAATGCTAGGGTTTGGAAGGGACCTCCAGGGATCATTGAGTCCAACCCCCCTGCAAAGCAGGGCCACTTAGGGCAGGTCACACAGGAACACGTCCAGAAGATCTCTAGAGAAGGCAACACCACATCTCTAGGCAGTTGTGTGTGCTCCATCACACACTCAGTACAAAAGTTTTTTCTCATGTTTAGGTGGAGTTTCCTGTGATTGAGTTTACGTTCACTGTCCCTCATCCTATCACTGGGTATCACTGAAAAGAGACTGGCTTCATATTTCTGACAGCCACCCTTCAGGTATTTGTAGACCTTGATAAGGTCCCCTCTCAGCCTTCTCTTTTCCAGGCTAAATAGCCCCAGGTCTCTCAACCTTTCTTCATAAGATAGATGCTCCAGTCCCTTACTCATCCTTGCAGCCTTCTGCTGAACTCTCTCCAGTACTTCCCTGTCCCTCTTGCACTGGAGAGCCCAGAACTGTACACAATATTCCATATGTGGTCTAACCAGGGCTGAATAGAGGGAGGAGGAGAACCTCCCTCGACCTGATGGACATACTCTTCTTAATGCGCCAGAGTATGCTATTTGCCTTCTTGGCCACCAGTGCACATTGCTGTCCCATGGATAACTTTTTATCAACCAGGACTCCAAGGTCCTTCTCTGTGGAGCTACTCTCCAGCCTGCTACAAAACAATCAAGCTTAAGGGAAATGCCACTACAGATGCTTCCACACGTGTCCCCAGAGTCACACTTCAAAAAGCTAAGGAAGGATCTCATGGGGACAACATGGCTCTATAAGCTTTATTAATACCATCTATTATCATGAGATGGATGAATGAACACACAGTATATCTGGGGTCAAAGCAGCCATAAAACTTACCATTGATTAGAAAGAAGAAAGCCCCTGTTTCATTGGCCACCGCTCGGGCAATCAGTGTTTTACCAGTGCCAGGAGGACCATACAGCAGGATCCCACGTGGAGGCTAGGGGCAAAGGCAAGGGACTTAGGTGTTGAGCTAGTATCTGAATGCCTAAGTATTTTCACAGTGAAGCCGTAAGCATTTGATAAAGCCAGTCTGAAATTGTGATGCAAACTCATGAAACATTGCTATCAACACCCTTACAAACAAAATCCTTGCCAGTAACTGACAGTGCTGATTTAAAGCATTCCTCTGCTTTGCAAGTTGCCAGTATTTTAATGTCTCCAAAACATACAAGGAAATACTTTCGTAACACCAGCATTAAAAAAAAAACATCCAAATTACTTATTCCTCTCCCACTATCTCAGACATCATCCACAAGGACAAACTCACTCATCCACCTGGTGCACATGGGTACTTACCTTCACCCCTATGGCCTTGAAAAGCGCAGGGTGTCGGAGGGGAAGCTCCACCATCTCTTTGATTTGAGCCAGCTGCTTCCGGCAGCCACCAATGTCATCATAGCCCACTTCATTCAGTGACTCTTCTTCATCCTACCCAGTAGGAAACACATTAAACATGAGTGAAAACAATAGTTCAATAATTCCTCCTAGTCTACAGAACCTGGAAATCCAGGATTTTCATAGAAAATTAAATGGAGCCTATTCCAGTGTTTGATTCCTCCCCTGTCACAATTTGAAGCCATTTCCTCTCATCCTATCACTTGTTACTAAGGAGAAAAGATCAACACCCAACCTGCTACAACCCTCTTTCAGTTAGTTGTAGAGAGAGATAAAGTCTTCCCTCAGTCTCCTTTTTTCCAGACTAAACAACTCCAGTTCCCTCACCAGCTCCTCTCCAGATCTGTTCTCCAGACCCTTCACCAGCTTTGATGCTCTTCTCTGGGACTGCCCAAGCACCTCAATGTCTTTCTTGTAGTGAGTGCCCTCAAAACTCATTGTCATTTCTTTGCTGTCTTGAAATTGAGAATCTAAGTCTTCATGGTGTCTTCTACAATTATTTCTCAGTTCTCTCGTCTCAGACATACAAAGGGAAATGCCTGCACATAACTAGACCTCACTGAAGTCCACCCTTATGAATGATGGCCTCTGCAGCCAAGACCCCTAAAGACTCTATTATACACCAAGTTCTATGATCCTCTGATGTGGCTAATAAAGAATAGACAATGAAGCCCAGTCTAAAATATACTTATTCCATAAATTGTGATATTTCTAACTATGTGACATATACTAGCTACCATACAGTTCTCTGACACAGTGTTTTCTTTTGGGATTGTGAGAAACTGGTTATAATATTTGGCTTTTGCAAGGGAAATTACTGGGGACTGTGGGGCTGGATCGTTGGGCTGATTGGTTGGTTATTGTGTGGGGTATTGGGGAAGAAAGGTGAGGTGCCAACATGTCTGAAGACTGGCCAGGTCAAAAGTGCAGGTTTTGTCTCAGTCTGGTTTTGCCTCAGTCTTGATGGAGAGGGGTGGGAGCGTGTTGGGGAATATATGAATATGTACATTTTAATATATTAATATGTATGTTTGCTGTCTATATAAGTTCACCTCATGTTGTTAGGGTGCACCTCTAGCAAACTTGCTATGTGCCCAGCGCTGTGTTGCCTTTATTTTATAATAAACTGGTTATAAATTTTCAGCAGTGAGTTCGTTTCTCACAATTTGATGACCCGTACGTGATTACCCTGCCTGAGACGACTTCACGGACCCTTCAGAAGGGGGGGGCACCCCCGCCGATTTTGGCGGCCCGGAAGAAGGATCCTGGAAGCCTCTTGGAACATGAGTAGATTCAGCCAAAAGTTATAAGATAAAGGCAAGGGAAGGAGCTCCCAATTGTCGCAACTGCCTATAATTCTAGTGCACAAAGACCCGGGCAAGAAAAGGGCTGTAAGTATTGTCCGTTTGGGCGGGTATTGAGGTCAGTGAGAGTGTGTGCATGCGTGAGACGTGGGCTGGACAGTCCAGATCCATGAAGTGAGTGCGGAGTCCTTATAACTGTGTTTCCAAGCTCCCACGAGGGACTTGGCCAGTGAAGGGACAAAGCGGTTGGGGACAGAAAGCGTGGACCTCGGGAAATGGGGCAGGGGTCGGGTAAACAGACCAGCCCCGGGAAAAATGGGAGCGAAAGGGTACCCAGGGATATACCCCCAGACAGCCCTCTGGGGTTACAATTAGCATATTGGGAAGAGAATCCTAATACGCGGGATAAAGATCAGGGAACAATGATATATTATTGTATGGAGAAATGGGCTAGAGAGAAGATCAGATCAGACAATTTATTTTGGCCCCAATATGGGTCCTCGGAAGGATGGATCTGTCAGGCTCTCAAGCTTTATGTTAACAGTAAGGAGCCTTTTAATCAGGAGGAGAGTGAATATGCCGCTTGCGGGAAAGGCAGCGTCTGGTCAGCAGCGGCAGTAACGGTTTTTAAGGTGGAGGAAGAGGAAGAGCCAGAACCTGAAAAGTGGGAACCACTGAATCACTTACCCCCACCTTATAACCCTGCAGTACCAGCAGCCCCCATCCTCCCTACAGCCCCCGTCCCCTCGGCAGCCCCCCTCCTCTCGGCAGCCAACCTCCCCTCGGCAGCAACGACCCCCGCCCCCCCTGCAGTGGGACACACTAGCCTAACCCCTAGTCCTCCCCCGTCTAAATCCAACCGCCAAAGGAGAGGAGGTAGGCAAACTAGAAGACAGGCAAATGTCATGGTTTTAGGGGAAGAGTCTACTGACTCAGACAATCCACATGAAGGAGTGCCATTATATCCTTTGAGAGAGGTGCCCCTGGGCGGAGCGAATGGGGGAATTGGATATGTAAATGCCCCTCTCACTTCTACTGAGGTGAGAAACTTTAAGAAGGAATCAAAAGGTCTCCTGGAAGACCCAATTGGAGTAACAGAACAATTTGATCAATTTTTGGGGCCAAATATTTACACATGGGAAGAAATGCGATCAATCATGGGAATCCTTTTTACTTCAGAGGAAAGACAGATGATTAGAACAGCTGGAATGAGAATTTGGGAAAGGGAAAATCAGCAGGGACCTCCAGGTGATCAAAAGATGTCCCCAGCTTCTCCTAATCGGAACCATAATGATGATAGGGGCAGACAAAACATGAATGAATATCGAACCTTGGTTATTAGAGGCATAAAGGAAGCAATAGCCAGGGGGCAAAATACAAAAAAAGCATTTGATAGTCAACAGGGAAGGGAGGAAACCCCTACTGATTGGCTCGAGAGGTTACGGAAAAATATACAGCAATATTCAAGAATAGATCCCAGCAGTCCAGATGGCCAGATATTGTTAAAGGTAAATTTTGTCATTCATTCCTGGCCAGATATTAGAAAAAAATTGGAAAAAATAGAAGATTGGCAAGATCATAGTATCATAGTATCATTCAGGGTTGGAAGGGACCATAAGGATCATCTAGTTCCAACCCCCCTGCCATGGGCAGGGACACCCCACACTAGATCAGGCTGGCCAGAGCCTCATCCAGCCTGCTCTTAAACACCCCCAGGGACGGGGCCTCGACCACCTCCCTGGACAACCCATTCCAGGGCTTCACCACTCTCATGGTGAAGAACCTCCTCCTCACATCTAACCTGAATCTCCCCACCTCCAGCTTCATTCCATTCCCCCTAGTCCTATCACTACCTGAGATCCCGAGAAGTCCTTCCCCAGCCTTCCTGTAGGCCCCCTTCAGATACTGGAAGGCCACAATGAGGTCACCTCGGAGCCTTCTCTTCTCCAGACTGAACAGCCCCAAATCCTTCAGTCTGTCTCACAGGAGAGGTGCTCCAGCCCTCTGATCATCCTTGTGGCCCTTCTCTGGACACGTTCCAGCACCTCCACATCCCTCTTGTAATAGGGGCTCCAGAACTGGACACAGTACTCCAGGTGGGGTCTCACCAGGGCTGAGTAGAGGGGGAGGATCACCTCCCTCGACCTGCTAGCCACACTTCTCCTGATGCAGCCCAGGATCTGATTGGCTTTGTGGGCTGCAAGTGCACATTGAGAGCTCATGTTGAGCTTCTTGTCCACCAGCACCCCCAAGTCTCTCTCCTCAGGGCTGCTTTCCAGCCAGTTACTGCCCAGCCTGTATTTGTGCCTGGGATTGCCTTGACCCAGATGCAGGACCCTGCACTTGCTCTTATTGAACTTCATGAGGTTGGCTTGTGCCCACCTCTCCAGCCTGTCAAGGTCCCTCTGGATGGCCTCCCTTCCCTCCAGCGTGTCTGCTGCACCACACAGCTTGGTGTCATCAGCAAACTTGCTGAGGGTGCACTCAATGCCACTGTCCATGTCACCCACAAAGATGTTCAACAAGACAGGTCCCAGGACTGATCCCTGAGGGACTTCGCTTGTCACTGGCCTCCACTGGGACATGGACCCATTGACAGCCACTCTTTGGGTGCGGCCATCAAGCCAGTTCCTTATCCATCTAGTGGTCCACCCATCAAACCCATGTGTCACCAGTTTGGAGACCAGGATGTGGTGCGGGACAGTGTCGAAGGCTTTGCTCAGGTCCAGATAAATGACATCAGTTGCTCGCCCCTCATCTATTAATTTTGTCACCTGCTCATAGAAGGCCACCAGGTTGGTCAGGCAGGATTTGCCCTTGGCAAAGCCATGCTGACTGTTCCCAATCACCTCTTCACTATTCTTTTGAGTGAGTAGTGCCTCCAGGAGGATCTGCTCCATGATCTTTCCAGGCACAGAGGTGAGACTGACTGGCCTGTAGTTCCCTGGTTCCTCCTTCTTACCCTTTTTGAATATGGGGGCAATGTTTCCCCTTTTCCAGTCTGTGGGGACTTCCCCAGATTGCCATGACTTTTGAAATATAATAGAGAGGGGTTTAGCAACCTCATCTGCCAGTTCTCTCAGTACCCGTGGGTGTATCCGTCGGGTCCCATGGACTTGAACACTTTCAGGTTCTTCAGATGATCACGAACCTGATCTGCACTTACAATGGGCAGTTCTTCCTCCCCGTCCCTGGCATTGTCTTCCATAACATCAGGAGTGTGGCTAGAGGCCCTTGCAGTGAAGACTGAGGTAAAGAAGTTATTAAGTACCTCAGCCTTTTCCTCATCACTTGTGACCATGTCACCAGTTTCCTTTCTGAGGGGGCCCACACCTTGCCTAGTCTTCTTCTTCCCATTAATATACCTGTAGAGGTTCTTAGTGTTCCCTTTAACCTACCTGGCTAGATTCAATTCAAACTCTGCTTTGGCTTTCCTAACCAGGACTCTTGCTGCTCGGGCAGCTTCCTTATATACCCCCTGTTCTACCTGTCCTTCTCTCCACTTCCTGTAGAGTTTCCTTTTAAGTAATAGTGTGTCCAGTAACTCCTTGCTCATCCAGGCAGGCCTCCTAGCATTCTTACCTGCTTTTCTCTTTGTCGGTATACAGAGCTCCTGGACACAGAGGAGGTGGTCCTTGAATACTGACCAGCTGTCCTGGGTCCCTCTTCCCTCCAGGGCTTTGTCCCACGACACTTTGGCTAGCAGATCCCTGAACCGATCAAGATCTGCACGCCTAAAGTCTAGGGTCGTAAGCTTGGAATACTTCCTGCTGATTGCCCTGAGGATATTAAATTCAACTGCTTCATGGTCACTGCAGCCAAGGCCGTCTCTGAGCCTCACGTTGCTTACCAGCCCTTCCCTGTTGGTGAGAACAAGGTCCAGCATAGCACCATGTCTTGTTGGTTCCTCTACCATCTGGAGGAGGAAGTTGTCTTCTAGACAACTAGATAGAGGACTTCAAGAATTATTGAGGGAAGCGCAGAAGGTGTATGTGCGTAGAGATGAGGAAAAAGCAAAAGCTAAGGCCAAATTATGGTAGCCAGCATGAGGGAAGCAGGTCAGGTGGGGAAACCTGAGAAGAAAACACAATTCTCCCACCCTCCACCTCCTCAACCTATGAGGGATAAAACCCCCCAGGCCTCACTGGGACCTGGGGAATGCTCAAACTGGAAGTAAGGGTACTGAATGTTATTATTGTGGGAAAATTGGACACTTTAAATGAGATTGTCAAATGAGGAAGAGAGATCTTAGTTTTTGAGGAAGATCAGCAATGGGGGTGTCAGGGGCTCTTTTACCTGGGGCTGTTCATTCTGCAGAAGAGAAGGCTCCGAGGTGACCTAATTGTGGCCTTCCAGTATCTGAAGGGGGCCTACAGGAAGGCTGGGGAAGGACTTCTCAGGATCTCAGGTAGTGATAGGACTAGGGGGAATGGAATGAAGCTGGAGGTGGGGAGATTCAGGCTAGATGTGAGGAGGAGGTTCTTCACCATGAGAGTGGTGAGACCCTGGAATGGGTTGTCCAGGGAGGTGGTCGAGGCCCCGTCCCTGGGAGTGTTTAAGACCAGGCTGGATGAGGCTCTGGCCAGCCTGATCTAGTGTGGGGTTTCCCTGCCCATGGCAGGGGGGTTGGAACTAGATGATCCTTGTGGTCCCTTCCAACCCTGAATGAAACTATGAAACTATGAAACTATGAAAAATACCAACAGGAGCCCTTGATAAAATTAAAAGTAGGACCCCAGGAAGAAATTTTAGAATTTTTAGTAGATACAGGAGCTGAACGTACTTGTGTTACCAAGGTTCCTGAAGGGTGTGTGGAGAGTAAAAATACTGTAAAGGTTTTAGGGGCAAAGGGGGAAGGGTTTAAAGTCCCTGTAGTTAAGGATCTTAAATTAGAAACTAAGGCTAGAATTGGGGTAGGAGATATTTTGGCAGTGCCAAGCGCAGGATGTAATTTACTAGGGAGAGATTTACAAGTTCAGTTGGGCATAGGGGTAGTTCCAGAAGAGGGGCAGATGAGGGTCAGAATATTACAATTAAACACTGAGGATGAGGCAGGGATTAACCCAGAAGTCTGGGCCAGTGAAGAAAATAGAGGGAGCTTAGACATTGAACCTATACAAGTAACTAGAGAGCAACCAGAACGTCCTATCAGAGTAAAACAGTATCCCATATCTAAAGAAGGGAGAGAGGGGTTAAAGCCAGTTATAGACCGCCTCCTTAAAGAGGGGACCTTGGAACCTTGTATGTCCCCGCATAACACCCTCATACTACCAGTAAAGAAAGAGGATGGAACCTACAGGTTGGTGCAAGACCTGCGGGAGGTCAATAAGAGAACTGTGACTCGGTTTCCTGTAGTTTCTAATCCTTACACATTGTTGAGTCACATACCTCCAAATCATAAATGGTATAGTGTAATAGATCTTAAAGATGCCTTCTGGGCCTGCCCATTAGCTGAAAACAGTAGAGATATCTTTGCCTTTGAATGGGAAGATCCAGTCACCAGGAGAAAGCAACAATTGAGGTGGACCAGACTGCCCCAAGGTTTTACAGAATCTCCCAATCTATTTGGTCAAAACCTGGAAAAATTGTTATTGTCATTTCCACAGGAAAAGGATGTTTTAACCACACAATATGTAGATGATTTATTAATTTCAGGAGAAGGGGCAGTTGAAGTTAGAAGGACCACCATAAACCTCTTGAATTTCCTGGGAAATTCGGGATTAAGGGTATCTAAAAAAAAATTACAATTTGTGGAACCTGAAGTTAAATATTTAGGACTATGGTTAAGTAATGGAGCCAGGAAGATAGATCCTGAAAGAGTAGAAGGGATTATATCTCTCCAAGCCCCTAAAACAAAGAAACAAGTCAGAAGATGTGGCCGGTTGACGGTGTCCCTTTAAGAAAGGGAATATGGTGGACGGAAGTTGGTAAACGGAAGGAAGAGTCTAAACTAATTTTCATTGGTCAAGTGGGAGGAAGCACTATCTGGCCTGAGAGTGAAGTGGGCATTCCCAGCACTTCTCTGTCACTCTTGCTTCCGCATCTGCTTTAGGCAGCAGCTCCCCTGTGCTGGGCTTTCTGCCAAGGCTCCGGCCTTGAAAAACTGATAAGGCCTGTATTAACTCCCTTCCAACTAACACAAACTGCTTCTAACATTTTTTTTTCTCTCTTTTCTTCCTCTTTCTATCCCATTCTGGGGAAAGGGGGGAGGAGAGGGGAGAGCGGAGGTGAGGATCCCCCTCGGCCGAGGGGGGTTACTCTCATTTCTGTGCTACTCTGTTGTATATCTTTGTATATATTGTAGATATTGTAAATTTGTAAATATTCCCCTGCAAAATCCTACACTGCTTTGTAAATATAGCTCCACTGCTTTGCTAATTCAGCTGGTGAGGTTTTTTTTCCTTTCCCTTCAATTTTTTTTTACCTTATAAGGGGGAAGGGAAGAGGCTTCTCGGCCTTACCCTTTCACCCACCACATTTTTTTTTATTGGCGCACCCAACGTGCGGCAGATAATTAGTTTAATTTATTACCTGATTGATTTAGTGTTTTCCAGCTGAATTAGCAAACATGAAGGTCTTGTGGTTTGTGGAGCGATTGTTCTTTTCAATTTTTGGGGCTCTGGTTTACAGATATTGTTTGGGTTTGCTTTTGGATTACTTGGGTAAATATTTGGTGCGGACAATTTATATGTGGGTTATGTATAGAGTTAAATTATGGTATGGAAAATGTATTAATTTATTATGGCCAGTGAGATACAGGAATGTTACCTCCACCACTCTCCCAATTGAGATAAAGGGTTTTAAGATTCCACTGGAGGAGAGAGTAACTTTAAGTGATGCCTGGGACCCAAAGGTGATTTATGTGATGTGTATAAATCTGTTGCTGGTGATGGTGATTGCATATTTACTGTTCTCTCTGCGGCGAGAGAGGAAGATGTCCAGAGCTTGTTTTGTTATTAAAACTAGATCAAAAAGAAAACGCCGTGGCTCTAGATCAGTCCCAGAGTCATCTAGTGACGAAGAGTGTGCAGAATCTCCGTCAGTTAAAAAGAAGGCTAAAAAGTTAATTGGTAAAGCAGCTCTAAATGACTTTGCTGATTCCAGCAAGCTGCCAAGGGCGTCAGCTGGTATCAACATGGCTCCTACTCCTTCTTCTTCTTTTCCATCGGCCATGAACGGAGCAACGTCACTTCCGCCTACTCCCTCGGAGGGACCGGAAGTCACTGCCCCAGCAGCTGATTTATCTCAGGATCTGTCAGCTTCCATTAAGGTGGCTGTAAATTCAAACACAGCTCCAGTTAAGGTGGCTCCTTTAAAGACTAGAGGTGCAAAGGCCAAAGATGGAGAAGAAGAGGAGCTGGAGACTGATCCTGGTGAGGGGCCCTCTACTCTAAGAGATCCTGCTTAGGAGGAAGAGGTGGTTTGTTTTAAAGATCTAGTTAACCTAGTGAGATCAAAGCAGGATACAGATGAAGCTAGGAAAGCAGCTGGCAAAGGTGGTTCTCAGCTTAAAGAGATCCTTAGGAGAATGACAGCAGGATTATATGGACAAAAAATTCAGGGAGACGAGGCGGAAGATGATATTTTGGAATGTTCTTCTCCACGGGAAGAATTGCGTAATGTCCGTAAAGATTTCACCAGGGCGGATAAGGAGCCAGTTCTAGCTTGGCTCAGTAGGTGTTATGATACAGGTGCTCCGGCTCTAACAGTTGGAGACAAGTCAGCAGCTCAATTAGGAACTCTCTCAAGGGATAATGGAATAGATAGACATCTAGGCAGAGCTCTCGGTAAGGTTAATCTGTGGATACGCCTTTTAATGGCGGTTGCCCTGAGATACCCTTCCCGAGATAATCTTCCATGGAATCCTAAACCCTGGACTACCATAGATGAGGGAATTAATCGCTTGAGAGAATTTGCTGTTAGAGAGCTACTCTATGGTGAACATGAAACTCTGAATCCTGATGACATTCCTGTGGGTATTGGTCTTGCTAAAAAGATCATCAAACTTGCTCCTTCCAATTATGCAAACATTCTGGCAAGCAGAATTGTGTCACGAAGTTATGGTGGAGCTTCTCCCACAGTTGGCCAATTCAGTGATCAAATGAGACAACTGGAGGATAGCATGACACGTGGTTCTTTGGTTTCGGCCATTAAAACGATGTCTGGTGATATACAGAATTGCATAAGAGAGTTAAAAGATTCCATATACCAATTGGCACAAAAGGATAATTTCAATTCTTCCTCCAGGTGGATACAAGTTTCGTCTGTGAGGAATACACGTCCTCCAAGGAGGTCATTCCAAAACAGGTCATTCCAGAACAGGTCGTTCCAAAACAGACCGCCAAGGCAATCACGTAGAACTATTTGGATAACTCTGCGTGATCAGTTTGGTGAGAACATGAACCGCTGGGATGGCCAACCAACTTCTAATCTTTTCAGGAGACTGAGGGAATTGCAAAGTGGCAGAACCCGAGGTAGCAATACCAGAAGGGTAGCTGTTACTTCCACAGTTCCCCAGAATGACTCTTATGGCTCCAACAGTGGCTCCAGTTATAACATGCAAAGTCATAACCCTGCAAACTATGTGCAATGCACATGTGCGCATGTTCCCCATAACTAGGGGTGCCCTGCCTCCCGCCAGGGGGAGGAGAGGGATAACAGAGATAATAGAATCTATTGGGATGTGTACATCCAGTGGCCTGGCACTTCACAATTTCGGAAGTACAGGGCCTTGGTTGACACAGGAGCTCAATGCACCATAATACCATCAAATTATCAGGGATCAGAGTCTATAACTATTCTGGGAGTCACTGGTGGATCTCAAGAGTTAAGTAAGGTAGAGGTTAATATAAGTTTAACTGGTAAACAATGGAGGAAGCATACAGTTGTGACCGGACCTGATGCACCTTGTATTTTGGGAATTGATTTTGTGAGAGAAGGGCGTTTCAAAGACCCTAAAGGTTACAAATGGGCTTTTGGAGTAGCTTCAATAGAAATTGATGGACAGAAATTGAAGCTATCTGCTAGACCTGAACTTTCTGATGAATCTGCAGTTGTGGGACAACATAAGATACAGGACATTAAATTACCGGTTGCTTCTCAAACTGTACATCACAGACAATACAGAACCAACCGTGACTCTTTGTTGCCCATTCAGAATCTGATTCGTCAGTTGGAGAGTCAGAAAGTCGTCAGCAAAACTCATTCACCTTTCAACAGTCCAGTGTGGCCTGTGCGAAAGCAGAATGGAGACTGGCGTCTGACGGTAGACTACCGAGCCCTAAATGAAGTGACACCACCTATGAGTGCAGCAGTACCAGTCATGATGGAACTACAGTATGAGCTGGAATCCAAAGAGGCCAAATGGTATGCTACCATAGACATTGCTAATGCATTTTTCTCTATTCCCATAGCAGAGGAATGCAGGCCTCAGTTTGCTTTCACCTGGAGAGGAATCCAGTACACTTTCAACAGGCTGCCAATGGGCTGGATCCACAGCTCAAGCATCTGTCATGCAGTGATCCACGATGCTCTGGAGAAAGGCGGTGCTCCAGAACATATCCAGTTCATCGATGATATCATTGTCTGGGGTAAAACTGCTGAGGAGGTCTTCGAGAAAGGTAACAAAATCATTGACATTCTTCTGAATGCAGGTTTTGCCATCAAACGAGACAAGGTGAAAGGACCTACCACAGAGATTCAGTTTCTGGGAGTGCGATGGCAGGATGGACGCCGACACATTCCAGTGGATGTGGTAAATAGAGTCTCTACCATGGCAAGTCCCACAAACAAGCAAGAGACCCTACGTTTCTTGGGGATAGTGGGATTTTGGAGACTGCACATTCCTGGATACAGTCAGATTGTGAAACCTCTGTATGATGTGACTCGAAAGAGAAACCATTTCCACTGGGGACCTGAACAACAAGCAGCCTTTGACCAGATAAAGCAAGAGGTAATTCAAGCAATGGGTCTGGGACCTGTCCGAGATGGTCCAGACATTAAGAACATTTTGTACACGGCTGCAAGTGACAATGGTCCAACCTGGTGCTTGTGGCAAAAAGCTCCAGGTGAGACACGTGGGACGACCTCTTGGTTTCTGGAGTCGAGGTTACAGAGGTTCAGAGGCTAATTATACTCCAACAGAGAAAGAAATTTTAGCTGCCTATGAAGGAGTAAAAGCATCTTCTGAAGTGATTGGAACTGAATCACAACTTCTTCTAGCTCCCAGATTACCAGTTTTGAATTGGATGTTCAAAGGCAAAGGTTCCACACCACATCATGCCACAGACTCCACATGGTCTAAGTGGATGGCTCTGATAACACAGAGAGCTCGAATGGGAAATCTTGAAAGACCTGGTCTAGTGGAGGTGATCTCAAGTTGGCCTGAAGGCATCAACTGTGCTAAACGTCCAGAGGAGAAAGTAACTCGTGCTGAGGAAGCTCCTCCTTACAATGACCTGTCTGATGATGAAAAGAAATATGCTTTGTTCACAGACGGTTCCTGTCGTCTTGTTGGAAACAAGCGAAGGTGGAAGTCTGCAGTGTGGAGTCCAACACGCCGAGTTGCAGAGGCAAAAGACGGAGAAGGACAATCCAGTCAGTTCGCAGAGGTAAAAGCTGTCCAGCTAGCTCTCGACGTGGCTGAACGTGAGAGATGGCCAAAGCTTTATCTCTACACCGACTCATGGATGGTAGCCAATGCCCTATGGGGTTGGCTAAAGAACTGGAAAAAGAGTGGTTGGCAGAGAAAAGGAAAACCCATTTGGGCAGCCAACCTATGGCAGGACATTGTTGACCGAATCGAGAGAATTCCAGTGAAAGTGAGGCACATTGATGCTCACATTCCTAAGAGCAAAGCTACTGAGGAACAGCAACACAACCATCAGGCAGATCTAGCTGCAAGAGTTTCTCAAGTAGACATGGACTCTAATCTTGATCTCGACTGGAAACACCGAGGTGAGATATTCTTAGCTCGGTGGGCTCACGAATCGTCAGGACATCAAGGCAGAGATGCAACATACCAATGGGCTCGTGACAGATCCATAGACATTTCCATGGATGCTATCACGCAAGTCATGTATGACTGTGACATTTGTGCTGCTATTAAGCAGGCAAAACGACTTAAGCCCTTGTGGTATGGTGACCGATGGTCCAAGTACAAATATGGTGAAGCTTGGCAGATTGACTACATCACTCTACCACGTTCTCGTTCTGGTAAGCAATACGTGCTTACTATGGTAGAGGCAAACACTGGATGGTTGGAAACTTATCCAGTTCCACATGCAACTGCACGCAACACCATTCTCGGTCTGGAGAGACAAATCCTGTGGAGACACGGAACTCCAGAGAGGATTGAGTCAGACAACGGAACTCATTTCAAGAACAACCTTGTAAAGAACTGGGCAAAAGAGCACGGTATTGAGTGGATATTCCACATTCCCTACTATGCACCAGCTTCAGGGAAGATTGAACGCTACAACGGTTTGTTGAAGACCACTCTTAAAGCCATGGGGGGGTGGATCTTTGAAAAACTGGGAAAAACATTTAGCACAAGCAACCTGGCTGGTAAATAGTAGAGGTTCAGTGAACCGAGCTGGACCTGCACATTCAGATTTGCTACAGAAAGTAGAAGGTGATAGAGTTCCTGTTGTTAGAGAGAAGAATCTGTTAGGTAAAACTGTTTGGGTATTTTCACCCTCAGGAGAGGCTAAACCTGTCCGAGGGGTGGTTTCAGCTGAAGGTCCGGGTCACACTTATTGGGTAATGCAGGAGAATGGTGAAATTCAGTGTATTCCACAAAGAAATTTAACTTTAGCTGAAAGAGGTTGACTTCGAACTGCTATACAGCTACATCGCGCCCAAAACAAGAATCAACGAGGAATCTACGGTGCACGAACCCTGAGAGCCCTGAGTCAACTAAGAGACCCTGAGATTTCCCTGTTTCCCTTTTCTTCGCTTCGTCGGCGAAGAAATGAACTGTTTTCCATTTTTCTCATTTTCTGATTTTCTTGGACTTTTGAATCATCTACATCTGAGCATAGCCGGAATGGACTATGAACTTTACTCACAAACTGTAAATATCATCTTGGATTGGATGGACAGTATAAACAGTCAATGAAAATTGTTTAGAAGGGGTGGACTGTGGCTGGTTGACGGTGTCCCTTTAAGAAAGGGAATATGGTGGACGGAAGTTGGTAAACGGAAGGAAGAGTCTAAACTAATTTTCATTGGTCAAGTGGGAGGAAGCACTATCTGGCCTGAGAGTGAAGTGGGCATTCCCAGCACTTCTCTGTCACTCTTGCTTCCGCATCTGCTTTAGGCAGCAGCTCCCCTGTGCTGGGCTTTCTGCCAAGGCTCCGGCCTTGAAAAACTGATAAGGCCTGTATTAACTCCCTTCCAACTAACACAAACTGCTTCTAACATTTTTTTTTCTCTCTTTTCTTCCTCTTTCTATCCCATTCTGGGGAAAGGGGGGAGGAGAGGGGAGAGCGGAGGTGAGGATCCCCCTCGGCCGAGGGGGGTTACTCTCATTTCTGTGCTACTCTGTTGTATATCTTTGTATATATTGTAGATATTGTAAATTTGTAAATATTCCCCTGCAAAATCCTACACTGCTTTGTAAATATAGCTCCACTGCTTTGCTAATTCAGCTGGTGAGGTTTTTTTTCCTTTCCCTTCAATTTTTCTTTCCCTTTTACCTTACAAGGGGGAAGGGAAGAGGCTTCTCGGCCTTACCCTTTCACCCACCACAGAAGATTATTAGGGTTACTAGGATATTGTAGATTATGGATTGAGAGATATAGCCAGTTAGTCATGATAACTTTGTTTGGACAGGGAAGATGAGGAGAAATTTGAAACAATTAAAAAGGCTTTGACTACTGCTCCAGTTTTGAGTCTCCTTTCCCTGGATATGCCATTCCAACTCTTTGTTAATGTGGAAGGAGGGGTGGCCTATGGAGTTCTGACTCAATAATGGGGAGGGTCACGTAAACCAGTAACATACTTATCAAAGTTATTAGATCCTGTAAGACGAGGTTGGCCAGCATGCATTCAAGCAGTGGCAGCCACAGCACTCATGGTGGAAGAAAGTAGAAAATTAACACTAGGAGGAAAATTGGAAGTATATACTCCCCATTCAGTGAGAAATATACTGAACCAAAAAGCAGAAAAATGGCTAACTGATTCTAGGATTTTAAAATATGAAGCAATCTTGATTGATGGTCCAGATCTAACAATCTCCACTAGCCAAAGCCTAAATCCTTATACGGGGAGCCTACTGAAGCTTTAGTACATGACTGTCTGGAGGTTATTCAATACCAGACTAAAACAAGGGAAGATTTATTTGAACAGGAATTAACAGAAGGGGAGAAATATTTTGTGGATGGGTCCTCTCGGTGTGTAAATGGGAAACGCTTGTCAGGATATGCAGTGGTTGATGGGCTAAGATTGGAAATGATTGAAAAAGGGAAAATACCCTCCCATTGGTCAGCTCAGACCTGTGAGTTATATGCACTGAATCGGGCTTTGCACCTTTTAATGAATAAAGTGGAAACCATTTATACAGACTCTAAGTATGCTTTTGGAATAGTTCATACATTTGGAAAAATTTGGGAAGAAAGGGGGATGTTAAATTCAAAAGGGAAAAATTTGATTCATGAAGCCCTAATCAGGGAAGTCTTAGAGGCATTGAAACTACCAGAAGAAATATCAGTGGTTCATGTAAAAGGACATCAGAAGGGAACTTCGTTAATCATTAGAGGGAACAACTTAGCTGACAATGAAGCTAAGCAAGTAGCAGAAGAAGGAGAGGAGCGTGTTCTCCATATACAAGTAACAGCATCAGATGAACAGGAGGAATCACCAGTATTCACTCCTACAGAGGAACAGGCACTTGAAAAGATAGGGGGAAGGAAAGATGAAAAAGGGATCTGGAAATTAGAGGATGGGAGACAACTGATTTCAAAAGCCTTAGCCCGAAAAATCCTCGAGCGATTACACCTTAACACCCATTGGGGAACAAGAGCTCTGTGTGATCATTTCCTACAGGATTATGGCTGTATTGGAGTTTATGAGATAGCTAGGCAGGTAACCAGCAAATGCCTAGTATGTCAGAAAGTAAACAAGAAAGTCATGAGGCAGGTTCCATCTGGGGGACGTACCATATCCTTATGCCCCTTCCAAGCTATTCAAGTAGATTTTACTGAACTACCTCAGATAAACAGATGGAAATACCTCCTAGTTCTAGTGGATCATTTGACACGTTGGGTAGAAGCTGTGTCGGTCTCCAGAGCAACCGCCAATGTAGTAACTAAAGTGATATTGGAAGACATAATTCCCAGGTATGGGTTGGTACACCGGATACATTCTGATCGAGGCACTCATTTTACATCAAAGGTGGTCCAACAATTAATGGATAGTTTGGGCATACATTGGAAACTTCATACCCTCTGGCACCCACAGAGCTCGGGAAGAGTAGAAAGAATGAACCAAACACTGAAACAAACCCTTACCAAATTAATGATTGAGACCCAGATGACATGGGTTAAGTGCCTACCCTTGGCCCTGCTCCGGATCAGGACACAGCTGAGATCTGATGTTAGTGTATCACCTTATGAAATGATGTTTGGGCTACCTTATTTACAAGGTGGGAGGGAAATGGCTAATTATGAATTGGGGGACAAAAACATTAGAAATTATGTGATGGTAATTGGGAGAACATTACAACATTTATGGGCTCAAGGGATGTTATCTTAGTTCCTTTGGATTTCCAAATCCACGAATTTAAACCAGGAGATTGGATTATGATAAAAATGTGGAAAGAACAAACACTTACACCTCAGTGGGAAGGACCCTTTCAGGTCTTACTTACTACAGAGACTGCAGTGCAGACAGCAGAGAGAGGATGGACACACGCAACAAGAGTTAAAGGACCTGTGTATCCACCCACCGAATGGACTGTGGTACCCCAAATGGAGGACCTAAGGATGGTCATCAGATGAGTTCCAGTATCAGAGCAGGAGTGGTAATGGTCCTTGCCTGAAAACATAAAACCTCCCTGGACACGGGGATATAATCCAAGCAGAGTATTGGTGGGATTGAAGGAGGCAAGACCGGGTGGACCTCTGTAATTGCCACGAAGAAGATCTATAACCATGGCTGTGGGCAGCAACCCCATAGGCCATGTGAGTGGAGTTACAAGTCAAACCGGACTCCTAATTCCCAGGATTATACCATAGCCACTCCCTGTGTATGGTGCCTATTAAAGTAAAAGAGGAAATATTTTCAGGCACGGAACATCAGTTGTTATTCCATTCCCTTTAAATTGGAATTATTTTGCTTGTTGTAGAATTGTTGCCAAGTTAGGTTATTATGGCTCAAGCCAAATGTAGTAGAAAGAAGGGGAGGGATTGTGAGAAACTGGTTATAATATTTGGCTTTTGCAAGGGAAATTACTGGGGACTGTGGGGCTGGATCGTTGGGCTGATTGGTTGGTTATTGTGTGGGGTATTGGGGAAGAAAGGTGAGGTGCCAACATGTCTGAAGACTGGCAAGGTCAAAAGTGCAGGTTTTTTCTCAGTCCGGTTTTGTCTCAGTCTTGATGGAGAGGGGTGGGAGTGTGTTGGGGAATATATGAATATGTACATTTTAATATATTAATATGTATGTTTGCTGTCTATATAAGTTCACCTCGTGTTGTTAGGGTGCGCCTCTAGCAAACTCGCTATGTGCCCAGCGCTGTGTTGCCTTTATTTTATAATAAACTGGTTATAAATTTTCAGCAGTGAGTTCGTTTCTCACAGGATTCACTTGAACTAACAGAGAACATTACAGAGGTGCAGGCAAGACTAACTGTGACCAACTCAGTATAGCTCTACCACACCCATTCACTTGGCTGTCCAAAACCCTACTGACCTTAGTTATTTGTCACATCAGGCCACATTAAGACACAGTCTGGAATCTCAGAGGGGCTCAGTGTTGGAAGCATAAAACAATGGAAAAAATACTAAGCCCTATGTTGCTGATAAACAACACATGATGACCAAAGCAAGCGCAAGGGTTGGGTGGAGACTGGGTGGTCTGTGTTGCCATGGCGCTGGGCAGAATGGAGGGGGCAAGGTGGAAGCCCATCATTCCATTTTTCCACTTACCACCTGCAGCAATGCTGACCAGAGGAGTCACACCAAAAAGAAAACAAGAAATGTCTTATGCAACTGATAAAGAAACAACTGGCTGACCACCAGGAGTGATGACTAACAGCAATCCCATCCCTGCACTCTGCACAATTATAAACAATGAGGTATAAATATTGCCCAAATTTCATATCTCATTTGGAGGGGATCAGGAGTTGGACACCAAAGGGCTGGGACAGATCAATGGGTTTGTCCCCCTTCCCCCCCAGCCTCCCCCCTAGCCTCCCCCCATCCCCAAAAGGATGCCTTCAGGTAAGATTTGTGACCTCAGCTATGCTGAGTGCATCCCCAGGAGATCACGTTTGTGATTGCAATCATAGTTTGGAGCTATATAGCGATTCTGTAGTTTAGTGTGTTTATCACCAGCAATCTAAAGTAATCTGTGTATGTTGCATGTCAATAAACTGTATTATTTGTGCACCCAATTGCTTCTTTTGAATGCAGCCAGACCTACAGCAGACAGGCTGTTTGGGTATCTGGTGTCAGGCTTATAGTACCTACAATTGGCATATCTATTAAGAGATAAGTCCAGCTGCCCCTAGCCCCTCTAATCTCTGAGGACTGTCTAGAATGCAAGGGGATTCATTTCTTAGCAAATGTATCCTTCCTGAAATGTAACACTCAGTCCAAGCCCCACAAACAGGATCTACTACTTCAAGCAGGTTGCTCAGGGTCTGACCTTATCAAGCACTGAAGGTCTCGAGGTATGGAGATTCCTACCCTCTCCAGGCCTTGCTCCAGAATTAGGGAAACCTTTTTCTCAATATCTATTGGGAATTTCCCTTGATCCAGCTTGTGCCATTTCCTCTAGTCCTCTCTTGGAAGAGCCTGGTAATCCACCCCTTCCCATCAGGCAGTTGCCAGTAAACTTGCCTCTTTGCCTTCCCTTCTCCATCAACCCATTCTCCCAGCTGCTCCTCATTCATTTTGCCCTCAGAATCTCATAATTTTGATGGCCTTGGCTAGACTTGTTTCAATCTGCCTCTGTTATGTCCTGAAGAGCCCAAACTGGACTCATCCAGTGCCCAGACATAGTCCCACAAGTGTCAAATAGAGGTGAATTTTTCAGAAGGCAGCTAACTACAAACCAACACTAGGGCAGTTTAGGCTGGGTGCTTCCTGGGCTGCCACATAAGTTACACCTTTGGTGTGCAGTGTCCCCACCCCTGCACCCTATAAATCTGTCTGCAAAGTCACACGCTTTCTTCCCTTTCTGCTCCCATGGGAGATGCTTCCCTATTGGGTAAACAGTGGGAGAGTATCTCAGGCCTCTTAGGCCTATTTAGGCCTAATGCCAGGATAAGGGGGGGGGGGGGGCAGTCTCAGGCCTGGCCATCCTGGAATTAGCCTAGCGGGGGGGGGGGGGTGAGAAGAGCAAGCCCTGGGGGTTTTGGGTGTACCCTGAGGTGGGGAGAAGGGAAGTGTTGGAGGTTTTTGGGGTGTGGTGCAAGGGAACTCTGTATGCTTTGGGATATCTCTACCACTATGCTTTGTGGTTTCTGCAAAATATCAAAATATCAATTACTTTTCCATTTAAACTTTTCATCGCTATCCAATCCATTTGCATGAGCGTCATTCTTCTGCCCCTCTTGGGGCAAGAGAGAATCTGTCCTGTTCTAAACCAGAACAAACACTCACTGATTTGCAAATAGTAAAAAAGCATTTACTTTATGAAGTATACAACCACTTTATCTTACCTCTCTGAGATTTCCTACTCTGTAACAGTAAGGTGGCCAAGACCTGACAGACAACCCACTCAGGATGCCTCAAGCTTGGGACATGCCATGCTAGACTAGATACCTTAAGGGACTAGGGAAAAAAATGTAAATAAATAAATAAAACAAAACAGAGATTTCAAATTTCTCATTGGAAAAGTACTAATTATTTTCTTTTCACATGGCATGAAATTTAGTAATATTGTAAGTCCATCCTGCTATAGATCAAAGGAATTTTGGAATTAAAAGATGTATTTAGGTCCAGCATGAGATATCTGGAAGCAAATGCAAAAATGGCTGCTGCTGAAGTATGGCATCATGTCAGCAAATCTAAGCATTGGTGTCATCTCAGCATCTGGAAGGATATTGGAAACATATTTATCTGACTACCTTCAGCAGCGGCTCATCTCCTGAAACCAGAGGTTTTAATAATGACATTTAATACATAAAATGCAAAACCAGGAACTGCAAACACTGCTGCTCTCAAGGACTGTCAACAAAACAGATTTCAGGCAGAGGGGACTCAGTAGAGCTGCATGGCAAAATTCTGCTCACCTCTCGTTTGATGGGCTCTCCTTCACAATGGATCACTGTGTCTGGAGCCACTATGCAGTAAGGACTTGGATCTGTCTCCACTACTTTGAACTCCACTGCACGCATCCCTCCACGAACCAGGAAGATGTCACCTATAAAACTCCACATTTCAGTAGCTTGCTGCAACAGATATCTGCAAAATGTCAACTCTTGTACAATACCAGCAGCCCAGAGGACAAGGAAGTAGGTTACATAGGCATACACTGCTAGCATTTTAAACTCAAGAGTTGCATGTATTGTGACTACCAGAGCACCATTTAGACAAGCAGCAGCTGAAGTTCTCAAATTTCATCCAGAAAAACAGCAAACAAAACCAGCAAACAACAGAATAGAATATTGCCTAAACACAAAGCACAAAGGCAATGACTTGTATTTAATTTCCATTCAGTTTCAATTTAGCATTTCTAAAACAGGCAAAAAGCCTAAACTTAATAAAAATTCATTTTGAAGTTATTATTACTAGCTATTACTAAGTAGAATTGGTTGTCTTCAGAAGCAGAATACATAATACTGCACTATGATTTCTGCCTAAATTGGGCTACAGAAGCTGGATAACTTCAATTTGTTTACACTGTATTAGGACCTATTTGTTCCAACAGAAGTGCTACTAACACAAGTCTAAAAGTATATTTGAGTTCTATGCACTCTCCCAGTTATTAATTAAATTACTTTGAAAAAGTGAATTGAGTCAGAGTGCCAGTTAGTATATCCAACCAATTGATTTATATGTGGACAACTCCCCAGTTTCATCAAATGGTAGCAACTCAGAAGAAAATTTCATGAAACCAAGTTCTACCTAAGCCTTTTCTGATGTTCTCCCATCCCACATAGCAAAACCAAAAAACACAAAAAAAACCAACAAAACGAACCACAGGAGAACTATCAAGCTGCTCTGCCAGTCAGCAAGCAGGTATCACCCTTTCTCCTGAAGATTATGAAAAAATTAAATCAGCACTAGCAGTGTCTTACTCTACAGATGTCAGTCTAATGCTTTGTAGAGATCTCTGCAAGCTTCTAGAAATTCACTTTATTCAGTTTCAGGACTAGCTCAGCTCATGCTCACTACTATCAGGACTTCAATAACAGGTGCTCTTACCTTTTCTGATGGGTCTGTATGCTTCCAGGAAGTATGGCTTGAGATAGACCTCAAACAGATTCCCTGTGATCCCTTCTACTGTGTCGTCAATTGGCAGCACATGGATACGTTTGCCATATTTCACATCTGGGCAAGGCTGGATGCTACAACACAAGAAAACTTTGGTTAGCCATATCATCCTAGACTTACTCTCTAGTCTGGAGGAGGCAGTGATGTTCCTTCCCAGGCCAGTACAAATGCCAGAAAGGACCCTCCAAAACCTTCGTGGGACTTCTGAACTGCGTGAGAATGCTGACAAGGCAAAAAACCATATGCCATTGGAGAGCAAGTCTTTACAACACACACTTTTCTTTGCTCTTCTCAGACCTGTCCAAAACTGCTAGGGAGATCCATACTTTCTTCCTACCCTTTGCTCTTCTGTAGCGCCCCCTTGCCATCCCAAAGGCATATTCACAAAATACTGATGCAGCCTAAAGACCTTCAAGAATCATGAGCTAAATTTTTTTTCAATAAGAAGCTACTGCTGAATCAACTGTAAAGGAAAGTAGGCTGGGAAAAACTGTTCTTTCCTCTCTCTCATAACTTACTACAGAGAATAGAGTTCCTGTTGCCCTGATTCCGAGCAAAGACTCTCACAGTGCCAAGCAAAGGTAGCCAAGTGTGTCAATTCACCTTTGTGGAGACTTACACTTAGGTTAAAGTCTAAAAACCCTTTCCTCCTTTTTAAATAATCATTTCAGCTATTATTTTACAGTGTAGGCAAACAGCCTAATGTAGCAACACCTTGGAGTATCAAGCTGTGTCAGAGAGGCAGAAAACTCAAACTGGCTTTCTCAGCTAAGACTGCAGCTTAGCATGCAACTTTTCATGTGCTACTTCATTTGAGACTCTTAATAGATTCTTTTACCACATGCTTTACAGAGAGGATGTAGCAGAAGGGTAAAGGAAAAGACAGACTACCCCAGAAGGAAAAACAGTTGATAGACTACAAGGAGGAAATAATTAGCACACGAATCTGGATTCTGGCAGAAACCAGGTCACAGGAAGTAACACAATGAGAATCACAGAATGTTAGGAGTTGGAAGGGAACTTGAAAGATCATCTAGTCCAAACCCCCTGGTAGAGCAGGATCACAGGATCACCTAGAATAGGTCACACAGGAATGCATCCAGGCAGGTTTTGAATGTCTCCAGAGAAGGAGACTCCACAACATCTCTGGGCTGCCTGTTCCAGTGCTCTGTCACTCTCACAGTGAAAAAGTTTTTCCTTATGTTTATGTGGAACCTCTTATGCTCCAGCTTGCACCTGTTGCCCCTTGTCCTATCATTGGACATCACTGAGAAGAGCTTGGCTCTGTCCTCCCAACACTTGCTCTTCCCATATTTATAAATGCTAATGAGGTCACCCCTCAATCTCCTCTTCTCCAAGCTAGAGAGACCCATCTCCTTCAGCCTTTCCTTATAAGGGAGACATTCCACTCCCTCCACCATCTTTGTGACTCTGTGCTAGACTCTTTCAAGCAATTCTCTGTCCTTCTTGAACTGAGGGGCCCAGAACTGGACACAATATTCCAGATGCAGCCTCACCAGGGCAGAGTAGACGGGGAGGAGAACCCCTCTTGACCTACTAGCCACACCCTTTCTAATACACCCCAGGATGCCATTGGCCTTCTTGGCCACAAGGGCACATTGGTGGCTCATAGTAATCTTTCTGTCCACCAGGATCCCCAGGTCCCTTTCCCCTATGCTGCTCTCCAACAGGTCAGTCCCCAACCTATACTGGTACACAGGGTTGTTCTTTCCTAGATGCAAGACTCTACACTTGTCCTAGTTGCATTTCATTAAATTTCTCCCTGCCCAACTCTCAAACCTGTCTAGTTCTTCCTGAATGGCAGCACAGCCTTCAGGTGTATCAGCCACTCCTCCCAGTTGTGTCAAGAAGAAAAACTTTCAGGACAAGAGGTGTGAAAATTAGGGTTGGACTAGATGACCTTTCAAGTCCCCTTCCAATCCAAAACATTTAAGAATTCTATGAAGGCCTCTGACCCTTGCAACAAAGCAATCAGTAACACATCTAGAAGGCTGAGAACCACTACATACACAATCCCAGCAGAGAAAGGAAGAGCATAGGCTGAACTATCATTCTAGAAATTACTCCAACAGTAATCCAACATCAGGTTAAAATAAGGATTCATCTTTATTTTAAATCCACAGACTGACCCAAAGCACTGCTCTGTTCCAACTACAGTTGTGTTTAAAATTTGCATTTTCTACTGGTAGAGAGATGGGTGGAACAGACTCTTTCCTCTCCTCTACAGAGTCCATATGAAACACATTTTGCATTTAAACATTATTCCAGGTATCACCCCAGGAACTCCAGTGTCAGAAACCAGGCTCCAATTTTCCCAGAACATATACATGATATTCCAGTTTAAGAAGATATTCAGGAGGAAGAGCTGTCAGCCCTCACATATTTAAGCCTGAAAATTAGCATTTTTATGTTTAAGAAACACATTTTCTCCCCTCACTCTCATCATAGAATGGAACCTGCCTCCTGTAAGCCAAGATGTATACTTCAATGCTTTCCTGACAGCTTCTGCAAATACCACACAAAATTTCTGCAACACTATTAAAGCATTCCTATTTTAAAAAATATTTTATAATGAAAACCGTAATATAAACAACCTCCAAGGATTTTTAATCTTGCTATTTGACTGCTTCATGTTTTTGGCATTCATTTCTAGGAAACTTTAATGTCTCTTTGTCATAGGGCATCACAGTGCTTGAGCTAACCATACCAAGAGATCGGTTACAAAGTTGCTTACTGCTTTTCAAAGTTAACTTTGTAAACATTAAAAATTTAGACTGGAAAAACTTGTGAATTCATTTGACAACGTAAAATTGGAAAGACGATTGAGACAACGGTGGAGCAATTGAACAACTTCATTTAATGACAGTATCTGGGCTTGTGAAGGTCTTGAAGAGACTTGAAGAGTCCTTAGCATCATTTTTTATTATTAATCTGAATATACAGAGTCAGAAACACACATGAAAAGTAAACTGAGATCCCTGATGTAAGAGACACAGTTGAAAACATTTCTGTAATCTCATCTGGAAGACATAAGAATACTTCCTGTAGGCGCTGTGTCTGCTACAGACTGAATCAAGTCCAGACAACTCGAGCCAGCGCAAAAAATTAGGCAATCCAGAGATATACAATCGTTAGCAAACTAGTCCTCACCTGATCACATCACCCAGGCGCACTCTCAGATTGTTGCGAACAACCCTATTCATGCGAATCTTCTCATCTGCGCAGGTATCATCTGACAGAACAATGCAGACTGCTTCTCTCCTCTTCTTTCCTTTTAGCAGAACAGTGTCTCCTCTGAACAACTGCAATTCATCCATTTTTGCCTATAAACAGTAACAGCATAAGAACAAGCTCATGAAAAAACAAGAATTCAAGCATTTGAAGGACAGTTACTTGAATTTCGATAATTACATCTTGGAAGTGACACAACAGATCTACAGAGACTCCCACAATAATGTTCAGGAGCTATATCCAGAAGCCAGGGTGAAGGCACAAGCTCAACTAAATCTTAGAATCAGAGAACTATTCAAGTTGAAAAAGAGCCTCAGGATCACCAAAGAGGTAGTAACCCCACTTCCCTGGAAAATTCACAAGGTCTTCCTTGCATGTGTACCTTGCCCTCACACTTCACAGGAGACTTCTCCAGAGGTTGCAAATACCTGTTTCTTTTCCAATTCCTTTCTCAATCCCTCAGTTTCTGGCAATGGGTCCCAGTTGTTGGGCCTCTTTCCTTTCTAGCAGCCCCCATATCCCAGCAGTGGAGCAGCCAAGCAGCAATCCGCTCTCCTGGCTGGAGGCTGTAATCCTTCTGCATCTCTAAGATCTGCAAGATCTGCTGAGGTCAGGAACTGGGTAGTCTCTACTTCCTGCCTGATTTTACTCCTTCCCTCTGATCTCCCAGTTGATGTACCAGCTCCTTGATCCCTTAGTAATCGATGGTAGGGACCCGTTGACCTTCTTGTCCACTTTTTTTTTTTTTTTTTTTTTTCCTTCTTCACTACTGGGGCAATAAGTCTGGTTTCTGTTTGGGTCCCCATCTCAACCATGGTATCCTCAGGTGACAGCTGGGTGTTTGCCTCAGCCACAGTTCTCTTAGAGTACTGAACTGTGGCTCGGTAAGCACAGGCCAGGCCCCAATACCATGATAGAAGTTGCTGGTTTTCATTGGGGTAGGCAAGGCACGCTTCTATCAGGTGGTGAGTTAATTTACCAGGATTACTTGCCTCTTTTGGGGTAAAGTCCTAGGCTATAGGAGGTGATAACTACCGCGACTGAGAGATGGGACAAAGCTTGATGCAAGCAAAGTATCTACTTTATTGTACAAAGTCTTTTCTTTATATAGGCTAACATAATCAAAAGCAACTCCTGATTGGTTATTAGATATGTCCGTGCAACAGTTACAGATTCATGATTGGCTCCCGAGAAAATGCCAGGGAACACACAGCCCTTGCAAGGCTCAGACAGGTGTTAGACAAATGATCACACATCTCTTATCTAAGTTCAGACAGAAGACAAAAGACTCTATTGCAATGTTTATCAGCTCTTATTCTCAGCTCGTTGTGTGGCTTCCCTGAGTCACAATGGTCGTTGGTAATCAGCTAAATGCTTTTTTCTCTCTACACAGCTGCAGTTTGTTCCCAGGGTTTATGGCCCATAAGAGCTAAAACATTTCCTTCTGTCAGCTGAGCATTGCTTGAGGTTCTACTCCCTAAATTCAGTCTATCAGATAACCATCCTAGGAATCTGCCCAAATCCTTCCACACACCCTGCCACCCAGGGACCAGCTGCCTCAGGGCACATTTCAGTATTTCTTCACTCAAAAGCTGTCTCCTTTCATGCCATGATGGCACCAAGTTCCACAAAGCCCATAAAATGCCGGTGCTACTGATTAGAGTATTAAAGAGCTCACACATGGATGAACCAGAACCTTAGGGCGTTTATAATAAAACTCTGTATCCATCTCAAGTGGGGAGAAAGAGGTAGTAACCCCACAACACAGCTCCCTCAGAACAACAGGGCTTCCAACACTAGCAAAAACACACAGCCTTTATCTGTCTAGGCATGTTCCCAAACAAAGGAAATATTCCAAAACAAATTAATGCTGTTAGCAAGCTCCTTGACCAGCACAGGAGCTTGTATCTTAACTAAAGCAGGCTTAAAGCAAAGCTGCAGTTATGTTATATTTCCCGGCCAACACACCAAAAAAGGACTGTGGTGGTTTAGCCCTGGCTGGGGTCCAAATACCCACCAAAGCTGCTCTATTACTCCCCTTCTTAGATGGACAGGGAGAGGGGAAAATATAACAAAGGACGGTTACAAGGTAGAAGAATTTTAATAATGCTAAGCAGAAGCAAAAGCAACAAGAGATGTTATTCTCTGCTTCCCATCGGCAGATGGTGGTCGGTCACTCCTGGGAAGCAGGGCAGCGGTTTCTCTGGAGGACAGATGCCATGGACAAATATCCCCACTTCCTTCTTTGACTTAGTTCTTGTATCTGAGCTGACATCATATGGCATGGAATACCCCTTTGACCAGTTTGGGTCAGCTGGCCCAGCTGTGTCCTCTCCCAAGATCTTGCCCACCCCTTAACATACTCTTGGGGTGGGAAATGTTGGAAAAGCACAGCCTGGGTGCTCGTTCAGCAGTAGCCAAAACACTGGTGTGTTATCACCCAGATGCAGCACTAGAATGATGCTCTGAGGAGAATTAACTACATACCAAACCCAATACATATGTATACTGACTGCTGTAGAGGCTGCGCTTGAGCCACAGCAGCATTCATAGCATGGGCAGTTTGTCTGCTGTCCTGTGGGTTAGCTACATATATTTTAAGGCTGATGTTTGGTTGGCCACAGATAAAGGGAGTTAACCATGCAGGGTCAATAAGAGTTGACTTCAGAGACCTTAAATGAGTCCTCTCAAACGTCGCTTTTATGCAAGCTGCTTTTTGCACAGGCATGTTGAGATCTGAGAAACTGGTAGTTTTAATAACAAGAGGATCTTCTCACAGAATCACAGGAACATTCAGGTTCGAAAAGACCCTCAGGATCACCAAGTCCAACTGATAACCCTACTCTACAAAGTTCACCTCTAAACCATATCCCCAAGCACCACATCTAAATGACCTTTAAATACATCCAGGGTTGGTGACTCAACCACCTGCCTGGGCAGCCCATTCCAGTGCCTGACCACTCGTACCATGAAAAACTTTTTCCTAATTTCCAGTCTAAACCTACCCAGTTGCAGCTTGAGGCTGTTGCCTCTTGTTCTATCACTAATTACCTGTGAGAAGAGACCAGCACCAGCTTTTCCACAGACCTTTCAGGTAGTTGTAGAGAGTGATGAGGTCTCCCCTCAGCCTCCTCTTTTCAAACTAAACAGCCCCAGGTCCTTCAGTCATTCTTCATAAGATTTATTCTCCAAGCCCTTCACCAGCTTTGTTGCCCTCCTCTGCACTCGCTCCAGCACCTCCACATCTCTCCTGTATTGAGGTGCCCAAAACTACACACAATATGCGAGGTGTGGCCTCACCAGAGCTGAGTACAAGGAGACAATCACCTCCCTACTCCTGCTGGACACAGCATTTCTAATACAAGACAAGATGCTATTGGAAGAATTGTTGAAGGCTCAGGGACAGGCTGTGTCAATGTGCCGGAAGATGAGCCGCCGGGGCAAACGGCCAGCCTGGATGGTTAATGAACTTTTAATAGAACTAAGGGAAAAAAAGAGGGTGTATCACCTTTGGAAGAGAGGGAGGCAACCCACGGAATGTTTAAGGATGTTGCTAGGTCTTGTAGGAAGAAAATTAGGAGGCAAAAGCACACTTGGAGCTTAAACTGGCCTCTACTGTGAAGGACAACAAAAAGTCCTTCTATAAATACATTAATAGCAAGAGGAAGGAAAGGACAACCTCCACTCCTTGGTTGACATGGAGGAAATGTTGTATCAAGGGACGAGGAAAAGGCAGAGATACTTAACACCTTCTTTGCCTCAATTTTTACTAGAGGGACAGAACATCTTCCTGACAGCTGGCCTGCAGAGCTGGCAGAAGGAGCCAGGGAGCTGCAGTTTCCCTATGTTCCATGAGGAGGTGGTTGGAACTCTCCTTAGGAGCTTGGATCCCCACAAGTCCATGGGACCAGATGGGATTCATCCTAGGGTGCTGAGAGAGCTGGCAAATGAGCTGGCCAAGCCACTATCCATCATTTTCCAGCAGTCCTGGCTCACTGGAGAGGTCCCAGAGGACTGGAAGCTGGCCAACGTGGTGCCCATCCATAAGAAGGGCCGGTTGGATGAGCCAGGGAATTATAGGCCTGTCAGCCTGACCTCAGTGCCAGGCAAGATCATGGAACAGGTCATCCTGAGTGCAATCACACAGCACTTACAGGATGGCCAAGGGATCAGGCCTAGCCAGCATGGATTTAGGAAGGGCAGGTCCTGCCTGACCAACCTGATCTCCTTCTACGAGCAGGTGACCCGCCTGGTGGATGTGGGGAGGCCTGTGGATGTAGTCTACCTGGACCTCAGCAAGGCCTTTGACACCGTCCCCCATAGCAAACGGATGGCCAAGCTGTCAGCCCATGGCTTGGACGGGAGCACACTGCGATGGGTTAGGAACTGGCTGGATGGCCGAGCCCAGAGAGTGGTGGTGAATGGTGCCACATCCAGCTGGCAGCCAGTCACTAGTGGTGTGCCCCAAGGATCAGTGCTGATTCCCTGTGGTCTTTAACATCTTTATTGATGATCTGGATGAAGGCATTGAGTCCTTCACCAGTAAATTTATGGACGACACCAAGCTGGGGGCAGGAGTTGATCTGCTGGAGGGTAGAGAGGCTCTGCAGAAGGACCTCGACAGGCTGGACAGATGGGCAGAGTCCAACAGCATGAAATTTAACACATCCAAGTGCCGGGTTCTGCACATCGGCCACAACAACCCCATGCAGTGCTACAGGCTGGGGTCAGAGTGGCTGGAGAGCAGCCAGGCAGAGAGGGACCTGGGGGTACTGGTCGATGGCAGGCTGAACATGAGCCTGCAGTGTGCCCAGGCGGCCAAGAGGGCCAATGGCATCCTGGCCTGCATCAGGAACAGTGTGGCCAGCAGGAGCAGGGAGATCATTCTGCCCCTGTACACTGCACTGGTTAGGCCACACCTCAGTACTGTGTCCAGTTCTGGGCCCCTCAGTTTAGGAAGGATGTTGACTTGCTGGAACGAGTCCAGAGAAGGGCAACAAAGTTGGTGAGGGGTTTGGAACACAAGCCCTATGAGGAAAGACTGAGGGAGCTGGGGTTGCTCAGCCTGGAGAAGAGGAGACTCAGGGTGACCTTATCACTCTCTACAACTACCTGAAGGGAGGTTGTAGACAGGCGGATGATGGTCTCTTCTCCCAGGCAGCCAGTACCAGAACAAGAGGACACAGTCTCAGGCTGCGTCAGGGAGGTTCAGGTTGGATATTAGGAAGAAGTTCTATACAGAAAGAGTGATTGCCCATTGGAATGGGCTGCCCAGGGAGGTGGTGGAGTCGCCGTCATTGGAGGTGTTCAGGAGGAGACTTGATGGGGTATTTGGTGCCATGGGTTAGCTGTTTGGGTGGGTTGGATTGGTTGATGGGTTGGATGCGATGATCTTGAAGGTCTCTTCCAACCTGGTTTGGTTTATTCTAAATAAAGGTTTATTCTAAATAAAGGTTTTCTTGGCCGCCTGGACACACTGCTTGCTCATATTCAGTTACTTGTCAATTAGAACCCCCAGGTCCCTTTCTTCCAGGCATCTTTCCACCCACACTTCCCCAAGCCTGTAGCATTGCTTGGGGTTGTTGTGACAAGTGCAGGACCTGGCATTTAACCTTGTTGAAGCTCATCCCATTAACATTGGCTCATTGATCCAATCTATCCAAGTCCCCTGTAGAGCTTCCCTACCCTCATGAAGATCAACACTCCCACCTAACTTGGTGTCATCTGTGGACTTATTGATGACACACTCTGTCTTCCTCAAGGTCATCAATAAAGATGTTAAACAAACGTGGTCCCAACATTGAGACCTGAGGAACACCACTTGTGACCGGCCACCAGCTGGATTTAACTCCATTGGCCACCACTCTTTGGGCCTGTTCAGCCAGACAGTGATTTATTTATCCAGCAGAGTTATGTGCTCATCCAAGCCCTGAGCAGCCAGTTTGTCCACAAGAATCCTGTGGGAAACAGTGTCAAAGGCTTTTCAAAAGTCTAGGTAGACAATATCCACAGCCTTTCCCTCATCCAACAGTCGGGTCATCTTGTCATAGAAGGAGAACAGGTTGGTCAGGCAGGACCTGCCCTTTATAAACCCATGCTGACTGGGCCTGATCCCTGGTTGTTCTCTATATGTCGTGTAATGGTGCTTGAGATGATCTGTTCCGTAACCTTCCCTGGTACTAAGGTCAGACTGACAGGTCTTCTTCCTTCTTGTAGAAAGGTGTTGCATTTGCTACTCTCCAGTCCATTGGGACCTCACCAGTTAGCCAGGACTTCAGGTAAATAATGGAAAGTGGCTTGGTGAGCACATCTGCCAACTCCTTCAGCACCCTTGGGTGTAGCCCATCCAGTCCCATAGACTTGTGTGTGTCTAAGTGGCATAGCAGATCACTGACCACTTCTTCATTTAATGTGATGACCTAATTCTGATTCCTCTTCCTGACTCCTGGTTCATGAGGCTGGGCGTCCAGGGAACTGCTGGTTCCAGCGCTAAAGACCGAGGCAAAGTAGGCGTTGAGCACCTCAGCCTTCTCCTCATCCTTAGTCACTATGTTTCCCTCTGCATCTATTAAAGGATGGAGATTTTCCCCAGTCCTCCTTTTGTCATTAATGAATGTCGTGGGTTTGAGAGGAAGGCCCAGCCTTCTCCCCCCCACAAAGAGGAAAAGGAATAAAAAGGAATTTATAGAAACATTTTTTATTATCCTTAACGGCTGTAGCTAGGTTGAGCTCTAGCTGTGCTTTGGTTCTCCTAATTTTCTCCTGCATAGCTTCACTACATCTTTATAGTCCTCATGAGAGACCTGTTCCCTCTTCCAAAGGCCATAGACTCTCCTTTTGTTCTTGAGGTCCAGCCAAAGGTCCCTATTCAGCCAGGCCGGACGCCTTCCCTGCCAACTCGTTTTTCAGCACAGGGGCAGCCTGCTTGTGTGCCTTTAAGACTTCCCTCTTGAAGTATGTCCAGCCTTCCTGGACTCCTATATCCTTCAGGGTGGCCTCTCAAGGGACTTTGTCAGTCAGTCTCCTGAACAGGCCAAAGTTTGCTCTCTGGAAGTTCAAGGTGGCAGTTTTGCTACCCCCTCTCCTTGTTTCCCCAAGGATAGAGAACTCAATCATCTCATGATCACTGAGCCCTAGACACTCTCCAACCTTTACTTCTCCCACAAGTTCTTCCCTGTTCACAAGAAGCAGGTCCAGAAGGGCACCTTCCTGGTTGGCTCCCTCACCAGGGAAATTATCAGGAAATTATCCTCCACACACTCCAGGAACCTCCAGAACCTCCAGGACTGTTCTCTCTCTGCTGTATTGTATTCCCAGCAGACATCCAGAAAGTTGAAGTCTCCCACAAGAACAAGAGGTAGCAATTGTGCAACCTCTCTCTCAACTGCTTACAAAAAATTCATCTAACTCTTCGTCCTGGTTGGGTGGTTTATTACAGATTCCCTCCATGATATCACTCTTGCTGGCCTTACTTCTGATTCTTACCCATAAGGACTCAACCCTATCATCACCTTCATTAATTTGCATGGTTTCATATGTTTCCCTAATACAGAGGGCCACTCCACCACCTCTTTTTCCTATCCTATTCCTTCTGAAAAGTTGGTACCCATCAATTGCAGCACTCCAGTTGTGGGAGTCATCCCACCAGGTTTCCATGATGGCTGCTACATCATAGTTTCTCTGTAGCACAATGACCTCCAGCTCCTCCTGTTTGTAGCCCATGCTGCATGCATTGGTGTATAAACATTTCAGGGAGGAGCTGAGTACATAGTTTTCCAACTTGAGGGGGGGTAGACCTTCTCATTATCTAAGATGGCAACACATTGCTCCACAAGTGTTGGGCTATTACATCCAGGGTTCTTGGTGGCAAGGCCAGCTACATCCCCATCTCCTTTTAAAACTAGTTTAAAGCCTTGTCAATAAACCCAGCCAACTCATGTGCAAGGATTCTTTTCCCCTTATGGGACAGATGAACTCCAACTGTCACCAGTAGAAATTGAGAATCAAAATATATTTTATCATGGATGACTGTTAGAAAACAAAATAATCCATGCCCCCCACTTGTAACTGCTGCAGCTTCTGACACAAATACTTCGATTCATGTTGCAAAGCTACATTTCAGTTTAATACACAGTAATAGCTTGCATATTACCAGATTAAATGCTTTGCTTTTATAGATGACACACCTGGGACAATGACACAACACTGTTATCTTCATTGATGGCTTCATCAACAATTAACCGATTGGGTCTGTTCTTCTGCTTCAGAATAGCAGTTGACAAGTCATCCACTTTGGAACTGGCAAAGGAAACAGAAATTAATGACTCCATGTGATATTGCTTCCTCCTTTCCAGCCACCCCTCTATTTTGTTCTCCATTTTCTACAGGTTTCTTTGTTGCCTTGTCTTTTAGAAACTACATTTGTTTGTAAGACAAAGGAGAATGTTATTCCTAGGCACCAGTTTCAGTTCAAAGCAGAATGTTTTCTGTCACTAAATAGAACTACTTTACTAGCCTCAAATGGAAATAGCTATGAGGCTATCTATGAAAAGAAGCGATCAGTGAAATGTTGCTGATTGCAAGATGTTTTACTTAAAAGAATTAGTCAGACTCATCTGCAATCACATCCAACCCCTGCGACCGAAACAAAAGTTCACGTCTATTCAGTGTCAAATCCCAAATAAACAGGAGAATTAAAGAACAATGCCGCAGCTTCCCTGACAGGAAGAGTTGCAAGAGTTTAGCCTGTCAAGGCCTATTAGTTAAACCCAGCAAACCAGTAGAAATAATGAGCTAGTGCTCATTAAAAATGGTTTTCTTTTTAGGACATAAGTACCTTTCCATAATACAGGAGTCACTGCAGCTTTAGCCCACTATGCCACAAGAAATATGACAAATAATGAATCTGCCTTGACAAAATGGGGCACATGAAGCAGCAAGGAAAAGGAAGAAAAGCAGATTAAGTGATTTGCTTCAAAATCTAATAGAGAAAATAATTCACTTCATGAAAGAAATATGAACTTGGACCAATTGATTCCTGAGGAGTTATTGGAAGCTGTGCATTAGCTAGCCACAACAGCAGAAGACTGTTGTAACTTCCCTTGGTGGGCATCTGACTCCTCTCAAAGTAGTGTGCCAGTGAGGCGAACAGCCTTCTGGGCTGCAAGCCATCCCTGGAGATATTCAAAGTGAGGATCAACAGGGCCCTGAGCAACCTGATCTAGTTGAGGATGACCCTGCAGTAATGCAGAGGAGGTTGGACTCGATAAACTTCAGAGGTCCTTTCCAACCCAGACCAGTCTATGATTCTATGAATGTAAATCATACCCCTCTGCACATGAAATGTGGGGTTTTGATAAGGCCGTTTGATAAGAAATTACCTCCAGACTTTGGCTACATAAGCTGTCACTGAAATCGAGTAGATGTCCCTCAGGATGCAGAGACTGCTGTGCAGACTAAAAAATGGTTTGGGACACGAGATAAAAATAAATGGAAGAGAACTGGGCAACTGGAAACTTTTGGACCAAAACTTTCAATAAACAAAAAACCCTGTATAAATCTGGGAAAACAGTTCAGATACCTTTCAACACACAACAGTGCTGAACAGCACAGCAGGAGGTCTGATGAGGAAAAGGATGAGGTTCTAAATACCTTCTTTGCCTCCATCTTCAACAGTAAGGCAGGAGGAGTTCAGGACAAGTGGCCTCCTGAGCTGGGTGATGGGGTCAGGGAGCAGTGTATTGCCCTGGAAATCCACGAGGAATTAGTTTGGGACTTGATGAGCCACTTGGACACTCACAAGTCCATGGGACCAGATGGGATCCATCCTAGGGTGCTGAGAGAGCTACCAGATGAGCTGGCCAAGCCACTCTCCATCATTTTCCACCAGTCCTGGCTCACCGGAGAGGTCCCAGATGACTGGAAACTGGCCAATGTGATGCCCATCCACACGAAGGGTCAGATGGAGGAACCTGGAAACTACAGGCCTTTCAGCCTGACCTCAGTGCCAGGGAAAATTATGGAGTAGATCATCTTGAGGGCGTATCTGAAGGATGGCCAAAGGAGCAGGTCCAGCCAACATGGCCTTAGGAAGGGTAGGTCCTGCCTCTCCAACCTGATCTCCTTCTATGATCAGGTGACCCGCCTGGTGGATGTCGGGAAGGCTGTGGATGTAGTCTACCTGGACTTCAGCAAGGCCTTTGACACCATGCCCCACAGCAAACTCCTGGCCGAGCTGTCAGCCTGTGGCTTGGCCAGGAGCACTCTGTGCTGGGTTAGGAACTGGCTGGAGGGCCGGGCCCAGAGAGTGGTGGTGAATGGTGCCACATCCAGCTGGCGGCCAGTCACCAGTGGCGTCCCCCAGGGATCAGTGCTGGGCCCCATCCTCTTTAACATCTTCATTGATGATCTGGATGAGGGGACTGAGACAGTCATCAGCAAATTTGCAGGTGACACCAAGTTGGGGGCAGATGTTGGTCAGTTAGAGGGTAGAAGGGCTCTGCAGAGGGACCTCGACCGACTGGACAGATGGGCGGAGTCCAACGGGATGACATTCAGCAAGTCCAAGTGCCGGGTGCTGCACTTTGGCCACAGCAACCCCATGCAGCGCTACAGGCTGGGGTCGGAATGGCTGGAGAGCTGCCAAACAGAAAGGGACCTGGGGGTGCTGATTGAGCGCTGGCAGAACATGAGCCAGCAGTGTGCCCAGGTGGCCAAGAAGGCCAATGGTATCCTGGCCTGCATCAAGAATAGTGTGGCCAGCAGGAGCAGGGAAGTCATTGTGCCCCTGTACTTGGCACTGGTTACGCCACACCTCGAGTACTGTGTCCAGCTCTGGGCCCCTCAATTTAAGAAGAACATTGAGACACTTGAACGTGTCCAGAGAAGGGCAACAAAGTTGGTGAGGGGCTTGGAACACAAGCCCTATGAGGAGAGGCTGAGGGATCTGGGGCTGCTTAGCCTGGAGAAGAGGAGACTCAGGGGTGACCTTCTTGCTCTCTACAACTACCTGAAGGGGGGTTGTAGACAGGCAGAGGTTGGTCTCTTCTCCCAGGCAACCAGCACCAAAACAAGAGAACACAGTCTCAAGCTGCGCCAGGGGAAGTTTAGGCTCGAGGTGAGGAGGAAGTTCTTCACTGAGAGAGTTGTTAGCCGTTGGAATGGGCTGCCCAGGGAGGTGGTGGAGTTGCCGTCCCTGGAGGTGTTCAAGAGGGGATTGGATGTGGCACTTGGTGCCATGGTGTCTAGTCATGAGGTGTTGAGTGAGAGGTTGGACTTGATGATCTTTGAGGTCTTTTCCAACCTTGTTGATTCTATGATTCTAAGTCTACATAGTTCTGCAGAATGTGAGAAAAAAAGTTTTAATACTATAGAACTGAATCTGCAGTTTCCCAAGAAACTGGATCAATGTTGTCAGTACATTACTACACATAATGCAATTGAATCATAAAATTGTTTTGTCTGGAAAAGACATCTAAGATTAAGCCCAGCAGTCAACCCAACACTATCATGCCCACTAAACCATGTCTTGAACTACCACATCTACTCATTTTTTTAACACCTCCAGGGATGGTGACTCTACCACCTTCCTGGGCAGCCAACTCTTTCTGTAAAGAATTTTTTAGTAATATCCAATTTAAACTTCCCCTGGTGCAACTTGAGGCCACTTCCTCTCATTCTATCACTTGATACTTGGGAGAAGAGACCAACACCCACCTCACTACAACCTCCATTCAGGTAGTTGTAGAGAGCAATAATGTCTCCCTTCAGACTCCTTTTCTCCAGGCTAAACAACCCCAGCTGCTCCTCATAAGACTTGTTCTCCAGGCCCTTTACCAGCTCCAGCAACTCAATGTCCTTGTAGTGAGGGGCCCAAAACTGAACACAGTATTTGAGGTGCGGCCTCACTAGTGCCAAGTACAGGGGAATGATCACCTCCCTACTCCCGATGGACACACTATTCCTGATACAGGCCAGGATGCTGTTGGCCTTCTTGGCCACCTGGGCACACTGCTGGTTCATGTTCAGACAGCTGTCAACCAGCACTCCGAGCTCCTTTTCTGCCAGGCAGCTTTCCAGCCACTTTTCCCCAAGCCTGTAGCATTGCATGGGGTTGTTGTCACTCAGGTGCAGGACTCAGCACTTAGTCTCTTTGAATCTGATAGAACTGGCTGTGGCCCATCAATCCAGCCTGTCCAGATCCTTTCACAGAGTCTTCCTACCTTTGAGCAGATCAACACTCCCACCCAATTTGGTGTCATCTGCAAACTTCCCAAGGGAGCACTCAATCTCCTCATCCAGACCATTGATAATGACATTAAACAAGACTGGCCCCAAAATTGAACCCTGAGGAACACATAGCCTTCCCCTTATCCAATAGGTGGGCCACCTGGTCATAGAAGGAGATCAGGTTGGTCAAGCAGGACTCGTCTTTCATGAACCCGTGCTGACTGGGCCTGATCCCTGGTTGTCCTGCACATGCCATGCGAGTACACTCAAGATGAATTGCTCCATAACCTTCCCTTGCACCAAGGTCAGACTGATAAGTCTGTAGTTCCCTGGATCTTCCTTCTGTCCCTTCCTGTAGACAGCTGTCACACTGGCAAGCCTCCAGTCATCTGAGACCTTCCCTGTTAACCAGGACTCCTGATAAATGAAGAAGAGTGTCTTGGCTAGCTACTCTGCCAGCTCCTTCACTATTCTTGGGTGGATCTCAACTGGTCCCATAGACTTGTGAGTGTCCAGGTGCTGTAGCAGGTTCTTAACTGCTTCCTTCTTGATTATGGGGGTTTATTCTGTTCTCCATCCCTGTCTTCCAGCTCAGGGGGCTGAATACCCTAAGGATATTTGGTCTGCCTATTAAAGACTGAGAGAAAGGTAGCATCAAGTACCTCAGCTTTTTCCTCATACTCGGTGGCAATGTTCCCCCCTGCGCCAAATAAAGGATGAAGGTTTTTCCTTGACTCTTTTTTTGGTTTTTAGACATTTGTAAAACCATTTTTTGTTATCTCTTATGACAGTGGCCAGATTTGAGTTCTAGCTGGGCTTTTGCCTTTCTAATTTTCTCTATGCACGACCTAACAAGATCCTTGTACTTGTCTCGAGTTGCCTGCTCCTTCTTCCAAAATTGGTAAACACTGCTTTTTTTCCCTCCCCCCCGAGTCTCAACAAAAGCTCCCTCTTCAGCCAGGCCAGTCATCTTCCCCACCAGTTTATTTTATGACACATTGGCACAAGCTGCTCCTGCACCTTTTAAGCTTGGAGGCATTAAAAATGGAATAAAAATCTCCAAGAAACAGCATACAGACATCTAAGTGTATGGGGTCAGCTTCAGTTATGTGATGCGACAGTTCTGCAAACAAACAAAGGTGTTAAGAAGTTACATGACAGCTACATAGGAGAGTGATGTCATAACTCCTTGGATAAACAAGCACTACCCATCTTCCAGTTGCAATTTAGAATATTATCACCATCTGACCCCATTGCATCTCTCCTGGGGGTTCCTCATGCTTTAAATGAGATGATGGAGCAAAATCTGCCTGTGTACCTCAACCACACTCAAAAGGTTCTAGGGAGGGAGTTGGCAGGTCTCCTTGACAGGGCTTTAAACTAGATTTGAAGGGGGAAGGGGCTGAAACCAGTCCCCCCAGGCAGGAGTCTGGGGGTGGTAAGCTGGAGTCAGGGGTGAAATCAGCAGCCTAGCTGACGTGCATGTACACTAATGCACACAGCATGGGTAACAAACAAGAGGAGCCGGAAGCCTTATTACAGCAGGAGAAGAGGAGGCTCAGGGGTGACCTCATTGCCCTCTACAACTACCTGAAAGGTGGTTGTAGCCAGGAGGGGTTGGCCTCTTCTCCCAGGCAACCAGCACCAGAACAAGGGGACACAGTCTCAAGCTGCGCCAGGGGAGGTTTAGACTCGAGGTGAGGAGGAAGTTCTTCACCGAGCGAGTCATTCAGCATTGGAACGGGTTGCCCAGGGAGGTGGTTGAGTCATCGACCCTGGAGGCGTTCAAGGGGAGATTGGACGTGGCACTTGGTGCCATGGTCTAGTCATGGGGTCTGTGTTGATAGGTTGGACTCAATGATCCTCGAGGTCCTTTCCAACCTAAGTGATACTGTGATACTGTGATACTGTGATGATGTAGTTGCCATCAGAGAGATGTGGTGGGATGACTCGCATGACTGGACCACTGTAATTGATGGCTACAGGCTCTTCAGGAGAGACAGGTAATGGAGAAGGGGTGGAGGGGTGGCCCTGTACATCAAGGAGGCTCTAGATGCCATGGAACTAGAGATCAAGGATGATCGGGTTGAGTCCCTGTGGGTGAGAATTAGAGGGAAGGCCAACAAGGTGGGCATCCTGGTTGGAGTCTGTTATAGACCACCCAACCAGGATGAAGAGGTTGATGAATTATTCTATAGGCAGCTAGGGGCTGTCTCAAGATTGCCAGACTTTGTTCTTATGGGTGATTTTAACCTGCCTGATATCTGCTGGGAACTTAACACAGCAGAGAGGAGGCATCTAGAAGGTTCTTAAGAGTGTATAGAGGACAGCTTCTTATCGAAGCTGCTGTGTGAAACCTACCAGGGTAAGGCTTTGCTCGACATTCTTTTTACCCATAGAGAAGGGCTGGTGGGAGATGTGGTGGTTGGAGGCTGCGGTCCAGTGACCATGAAATAATTGAGTTTTCAATAGACAGTTGTGATGGGTTAACACCCATCCTGAAAACAGGGGATGGAGGGCTTGTGAGTGCTTTGCTCTCCCTGCAGGGTGTTTTCCTCCAGGGACACTGAGTCTGTTCCACTCCCCCCTCCTTGCCCAAGTAGGGTATAAAAAGGAGGACACTACTGCCCACTGCAAGCTTGAACCCACGAGCTTGCCATTAAGAGTCTCATGCTCTACCAACTGAGCCACATGGTCCCCCCCAGTTTATACCCTAGCTGGGCAGGGAGGGGGGAGTGGAACAGACTCAATTTCCCAGGTGGGAAACGCCCTGCAGGGAGGGCAAAGCACTCACAAGCCCTCCCCGCCCTGTTTTCAGGATGGGAGTTAACCCATTTCAACAGTCAAGCTAAGAGGGGCAGCAAGAAAACCTCCACTCCGGACTTCTGGAGGGCAGACTTCAGGTTATTCAAGGAAGTAACTCAGGAGATACCTTTGAAAACAGCCCTTAAAAACAAAAAGGTCCAGGAGGGCTGGACCTACTTGAAGAAAGAATTCTTGAAGGCGCAGGAACAGGCTGTGCCAATGTACCGGAAGAGGAGCCGCCAGGGCAGATTGCCAGCTTGGTTGGGCAATGAACTTCTGGGCGAATTAAGGGAAAAAAAAGAGGGCGTGTCATCATTGGAAGGAAGATGTGGTAACCCATGAAATGTTTAAGGATGTTGCTAGGTCATGCAGCGAAAAAAATTAGGGAGGCAAAAGCCCATTTAGAGCTTAGACTGCCCTCTGCTGTGAAGAACAACAAAAATCCTTCTACAAATATATTAATGGCAAGAGGAGGGCAAGGACAACCTCTACTCCTTAGTGGACATAGAGGGGAACATAGTAACTAAAGATGAGAAAAAGGCAGAAGTAGTTAACACCTTCTTTGCCTCAAATTTTAATAGCTGGACAGAATGTCTTCCTGACAACTGGCCTCCTGAGCTGGCAGATGGAGTCAGGGAGCAGTATAGTTCCCCTGTGATCCAGAAGGAAGTATTTAATAACCTGCTTAGCCGCTTGGATCCCCACAAGTCCATGGGACCGGATGGGATCCATCCTAGGGTGCTGAGAGAGCTGGCAGATGAGCTGGCCAAGCCACTCTCTATCATTTTCAACAGTGCTGGCTCACTGGAGAGGTTTCTGATGACTGGAAGCTGGCCATCGTGATCCCCATCCACAAGAAGGGCTGGAAGGAGGGAACCAGGGAATTACAGGCCTGTCAGACTGACCTCAGTGCCAGGCAAGATTATGGAACAGGTCATCCTGAGTGCAATCACACAGCACTTACAGGACGGCAGGGTTAGGAACTGGCTGGAGGGCCTAGCCCAGAGAGTGGTGGTGAATGGTGCCACATCCAGCTGGCAACCAGTCACTAGTGGTGTCCCCCTGGGATCAGTGCTGGGCCCCATTCTGTTCAGTATCTTTATTGATGATCTGGATAAGGGTATTGAGTCCATCATCAGTAAGTTTGCAGATGACACCAAGCTGGGGGCAGGTGTTGATCTGTTACAGGGTAGGAGAGCTCTGCAGAGGGACCTTGTCAGGCTGGACAGATGGGCAGAGTCCAATGGCATGAGATTTAACATGTCTAAGTGCCAGGTTCTACACATTGGCCACAACAACCCCATGAAGTGCTCCAGGCTGGGGTCAGAGTGGCTGGAGAGTGGCCAGGCAGAAAGGGACCTGGGGGTACTGATCTATAGTAGGCTGAACATGAGCCAGCAGTGTGCCCAGGTGGCTAAGAAGGCCAAGGGCATCTTGGCCTGTATCAGGAATAGTGTGGCCAGCAGGAGCAGGAAGTCATTCTGCCCCTGTACTCAGCACTGGTTAGACCACACCTTGAGTACTGTGTCCAGTTCTGGGCCCCTCAGTTTAGGAAAGATGTTGACTTGCTGGAATGTGTCCAGAGAAGGGCAACAAAGTTGGTGTGGGGTTTGGAGCACAAGCCCTATGAGGAGAGGCTGAGGGAGCTGGGGTTGCCTTGCCTGGAGAAGAGGAGGCTCAGGGGAGACCTTATTGCTCTCTACAACTACCTGAAGCGAGATTGTAGCCAGGTGGGGGCTGGTCTATTCTCCCAGGCAACCTATGACAGAACAAGAGGACACAGTCTCAGGCTGTGCCAGGGGAGGTTTAGGCTGGATGTTAGGAAGAAGTTCTTCACAGAAAGAATGATTGGCCATTGGAATGGGCTGCCCAGGCAGGTGGTGGAGTCACCATCACTGGAGGTGTTTAGGAAGAGACTGGATGGGCTGCTTGGTGCCATGGTTTAGTTGACTAGATAGTGTTGGATGATAGGTTGGACTTGATGATCTCAAAGTTCTCTTCCAACCTGGTTAATTCTATCCTATTCTGTCCTGTCTTCTCCTGTCCTGTCCTGTAAAAGATCTGTGATTTTCTTTCTGGCTTTTCAGCTGAGTCCAGTAGTGTTTTAAGTGGGAACTTAACACAGCAGAGAGGAGGCATCTAGAAGGTTCTTAGAGTGTATAGAGGACAGCTTCTTATCGAAGCTGCTGTGTGAGCCTACCAGGGGTAAGGCTTTGCTCGACATTCTTTTTACCCATAGAGAAGGGCTGGTGGGAGATGTGGTGGTTGGAGGCTGTCTGCAGTCCAGTGACCATGAAATAATTGACTTCCCTGACATCTATGTATCAGGAAAGGAGTGCCTGAACTGAAAACACTAAGCAGGAAAGTTTAAGGCATGGGTTGAGGTTCTCTCCTGCTAACTTTCCTATGTATGCTGGTAAAATTCAGTAAAGGGTAGGACAGACAGCTAATCTAGATAATTTTTAAAGCTCTTTGATGTGTGAGAGAGCCTGCTGCAAATCCTCAATATCATCTCCCTTACACACCCCTTTGTTAGCTTCTTCACACACTTTCCCTCCTGCTCCTTTTTTTCCACTGACTCAATGATATAAACTGAACACAAAATGTAGCTTTAGGGCTGTTTTAATCTGCAGTTCCCAGTTTCCATCCTTAGCCCCCTTTTCTCTCACAGTAAAGCAGTCCAATAGCCCCATTAGACACAGAGAAGAGGGAAGGAAGGACATTTTAAAACTTGCAGCACTTCACTATTTTTCTGTGTTAGAGTTCCCCTTGTTCAGCATCTGATAATGCCTAGAGGCTAAGAATTGTGGTGGATCATACGAAGAATTAGAGCAGAAAGTAGAATAGAATAGAATAGAATAGAATAGAATAGAATAGAATAGAATAGAATAGAATAGAATAGACCAGGTTGGAAGAAACCTTCAAGATCATCACGCCCAACCTAACATCCAACACCACCTAATCAACTAACCCATGCAACCAAGCACCCTGTCAAGTCTCCTCCTCAACACCTCCAGTGACGGCAATTCCACCACCTCCCCGGGCAGTCCATTCAATGGGCAATCACTCTTTCTGTGTAAAACTTCCTCCTGACCTCCAGCCTGAACTTCCCCTGGCGCAGCCTGAGACTGTGTCCTCTTGTCCTGGTGCTGGTTGCCTGGGAGAAGAGACCATCCTCTGCCTGTTTACAACCCCCCTTCAGGTATTTGTAGAGAGCAATAAGGTCACCCCTGAGTCTCCTCCTCTCCAGGCTAAGCAGCCCCAGCTCCCTCAACCTCTCCTCATAGGGCTTGTGTTCCAAGCCCCTCACCAACTTCGTTGTCCTTCTCTGGACTCGTTCCAGCAAGTCAACGTCCTTCCTAAACTGAGGGGCCCAGAACTGGACACAGTACTCGAGGTGTGGCCTAACCAGTGCAGTGTACAGGGGCAGAATGACCTCCCTGTTCCTGCTGGCCACACTGTTCTTAATGCAGGCCAGGATGCCATTGGCCCTCCTGGCTGCCTGGGCACACTGCAGGCTCATGTTCAGCCTACCATCAACCAGCACCCCCAGGTCCCTCTCTGCCTAGCTGCTCTCCAGCCACTCTGACCCCAGCCTGTAGCTCTGCATGGGGTTGTTGTGGCCAATGTGCAGAACCCGGCACTTGGATGTGTTCAATCTCATGCCGTTGGACTCTGCCCATCTGTCCAGCCTGTCAAGGTCTCTCTGCAAAGCCTCTCTACCCTCTAGCAGATCAACTCCTGTCCCCAGCTTGGTGTCATCAGCAAATTTACTGATGATGGACTCAATGCCCTCATCCAGATCATCAATAAAGATGTTAAAGAGCATGGGGCCCAGCACTGATCCCTGGGGGACTCCACTACTGACTGGCCGCCAGCTGGATGTGGCGCCATTCACCACCACTCTCTGGGCTCGGCCATCCAGCCAGTTCCTAACCCAGCTCAGAGTGCTGCTGTCCAAGCCATGGGCTGACAGCTTGGCCAGGAGTTTGCTATGGGGGACGGTGTCAAAGGCCTTGCTGAGGTCCAGGTAGACCACATCCACAGGCCTCCCCACATCCACCAGGCGGGTCACCTGCTCGTAGGAGGAGATCAGGTTGATCAGGCAGGACCTGCCCTTCTAAATCCATGCTGGCTGAGCCTGATCCCTTGGCCAATGGGATCAGTAATTACTGAATCAGTAATCACCGATTCTTCTGAAAATGCGCCAGGGGAGGTTCAGGCTGGAGGTCAGGAGGAAGTTTTACACAGAGGGAGTGATTGCCCATTGGAATGGGCTGCCCGGGGAGGTGGTGGAATCGCCATCACTGGAGGTGTTCAGGAGGAGACTTGACAGGGTGCTTGGTTGCATGGGTTAGTTGATTAGGTGGTGTTGGATGATAGGTTGGAAGCGATGATCTTGAAGGCCTCTTCCAACCTGGTTTATTCTATTCTATTCAAACTCCAAAGCTCCACAAGCTCCTGCAAGTCTGTGCTAAATATACAATGAAAACTCACTGACACAAAATTATTCCAGTTTCAGTAATTAAAGTGAAAACAGTTATGCCTTCTGTATGCTTGTGTGCCTTTTTATCCATACCCTCATGAACTTGCTTCCTGTCAGTGCTTTCTTACTGCCCTGAACCTGACCATCCATGTTACAGATTGAACTACTTTCCCCAGGTAAGTATTAAAAATAACCACCCATAAAGGATTGTATCCATTCAAGCAAATGAATGAAATATCCAATGATTGCAGCCACTTACTAAAACAGCACGTGACAACCAAGCAGTGAGTTCACATCCACACTCAAGATGCCAAGTTACCAAATACTGTTTCAAACAGGTATGCACTCAAAAATGAAAATTTCTTCAAAAAACACACTCTTGCAACGCTACTCCCTGTGCTAAAGCTCAATCCAGTAAGATGGCTGCCAACAGCACTAACCCAAATATTGCAACTAAAAATTAATTTGCTTTCAGTTGCAAAGTAACTTTTGTTGATTCCTATGTAATGGGAAAAACTTTGCAAAAGTAGACATTTCTTTATAAAGACACCGTTCGCCTTGCTCAGACTCAAAATATGCATTTGAGATCATCATTTCCATCACAAGCTCCATCATGGACACGAAGTTACTGGCATACCTTGCTGGAACTGACTTAGGACCAATTAGATCTAAATTGCATGAATTGCAAAAGAAAATAAGATAAACCAGACACTGAAGAGACATGTGCACATGGACTGGGAGCTGAGAGACCAGTATTACTCAACTCATTTTTTATGAGCTTAGAAGATTACCTTTAGCTTGGAACTGAAAACAAAGTGAGGCAAGATACCGGAAACAAAAATATATTCGATTACCTCAACTGCCACAGGGGCCACCACGGCACAACATATTTCCTTCTTCTAATGCAAGTCACTTTTAGCCTCGACTCGAGGGCCACTGTGGGCCTACGGTGAGGAAGCAGGGATATGCCCCACCCCCCTCGCTGCCCCAACAGCCGCTCCGCCGCTTTCCCTGGCGTGCCGACGATTGGAAAACAAAGCCCAACCTGGCTAAAGCCTGTCCCAGGTAGAACGGCCTCGGGCGGAGGCATAGCCAGGCCTCCCCCCCACCATGACTCAATGCTTCCCGGGGAGGATCGGCCCAGGAGGCCCGGACGGGGAGGGGGAGAAGAAGGGAAGCAGTGCGTGAGTCCCCTTGTGGGCGCGCGGCTGGCTAGGCGTGCACAAGGAGCGGCCCATCCCCATCTCCTCAGAGCCCGTATGACACAGCGGAATCAGGGGCCGGATTTGGATCGATGGCCGGATCGGTCCCGCCGCCCGGCCTGGCCCTGGCAGCGCCGCGCGGGGGCAAGGTAAGGAGAAGTAGGCTGAGTCGGGCCCAGCACCACCGTGGTGGGGGCCTAGGCCGCGGCCTACTGGCGGGCGGCCCACACTTACTCGGATCCTGACGCCATGGTGCCGGGGGGAGGTGGAGTAGAAAGTACGATGGGAAGCGGCCAGCAATGACTCCTCAAAGCGAGCGACGGCGAATTTCAAGCACGCTCAGGGTAGTAGCGACAGGTCGAGACGCTTCAAGCTGAACCTCAAAGCCGACTCATCGGAAGGAGAAACTCCGCCCCGTGCTCTCTAACCTGCCTAGCAACAGCAGCGTGCACTGACCAATCGGAAACTCCTCCCGGCCGGCGTCACGACCAATCGAGGAGGCAGAAGCGAGGGGACGAGGGGGGGGGGGAAAAGAACGGGCGCTCTACCTCCTCCGCTCCGCCTCACTCTTTTCGCTTCCCAGTCTTCACAAGCCAAGCTCAACACCCGTCAGTCAATCGTAGCGCCGCTCCTGCCGTGGCTGTTCTACAGATCAATCCGGGTTGGGCAGCCAATAGTAAAAATCCACCAATGGAAAATCCAAGCGGAAAATCCCACCACGACGGTCATCTGGGCTAGCCTCGTCTCACGATTGGCTAGCGTTCGAGGAAAGGAAAACGCGAGGGGAGGGTAACAGCCAATCAGGAGGGACGGGAAGCAGGTGCTCGGGGCTAGCCGCAGTGCACTAAACGTGGCCGGGCTGAGCTAGTAGGTCCTTGTGCGTGGGTGCAGACAGCAAGACGGATTTGACCTGTCGGGGGCAGTCCTGGAATAATCTCGGAGAGGCTTTGGGGTGAGGCGCTCCAGAGGTTTCATTTCCCCCCGGGTGAAAGTGTGCATGGGATTTGGCCCCAGGTTTCCCTTTCCCTCATTCTATTTTTGACAGAGCTGGACTGCCCTACTGCAGGATTCATGCTCCTAGTCACTTGTTCCATCACAGACCCTGTCCCATCAGGGATTTGAAACTCTAGCTCCCCTTGAATCACCTAAAACAGTCTTCTTGCAGGTCTTCCACTAACATGACTGGCTGCCCTCCAACCACCACTTCCCAGTCCGTTTGGGCACTCACATCCCTACATCTCCACCTGGGTAGCATTTGCTTAGGGCCAGAAACATTGCTGGAGCCAGTCATGCTCATATCAGGGGGAAGCAGATGTCTCCAATGTCTGTTCTCAACCATCCAGAACTGGCAGATGCTCCCTTGTTTTCTCCTAGATGCTTATGAGTAATTTAATTGCCTAGTGCTCAGTTCCAAAGAGCCAACTAGTACTTTATCCCTTCCTCCTCTCTTCTGACCTCTTTTTTTGAATCCCACACAGTAAGGTGGGACCAAAAAAGAACAGCTGTGGGGCTCTCCTAGCCCAGAGGAATCTGTGTCTGCTGAATTTAATCTCTCCCGGCAAGGCATTTGAGTTTCCAATTCTCTCTCTTTGTACCATTCTCTCCAAGATATTTTTTCTGAAGGAACTGCAGAGCAAAGTACCCAAGGCCCATTTGACATTCAGAGTGTGAGAAATGAGCTCACTGCTAAATTTTAAATATAAACAGTTTATTATAAAATAAAGGCAAACAGCACTGGGTGCTGTTATGATAATTAAAAATCTATTAATATTCAATAGGCAGAACGATTGATTAAAATATTAATAACTTTATTAATCATAAAAAAATCCCACAAAAATATTAATAAAACCTATTTACTGGTTCAAAATATTCTGTTGTGGAACAGATATCTGACCAGCAGGAACAAGTAACAATTTAAACAATATGTACAAAAATCTAGAAACAACAAACAGCACTTTAAACTGTAAAGAAAAAAAAAACATCGGCAATGAAGCCAGAGATTGCCCACAAGGGAGGGAGAACTCCAGAATTCCCTAGGGCAACAGACCTTCAATATATGCTTATACAATCAGATTTCGTAATTACTCACTGATCCTGGTATCCCATGGCACACAAGGGAATTTAAACAAAACCAAACTGGCGTTAACCATGTGAAAGCTGCAGGAGCACAATTTCACTCTCTGTTGGTGTCCGCAGCTTGTTGCTGAGACACAGGATTTATTCCTGAAGGCTTTGTAGCTGAAAGCTTTGTAGAAAAAAGATTCTTCTGCTGCAATCCTTTGCAGCGGCACTCATTCCTTCTTCCAATAAAATGAAACTGTTCCCAGAGACTCAGCTCCTCCAGGGGTTCGCCTCTTGGCCCAGCAAGACGCGTCTGTTCCTGGGCTTTATAATGCTATAGAGCGAGAGGTCTTTGCAGTCCTGTCTGGATAAACTGAAACAGCTTGGATTCCAATCAAGGCTTGTGATTTCTCCCAGAACATGGACAATTGCAAGGCAAGGCTCTGTCTCTTTGGGCTGGTACTTATAGATTTCATGAGACAATAATGACCAGTGACTGTAACCTATAGAAAGGGTTTTCTCCAAATGTGGCCAAAGGTACACACACCTGGCCCACTTGGGCTCCAGGACATGTTCAGACAAGCCTGGGCAATGTGGCCATTTTCCTGAAAAAACAGACCTACTGGCTCCTGCCCCATTGTCTGGTTCAGAACATTTTTGAGGCTTTTTGTCCCTTCGAGACAGCGCATAGCAGATTCACTAAGAGCATGCCATAACAACACGAGTTGAGCTTATATAGATGTCAAACATACGTATTCGTATATCTCCACAAATCCCTTTACATTTCCCAAGCACACTCCCACCCCTCAGTCCCAGTCCCATCTGTTGTTGGCCGAGGGTAGCGTCTGGGCTGGGATAATGGTTGCACTCTTGACCTCATCACTCCAGCCAGGCATTCTCTGAGCCTCTCTCCCCCCTCCATTTCTCTCCCAATACACATCCTACACAACATAGACTACAGCCAGCCAATCGGCTTAATGATCGAACCCCACGGTCCCCAGCAATGCCCAGCACCCACCTTCCCCTTGCAAAAGCCCAATATAACAATTTCTCACAATCCCTCCCCTTCTTTCTACTACATTTGGCTTGAGCCATAAAGGATTATTAATAACATAAGAAATCCTCCCAAGAGGATTCCTTTTAGCCTCCCCCCTGCCAAAGTTCCACCATTTCACTTGTTTCAAAGGTGTGGGGGGAAACAGTTACATAACCTGGCAAACAATTCTATAACAAGCAAAAAGAGTCTAATTTCGACTTCCTGGTAAAAGGAGTGGGATAACAACTGATGTTCCTTGCTTGAGAACATTTCCTCCCTTACTTTAATGTGTCCTTGCCCATTGCAGATACCATACTCGGTGAGTGAGTTGGTATACTAAGGTCTGGGTGACAACTTTCTCCCTCTGAGTGGTTTGTAATCCCGGGAATTAGTAGTCCAGTTTGACTTGCAATTCCACTCACACGGCCTATGGGGTTGCTGCCCACAGCCATGGTTCTAGATCTTCTTTCTGGCAATTACAGAAGTCTATCCAGTCTTGCCTCCTTCAATCCCCACCAATACTCTGCTCAGATTTTGTCCCACTTCCCTTGTCCAGGGTGGTTTTACCAGTTTTCCTTCCTGGACTATCTCAATCCCCCACCCCTTCTTTCTAGTTTGTTATGTTTTCAGGCAAGGATCATTACCACTCCTATTTTGTTACTGGAACTCATCTCATGACCATCTTTAGGTCCTCCGTTTGAGGTACCACAGTCCATTTAGTGGGTGGATTCATGGGTCCTGGTTGCATGTGTCCATCCTTTCTTGGCCATCTGTACTGCAGTCTCTGTGGTAAGCAAGACCTGAAATGGACCTTCCCATTGAGGTGTAAGTGTTTGTTCTTTCCACATTTTTATCATAACCTGTTGGAAAGCCTGCATGGACTCCCAAGTAGGTGTAGCAGGAATCATTTAATGGTATCAAACAAGCAGTTTATATAGGAAAAATCAAGCAGGCTAAACAATCTCTGGGCACGTTTGTACCCCTGTTGCTAATTGACTTTCTTCTTTGATGTGTAGCTGTCCATTGTTACCTTCTTCCCATATCAGGTTGAGCTGGTTTTCCTTGTAGGTAAATGTCCTCCTGTCTCACACTTCAAGTTGTTTCCTGCAGTCAACTCCTCTTATCATCAGGTCATTCTTCCATTATCAGTGGCCTGTTGTTCTTCCTTCTTCTGAACCCTTTCATAGATACTTTCTGTTCTCCCACAACTCCCCATTTTTATATTGTTTAAAACAGCAGACATTACATAGAATTACATAGAATAAACCAGGTTGGAAGAGACCTTCAAGATCATCACATCCAACCCACCTACCAATCCAACCCACCTAAACAACTAACCCATGGCACCAAGCACCCTGTGACCGTTTGAGGCTGTCCCCTTAAGAAAGGGAATATGGTGGTCGGAAGTTGGTAAACGAAAAAGACGATCTAAACTAATTTCATTGGTAGATTGGGAGGAAGCACCTTCTGAACTGGGAGTGCAGCAGGGTATCTTGGGCTTTCCTGCACTTTCCCAGTTCAGTTATGTTTTTCCCCTCCTTCAGCAGTGTGGCCGGTTGACGGTGTCCCTTTAAGAAAGGGAATATGGTGGACGGAAGTTGGTAAACGGAAGGAAGAGTCTAAACTAATTTTCATTGGTCAAGTGGGAGGAAGCACCATCTGAACTGAGACTGAAATGGGCATTTCCAGCACTTCTCGGTCACTCTTGCTTCCGCATCTCCTTCGGTGCAGCAGCTTTCTGCCTGTGCTGGGTTTTCTGCCAAGGCTCCGGCCTTGAAAAACTGATAAGGCCTGTATTAACTGCTCCCAATTAACACAAACTGCTTTTAACTTCTTTCTTTCTTCTTTCTCCCTCTTTTCCGAACTATTCTGGGGAAGGGGGGGAAGAGAGGGGAGAGCGGAGGTGGGGAATCCCCTCGGCCGAGGGGGGAACCCTCTTTTCTGTGTTACTCTGTTGTATATCTTTGTATATATTGTAGATATTGTAAATTTGTAAATATTCCCCTGCAAAATCCTACACTGCTTTGTAAATATAGCTCCACTGCTTTGCTAATTCAGCTGGTGAGTTTTTTTTTTTCCTTTCCCTTCAATTTTTCTTTCCCTTTACTTACAGGGGGGAGGGAAGAGGCTTCTTGGCCTCACCCCTTCCAACCCACCACATTTTTTTTATTGGCGTACCCAACGTGCGGCAGATAATTAGTTTAATTTATTACCTGATTGATTTAGTGTTTTCCGGCTGAATTAGCAAACATGAAGGTCTTGTGGTTTGTGGAGCGATTGTTCTTTTCAATTTTTGGGGCTCTGGTTTACAGATATTGTTTGGGTTTGCTTTTGGATTACTTGGGTAAATATTTGGTGCGGACAATTTATATGTGGGTTATGTATAGAGTTAAATTATGGTATGGAAAATGTATTAATTTATTATGGCCAGTGAGATACAGGAATGTTACCTCCACCACTCTCCCAATTGAGATAAAGGGTTTTAAGATTCCGCCTGAGGAGAGAGTAACTTTAGGTGATGCCTGGGATCCAAAGGTGATTTATTTGATGTGTATAAATCTGTTGCTGGTGATGGTGATTGCATATTTGCTGTTCTCTCTGTGGCGAGAGAGGAAGGTGTCCACAGCTTGTTTTGTTATTAAAACTAGATCAAAAAGAAAACGCCGTAGCTCGAGATCAGTCCCAGAGTCATCTAGTGATGAGGACTGTGGAGAACCCGTGTCAGTCAAAAAGAAGGCTAAAAAGTTAATTGGTAAAGCAGCTCTAAATGACTTTGCTGATTCCAGCAAGCTGCCAAAGGCGGCAGCTGGTATCAACATGGCTCCTACTCCTTCTCCTTCTTCTTCCTCTCCATCGGCCATTAACGGAGCAACGTCACTTCTGCCTACTCCCTCAGTGGGACCGGAAGTCACTGCCCCAGCAGCTGATTTATCTCAGGACCTGTCAGCTTCCATTAAGGTGGCTGTAAATTCAAACACAGCTCCAGTTAAGGTGGCTCCTTTAAAGACTAGAGGTGCAAAGGCCAAAGATGGAGAAGAAGAGGAGCTGAGACTGATCCTGGTGAGGGGCCCTCTACTCTAAGAGATCCTGCTCAGGAGGAAGAGGTGGTTTGTTTTAAAGATCTAGCTAACCTAGTGAGATCAAAGCAGGACACAGATGAAGCTAGGAAAGCAGCTGGCAAAGGTAGTTCTCAGCTTAAAGAGATCCTTAGGAGAATGACAGCAGGATTATATGGGCAAAGAATCCAGGGAGACGAAGGTGAAGATGATATTTTGGAGTGTTCTTCTCCACGGGAGGAATTGCGAAATGTCCGTAAAGATTTCACCAGGGCAGATAAGGAACCAATTCTAGCTTGGCTCAGTAGGTGTTATGATACAGGTGCTCCAGCTCTAACAGTTGGAGACAAGTCAGCAGCTCAGTTAGGAACTCTCTCAAGGGACAATGGAATAGATAGACATCTAGGCAGAGCTCTCGGTAAGGTTAGTCTGTGGATACGCCTTTTAATGGCGGTTGCCCTGAGATACCCTTCCCGAGATGATCTTCCATGGAATCCTAAACCCTGGACTACCATAGATGAGGGAATTAAGCGCTTGAGAGAATTTGCTGTTAGAGAGCTACTCTATGGTGAACATGAAACTCTGAATCCTGATGACATTCCTGTGGGTATTGGTCTTGCTAAAAAGATCATCAAACTTGCTCCTTCCAATTATGCAAACATTCTGGCAAGCAGAATTGTGTCAAGAAGTTATGGTGGAGCTTCTCCTATGGTTGGCCAATTCAGTGATCAAATGAGACAATTGGAGGATAGCATGACACGTGGTTCTTTGGTTTCAGCCATTAAAACTATGTCTGGTGATATTCAGAATTGCATAAGAGAGTTAAAAGATTCCATATCCCAATTGGCACAAAGGGATAATTTCAATTCTTCCTCCAGGTGGATACAAGTTTCATCTGTGAGGAATACACGTCCTCCAAGGAGGTCATTCCAAAACAGGTCATTCCAAAACAGGTCATTCCAAAACAGACCACCAAGGCAATCACGTAGAACTATTTGGATAACTCTGCGTGATCAGTTTGGTGAGAACATGAACCGCTGGGATGGCCAACCAACTTCTAATCTTTTCAGGAGACTGAGGGAATTGCAAAGTGGCAGAACCCAAGGTAGCAATACCAGAAGGGTAGCTGTTACTTCCACAGTTCCCCAGAATGACTCTTATGGCTCCAACAGTGGCTCCGGTTATAACATGCAAAGTTATAACCCTGCAAACTATGTGCAATGCACATGTGCACATGTTCCCCATAACTAGGGGTGCCCTGCCTCCCGCCAGGGGGAGGAGAGGGATAACAGAGATAATAGAATCTATTGGGATGTGTACATCCAGTGGCCTGGCACTTCACAATTTTGGAAGTACAGGGCCTTGGTTGACACAGGAGCTCAGTGCACCATAATACCATCAAATTATCAGGGATCAGAGTCTATAACTATTCTGGGAGTCACTGGTGGATCTCAAGAGTTAAGTAAGGTAGAGGTTAATATAAGTTTAACTGGTAAACAATGGAGGAAGCATACAGTTGTGACCGGACCTGATGCACCTTGTATTCTGGGAATTGATTTTCTGAGAGAAGGGCGTTTCAAAGACCCTAAAGGTTACAAATGGGCTTTTGGAGTAGCTTCAATAGAAATTGATGGACAAAAATTGAAGCTATCTGCCAGACCTGAACTTTCTGATGAATCTGCAGTTGTGGGACAACATAAGATACAGGACATTAAATTGCCGGTTGCTTCTCAGACTGTGCATCACAGACAATACAGAACCAACCGTGACTCTTTGTTGCCCATTCAGAATCTGATTCGTCAGTTGGAGAATCAGAAAGTCGTCAGCAAAACTCATTCCCCTTTCAACAGTCCAGTGTGGCCTGTGCGGAAGCAGAATGGAGACTGGCGTCTGACAGTAGACTACCGAGCCCTGAATGAAGTGACACCACCTATGAGTGCAGCAGTACCAGACATGATGGAGCTACAGTATGAGCTGGAATCTAAAGAGGCCAAATGGTATGCTACCATAGACATTGCTAATGCATTTTCTCTATTCCCATAGCAGAGGAATGCAGGCCTCAGTTCGCTTTCACCTGGAGAGGAATCCAGTACACTTTCAACAGGCTGCCAATGGGCTGGATCCACAGCTCAAGCATCTGTCATGCAGTGATCCACGATGCTCTGGAGAAAGGCGGTGCTCCAGAACACATCCAGTTCATCGATGATATCATCGTCTGGGGTAAAACTGCTGAGGAAGTCTTCGAGAAAGGTAACAAGATCATTGAAATTCTTCTGAATGCAGGTTTTGCCATCAAGCGAGACAAGGTGAAAGGACCTACCACAGAGATTCAGTTTCTGGGAGTGCGATGGCAGGATGGACGCCGACACATTCCAGTGGATGTGGTAAATAGAGTCTCTACCATGGCAAGTCCCACAAACAAGCAGGAGACCCTACGTTTCTTGGGGATAGTGGGATTTTGGAGACTGCACATTCCTGGATACAGTCAGATTGTGAAACCTCTGGATGATGTGACTCGAAAGAGAAACCATTTCCACTGGGGACCTGAACAACAAGCAGCCTTTGACCAGATAAAGCAAGAGGTAATTCAAGCAATGGGTCTGGGACCTGTCCGAGATGGTCCAGACATTAAGAACATTTTGTACACGGCTGCAAGTGACAATGGTCCAACCTGGTGCTTGTGGCAAAAAGCTCCAGGTGAGACACGTGGACGACCTCTTGGTTTCTGGAGTCGAGGTTACAGAGGTTCAGAGGCTAATTACACTCCAGCAGAGAAAGAAATTCTGGCTGCCTATGAAGGAGTAAAAGCATCTTCTGAAGTGATTGGAACTGAATCACAACTTCTTCTAGCTCCCAGATTACCAGTTTTGAATTGGATGTTCAAAGGCAAAGGTTCCACACCACATCATACCACAGACTCCACATGGTCTAAGTGGATGGCTCTGATAACACAGAGAGCTCGAATGGGAAATCTTGAGAGACCTGGTCTAGTGGAGGTGATCTCAAGTTGGCCTGAAGGTATCAACTGTGCTAAACCTCCAGAGGAGAAAGTAACTCGTGCTGAAGAAGCTCCTCCTTACAATGACCTTTCTGATGATGAAAAGAAATATGCTTTGTTCACAGACGGTTCCTGTCGTCTTGTTGGAAACAAGCGAAGGTGGAAGTCTGCAGTGTGGAGCCCAACACGCCGAGTTGCAGAGGCGAAAGATGGAGAAGGAGAATCCAGTCAGTTCGCAGAGGTAAAAGCTGTCCAGCTAGCTCTTGACGTAGCTGAACGTGAGAGATGGCCAAAGCTTTATCTCTACACCGACTCATGGATGGTAGCCAATGCTCTATGGGGTTGGCTAAAGAACTGGAAGAAGAGTGGCTGGCAGAGGAAAGGAAAACCCATTTGGGCAGCCAACCTGTGGCAGGACATTGCTGATCGAATCGAGAGAATTCCAGTGAAAGTGAGACACATCGATGCTCACATTCCTAAGAGCAAAGCTACTGAGGAACAGCAACACAACCATCAGGCAGATCTAGCTGCAAGAGTTTCTCAAGTAGACATGGACTCTAATCTTGATCTCGACTGGAAACATCGAGGTGAGATATTCTTAGCTCGGTGGGCTCACGATTCGTCAGGACATCAAGGCAGAGATGCAACATACCAATGGGCTCGTGACAGATCCATAGACATTTCCATGGATGCTATCACACAAGTCATCCATGACTGTGACATTTGTGCTGCTATTAAGAAGGCAAAACGACTTAAGCCCTTGTGGTATGGTGACAGATGGTCCAAGTACAAGTATGGTGAAGCTTGGCAGATTGACTACATCACTCTACCACGTTCTCGTTCTGGTAAGCAATACGTGCTTACTATGGTAGAGGCAAACACTGGATGGTTGGAAACTTCTCCAGTTCCACATGCAACTGCACGCAACACCATTCTCGGTCTGGAGAGACAGATACTATGGAGACACGGAACTCCAGAGAGGATTGAGTCAGACAACGGAACTCATTTCAAGAACAACCTTGTAAAGAACTGGGCAAAAGAGCACGGTATTGAGTGGATATTCCATATTCCCTACTATGCACCAGCTTCGGGGAAGATTGAACGCTACAACGGTTTGTTGAAGACCACTCTTAAAGCCATGGGGGGTGGATCTTTGAAAAACTGGGAAAAACATTTAGCACAAGCAACCTGGATGGTAAATAGTAGAGGTTCAGTGAACCGAGCTGGACCTGCACATTCAGATTTGCTACAGAAAGTAGAAGGTGATAGAGTTCCTGTTGTTAGAGAAAAGAATCTGTTAGGTAAAACTGTTTGGGTATTTTCACCCTCAGGAGAGGCTAAACCTGTCCGAGGGGTGGTTTCAGCTGAAGGTCTGGGTCACACTTATTGGGTAATGCAAGAGAATGGTGAAATTCTGTGTATTCCACAAAGAAATTTAACTTTAGCAGAAAGAGGTTAATTTCGAACTGTTGTACAGCTACATCGCGCCCAAAAGAAGGATCAACGAGGAATCTACGGTGCACGAACCCTGAGATCCCTGAGAGCCCTGAGTCAACTAAGAGACCCTGAGATTTCCCTGTTTCCCTTTTCTTCGCTTTGTCGGTGAAGAAACGAACTGTTTTCCATTTTTCTCATTTTCTGATTTTCTAGGACTTTTGAATCATCTACATCTGAGCATAGCCGGAATGGACTATGAACTTTACTCACGAACTGTAAATATCATTTTAGATTGGATGGACAGTGTGAACAGCCAATGAAATTGTTTAGAAGGGGTGGACTGTGGCCGGTTGACGGTGTCCCTTTAAGAAAGGGAATATGGTGGACGGAAGTTGGTAAACGGAAGGAAGAGTCTAAACTAATTTTCATTGGTCAAGTGGGAGGAAGCACCATCTGAACTGAGACTGAAATGGGCATTTCCAGCACTTCTCGGTCACTCTTGCTTCCGCATCTCCTTCGGTGCATCAGCTTTCTGCCTGTGCTGGGTTTTCTGCCAAGGCTCCGGCCTTGAAAAACTGATAAGGCCTGTATTAACTGCTCCCAATTAACACAAACTGCTTTTAACTTCTTTCTTTCTTCTTTCTCCCTCTTTTCCGAACTATTCTGGGGAAGGGGGGGAAGAGAGGGGAGAGCGGAGGTGGGGAATCCCCTCGGCCGAGGGGGGTTACTCTCATTTCTGTGTTACTATCTTGTATATCTTTGTATATATTGTAGATATTGTAAATTTGTAAATATTCCCCTGCAAAATCCTACACTGCTTTGTAAATATAGCTCCACTGCTTTGCTAATTCAGCTGGTGAATTTTTTTTTTTCCTTTCCCTTCAATTTTTCTTTCCCTTTACTTACAGGGGGGAGGGAAGAGGCTTCTTGGCCTCACCCCTTCCAACCCACCACAAGCAGCAGCAGCTGTTTCTGGGCTTTCGGCCAAGGCTTGACCTTGAAAACTGATAAACTGCAAGGCCTGTATTAACTGCTTTCCAATTAACACATAACTGCTTCTAACTTTTATCTCTTTCTCTCTCTTTCTAACCCGCTCTGGGGAAAGGGGGAGAGAGGGGGGAGCGGAAGTGTGGAACCCCCTCAGCAGAGGGGGGAACTCTCATTTCTGTGTTACTTTATTGTATATCTTTGTATATATTGTAAATATTGTAAATTTGTATATTCCCCTGCGTTTCCCTGCTTTGTAAATATACAGCTCCCATTGCTTTGCTAATTCAGCTGTGAGTTTTTTTTTCCCTTTCCCTTCAATTTTCTTTCCCTTTACTTTACAGGGGGGAGGGAGGAGGCTTTTTGGCATTACCCTTCCAACCCTACAACACACCCCATCAAGTCTCCTCCTGAAAACCTTCAATGACGGCGACTCCACCACCTCCCCAGGCAGCCCATTCCAGTGGGCAATCACTCTCTCTGTATAGAACTTCTTCCTAACATCCAACCTAAACCTCCCCTGGTGCAGCCTGAGACTGTGTCCTCTTGTTCTGGTGCTGGCTACCCGGGAGAAGAGACCAACATCCGCCTGTCTACAACCTCCCTTCAGGTTGCACTAAGATCATTATTCAGTGCTTGAATCAATGCGCACCTGTTGATTCATGTTGAATCAATCTGCACCTGCTGTAAATTTACTAATTGCAGTTCCAGCTGATGCTTCAGTGTTTGGATATTATATTTCAAGGAGCTATCAAAGGCCCCTTGTAAATGTGACCTGACCAAGTTCCAATCATGATGAGAGTCATTCAAAAACAAGGATGTGTAGTGGGTTGAGAGAAGGCCTAGCTCTCCCTCCCCCACAAAGAGAAAAAAAACCCGCAGCTAACTCAGTCCGAGAAGCAAAAGGAATGCTATATTTACAAGCAAAAAATGAAATGCAGGTTATATATATATATAATATACAGTATTTACAATATATATACAGAAATATACAGCAAAGAAAAATACAGGAACAAAACTCCCTCCTCCAGACAGAGGAGGGTTCCCCCTCTGTACCCCCCTCCCTCCCCCTCCCTCCCTTTCTTCCCAAAAGGGGCTAGAGAGAGAGAAAAGGTAATTAATAAGGATGCAATTTTGTTAAGCCTTAAAAGTGCATGCAGGATTAGTGCTTATTTTACCCAAGGTCAGAACTCTGGCTGCTCAGAAGCAGACAGGCTGGAAAAGCAGGACAGAGAGAAACTGAGAAAAATTCCAACTGAACTCAAACTTAAAGTTGCATTCTACCAATCTACCAATGAAATTAGTTTAGAATATCTGATTGTTTTCATTATTATTCCAAAACATTCAGCCAGAGTGTCCCAGCACTGTCCCTTTCTTAAAGGCACAGCCTCAAACGGTCACAGGATGTTACACACATATCCTTCTTATGATAGCCCAAATCGCACTGCAGCATCATATGGGTCTGCAAGGCAGATTATTGATCTCCTAGCCAAATAACACTGGCTTCAAGCACATCTAATCTTACCATTATTTCCCTTGTCTATAGCTTCCTGCATCTGCAAATCATTTGTTACATTGGTTAATAATGTTTTCACTGTTTCTGCAGTTTGTATACTCTTTCCCAAAGATGTAACTGAAGCAGCTGTGGACACTAGTATTATCACAGCAGTTACTATATGTGGTGGTGAGAAAAAGTTCAGTTCTCCCCCACACACAAAGAAACCACAGCTAACTCAGTCGGAGAAGCAAAGATATGAATAAGCTATATTTACAAGCAGGATGAAGTGCAGATGATTATATACACAATATACAGTATTTACAATATATACAGAAACATACAGCAAAGAACATAATACAGAAGAAAACTTTCTCTCCTCCAGCCAGGAGGGTCCCCCCCCGTACCCCCTTTCTCCCCCTATCTCCCTTTTTTCCCAAAAAGGGTTAGAGAAAGAGAAAAGGTAATTATTAAGGAGGAAATTCTGTTAGCTCAAAGCATATGCAAGAATTAGTTTCTTATCTGTTAGTTCAGTTAATTCAAGGTCAACTCTGTCCAGCACAGCTGTTGCTCAGAGAGAGAGAGAAACAGACAGTCTGAAAAAGACAGACTGAACTGAACTGACTGAGATTCAAACTGAAGTAAAACTTAAAGTTTCATTCTACCAATCTACCAATGAAATTCGTTTAGAATATCTTGTTTTCATTATTTCACCAAAACATTCAGCCAGAGTGTTCCAGCAACTGTCCCTTTCTTAAAGGCACAGCCTAAAATGGTCACACTATAGCAAAAATTAACCATCCAATCTGTTTTCACTTTCCCATCCTCTTGTCATATTCACTGGAATCCACACCTCAGCCTGATATGCGGAAAAACTTCACAACTCAGAAGTTGTAAAGTTGATATGTACCTATTCAGCGCTGAGACACTTGGGGATAATTCCTTCAAAGCATGCACAACTTCAGCAACGCTAATTACCCTATTTATTCCCTGAAATGTTTCATATGCATTGAGTTTCACAATCTGCCTATACATATTCATTTCCTATCCCTGCCTAGTCTTGCTTCATATTATAATGAGCTTGAAGTTCTTTTGCACTTGTGCAGCATTCTCTGGTGGTCATGTGGTGGTCTGCAGGATGAAGTAAGTAGTCTTCCTCAGAGATGAACTTTTCACCTTTCTTCCTCACATATGCAGTGATGGTGTGTAGTGAAGGATGCTTATGATCAGGGTTGTGCCCCAAACATTTGGGTAGGATATATTTCTGTATGTGTTAACCCTCCTTTGTCCCCCCCTCCTTCCTGGAGGCACCAGGGGGGATCCTGGAGCCACTGAGTCCAGGTAAACAGCCTACCTGGGCGTGGTCTCACCCCTGCAGTACTAGAGGCAGGCTATATGTTTGTTTCCCCGAGTATAGCATATACTCAGGCCATATTTGGTAGGTGGTAGGTCATTGGTTAATGTTTGCATTGGCAACAGATGCTTATTGGGCCAGTATTCACTGGGGCAAATGGTAAATAGGGGTCGTTTGGCAAATGAGCCCCCCCACCTTGGTGTTGGAGCCTGTGTGTGCGTGCGTGCCAGCCAGTGCTTCAGGAGGCCTTGTGGTCCTTTTGCCACCGTCACCCAGCTGTGTGAGGTGCCGTGGACAGCACTCCGTGGGATCAACCGCTGCGTGATCCATCGTAGGAGAAAACCTGGTAGCCCGTGTGAACCAGCGTTGCTGACCTGCCACTACCCCCCTCCGAGCGAGGAATTTTGTATCCTGGGAGAGAACAGCAGAGCCACGCGGTGCGGCCATGCGGCCGGCACCATTTCCTGTCTCCTTATTACGACACATCCGTGCCACGTTGCCTGGATTATAAACATTATTGAGGAAAGACTCCACGAAGTTCTCAGCTTGTGAGTAAGCCAAGCCCTTTTGTAGAGCTTCAGTTAGGATAGTGTTTATATTGTTCTGGGTGGAGGGTTGCCGGTCACTGACCAACCCCTCCCCCGCCGCTCTCTGACTCAGTTTAGATTATAAATTCTGTGAATTATTTTGATTTAAATGCCCATACATAACATTCTGTAAAGATAGTTCCACTAACCGAATATTGATACCTGTGAAGGGCGATTGTAAATACCCCGTTACAGAGTTCGTACATATATATATAAATAAACTTATATTTTCGTTGATGGATCTGCCGCGCATTTCTGAGGGCATATCCACGACATGGTGACACCACCACCTCCCCGGGCAGCCCATTCCAATGACCAATCACTCTTTCTATGAAGAACTTCTTCCTAACATCTAGCCTAAGCCTCCCCTGGTGCAGCTTGAGACTGTGTCCTCTTGTTCTGATGCTGGTTGCCTGGGAGAAGAGATCAGCCCCCACCTGGCTACAACCTCCCTTCAGGTAGTTGTAGACAGCAATAAGGTCTGCCCTGAGCCTACTCTTTTCCAGGTGTGACCATTTGAGGCTGTTCATTTAACACTCTGGCTGAATGTTTTGTAATATTAACAAAAACAGTCAGATATTCTAAACAAATTTCATTGGTAGATTGGTAGAATGCAAATTTAAGTTTTGAGTTCAGTTGGAACTTTTCTCAGTTCGCTCCTTTCCTTCTCCCTTTCCAGCTCGTCTGCTTCTGGTCTCCCTGACAGAGCGACCTTGACCAGATAAGCATGAGGCCTACTAATATTCTGCTTTCTTAATAACTGCTCTATTTCTCTCTTTCTTAGAATATATAAACTTAGAATAAACCAAACCAGGTTGGAAGAGACCTTCAAGATCATCGCGTCCAACCCATGAACCAATCCAACCCACCTAAACAACTAACCCATGGCACCAAGCACCCCATCAAGTCTCCTCCTGAACACCTCCAATGACGGTGACTCCACCACCTCCTTGGGCAGTCCATTCCAATGGGCAATCACTCTTTCTGTATAGAACTTCTTCCTAACATCCAACCTGAACCTCCCCTGGCGCAGCCTGAGACTGTGTCCTCTTGTTCTGGTACTGGCTGCCTGGGAGAAGAGACCATCATCCGCCTGTCTACAACCTCCCTTCAGGTAGTTGTAGAGAGTGATAAGGTCACCCCTGAGTCTCCTCTTCTCCAGGCTGAGCAATCCTTCTAACCCTCTTTGGAAATGTCGAGGGTTGAGGGGAAGGCCAGGCCTTCTCCCTGCTCTGTAAAGTGAAGGGAAAGAAAAATGAAAGAAGGGAAAAAAACCACAGCCGGATTAGCAAGGGAATGTGCTATATTTACAAGCGGGGCTGCAGGATATATATATATATATGTACAATGTATATATATGTATAATGTATATGTACAATATATAATGTATATGTATAATGTATATGTAAAATGTATATATATGTTTTTACAATATATACAGGAATATACAACAAAGTAACACAGAATGAGATACCCTTCCCCCATCAGGAGGAAGGGTTTCCCCCGTACCCCTTTCTCTCCCCTTTTTCCCCAAAGAGGGTTAGAAAAGAGAAAAAAAGAGCAATTGTTAATTAAAAGCAGTTATGTGTTAGTAGAGGCCTTATCTTTTTTCAAAGTCAGTCTGGCCGAAAGCCCAGAAGCCACAAGCTGCGAAAGGAGAAAGTGCAAGACTGAGTGAGACCAGTCTCACTGCGAATCAAAACTTAAGGCAGTGCTCTGCTTTTCCACCAATGAAATTAGTTTAGACCTGTCTTCTTTATAAAACATTCGGCCATGGTGTCCCTTTGTTAAAGGCACGGCCTCAAACGGTCACAGTTCACCCCTTCTAAACAATTTCATTGGCTGTTCATACTGTCCATCCAATCCAAGACAATATTTACAGTTCGTGAGTAAAGTTCATAGTCCATTCCAGCTATACTCAGATGTAGATGATTCAAAAGTCCAAGAAAATCAGAAACTGAGAAAAATGGAAAACAGTTTATTTCTTTGCCGACGAAGCAAAGAAAAGGAAAACAGGGATTCTCAGGGTCTCTTAGTTGACTTAGGGCTCTCAGGGTTCGTGCACCGCAGATTCCTCATTGATTCTTCCTTTGGACACGATGTAGCTGTACAACAGTTTGAAATTAACCTCTTTCAGCTAAAGTTAAATTTCTTTGTGGAATACACTGAATTTCACCATTCTCTTGCATTACCCAATAAGTGTGACCCGGACCATCAGCTGAAACCACCCCTCGGACAGGTTTAGCCTCTCCTGAGGGAGAAAATACCCAAACAGTTTTACCTAACAGATTCTTTTCTCCAACCACAGGAACTCTATCACCTTCTACTTTCTGTAGCAGATCTGAATGTGCAGGTCCAGCTCGGTTCACTGAACCTCTACTATTTACCATCCAGGTTGCTTGTGCTAAATGTTTTTCCCAGTTTTTCAAAGATCCACCTCCCATGGCTTTAAGAGTGGTCTTCAACAAACCGTTGTAGCGTTCAATCTTCCCTGAAGCTGGTGCATAGTAGGGAATATGGAATATCCACTCAATACCATGCTCTTTTGCCCAGTTCTTTACAAGGTTGTTCTTGAAATGAGTTCCATTGTCTGACTCAATCCTCTCTGGAGTTCCGTGTCTCCATAGGATCTGTCTCTCCAGACCGAGAATGTTGTTGCGTGCAGTTGCATGTGGAACTGGATAAGTTTCCAACCATCCAGTGTTTGCCTCTACCATAGTAAGCACGTACTGCTTACCAGAACGAGAACGTGGTAGAGTGATGTAGTCAATCTGCCAAGCTTCACCATACTTGTACTTGGACCATCTGCCACCATACCACAACGGATTAAGTCGTTTTGCTTGCTTAATAGCAGCACAAATGTCACAGTTATGCAAGACTTAGTTTCATAGTTTCATAGTTTCATTCAGGGTTGGAAGGGACCATAAGGATCATCTAGTTCCAACCCCCCTGCCATGGGCAGGGACACCCCACACTAGATCAGGCTGGACAGAGCCTCATCCAGCCTGCTGTTAAACACCCCCAGGGACGGGACCTCGACCACCTCCCTGGACAACCCATTCCAGGGTCTCACCACTCTCATGGTGAAGAACCTCCTCCTCACATCTAGCCTGAATCTCCCCACCTCCAGCTTCATTCCATTCCCCCTAGTCCTATCACTACCTGAGATCCTGAGAAGTCCTTCCCCAGCCTTCCTGTAGGCCCCCTTCAGATACTGGAAGGCCACAATTAGGTCACCTCGGAGCCTTCTCTTCTGCAGACTGAACAGCCCCAACTCCTTCAGTCTGCCCTCATAGGAGAGGTGCTCCAGCCCTCTGATCATCCTCGTGGCCCTTCTCTGGACACGTTCCAGCACCTCCACATCCCTCTTGTAATAGGGGCTCCAGAACTGGACACAGTACTCCAGGTGGGGTCTCACCAGGGCTGAGTAGAGGGGAGGATCACCTCCTCGACCTGCTAGCCACACTTCTGATGCAGCCCAGGATCTGATTGGCCTTGTGGGCTGCAAGTGCACATTGAGAGCTCATGTTGAGCTTTTTGTACACCAGCACCCCCAAGTCTCTCTCCTCCGGGCTGCTTTCCAGCCAGTCACTGCCCAGCCTGTATTTGTGCCTGGGATTGCCTTGACCCAGATGCAGGACCCTGCACTTGCTCTTATTGAACTTCATGAGGTTGGCTTGTGCCCACCTCTCCAGCCTGTCAAGGTCCCTCTGGATGGCCTCCCTTCCCTCCAGCGTGTCTGCTGCACCACACAGCTTGGTGTCATCAGCAAACTTGCTGAGGGTGCACTCAATGCCACTGTCCATGTCACCCACAAAGATGTTGAACAAGACAGGTCCCAGGACTGATCCCTGAGGGAATCCACTTGTCACTGGCTTCCACTGGGACATGGACCCATTGACAGCCACTCTTTGGGTGCGGCCATCAAGCCAGTTCCTTATCCATCTAGTGGTCCACCCATCAAACCCATGTGTCACCAGTTTGGAGACCAGGATGTGGTGCGGGACAGTGTCGAAGGCTTTGCTCAGGTCCAGGTAAATGACATCAGTTGCTCGCCCCTCATCTATTAATTTTGTCACCTGCTCATAGAAGGCAACCAGGTTGGTCAGGCAGGATTTGCCCTTGGCAAAGCCATGATGACTGCTCCCAATGACCTCTTCAGTATTCTTTTGAGCGAGTAGTGACTCCAGGAGGATCTGCTCCATGATCTTTCCAGGCACAGAGGTGAGACTGACTGGCCTGTAGTTCCCTGGTTTCTCCTTCTTACCCTTTTTGAAGATGGGGGCAATGTTTCCCCTTTTCCAGTCTGTGGGGACTTCCCCAGGTTGCCATGACTTTTGAAATATAATAGAGAGGGGTTTAGCAACCTCATCTGCCAGTTCTCTCAGTACCCGTGGGTGTATCCCATCAGGTCCCATGGACTTGAACACTTTCAGGTTCTTCAGATGATCACGAACCTGATCTGCACTTACAATGGGCAGTTCTTCCTCCCCGTCCCTGGCTTTGACTTCCATAACATCAGGAGTGTGGCTAGAGGCCCTTGCAGTGAAGACTGAGGTATAGAAGTTATTAAGTACCTCAGCCTTTTCCTCATCACTTGTGACCATGTCACCATTTTCCTTTCTGAGGGGGCCCATACCTTCCCTAGTCTTCTTCTTCCCATTAATATACCTCTAAAAGTTCTTAGTGTTCCCTTTAATCTCCCTGTCTAGATTCAATTCAAACTCTGCTTTGGCTTTCCTAACCAGGACTCTTGCTGCTCGGGCAGCTTCCTTATATTCCCCCTGTTCTACCTGTCCTTCTCTCCACTTCCTGTAGAGTTTCCTTTTAAGTAATAGTGTGTCCAGTAGCTCCTTGCCCATCCAGGCAGGCCTCCTAGCATTCTTACCTGCTTTTCTCTTTGTTGGTACACAGAGCTCCTGGACACAGAGGAGGTGGTCCCTGAATACTGACCAGTTGTCCTGAGTCCCTCTTCCCTCCAGGGCTTTGTCCCACGACACTTTGGCCAGCAGATCCCTGAAGCGATCAAAATCTGCACGCCTAAAGTCTAGGGTCGTAAGCTTGGAATACTTCCTCCTGATTGCCCTGAGGATATTAAATTCAACTGCTTCATGGTCACTGCAGCCAAGGCCGTCTCTGAGCCTCACATTGCTTACCAGCCCTTCCCTGTTGGTGAGAACAAGGTCCAGCATAGCACCATTTCTTGTTGGTTCCTCTACCATTTGGAGGAGGAAGTTGTCTTCTATGCACAGTATCACAGTATCACAGTATAACTTAGGTTGGAAAGGACCTCGAGGATCATCGAGTCCAACCTATCAACACAGACCCCATGACTAGACCATGGCACCAAGTGCCACGTTCAATCTCCTCTTGTCCACCCCCAAGTTTGACTTGATGAGTTTAAGTATGCCTGGGTAATGTGATGAGAAAATAAACCAAAACACATCAAACAGAGCTGCTTACTTACCAGTAAAGGCTTGAATTGATGTTTTCTGGCTGCTTCCACTGCCAGGAAAAAAAAATGCCCAAACAAACAACAAACCAAAGAAACCCAAACACAAAACCAACAAACCAACCAACCAACCAAAAAAACCTAAAATGTGGATATTTATAGATTCATAGAATGGTTTAGGTTGGAAGGGACTTTAAAGGTCACCTAGTTCAAAGCTCCCTGACACAGGCATGGACACCGTCCACTAGCCCAGGTTGCTCAAGGCCTCTCCACCCTGGTCTTGAACACCTCCAGGGAGGGAGCATCCACAATCTCCCTGGACAACCTGTTCCAGGGTCTCACCACCCTCATTGTAAAGGAGTTCTTCCTAATATCCAGTCATACAACTGAAAAGCAGAAGCTGAGACAAGCATAAGAGGTCAGAAGTCTATTCTATCCTAAACCAGTGTTACAATTTGAGCTGGGTGCCCCCCTGCAATGTTTACTTCCTGTGTCCAGAAATCCAGCCCAGGGGTGGACACAGGAAATTATGTAGTATTTCATACCACAATCCTTTGCACCACTATAAGATCCAGTGCGGAGTCTAGCACTATCTCTTTTCTTCCTCCTCCGTCAGCCGGTAACTGGGGGAGATGCCTCCTGGCTTTGGGCCTGGCTAGGCCCAAGGCCATGGGGGATGGGCAGTCTCAGATCTGGCCAGCTGAGACTAGCCTAGCAGTGGGAGGGGGAAGAAGGAGCCCTGGGGGTCTTGGGTGTACCCTCAGGAAGGGATGGGATCTCTCTGGGTCTGCTTTGGGATTTTTCTTTATCACTGTGCTTTTGCTTTTCTGTAAAAGTTCACTGCTTTCTATTTAAACTTTCCATCACTTTTGCAATCCGTTTTGTCTGAGTGTTTATTGTTGCCAGGGGTGGGGAAGGGGGCTGCCTCAACCCAGCACATTCTTGGTAGCAGAGGATGGTTAAAGTGGGCAGGGGGTCTGCCCCCAACCCTTTTACATTCTGGGTGAGCCAGCCAGGAGTAGGAGTTGGTTATTGTGGCTACTCTGCAGATAGGATTGCAAAAGATAAGAGAGTTTAAATTTAGTTCTGGGCGTCATTTTGGTTTTTTGGCAGTTGGGGGCTTGTGTTGTTGTTGGGGCGACTTTGTCAGTTCTTGTGGATTGCAGGGGGACTCCTGGTGCGTGACCGGTGGCAGAGTCCCTCCTGCTATTTTCAAGCAGGGGTGGTTCTTAACCATCGGAATGGGGGCATCGCTTGAGAATGCGGGACCTGCCTTCCCCCACCTTTATTCTCTGCGGAGCGGTAAAAGCGGCAGGGAGTGAAGTGGGGGAGGAGCAGTGGCGAGCAGATCAAAGTCAGGTCCGTTCTCGCTGCGGGGTAGGGCCAGCCGCGGCGAGCGGGCGAGCTCGACTCCCTATGGGCGAATGGGGACTCCAGCTGAAAGCTGTTCTCAAGGGCCCTGAGGACTTGGTCACGGCTTTTGCTGGAGGAGACGTTTGAATGCCCGAGGGGTGGAGGCAATTTTGATTCTGTACCGCGGCGGCAGAGGCGGGCGGAGCCCTGCTGTGCGCTCGGAGCGGCAGCGGCGGTCCCGGCCGGTCCACTTGAGCCGCGGTGGCGGCGGGACCGGCCGTGCGCTCAGGCTGCGGCGGCGGTGAGCACAGCCGTGCGCTCGGGCTGCGGCGGGGCCGGCCCTAGTCTCTTCCCCAACTTTTTCGGACGAGTTCCGAAAATGGCGCCGAGCACCTGGCTCCACCTCCCTTCTTCTCACTAGGTTGTGGTGCAGCCCCTCCCTCCGCCAGGGGAGGTTAAGTTGTTGGATGCTGTCACGTTTTGGTACGCGAACGCCTAGCGGGAAGGCAGTGTACCGTGACATGCATCTGTAGAGCCTCGGGCCGCGGCTGGAAGCGGTCAGCACTGGGCTTGGGATAGGTCCGTGCAGGGTTATGAAAGGCTCAGCGTGCTGTTTTCCTGGAGGGGTGGAGAAGCAGTTAGAGCCTGATTGTTCTGACTGGCTTGCCCCAGGGGTGGAAATATGCCGCTGAGTAAATAGAGATGGGAATAAAGGTTTGGTTGAGAAGTTGTGAGGTTCCTTCCAAGTGACCAGGATGTCCAACAGATCCATGAAGAGCTTGCACCACAGAAGAGTGAACTCTGCATCGCTGAGAGGTTCTACTAGATGAGGGAAGAAGAACTGGAATGGACTGACACTAGAGCCTGAATGAGAGACTGTTTGGGTGGACGCCCAGATGAAGATATGGACTTTGCCGAACATGTCATCGGAAGATTTCTGATTTAATGATATGTTTGGGTGCAAAGATTATGGTATGAAATAAGGGGTGGCGTGTTACAGTTTGAGCTGGGTGCCCCCCTGCAATGTTTACTTCCTGTGTCCAGAAATCCAGCCCAGGGGTGGACACAGGAAATTATGTAGTATTTCATACCACAATCCTTTGCACCACTATAAGATCCAGTGCGGAGTCTAGCACTATCTCTTTTCTTCCTCCTCCGTCAGCCGGTAACTGGGGGAGATGCCTCCTGGCTTTGGGCCTGGCTAGGCCCAAGGCCATGGGGGATGGGCAGTCTCAGATCTGGCCAGCTGAGACTAGCCTAGCAGTGGGAGGGGGAAGAAGGAGCCCTGGGGGTCTTGGGTGTACCCTCAGGAAGGGATGGGATCTCTCTGGGTCTGCTTTGGGATTTTTCTTTATCACTGTGCTTCTGCTTTTCTGTAAAAGTTCACTGCTTTCTATTTAAACTTTCCATCACTTTTGCAATCCGTTTTGTCTGAGTGTTTATTGTTGCCAGGGGTGGGGAAGGGGGCTGCCTCAACCCAGCACAACCATTCAATGCTTTAATTTCTTTTCTAACATATGAAAGCCTTTCACAAATCACAGAATCACCCAGGACTCTTTCAAGCATTTCCCTGAGGTCCTTCTTGAACTGAGGGGCCCAGAACTGGAATATGCTGCAAGATCTCCCTCTCCATATTATCTTCAAACATCTCTGAGTGAAAGGGCAAACAGAAATTTGAAAGAGATGATTTCTTCCTTTGTGGGGGATACGGTTACCCACTGAGACAGGAACATATATGAATTCCAATTTGCAATCACTTCCACTATTTATGAGGTCACTGGACTTGCTCCTGCTGAGCTCAATTTAGCAAGAGCTTTGGCTAGATCAGTGCAGAGAATATTACAATCACATTGACTTGGTGATGTCCAAACTACCACAAACAGGCAACTCAGAACTATAAATCCACTGAAAGTTATATACATTTCAGTAGGCAGGCAGATTTTGAAAGCTAAGATGTAAATACAAATTAAATAAGGGCCTTAATGGCATCATTAATTACAAATCAAGAATAAAAGGGCGTAGCTCATGCACTAAGGCAGGCAGGCTGAAATCAAAAAGAACTTCAGAGGGTCATGAAAGGCATCAGTTTAAAAGGAACAAACAAAAATAGTCCACAAAACAGCAATAAACCAGCACCACTCATTTCCATCACAGGAAGAAGAAACATTTCCCCGTCACTCCTACCACTGAGCATCATCTCATTGCATGATTTGCACAGGATTCATGTTTCAGTCTTTACACTTCCTTGAGAGGGCTATTTAACGTCCACCAAATTCAGGAGAAAGCCAACAGCTTTCAATACTGAATAGCTCTGTCCTGTAAAATTGTTCCTCTTTAGTTTATGCATAGCTAAACAAACCTAACAGAACACACCAAAATGTTTCCTTCCCTTCCTTACCATTTACCAGATTTTATGAGGGTTTGAAGCAGGCAGTAGCCTAAGTTTTAACACCCACAAATATTTTCACCTATAGAACCAGAAGAGAATCATCTCTTTGGTCAGTGGTGGAAATCAAAGAGACTACAAATGTACTGCTGGAAAATCATATGCTTCTTGCTGGTAAAAAAATGGGCCTTACCAGGGAGACCAAATTTGGTATTTACTAATAAGACAATAAAATATTTTGGTTGAAAGACCTGGAATACGTGTTGTACAGTCCTCTGGTTTCACTTTTAGGAAGCTTCCTTAGATCTTAAGGTTCCAGGCTTTGACAGAAACCTGTCCATCAATATCCTGTATATCCTGGAGATACTCAAAACTCACCTGGATGCATTCCTGTGTAATCTGCTGTAGGTGATCCTGCTCTGGCAGGGGGGGTTGGACTGGATGAGATTTCGAGGTCCCTTCCAGCCCCTGAAATACTGTGGTTCAAAAGAGTGACAGCGATAGGATAGGATAGGATAGGATAGGATAGGATAGGATAGGATAGGATAGGATAGACCAGACCAGGTTGGAAGAGACCTTCAAGATCATCGCATCCAACCTATCATCCAACACCATCTAATCAACTAAACCATGCAACCAAGCACCCTATCAAGTCTCCTCCTAAACACCTCCAATGATGGCAACTCCACCACCTCCCTGGGCTGCCCATTCCAATGGGCAATCACTCTCTCTGTGTAGAATTTCTTCCTAACCTCCAGCCTAAACCTCCCTTGGTGCAACTTGAGACAGTGTCCTCTCATGCTGGTTGCCTGGGAGAAATGGAATCAAAATGTTTCACCTACTGATGCTGGTCTATTTTTCCTAATCCCTTCAGTACTTCCTTATTGGTGTTTGCACAGAAAAGAAGCCATGTGCATTCGAAAAGAACTGTGAAGAGTGCTACAGTCAAAGTTGAGCACAATGTGCCTTTTCCTCCTGGAAAACCACCCTATAGGGGGAAGGAAAAAAAAACCAAACCAAACCTAAAAAGAAAGCATTCCAGTAATTTAGTTTAGCCCTACGTATGAAATATTTGAAGTCAAGGTGCCTGCGCTGTTATTATTTTTTTCTGATGTTTTTGACACCAATGTGCTGAGCTTCGTGGTATTCATAGTTTCAACAGCAGTGAGTTCCCACTTGGTATAGTGGTAATACTCCTTAATATTTTCATTTTGATGTAATTTGCAGCCCCAGCTTTTTAAATATCCGCTCTGTAATAATGTTTAATTTCAGGGGTCACTCCGCCAAGGAGTATATTAAAGCTTATAAAACTAATTTCCAAAGCTCAAATATCAAGCTGTGATCAGGTTAGGAGGGCAGCATCTGTGAATATTTCATCTTTTATCATGCTGATAATAAGGAGATGACAGAGGCACATTATTACAATGAGAGAATTGCTCATTTCAGCCCTGGCTGCTGGAAGCTAGGGTCTGCAGTGTGCGTTACTCAATAAAATAAATTCTTATATGAAAAGCAAGTTTACTGAGCCACCACTGTGTCTTATTTGATTGTAATGAATAATATATGGACCCCAGAGCTTGTGCATCCAGTAGGGAGAGGCAAAGGAAAAGGTTTAAGTTTGGAGGGGAACTTGAGTATAGACAATAATTCATCAAAAGTGTATTTTATTGTTTAGAAGTAAATGTTATGAGGCTGCTGGTTGTTAGACTTGTAAGTTTGATAACAAAGCTTAAAGCTCCACTCACACAAAGACAGGATGTTAGCCTTTACTGGCACAACGAGTTCCATCTTTCATTCATCTATGTTCAACAAGTAACAACCAACTAGTGGGAAAGTCTGAGGATTACAAAGGTTGCTGCTGCAGTCTCTTGGAACTTCATCCTTGTTTCACCATTATTTCACACTAATCTCTACCTAAAGAAAAAATATTTTGAGGAAAAAAAAATCTAGTTTAGCAACTTTTACAAGAGGGGAAAACCTATTTCAGTCTACATTGAGAAGGACTTCAGAAAAAAGGTCACTTGGATGCATTCCTGTGGGATCTGCTCTAGGTGATCCTGCTCTGGCAGGAGGGTTGGACTGGATGACCTTTCAAGGTCCCTTCCAACCTGTAACAGTCTGTGATTTTCTTATTTCTTGGGAGATAAGAGAAGTCTCTCTGGAGACTTTCAAAACCCACCTGAATGAATTCCTGTGCAGACTACCCTAACTGATGCTGTTTTGACAGGGGGGTTGGACTCAATGATTGTGGCAGTTTAGGCTGGGTGCCTCCTGTTATTGCTACATCAGTTACACCTTCAGTGTCCCAAGTGTCCAACCCAGTAAGGTAGACACAGGAAACAGCCTATTTCATACCCATAAATCCTGCATCCTATAAATCCATCTGCAAAGTCCTTCTCTTCCTCTTTCTTCCCTCTCTGCTCCCTATCTGGTAATGGTGGGGGAGTATCTCAAGGTCTCTTAGGCTGTCTAGGCCTAATACCAGGAGAAGGCAGCCAGCAGTCTCAGACCTGGCCCAGCTGAGATCAGCCTAGCAGTGGGGGAGAAGAAAGAGCCCTTGGGGGTTTGGGTAAACCCTCAGGTGTGGAGAAGGGAGGGCTGGCTGTCAAGCAGAAGGTGCCAGGCTGTTTTCAGGTGCCCAGCAATACGACAAGATAAAACAGGTACAAGCTGGAACACAGGTGGTTCCAGCTCAACACGAGGAGACACTTCTTTATAGTGAGGGTGCTGGAGCCCTGGAACAGTCTGCCCAGAGAGGTTATGGAGTCTCCTGCTCTGGAGATTTTCAAAACCTTCCTGGATGCATTCTTGTATGAGCTGCCTTAGGTGATCCTGCTTTGGCAGGGGGGCTGGACTCAATGATCCTGGAGGTCCCTTCCAACCCCTAACACTCTGTGTTTATGCTGCTGTTTTTTTGAGGCTTTCTGTTTTGACTTTTTTCTTTTTGTTTTTCATTCTTTCCCTTTAAAGCATCTCAGTACCAAACTTTCACATTCCCACTAAAGGTGAGAAATATTGTCAACTGCAGCTTTAAATCAACATCTTATAGGCAAATGAGGCTCGGTGTAAGCCATTATTTGTATTAGCAGCAGCATTACACAGGACCATTTCTTTTCTGAACTTCTGGGAATGAATGGCCCTCATCACAAAGTTAATATGACTTTAAATTGTCATTATCACCACGCTGTGATAATGACCTATCATTTTGGCACTTGTAACTCTGAGTTGTGTCTGCTCCCATCACTTGCTGTAAAACATATTTAACTCATTTACATCTAAATATTTCTTCTGTCTGCCTTCATTTCTTTCCCTCTGCTTCTTGGTTCAGGAGGCCTTTGTTTGAGGTTTTTGTTATTTATTTATTTCCCCTAAGTTTTTGAAACTATCCCTTCCCCATTCTTTGAGCTGTGCAGTTGAGAGGAACTGAAACAACGGTTCTCACCTTCTTAGAAAGACAATTACAGAAATGGTTGAACATGAGCAGCAGGATGATGAAGGTTGAAACAGCTCTACTATGAGGACAAGCTGAGAGAGATGGGGTTGTTCAGCCTGGAGAAGAGAAGGCTCCAGGGTGACCTTAGAGCTGCCTTCCAATACCTGAAGGGATCCTAGAGGAAGGCTGGAGAGGGATTTTCATAAAGGTGTCTAAAGACAAGGCAAGGGGGAATGGTTTTAAACTGAGAGAGAGCAGGTTTAGACTGGATCTTTGGAGGAATTTCATCAGTACAAGGGTGGTAGGACTTGGGAATAGGCTGCCCAGGGAGATTGTTGATGCCTCCTTCCTGGGGATGTTCAAGGCCAGGTTGGATGAGGCCTTGAGCAGCCAAGTCTAGTTGAGAGACATCCCTGCCCATGGCGAGAAGATTGGAGTAGAAGACCTCCAAGGTCCTTTCCAACAAGTGAGAGATCCTGGATTGCTGGTGCCTTGCTGTGTTGTCTCTCCAACAGATGTCCGGGTGGTTGAAATCACCCATGAGGACCAGGGCTTGTGACCTGGAAGCCACTTCTATTTGCCTGTGGAGGGCCTCATCTGCTTGGATCTGCTGGTCAGGTGGCCTGTAGGAGACCCCCACAGTAATATCTCCTTCCCCTGTCCTGCCTTTAATTTTAACCCATACGCTCTCAACTAGCTCATCATTCCTCCCCAGGTGGAGCTCCACTGATTCCAACTGGCTATTGACATAGAGGGCAACACCTCCTCCTCTCCTTCCCTGCCTATCCTTCCTAAAGAGTTTATACCCATCTATGCCTACATTCCAGTCATGGGATTCATCCCACCAAGTTTCAGTAACAGCCACTATGTCGTGGCATCCCAGCAGCACAGTGGCTCTTAACTCATCCTGTTTATTGCCCAAGCTGCGCGCATTCGCATAGAAGCACTTCAGCTGGGCTGGCCCTGTCCTCCTCTTGTGCCAAATCCCCTCGGTTTCCACAGAATGTCCTGGTGGATCATTCGTGGCTTGCCTCAGGGCAGCAAGTTGAGAGTCCTTACCATCTCTCCTTCTCTCTACTGCTGCTGAGCTGCCCCTCTGTTTGTCACCAGCCAGCAGGAGACTATTAACCCCTTCCCCCTTCAAATCTAGTTTAAAGCCCTATCAATGAGCCCTGCCAATTCCTGCCACAGGAGTCTTATCCCACTCTGGGACAAGTGTGTCCCATGAGTTGTTTTCAGCTCAGGTGCCTTGAAAACCAATCCATGATTGTGGAACCCAAAGCCCTGTCGATGGCACCAGCCCCTGAGCCATGAATTGATCTGCCGGCCCTTCCTCAGTGTGTCCTCATTCATTGCTGACGTTAGAGGGATGGCAGAGAACACGACTTGAGCCCCTGATCCCTTTAGCATTTGCCCTAAAGTTCTGAAGTCTTTTTTAATAGATTGTGAGCCTCTCATTGTTACATCGTCACTGCCCACCTGAAAGACCAGCAGTGGGTAGTAGTCTGAAGGACTCACGAGGTTGGGAATTCTATCTACAACGTCTTTAACTTGGGCACCAGGGAGGCAGCTGACCGCTCTATGAAATTGGTCTGGTCTGCATATTGGGCCCTCTGTTCCCCTCAGTAGGGAGTCTCCTATGACAATGACCCTGCGAGGTTTCTTTTCTGGGTAAGTTTTGACGGCTGGTCTGAGGCAACCTGTCATTGGTACAGCTTCTGACCTTCTTGAGTCCTCGGCCTTACCAATGACCTGTTCCTCCTGCAGAGCCTCATACCTGTTCTGTAACTGCACTGGAGGCAGCGTGCTGCTCACAGGAGCAGACTTCCTTTGTTTGCAATTCTTCCGTCGGGCAGAGACCTGTTCCCATTGGCCCTGCTCATGTGGGTTAGTACAGAGAGGTTGAGAATCTTGCTTCTGGGAAGGTATCAAACTCCCTGCTCCCCTAAGTGTTACCCCCTGTTCTGGTTTAGAAGAGATTACATTATGGGAATCGTCAATTTTCTGTTCACCATCTCTTCTAGCTCTTAGCCTTTCCACCTCTTCTTTTAGTTTGACCACCATGCTCATCAGATCACTGACCTGCTCACACCTGAAACAGGAGCTGCTCCCTCCAGCCTCCATATCGAGTGCCAGGCTCCAGCACTCACTGCAGCCACCTACCTGAACATCTGCATGCTTGTGTGTGGTCTCTGTTTGGGTGCCCACTGTCCTTCTGCTAGCCTTTGCTCTAGTGGTGACCATCTTGCAGTAACCACCCTCTCCACCCGTTTTTTTTTTTTTTTTTCCCCCCTGTCAGTGAGAAGGCTGAGCTGCGCTCCTCAAGCTGCCTCCTCTCTCTTCAGCCACGCGATGGGTTCTGTTTGGTTTGAGCGCAGTCTCCGCGGCAACCCCTCCCCCAGCTACGTCACTGCCCTCCGGCAAGTAGGCAATCCGAGCCCCCTGCCCCTCCTCCTCTCTTCCTCTTCGGGAAGACCCGAGCCACCAGCCCCTTACCGCCTGAAAAGCAAGGGAATCAAAGCCAAAAGCCAAACTCCCAGAGCTGCGCTCCTCAAGCTGCCTCCTCTCTCTTCAGCCACGCACTGGGTTCTTGTTGACTTGTGTGATAGCATCCATGGAAATATCTATGGATCTGTCACGAGCCCATTGGTATGTTGCATCTCTGCCTTGATGTCCTGACGAATCATGAGCCCACCGAGCTAAGAATATCTCACCTCGGTGTTTCCGGTCGAGATCAAGATTAGAGACCATGTCCAGGGAAAAAAGGGGAGAGAAGGGGGTACAGGGGGGGAACCCTCCTCTGGAGGGAGTTTCGTTCCTGTATTTTTTTTTTTTTACTTTGCTGTATATTTCTGTATATATGTTGTAAATATTGTAAATTGTGTACATATCCTGCATTTTCCAAATTGCTTGTAAAATATAGCATTTTTCCTTGCTTCTCCGGTTGAGCTAGCTGTGGTTTTTCTTCTTTTCTTTGTGGGGGAGAGGAGGCTGGGCCTTCTCTCCAAACCACCACACCAGGCTAAGCAACCCCAGCTCCCTCAGCCTCTCCTCATCGGGCTTGTGCTCCAAACCCCTCACCAGCTTTGTTGCCCTTCTCTGGACATGTTCCAGCAACTCAACATCTTTCCTAAACTGAGAGGCCCAGAACTGGACACTGTGCCAAATACAAATAGTCACACCCAACAATCTTAATAAAATTGCAAATACAAAAGTGTCTCGGTCCGGAGAGGGAAAGAGACTCAGTTCTTTTGAATATTCCCCTGTTGTGAAATTAGAGGCACAAATGAGGCCAAAATATCAACAGCTAGACTATTTATTACATAAATAAAGTGGATGGATCAGAAGGGGAGAGAGAGAGAAGAGGAATCATATTACTGTGACCGTTTGAGGCTGTGCCTTTAAGAAAGGGACAGCACTATGGCAGAATGTTTTGTAAACAAAGGACAGGTCTAAACGGATTTCATTGGTGGATTGGTAGAGTGCAACTTTAAGTTTGAGTGCGACTGAGACTTTCCTCAGTTCGCTCTTCCCTCCCTTTCCAGCTTGTCTGCTTCTAGGCTCTCTGCCAGACTGACCTTGGACTGATAAGTGTGAGACCTACAAACCTACTAACATTTTGCTCTAATTTATAACTGCTTTTAATTAACAACTGCTCCTTTCTCTCTTTCTAACCCTCTCTGGGAAAAAAGGGAGAGAAGGGGGTACGGGGGGGGGGGAACCCTCCTCCAGAAGGGGGGGGGAATTTCGTTCCTGTATTACTTTGCTGTAGATTTCTGTGTATATATTGTAAATACTGTAAATTGTGTATATATACCCAGAATTCCCTAAAACTGCTTGTAAATACAGCATTCCTTTGCTCCTCCGGCTGTGGCTAGCTGTGGTCATTTTTTTCCTCTCTTTGTGGGGGGGGCGAAGGCTGGGCCTTTCTCCCAAACCCACGACATTTTTTCTTTGGCTTCCCAACATGCGGCAGATAATTAGCTTGATTTATTGCTTACTCTAGCCGGAGCATACCCCTCACCCCCCAAGACAGTTTGAGTCTGTGGAGGAAAGGTGCTGCAGGAGATGTTGGGTCTGTAGAGAAAGGGTGCTGAGACTTTGGCTGGAGAAGAGATCCTTTGGTCCTCTGGGCAGCCTCTTCAGCTCCATGAGTTGCAGCAGGCGGAACTTAGGGCATGGAGAGAGGGTTCAGTCTGCTTCTTCCAGGCTCCATGGCCTCTTTTCTTCGGAGCAGCATTGTCCCGTGCTTCTCTTTCTCTCGTGCTTTCCTTCTCAGTGGCATGGTCCTTCTTTGGTGTTTTTCTTTGTCTCCATTTTTCTAAAAGCCGGCGGCAGCTCATGGCAGCTTCCACTTCAGTCTGGGTTCTCAGCCAGATGCTCGCGCCGCTGTACTTTTTCTAAAACTTTGTCCAGTAGGTCCCGTGGGCAGGGCTAGGCATGGTGGTAACTCGCCGCAATAACTCCTTTAAAAAGTCAGTCTCGACTCAGACTGAGGGGGAATATAAGCAGGTAGGTAGGTGTCATAAGCAACAGGTAGGTGTCCAGGCATCTGACTGCAGACGGTGCTGGAGCCTGGCACTTGAGATGCAGGGTAGTGGAGACAACTCCTGCATAACATGTGAGCAGATTGACTATCTACTTAACCTGGTGGCCAGACTGAAGGACGAGGTTGCTAGACTTAGAGATGTAAGCAATTGTAGAAGGGTGACGAACCTGAGTAACCAGGCTCTGCAGGCCCACCCAGCAGAGGCTGGTTATCCAAAAAGCAGAGGGGAATGGATGCAGGTTCCTCTCAAAAGACGCAAGGTTAAACCTCCTTGCCTCCCCTCACCTTCCCCACTGCCCTTGGAAAATAAGTATGGGGCATTGGAGGTTGAGGGTGAGGTGATTCTGATGCCAGAGGACACACCATCAGGGGTTTCCTTTGTGGCAAAACAGCCTAAGGCGAAACAGCCTAAGGCGAAACAGCCTAAGGCGAAACAGCCTAAGGTTAAACAGCCTAAGGTTAAACAGCCTTCCCCCAGCATCAGGACTTGCTCCCTTAAAAAAAAGAGGAGGGTAATTGTTATTGGTGATTCCCTCCTGAGGGGAACAGAAGGCCCCATGTGTTGGCCAGACCCTACTCAGAGGGAGGTTTGTTGCCTTCCAGGAGCTAAGGTTAGAGATGTTACCAGAAGGCTGCCTAGTCTGGTGCAGCCCTCTGACTACTATCCCTTACTAGTTATGCAGTTATGGAATGATGATGTTGCAACCAGAACTCCCAGGGCTATCAAGAATGACTTTAAGGCCTTGGGGGATCTGGTTGAGGGGTCAGGTGCACAAATAATTTTTTCGTCTATACACTTGGTTGCAGGAGGGAATACCAGAAGGAACAGGTCAGCAGCTGAAGCCAACAAGTGGCTTAGAGGCTGGTGCAGTCAAAAGAATTTTGAGTTTTTCGATCTTGAAAAACTTTTTATGGCACCAAGTCAGCTGGCAACAGATGGAGCACATCTGTCCCAGAGGAGGGGAAAGATCAGTGTGTATGTGAATGACCTATCCCTCAAAGGGAAAAAGATTCTAGGAAGGGAATTGGCAGGTCACATAGATAGGACTTTAAACTAGATTCGAAGGGGGAAGGGGCTGAAACCAGTCCCCCCAGGCAGGACTCTGGGGGTGATAAGTTAGAGCCAGAGGTGAAACCAGCAGCCCAGCTGAAGTGCATTCACACTAATGCATGAAGTATGGGCAACAAACAAGAGGAGCCGGAAGCCTTGCTGTAGCAGGAAAGTTATGATGTAGTTGCCATCACAGAGATGTGGTATCACAGTGTCACAGTATCACAGTATAACTTAGGTTGGAAAGGACCTCGAGGACCATCGAGTCCAACCTATCAACACAGACCCCATGACTAGACCATGGCACCAAGTGCCACGTCCAATCTCCTCTTGAACGCCTCCAGGGACGATGACTCAACCACCCCCCTGGGCAACCCGTTCCAATGACAAATGACTCGCTCGGTGAAGAACTTCCTCCTCACCTCGAGTCTAAACCTCCCCTGGCGCAGCTTGAGACTGTGTCCCCTTGTTCTGGTGCTGGTTGCCTGGGAGAAGAGGCCAACCCCTTCCTGGCTACAACCACCTTTCAGGTAGTTGTAGAGGGCAATGAGGTCACCCCTGAGCCTCCTCTTCTCCAGGCTAAACAATCCCAGCTCCCCCAGCCTCTCCTCATAGGGCTTGTGTTCAAGGCCTCTCACCAGCCTTTGTAGCCTTTCTCTGGACACATTCAAGTGTTTCGATGTCCTTCTTAAACTGAGGGGCCCAGAACTGGACACAGGACTCCAGGTGCGGCCTAACCAAAGCAGAGTACAGGGGCACTATGACTTCCCTGCTCCTGCTGGCCACACTATTCCTGATGCAGGCCAGGATGCCATTGGCCCTCTTCGCCACCTGGGCATGCTGCTGGCTCATGTTCAGGTGGCTGTCGATCAGCACACCCAGGTCCCTCTCTGTTTGGGAGCTCTCCAGCCACTCCGACCCCAGCCTGTAGCTCTGCATGGGATTGCCATAGCCAAAGTGCAGCACTCGGCACTTGGACTTGTTGAATGCCATCCCATTGGACTCTGCCCATCTGTCCAGTCGGTCGAGGTCCCTCTGCAGAGCCTTTCTACCCTCTAACTGACTAACATCTGCCCCTAACTTTGTGTCATCTGCAAACTTGCTGATGACTGACTCGACCCCCTCATCCAGATCATCAGTGAAGATGTTGAAGAGGACAGGGCCCAGCACTGATCCCTGGGGGACACCACTGGTGACTGGCCGCCAGCTGGATGTGGCACCATTCACCACCACTCTCTGGACTCGGCCCTCCAGCCAATTCCTAACCCAGCACAGAGTGTAATGGTCCAAGCCACAAGCTGACAGCTTAGCCAGCAGTTTGCTGTGGGGGACGGTGTCAAAGGCCTTGCTGAAGTCCAGGTAGACCACATCCACAGGCCTCCCCACGTCCACCAGACGGGTCACCTGATCATGGAAAGAGATCAGGTTGGAGAGGCAGGACCTGCCCTTCCTGAATCCATGTTGGCTGGACCTGAGCCCTTGGCCATCCTTCAGGTGTGCAGTTATTGCCGCCAGGATAATCTGCTCCATCACTTTCCCTGGCACTGAGGTCAGGCTGACCGGCCTGTAGTTTCCAGGTTCCTCCATCCGACCCTTCTTGTGGATGGGGACCATGTTGGCCAGTTTCCAGTCACCTGGGACCTCACCGGTGAGCCAGGACTGGAGGAAAATGATGGAGAGTGGCTTGGCCAGCTCATCTGGCAGCTCTTTCAGCACCCTAGGATGGATCCCATCTGGTCCCATGGACTTGTGAGTGTCCAAATGGCTCAGCAGGTCCCGAACTAATTCCTCATGTATTACTGGGGCATTACACTGCTACCCGAAGCAGTGGGATGACTCACATGATTGGAGAGCTGCAATTGATGGCTACAGGCTCTTCAGGAGAGACAGGCAAGGAAGAAGGGGTGGAAGGGTGGCCCTATACATCAGGGAGGCACTAGATGCCGTTGAGCTGGAGATCAGGGACCGTCAGGTTGAGTGCCTGTGGGTGAGAATTAGAGGGAAGGCCAACAGGGCTGACATCCTGATTGGAGTCTGTTATAGACCAACCAACCAGGAGGAAGGTGTTGATGAAGCATTCTATAGGCAGCTTAAGGCTGTCTCAAGATAGCCTGACCTTGTTCTCATGGGCGACTTCAACCTGCCTGACATCTGCTGGGATCTTAACATAGCAGAGAGGAGGCAGTCTAGGAGGTTCTTAGAGTGCGTGGAGGACAGCTTCTTATCCCAGGTGCTGCGAGAGCCTACCAGGGGTAAGGCTATGCTTGACCTCCTCTTCACCAATAGGGAAGGGCTGGTGGGTGATGTGGTGGTTGGAGGGTGCTTAGGGGCCAGTGACCAAAAGATAATTGCATTCACATTATTTGGTCAAGCTAAGAGGGGTAGCAAGAAGATCTCCATTCTGGACTTCCAGAGGGCGGACTTCAGGCTACTCAAGGAACTAACTCAGAAGGTTCCTTGGGAAACAGCCCTTAAAATCAAAGGGGTCCAGAGAGCTGGACCTACTTCAAGGAAGAACTCTTGAAGGCGCAGGGACACGCTGTGCCAATGTGCCAGAAGATGAGCCACCGGGGCAGACAGCCAGCCTGGATGGGTAATGAACTTCTAAAAGAACAAAGGGAAAAAAAGAGCATATATCATCTTTGGAAAAAAGGTGAGGCAACCCATGAAAAGTTTAAGGATGTTGCTAGGCCTTGCAGGAAGAAAATTAGCATGGCAAAAGCTCATTTGGAACTTAAACTGGCCTTTGCTGTGAAGGGCAACAAAAAGTCCTTCTATAAATACATTAATAGTAAGAGGAAGGGGAAGAACAACCTCCACTCCTTGGTGGACACGGAGAGGAATGTTGTAACAAAGGATGAAGACGAGGAAAAGGCTGAGGTCCTGAATGCCTTCTTCACCTCAATTTTTAACAGCAAGGAAGGAGTTCAGGACGAGTGGCCCCCTGAGCTGGGTGAACCCAGCGCGTGGCTGAAGACAGAGGAGGCAGCTTGAACAGCGCAGCTCTGGGAGTTTGGCTTTTGGCTTTGATTCCCTTGCTTTTCAGGCGGTAAGGGGCTGGTGGCTTGGGACTTCCCGAATTGAGGAGGAGGGGCAGGGGGCTCGGATTGCCTACTTGCCGGAGGGCAGTGACGTAGCTGGGGGAGGGGTTGCCGCGGAGACCGCGCGCAAACCAAACAGAACCCAGCGTGTGGCTGAAGACAGAGGAGGCAGCTTGAGCAGCGCAGCTCGGCTTCTCACTGACAGGGGGAAAAAAAAAAAAAAAAAAAAAAGCCGGGTGGAGAGGGTGGTTACTGCAAGATGGTCACCACTAGAGCAAAGTCTAGCAGAAGGACAGTGGGCACCCAAACAGAGACCATACACAAGCATGCAGATGTTCAGGTAGGTGGCTGCAGTGAGTGCTGGAGCCTGGCACTCGATATGGAGGCTGGAGGGAGCAGCTGTTTCAGGTGTGAGCAGGTCAGTGATCTGATGAGCATGGTGGTCAAACTAAAAGAAGAGGTGGAAAGGCTAAGAGCTAGAAGAGATGGTGAACAGAAAATTGACGATTCCCATAATGTAATCTCTTCTAAACCAGAACAGGGGGTAACGCTTAGGGGAACAGGGAGTTTGATACCTCCCCAGAAGCAAGATTCTCAACCTCCCTGTAGTAACCCACATGAGCAGGGCCAATGGGAACAGGTCTCTGCCTGACGGAAGAAGTGCAAACAAAGGAAGTCTGCTCCTGTGAGCAGCACGCTGCCTCCAGTGCAGTTACAGAACAGGTATGAGGCTCTGCAGGAGGAACAGGTCATTGGTGAGGCTGAGGACTCAAGAAGGTCAGAAGCTGTACCAATGACAGGTTGCCTCAGACCAGCCATCAAAACTTACCCAGAAAAGAAACCTCGCAGGGTCATCGTCATAGGAGACTCCCTACTGAGGGGAACAGAGGGCCCAATATGCAGACCAGATCAATTTCATAGAGCGGTCAGCTGCCTCCCTGGTGCCCAAGTTAAAGACGTTGTAGACAGAATTCCCAACCTCGTGAGTCCTTCAGACTACTACCCACTGCTGGTCTTTCAGGTGGCTGCTGGTCTTTCAGGTGGGCAGTGACGATGTAACAATGAGAGGCTCACAATCTATTAAAAAAGACTTCAGAACTTTAGGGCAAATGCTAAAGGGATCAGGGGCTCAAGTCGTGTTCTCAGCCATCCCTCTAACGTCAGCAATGGATGAGGACACACTGAGGAAGGGCCGACAGATCAATTCATGGCTCAGGGGCTGGTGCCATCGACAGGGCTTTGGGTTCCACAATCATGGATTGGTTTTCAAGGCACCTGAGCTGAAAACAACTCATGGGACACACTTGTCCCAGAGGGGGATGATGCCGAATTTTGCCCCAAAAGGCGAGAATAACTGCCTAAGAGACTCAGTTTAAGTCAGATAGACAGGAGGTATTTTATTGGCAACGCGTTGGAGAAATCACTAAATGGATTTCTGCCTGTCCCGTAACAAAAGCATGCCTTTTATACAGCTTTGGATGTAGTATTGCATCAGATCTTATACATAATCATTTCTTTGCATACATATTCATGTGGGGCATCGTGTAGGCTGAGCGGGGCGGGGCATCTCTTTTGACGATCTTCTTGGTGGTCATTCCGGTGGCCTTCGTCATGGGCAGGGGTTTCCTGATGAGTCTTCCTCCTTAAACTTTTGAACTCCTTTCCTAATTTGGTCAATTCCCGGTGTGCCTGGCATGGTTGCTGATGATGTTCTGAGTGTTAGTTTGGCCTTGTTGGCTCTGAATCATGCTTATCCTAACAGTTCTTGTCAGTCTCTATTCCTTATCTTCTTTTCCTGTCACAGTGACCCATGCCTTAGCTAATTTACTGCTTTATCTGCTTCATGCTTTCGAAAGCTCTCTGTTCTGGGGCTTCATTCCCCCCTTTTTCTTATAACTGACGAATTCTTTCGTCAAATTCTAATCCTATAGGGCGCTGATATGCCCGTACCATCGCCCAAATTATTTGGGTCCTTTTTATTATGTTTCTTAGTTTCCACCACATACAAATATTTGTGAGAGTTAATAGTAGCAGAATTACTATTATCATTGGGTGCACCAGATAGTTAAAGACCTGGGTAGCTGTTGGGGAGTATCCTGTAAAGATGTCCCACCAATGATGCTGGCCTACTTGTTCCACCTTGGTCAGGACATCTTTTATTTTTTCTGAATTATGTTCTACCTGCCATACCACTCGTTTATTCGTTTGATTCACCTTTTGCACTAATTCCTTCACTTTAGGATGTGCTAGCATTGCTTTAAGAATTTTGATGTCCATCCCTATTTGTAATTTCGGTATTTTTTGATATAGGTTAAAATATGCATTAATTAGCTGTTGAGTAGTTATTGGGACTGTATAATGAAAATCACAACCCACTATCTTGGTGAAGTTGCACACACAGAAGTTAGTATTGTTAGTCTCCTCTTGGCAATTATCTATAGTGACGCTGTCACAAGCAGTCCTAACGCAAGCACACCCATCCCTATATAGTAGACTTGTGATTGTGTTCCATTATGTGAAAGCATTTCAAAGGCACATACACTATTTTCGACATCTAAGCATAAATCTTCTGCTTCTATTACAGCGTTCTCAAACATAGCCTAATTGTCCTCTATGAATACATGCCTCTGTGCTAACTGATTGCCACTTATTTTTGGTGTAATCATAACTGGCCCAGACATTGTGATCTATTGGTCTGACAATGACATCTTGATGTATTGTCCCTAGAGTGAGGATAGGAAAGATAGCTTTTTCCTCTGCCGCACTAATGGTGAGGACATAGGCTTCAATGTGATCTTGTTGAGGGTCATAAGTGAAATTTACTAATTGCCACCAGGCTTGGTGGTCCTTCTCAAATTGTGTAGTATAATTATCCTTTAATATTGTTTCTCTTATCTCTTGAGGTAATGTACCTGACATTCCCTCTCTCATTATTCCTGCCGCTACCGATTGTACCCATTGTTGTGTCTGAGAGCATTGTTAATACTAGTTGTCTTGTTTTCCCTTCCTCTGGGTCTAGCTCCCGACACCCAACTTGGATTTGGTCTCCCTTGTATGCTACCATGGAGGGTTGATGCCATACTTCACTCATGTATGGCTGATTGTTACGTAAGGCATAAACCTCGAAATAGGGTCTCTCCTGTCCTATCTCTGGGTGGATACACTGGTGTGCATAAGACCATGGGTCTATTGGGGCAGAGCCTTGGGGAAGAGCTATACTTATCGAGAGTCCAATGACCAGAGTTGTAATGGCCTGAGGTGGAGTCAGGATCATGACGTCTGCTCCTCTTGTTTGTTCTCTGGGGCTTTCTTGACTCGTGAATAATGGATCCACGTAGGTCGCTCCTTGATCCGAACCGCAGTGAAGGTAGTCAGCAGCACTTGGAAGGGTCCTTCCCACTTCTCTTGTAGGGGTTTTGCTAAAAGATTCTTAACATACACCCAATCACCGGGATTAAACAGATGTAACTTGCAATCAGGTTGTTTAGGTCGGTGCTCTATCACCACAGTAGCATTCCTGTCCAATTGTTTCCCCACTGTAATTACATAATCATAAATGTACTGATCACCGATTTGGCCCATAGCGTCCCCATTTACGACTTGCATAGCATAAGGTCTACCATACAAAATTTCAAATGGGCTTAACTTTTCTTTTGATCTTGGTTTGACTCTCAGCCTCAGTAGAGCAATAGGCAGAGCTTGATACCACTGCAAATTAGTCTCCTGACATATTTTGGCAATTTGTTGTTTGATAAGATGATTCATCTTTTCCACTTGCCCACTGGCCTGTGGACGGTAAGGCGTGTGTAATTGCCATTTGATTTGTAATGCTTTGCTTATTGCTCTCACTGTTTTTGCACAGAAATGTGTACCCCTATCCGAGGAAATGCTCCTCGGTACCCCAAATCGTGAAATCATTTCATTCAACATTACTTTAGTTACTTCTTTTTCCTTATTTGTCCTGCAAGGGAATGCTTCAGGCCACCCAGAAAATGTATCAGTTAATACCAACAAATACCGAAACCCCCCTTTTCTTGGGAGTTCAGAAAAATCAATTTGCCATGATTCACCCGGGAATTTACCTCGATTTATGGCTCCTTGGTGTACCTTGGTTCCCGTATTCGGGTTGTTTTTCAGACACCGCTCGCACTGGGATGTAACGTGTTTTATAGTAGTAAATAATTTTGGTCCTGCTATCCTGGTTTGTAAATATTGGTAAAGCGAATCTAGACCCCAATGGGCCTTCTCATGTTCTGCTTTTACAAACTGCCACATCACGTTTCCTGGTATTACTAACTGTCCTGTTTCCAATTGACCCCAACCATTTTCTAATATTTTACCCTTATTTCTTTGAATCCATCTATGATCTGATTCCTGGTAATCTGGCTGGATGTTGATATCCAGCTCTCCTGGTATTAGGGCCGTTATTTCCACTGCCCTAGTCCTCGTGGCAGCCAATTTAGCTTCTGCATCTGCCTTCCTGTTTCCTATTTCTGGAATAGTGTTACCTTTCAAATGTCCCTTACAATGCATTATGGCCACCTGTGCTGGGAGTTGGACCGCCTCTAGCAATCGCAGAACCTCCTCTGCATGTTTGACCGTTTTCCTTGGGTAGTTAACAGTCCTCTTTCTTTCCAAATGGCTCCATGAGCATGTACAACTGAAAAAGCATATTTAGAGTCTGTCCATATATTAATTTGCATGTTCTCCGCCAATTCCAGGGCTCGAGTCAGAGCTATCAGCTCTGCCTTTTGAGCTGAGGTCCCTGCAGGCAAGGGTTCGACTCAATTACCCTTTCTGTAGTAGTGACTGCATAGCCAGCCATTCTTACTCCTCGCTTCACAAAGCTGCTGCCGTCTGAGAACCAGTTATCTGCATTCTCGAACGGCTCTTCTTTTAAGTCCGGGCGACTGGAGTATACTGCTTCAATTGTTTCCAGGCAGTCATGTTCGATGGGTTCTGCTGGGTTTCTTCCTTCTAGAAATGAAGCTGGGTTCACAATGTTAGTTACCTGAATGGTTATGTCATCTGATTCAGCCAGGATGGCCTGGTATTTTAGGAATCTGAAGGCGACAGCCAATGGTTGCCTTTCTGTTCCAGTACAGCTGACACAGTGTGAGATACTAGCACAGTGATCTTTTGACCCAACGTGAGCTTCCTGGCCTCTTCTATGTTAATTATTACTGCGGCCACTGCCCTCAGACAGCCTGGCCATCCTTTACTTACTTCATCCAATCGCTTGGAGAAGTATGCCACAGCTCTCTTGTGTGGTCCCAATTGTTGTGCTAGGACTCCTAGGGCCATCCCTTGTCGCTCATTGGAGAACAGCCAGAATGGTTTCGATACACCTGGGAGACCCAAGGCCGGTGCTCTCGTTAGCTCCAGCTTCAACTTCTTAAAGGCCCCTTCTGCCTCAGGAGTCCAAACTAGGACGTTCTTCGTTTCCTTCAACAAATCATAGAGCGGTTTAGCAAGTATCCCGTACTGGTAGATCCATAGCCGACACCAACCTGTCATCCCCAGAAAGGTGCGCAGATCTCTCACCGTCTGTTGTTTGGGTATCTGGCAGATGGCCTCTTTCCTAGCTGCTCCCAGGGATCGCTGTCCTCTGGAGACTTCGTATCCCAGGTACACCACTTCTTTTTGCACCAGCTGTGCTTTCTGTTGAGAAACTCGATATCCACTTAAACCCAGGAAATTTAACAAGGAAATAGTCCATTCAATGCATTCTTCCTCTGTCACTGTTGCTATTAGGAGGTCGTCTACGTATTGCAGAAGGGTACCATCTCCCAGCGGCCTTTCCCACTGTTCTAATTCTTTGGCTAACTGATTCCCAAAAATCGTGGGGGAATTGCACCACCCTTGGGGCAATACCGTCCAGGTAAGTTGAGTCTTTCTTCCTATTGCTACAGATTCCCATTCAAAGTCAAAAATCTTTTGACTCTCGGGAGCTAAGGGAAGGCAGAAGAATGCATCTTTTAAATCTAATACGGTGAACCAGGCCAAATTATCCTTCAATCTAGTTAAAAGTGTGTATGGATTAGCAACTACCGGATGTAATGTCTTGGTTATTTCGTTTACTGCTCTCAGATCCTGAACTAGTCTATAGGCTCCATTAGGTTTCTTTACTGGCAGGATTGGTGTATTAAAATCTGATTCGCATTCTACCAATAATCCCAGTTCCAAAAACCTTTTGATTATGGGCTCAATTCCCTTCCTGTCCTCTATCCTCAGAGGGTATTGTTTTCTTCTTACTGGTTTTGCCCCACCCTTAAGTTCAACAACAATCGGTACTGCTTGTTTTGATTTTCCAGGTATATCAGTAGCCCACACTAATGGGTATGTCTTATTCAGAATTCGCTCGAAATTGTGATTCTCAGGTTTAGGTTCCACACAACTGATCGTCAGGCTTAGAGCTGTAATCAGTTGTTCCTCATTCACTTGTAATTCCAATTTGTCTTTGTTGAACTTTATTATGGCTCCCAAGTTCTCCAATAAGTCTCTTCCCAATAAGGGCTTAGGCGAATTTGGTAAATACAGGAACTGATGAATTCCCATTTGTTTCCCAATTTTGTATTTAATGGGTTTCAAAAAGTAAGCCTTTTCTGGTTGGCCTGTTGCTCCCACAACTTGTACAAATTCTTCACTTTTAGGTACCAATTCCCGAAAAAGTTGCTCCCGTATCAATCAAAAAGTTCAATTCCTTTTTATCTTCCCCTAGCCCTATTTTAACCAGTGGGTCTGCTAGGGTACGGCCCACCGGTCTTCCTCATTCACTATTCTGATGTGTGGTAGTAGTAGTGGCCATTAACCTTTCCCTTCGTTGGGGGCATTCTCGCTTCCAGTGTCCCATCTGTAGGCAGTATGCACATTGATTTGGCCCTACTCTAGCTGGGTGGGGTTGGAGCCTTCCTCCCCTTCCTGCTGGGTTGCCTCTATCTCTTCCCCTGGTTCCAGGTTCCGAGTAACCTGTCTTCTGAGCTGCCACTGCTACAGCAACTACTCGAGCTATTCTCTTGTCCTCCTTTTTCTTCTCCTCAATCTCTCTATTATTGTATACTTTCCATGCCTCATTTAGCAGTGTCTCTAGGTTTTTATTTGCTGGATGCTCAATGGCAAGAATTAATTCTTTGCCATTAATTCAAACCTCTTCGCTACTCCCTCAGGGTTTCTCCTGAAATTCCTTGCCTCATCCCTCCAACTGTTCAAATCACTTGTCGAGAACGGTACTTTTACTCTAGTCTTTTCCCCTACCATTGGTACAACTTCTCGGAGAGGAGCTATCGTATGGTTCCCTTCCTCTCCTTGCTTTGCTTCCCCTCGTGCCACAGATCTCGTATAATACGAGTGACCGATCTCTTTCCTGGATCTCCTTCCTGTGCCCCAACGTCTCCCCTATTCTTTCTCTTCTCTTTCCTCTTCCCCACTCCCTGTTCTTCCTCTTTCCCTTTTATCTCCATTACACAATCCATACGGTTTTCGTCCTGCGTCTGTTGCCTTTTTTTGTATCTGCCGGCTCCTATCCTGTCCCGGCTGCTGTCCTTCTCATCCTCTGCTTCCTCCCACTTCTCTCATCCTTTATCTGAATTACTATATTAAGTGGTTCCCTGCCCCCTTTCTGCATGTCTCGTTATCATCCTTCTCACTATATTTAAATTCAGAGACGCCGCTTCCCAGTGAATTACTTTTGTCCCCAGTCCTTGGTGTGCTGGTTTTTATTTTACTAACGTTTCCACTTCTGGATGTGTTGTTACCCCCATATTGACTGAGCTCGGGCAGGCTAAGTGTCTCCCCTTCGGCTCTCTGCTCCTGACGGGCTGCCTTCCTCCCTTTCGACTTCTAATCTGGGTGGGCTCTCAGCATCCATGTAGCTCCCTGACCCCTGTGGGAGTATTTAGTCCCTGAGGGCTGCTTTTCCTCTCGTCAATTCCCGATTTTAATGGACCCTTCCCACCCTGGAGCAAATGGATGGTATTCCCCAGGCTTATTTTGCTCTCTTCTCCACTATCTCTTCTTGTTAGCTTGAGACACTGCTGTCCAATACTACATGCATCACAGCAACGTTCCTCCGGCTTTGGACCCTTCTTATCCCTTTCCAGAGCTAGTACCAGAGGATCCTGAGGGGCTACATTAATTCCGCACTCTCTGCCACTCAGGTTTATTCCTTAGAGTGAAGAACATGTCTGCATACATCACCTCATCCCATTTATTGAGCCGGCGGAGGAAGATCATAAATTGTAAAATAGTGTTATATTTAGTTGTTCCCTCCGGTGGCCACTTCTCATTGTCATCTAACTTATACAATGGCCACCACTGTGTGCAATATTTAAGGAGTGTCTTTTTACTTATGCTCCCCCCTGGAGTCCCTCCCAAGTCCTTCCAGTGCTTTAGAACACATCTTAAAGGGGTTCTCATATTTATGTCCTTACTCTGTAGACCTCCCATCGCTGTTCCCTGTATCTGCGCTCTCTGTTTAACGGAACAGTCTCTTTTTCCCGCAAGCACTATATACACTATGTAAGCTCTATATTTTAATACTTCATGCACACAATTTCCAATCGCTTTGTCCGTCTCCGACCTGGCTTCTCGCGAAGAACAGGAAATGCGGATTGGGACTCCCTCTCACTTCGCAGCGATGCCGCGTCTCATTCAATCACCCCCACACATTCATTCAAACTGTCCTACCTTTCCGGTCTATCAGAGTATACTGCTTTACCACAAGATGTCGCTGGTACACAGCTGTGAACCAAGGTAGGTTTGCAAAAGATAATCACAGTAAATTCTTACACAATAAAAAAGATTACAGTTAAAACAAAATACCAAGTCCTCATCCCGAAATTCAAACTCGAGTCTTACTAAATTGCGAGATTCTTGCAGACACATAACAATGTTAGACAAAGTGTGACACAAATGTATCTCTTCAGAAACAAAGCAACGACATTAAGAGAATCATACACGCGATTAACAAACACTCTTATTTTCCAGTTGGGGGACTCGAACCCCCTTATTTTCCAGCTGGGGACTCGAACCCCTCAATTGGGACTTTGCCAGGGCATCCCCGGGCTTTCCAACCAGGTGACCACGTCTGGTCCCTGTTTCCCAGTCAAAGCGCTTTATCCCAAAACCAGTAAACAATTAAAATACCTCTTGTTTGGAGCAGGAGATGCTGGTAATCCTTCGAGCGCTGGTCCGGGGGGGGTCTCTTCTGACAAAAAGTCGTCAGGGGCGCCCAGAGGGTCCCGGCCCCGGACCCGGCTCGGGGAGGACCCCTCCTGTATGTCTCCTGGCTGGCTCGCCAGAAAATGATGCCGAATTTTGCCCCAAAAGGCGAGAATAACTGCCTAAGAGACTCAGTTTAAGTCAGATAGACAGGAGGTATTTTATTGGCAACGCGTTGGAGAAATCACTAAATGGATTTCTGCCTGTCCCGTAACAAAAGCATGCCTTTTATACAGCTTTGGATGTAGTACTGCATCAGATCTTATACATAATCATTTCTTTGCATACATATTCATGTGGGGCATCGTGTAGGCTGAGCGTGGGCGGGGGCATCTCTTTTGACGATCTTCTTGGTGGTCATTCCTGTGGCCTTCGTCATGGGCAGGGGTTTCCTGATGAGTCTTCCTCCTTAAACTTTTGAACTCCTTTCCTAATTTGGTCAATTCCCGGTGTGCCTGGCTTGGTTGCTGATGATGTTCTGAGTGTTAGTTTGGCCTTGTTGGCTCTGAATCATGCTTATCCTAACAGTTCTTGTCAGTCTCTATTCCTTATCTTCTTTTCCTGTCACAGTGACCCATGCCTTAGCTAATTTACTGCTTTATCTGCTTCATGCTTTCGAAAGCTCTCTGTTCTGGGGCTTCAGGGATAAGAATCCTGGGGCAGGAATTGGCAGGGCTCATTGATAGGGCTTTAAACTAGATTTGAAGGGGGAAGGGGTTAATAGTCTCCTGCTGGCTGGTGACAAACGGACGGGCAGCTCAGCAGCAGTAGAGAGAAGGAGGGATGGTAAGGGCTCTCAACTTGCTGCCCTGAGGCAAGCCACGAATGATCCAACAGGACATTCTGTGGAAACCGAGGGGATTTGGCACAAGAGGAGGACAGGGCCAGCCCAGCTGAAGTGCTTCTATGCGAATGCGCGCAGCTTGGGCAACAAACAGGATGAGTTAAGGGCCACTGTGCTGCTGGGATGCCACGACATAGTGGCTGTTACTGAAACTTGGTGGGATGAATCCCATGACTGGAATGTAGGCATAGATGGATATAAACTCTTTAGGAAGGATAGGCAGGGAAGGAGAGGAGGAGGTGTTGCCCTCTATGTCAGCAGCCAGTTGGAATCAGTGGAGCTCCAACTGGGGAGGGATGATGAGCTAGTTGAGAGCGTATGGGTTAAAATTAAAGGCAGGACAGGGGAAGGAGATATTACTGTGGGGGTCTCCTACAGGCCACCTGACCAGCAGATCCAAGCAGATGAGGCCTTCCACAGGCAAATAGAAGCGGCTTCCAGGTCACAAGCCCTGGTCCTCATGGGTGATTTCAATCACCCGGACATCTGCTGGAGGGACAACACAGCAAGGCACCAGCAATCCAGGATGTTCCTGGACTGCATAGAAGACAACTTCCTCCTCCAAATGGTAGAGGAACGAACAAGAAATGGTGCTATGCTGGGCCTTGTTCTCACCAACAGGGAAGGGCTGGTAAGCAATGTGAGGCTCAGAGACAGCCTTGGCTGCAGTGACCATGAAGCAGTTGAATTTAATATCCTCAGGGCAATCAGGAGGAAGTATTCCAAGCTCATGACCCTAGACTTTAGGCGTGTAGATTTTGATCGCTTCAGGGATCTGCTAGCCAAAGTGTCGTGGGACAAAGCCCTGGAGGGAAGAGGGACCCAGGACGGCTGGTCAATATTCAAGGACCACCTCCTCTGTGTCCAGGAGCTCTGTGTACCAACAAAGAGAAAAGCAGGTAAGAATGCTAGGAGGCCTGCCTGGATGGGCAAGGAGCTACTGGACACACTATTACTTAAAAGGAAACTCTACAGGAAGTGGAGGGAAGGACAGGTAGAACAGGGGGAATATAAGGAAGCTGCCCGAGCAGCGAGAGTCCTGGTTAGGAAAGCCAAAGCAGAGTTTGAATTGAATCTAGCCAGGGAGATTAGAGGGAACACTAAGAACTTTTACAGGTATATTAATGGGAAGAAGAAGACTAGGGAAGGTGTGGGCCCCCTCAGAAAGGAAAATGGTGACATGGTCACAAGTGATGAGGAAAAGGCTGAGGTACTTAATAACTTCTTTACCTCAGTCTTCACTGCAAGGGCCTCTAGCCACACTCCTGATGTTATGGAAGTCAATGCCAGGGACGGGGAGGAAGAACTGCCCATTGTAAGTGCAGATCAGGTTCGTGATCATCTGAAGAACCTGAAAGTGTTCAAGCCCACGGGTACTGAGAGAACTGGCAGATGAGGTTGCTAAACCCCTCTCTATTATATTTCAAAAGTCATGGCAACCTGGGGAAGTCCCCACAGACTGGAAAAGGGGAAACATTGCCCCATCTTCAAAAAGGGTAAGAAGGAGGAACCAGGGAACTACAGGCCAGTCAGTCTCACCTCTGTGCCTGGAAAGATCATGGAGCAGATCCTCCTGGAGTCACTACTGGCTCAGAAGAATAGTGAAGAGGTGATTGGGAACAGTCAGCATGGCTTTGCCAAGGGCAAATCCTGCCTGACCAACCTGGTGGCCTTCTATGAGCAGGTGACAAAATTAATAGATGAGGGGCGAGCAACTGATGTCATTTACCTGGACCTGAGCAAAGCCTTCGACACTGTCCCGCACACATCCTGGTCTCCAAACTGGTGACACATGGGTTTGATGGGTGGACCACTAGATGGATAAGGAACTGGCTTGATGGCCGCACCCAAAGAGTGGCTGTCAATGGGTCCATGTCACAGTGGAGGCTAGTGACAAGCGGAGTCCCTCAGGGATCAGTCCTGGGACCTGTCTTGTTCAACATCTTTGTGGGTGACATGGACAGTGGCATTGAGTGCACCCTCAGCAAGTTTGCTGATGACACCAAGCTGTGTGGTGCAGCAGACACGCTGGAGGGAAGGGAGGCCATCCAGAGGGACCTTGACAGGCTGGAGAGGTGGGCACAAGCCAACCTCATGAAGTTCAATAAGAGCAAGTGCAGGGTCCTGCATCTGGGTCGAGGCAATCCCAGGCACAAATACAGGCTGGGCAGTGACTGGCTGGAAAGTAGCCCTGAGGAGAGAGACTTGGGGGTGCTGGTGGACAAAAAGCTCAACATGAGCTCTCAATGTGCACTTGCAGCCCGCAAGGCCAATCAGATCCTGGGCTGCATCAGGAGAAGTGTTGCTAGCAGGTCGAGGGAGGTGATCCTCCCCCTCTACTCAGCCCTGCTGAGACCCCACCTGGAGTACTGTGTCCAGTTCTGGAGCCCCTATTACAAGAGGGATGTGGAGGTGCTGGAACGTGTCCAGAGAAGGGCCACGAGGATGATCAGAGGGCTGGAGCACCTCTCCTATGAGGGCAGACTGAAGGAGTTGGGGCTGTTCAGTCTGCAGAAGAGAAGGCTCCGAGGTGACCTAATTGTGGCCTTCCAGTATCTGAAGGGGGGCCACAGGAAGGCTGGGGAAGGACTTCTCAGGATGTCAGGTAGTGATAGGACTAGGGGGAATGGAATGAAGCTGGAGGTGGGGAGATTCAGGCTAGATGTGAGGAGGAGGTTCTTCACCATGAGAGTGGTGAGACCCTGGAATGGGTTGTCCAGGGAGGTGGTCGAGGCCCCGTCCCTGGGAGTGTTTAAGACCAGGCTGGATGAGGCTCTGGCCAGCCTGATCTAGTGTGGGGTTTCCCTGCCCATGGCAGGGGGGTTGGAACTAGATGATCCTTATGGTCCCTTCCAACCCTGAATGAAACTATGAAACTATGAAACTATGATAGGGTCGGGGAGCAGTGTAGTGCCCCGGTAATCCATGAGGAATTAGTTCGGGACCTGCTGAGCCACTTGGACACTCACAAGTCCATGGGATTGGATGGGATCCACCCTAGGGTGCTGAGAGAGCTGGCAGATGAGCTGGCCAAGCCACTCTCCATCATTTTCCTCCAGTCCTGGCTCACCAGTGAGGTCCCAGGTGACTGGAATCTGGCCAATATGGTCCCCATCCACAAGAAGGGTCGGATGGAGGAACCTGGAAACTACAGGCCAGTCAGCCTGACCTCAGTGCCAGGGAAAGTGATGGAGCAGATTATCCTGGCGGCAATAACTGCGCACCTGAAGGATGGCCAAGGGCTCAGGTCCAGCCAACATGGATTTAGGAAGGGCAGGTGTGACCGTTTGAGGCTGTCCCCTTAAGAAAGGGAATATTGTGGTCAGATGTTTGTAAACGAAAGACAAATCTAAACTTATTTCATTGGTAGATTGGGAGAAAGCACCTTTTGAACTGGAAGTACAGCAGCTTCCTGGGCATTCCTGTGTCTTTCTTTGTCCCCTGTGCAGCTCGCAGTTTTCTGGGCTTTCGGCCAGACTGTCCGATAAGATAAGTCCTTTTCTAACATTCTAACTGTCTAACTGCTTAAATTAACAGTTTCTCCTTTTCTCTCTTTCTAGCCCTCTCTGGGGAAAGGGGGAGAGAAGGGGGAACAGGGGTGGGGAATCCCCCTCAGCAGAGGAGGGAACACTCATTTCTGTACCACATTGTTGTATATTTCTGTATATATTGTAAATACTGTAAATTCTGTAAATATTTCCCTGCATTCCCTAAATTGCTTTGTAAATATACAGCACCCACTCCTTTGCTAATCCGGCTGTGCATTTTTTTTTCCTTTCAATTTTCTTCCCTCTACTCACAGGGGGGAAGAAGGGCCTGGCCTTTCCCCCAACCCTACGACATTCTTTTCTTGGCTTTCCCAACGTGCGGCAGATAATTAGCTTGATTTATTACTTTATTGATTTAGTGTTTTATAGCCAGATTAGCAAACATGAAGGTGGTGTGGTTCGTAGAATGATTATTCTTTTCAATTTTTGGAGCTCTGGTTTACAGATATTGTTTGGGTTTGATTTTGGATTACCTGGGTAAATATTTGGTGTGGAAAATTTATCTGTGGGTTATGTATAGAGTTAGATTATGGTATGGAAAATGTGTGGACTTCTTTTGGCCAGCGAGATACAGAAATGTAACTTCTACTACCCTCCCGATTGAGATAAAAGAGTTTAGGATTCCTGCAGAGGAGAGAGTAACTGTAGGTGATGGCTGGGATCCAAAGGTGATTTATTTGGTGTCTGTAATTCTGCTGCTGGGGATAATTATCGTGTATCTGCTGATTTCCTTGCGGCGAGAGAGGATGATATCCAGACCGTGTTTTGTTATTAAAACTAGATCAAACAGAAAACGCCGTGGCTCTGGGTCAGTCCCAGAGACATCTAGTGATGAGGAGTGTGTCAGTTAAAAAGAGGGCTAAGAAGTTAATTGGAAAGGCTGCTCTAAATGATTTTGCCACTGATTCTGGCAAGCTGCCAAGGGCGGCGGCAGGTATCAACATGGCGTCTCCTCCTTCTCCTCCTCCTTCTTCTCTGTCGGCCATTAACAGAGCAACGTCATTTCCGCCCACTATCTCGGTGGGACCGGAAGTCACTGCCCCAGCAGCTGATTTATCTCAGGACCTGTCAACTTCTAATAAGGTGGCTGTAAATTCAAACACAGCTCCAGTTAAGGTGGCTGTTTTAAAGACTAGAAGTGGAAAGACCAAAGCTGATGGAGAAGAAGAGCAAGAGACTGATCTTGGTGAGGGGCCCTCTACTCTAAGAAATCCTGCTGAGGAGGAAGAGAAGATTTGTTTTAAAGATCTAGCTGACCTAGTGAGATCAAAGCAGGATACAGATGCAGCTAGGAAAGCAGCTGGCAAAGGTGGTTCTCAGCTTAAAGAGATCCTTGAGAAAATGGCAGGAGGATTATTAGGGCAACAAGTTGAGGGGGAGGGGCAAGAAGAAGAAGATGATATTTTAGAATGTTCCTCGCTGCGTGAGGAATTGACAAATGTTCGTAAAGATTACACCAGGGCAGATAAGAAGCCAGTTCTAGCTTGGCTTAGTAGGTGTTATGATACAGGTGCTCCAACTCTAACAGTTGGAGACCCCCTTTGCAGCTAACAGTGTTCTGGGCTTTCAGCCTAGGCTTGACCTTGAAACTGATAAACTGCAAGGCCTGTATTAACCGCTTTCCAATTAACACATATCTGATTCTAATTTTTTTCTCTTTTATCTCTTTCTAACCCTCTCTGGGGAAAGGGGGAGAGAAGGGGGAGCAGAGGTGGGGAACCACCTCAGCAGAGGGGGGAACTTTCATTTCTGTGCTACTTTGTTGTATATTTCTGTATATATTGTAAATACTGTAAATTCTGTATATATTCCCCTGAATATCCTATATTGCTTTGTAAATATACAGCACCCACTGCTTTGCTAATTCAGCTGTGAGGTTTTTTTTTCTCCACTTTACGGGGGGGAGGAGAAGGCACGGCCTTCCCTTCCAACCCTACGACACATAGATGAGGGAATTAAGCGCTTGAGGGAATTAAGCGCTTGAGAGAATTTGCTGTTCGAGAGATACTCTATGGTGAACATGAAACTCTGAATCCTGATGAGATTCCTGTGGGTATTGGTCTTGCTAAAAAGATCATCAAACTTGCTCCTTCCAATTATGCAAACATTCTGGCAAGTAGAATTGTGTCAAGAAATTATGGTGGAGCTTCCCCTACGGTTGGCCAATTCAGTGATCAAATGAGACAATTGGAGGATAGCATGATACGTGGTTCTTTGGTTTCGGCCTTTGAAACTCTGTCTGGAAAAATTGAGAGTTGCATGAAGGATCTGAAAGATTCCATATACCAATTTGCACAGAAGGATAATTCTAATTCTTCCTCCGGGTGGAGACAAGTTTCATCTGTGAGGAATACACGTCCTCCAAGGAGGTAATTCCAAAAGAGATCAAATCAAAACAGACCACCAAGGCAATCACGTAGAACTATTTGGATAACTCTGCGTGATCAGTTTGGTGAGAACATGAACCGCTGGGATGGCCAACCAACCTCTAATCTTTTCAGGAGACTGAGGAAATTGCAAAGTGGCAGAGCCTGAGGTAGCAATACCAGAAGGGTAGCTGTTACTTCCACAGTTCCCCAGAACAACTCTAGTAGCTCCAACAGTGGCTCCAGCTATAACATGCAAAGCTATAACACTGCGCACTGTGCTCAAAGCACATGTGGGCATGTTCCCCATAACTAGGGGTACCCTGCCTCCTGCCAGGGGGAGGAGAGGGATAACAGAGACAACAGAATCTATTGGGATGTGTACATCCAGTGGCCTGGCACTTCACAATTTCGGAAGTATAGGGCCTTGGTTGACACAGGAGCTCAGTGCACCATAATGCCATCAAATTATCAGGGATCAGAGTCTATAACTATTCTGGGAGTCACTGGTGGATCTCAAGACTTAAGTAAGGTGGAGGTTAATATAAGTTTAACTGGTAAACAATGGAGGAAACATACAGTTGTTACCGGACCTGATGTACCTTGTATTTTGGGAATTGATTTTCTGACAGAAGGGCATTTCAAAGACCCTAGAGGCTAAAAATGGGCTTTTGGAGTAGCTTCTATAGAAATTGATGGACAAAAACGGAAGCTGTCTGTCTGACCTGAGCTTTCTGATGAATCTGCAGTTGTGGGACAACATAAGACACAGGACATTAAATTGCCGGTTGCTTCTCAGACTGTGCATCACAGACAATACAGAACCAACCATGACTCTTTGTTGCCCATTCAGAATCTGATTCGTCAGTTGGAGAGTCAGAAAGTCGTCAGCAAAACTCATTCACCTTTCAACAGTCCACTGTGGCCTGGGAGTGCGGAAGCAGAATGGAGACTTGTGTCTAACAGTAGACTACTGAGCCCTAAATGAAGTAACACCACCTATGAGTGCAGCAGTGCCAGACATGATGGAAGTTCAGTATGAGCTGGAATCCAAAGAGGCCAAATGGTATACTACCATAGACATTGCTAATGCACTTTTCTCTTTTCCCATAGCAGAGGAATGCAGGCCTCAGTTTGCTTTCACCTGGAGAGGAATCCAGTACACTTTCAACAGATTGCCAATGGGCTGGATCCACAGCTCAAGCATCTGTCATGCAGTAATCCATGATGCTCTACAGAAAGGTGGTGCTCCAGAACACATCCAGTGCATCAATGATATCATCGTCTGGGGTAAAACTGCTGAAGAAGTCTTTGAGATGGTGACAAAGTCATTGACATTCTTCTGAATGCAGGTTTTGCCATCAAGCGAGACAAGGTGAAAGGACCTACCACAGAGATTCAGTTTCTGGGAGTGCGGTGGCAGGATGGACGCCGACACATTCCAGTGGATGTGGTAAATAGAGTCTCGACCATGGTAAATCCCACAAACAAGCAAGAAACCCTACGTTTCTTGGGGATAGTGGGATTTTGGAGACTGCACATTCCTGAATACAGTCAGATTGTGAAACCTCTGTATGATGTGACAGAAAAACTGTTTCCACTGGGGACCTGAACAACAAGCAGCCTTTTACCAGATAAAACAAGAGGTAGTACAGGGAATGGGTCTGGGACCTGTCCGAGATGGTTCAGACATTAAGAATATTTTGTACACGGCTGCAAGTGACAATGGTCCAACCTGGTGCTTATGGCAAAGAGCTCCAAGTGAGACACGTGGACGACCTCTTGGTTTCTGGAGTCGAGGTTACAGAGGTTCAGAGGCTAATTGTACTCCCAACAGAAAAGGAGATTCTAGCTGCCTATGAAGGAGTAAAAGCATCTTCTGAAGTGATTGGAACTGAATCACAACTTTACTTAGCTCCCAGATTTCCAGTTTTGAATTGGATGTTCATAGGCAAAGGCTCCACACCACATCATGCCACAGATTCCACCTGGTCTAAGTGGATGGCTCTGATAACACAGAGAGCTCAAATGGGAAATCTTGAAAGGCCTGGTGAAGTGGAGTGATCTCAAGTTGGCCTGAAGGTACCAACTGTGCTAAACCTCCAGAGGAGAGAGTAACACATGCTGAGGAAGCTCCTCCTTACAGTGACCTTTCTGATGATTGGCAGAAGTATGATTTGTTCACAGACGGTTCCTGTCGTCTTGTTGGAAACAAGCAAAGGTGGAAGTCTGCAGTGTGGAGTCCAACACGCCGAGTTGCAGAGGCGAAGGATGGAGAAGGAGAATCCAGTCAGTTCACAGAGGTAAAAGCTGTCCAGCAAGCTCTCGACGTAGCTGAACATGAGAGATGGCCAAAGCTTTATCTCTACACCGACTCATGGATGGTAGCCAATGCTCTGTTGGGTTGGCTAAAGAACTGGAAAAAGAGTGGTTGGCAGAGAAAAGGAAAACCCATTTGGGCAGCCAACCTGTGGCAGGACATTGCTGATCGAATCGAGAGAATTCCAGTGAAAGTGAGACACATCGATGCTCACATTCCTAAGAGCAAAGCTACTGAGGAACAGCAACACAACCATCAGGCAGATCTAGCTGCAAGAGTTTCTCAAGTGGACATGGACTCTAATCTTGATCATGACTAGAAACACCGAGGTGAGATATTCTTAGCTCGGTGGGCTCATGATTCGTCAGGACATCAAGGCAGAGATGCAACATGCCAATGGGCTTGTGACAGATCCATGGACATTTCCATAGATGCTATCACCCAAGTCATCATCAGAAAGCCTCGGAAAAGCACGGACTGCTGCCTTTTTTGACCTGAAGGACCCACATGGAGTCTCTGCGCTTGGCAGAAATCGGCTTTCACCAATTCTCCACGTGTTCGGGATCTTTCGGGCTCCCCTGTGTGCCGCGGCAGTTTAAGAACCTGCGGCAGCTCGCGGATGGTTCCATTCCAGACCGGCTTCTCGCTCGGACGCGCGCTGCCACACTTTTTAAAAAAAAAACAAACTTTCTCCAGTAGGTCCTGTGAGGCAGGGCTAGCCATGGTGGTAACTCACCGCAATAACTCCTTTAAAAAGTCAGTCTCGACTCAGACTGAGGGGAATATAAGCAGATAGGTAGGTGTCATAAGCAAGAGGTAGGTGTCCAGGTATCTAGTTGCAGACGGTACTGGAACCTGGCACTTGAGATGCAGAGTAGAGGGGACGGTTCCTGCATTAGGTGTGAGCAGATCGACTGTCTGCTTAGCCTGGTGGCCGGACTGAAGGACAAGGTTGCTAGATTTAGAGATGTATGCAATTGCAGAAGAGTGACGAAACTGAATAACCAGGCTCTGTAGGCCCCTCCAGCAGAGGCCAGTTATCCAAAAAGCAGAGGGGAATGGATGCAGGTTCCTCTCAAAAGGCGCAAGGTTAAACCTCCTTGCCCCCCCTCACACCCCCCACTGCCCTTGGAAAACAAGTACGGGGCATTGGAGGTTGAGGGTGAGGTGATTCTGATATCGGAGGGCACACCATCTGGAGTTTTCCCTGTGGCAAAACAGTCTAAGGTTAAACAGCCTGAGGTTAAACAGCCTTCCCCCGGCATCAGGACTTGCTCCCTTAAAAAAAAGAGGAGGGTAATTGTTATTGGCGATTCCTTCCTGAGGGGAACAGAGGACCCCATATGTCGGCCAGACCCTACTCACAGGGAGGTTTGTTCCCTTCCAGGAGCCATGGTTGGAGATGTTACCAGAAGACTGCCTGGTATGGTGCAGCCCTCTGACTATTATCCCTTGATAGTTATGCAGTTAGGGAATGATGATGTTGCAACCAGAACTCCCAGGGCTATCAAAGATGACTTCAGGGCCCTGGGAGATCTGGTTGAGGGATCAGGTGCACAAATAGTTTTTTCATCTATACCCTTAGTTGCAGGAGGGAATACCATAAGTCCAAGTGCCGAGTGCTGCACTTGGCTACAGCAATCCCATGCAGAGCTATAGGCTGGGGTCGGAGTGGCTGGAGAGCTCCCAAACAGAGAGGGACCTGGGTGTGCTGATCGACAGCCACCTGAACATGAGCCAGCAGCGTGCCCAGGTGGCCAGGAGGGCCAATGGCCTCCTGGCCTGCATTAGGAATAGTGTGGCCAGCAGGAGCAGGGAGGTCATAGTGCCCCTGTACTCTGCTTTGGTTAGGCCGCACCTTGAGTACTGTGTCCAGTTCTGGGCCCCTCAGTTTAAGAAGGACATCGAAACACTTGAGCGTGTCCAGAGAAGGGCAACAAGGCTGGTGAGAGGCCTTGAACACAAGCCCTATGAGGAGAGGCTGAGGGAGCTGGGATTGTTTAGCCTGGAGAAGAGGAGGCTCAGGGGTGACCTCATTGCCCTCTACAACTACGTGAAAGGTGGTTGTAGCCAGGAAGGGGTTGGCCTCTTCTCCCAGGCAACCAGCACCAGAACGAGGGGACACAGTCTCAAGCTGCGCCAGGGGAGGTTCAGACTCGAGGTGAGGAGGAAGTTCTTTACCGAGCGAGTCATTCAGCATTGGAACGGGTTGCCCAGGGAGGTGGTTTAGTCATCGACCCTGGAGGCGTTCAAGGGGCGATTGGACGTGGCACTTGGTGCCATGGTCTAGGCATGGGGTCTGTGTTGATAGGTTGGACTCGATGATCCCCGAGGTCCTTTCCAACCTAAGTGATACTGTCATACTGTGAAGTTACTTAGAGGCTGGTGCAGGGAAAAGAATTTTGGGTTTTTCGATCTTGAAAAACTTTCTGCTGCACCAGGCCAGCTGGCAACAGATGGAGCACATCTGTCCCAGAGGAGGGGTAAGATCAGAGTGTACGAGAATGGCCTATCCCTCAAAGGGAAAAAAATTCTGGGGAGGGAATTGCAGGTCTCATAGATAGGGCTTTAAACTAGTTTCGAAGGGGGAAGGGGCTGAAACCAGTCCCCCCAGGCTGGGGTCTGGGGGTGTGTCACGGTCCAGAGACATTAGATGTCTCGGTCCGGAGACACAGTTCTTTTAAATATTCCCGTGTTGTGAAATTAAAGGCACAAACGAGGCCAAAGTATCAACAGCTAGACTATTTATTGCATAACTAAAGTGGACATAAGAAAGGGAGAGGGAGAAAAGAGAAATAAAGTGGACATAACTAAAGTGGAGAGGGAGAAAATAAAGAGGGAGAGAGAGAGAGGGAGAAGAGGAAAGGAATTATATTACCACACCCCTCATCCCCCCCAAGACAGTTAAAGTCTGTGGAGGAAAGGTGCTGCAGGAGATGTTGGGTTTGTAGAGAAACCGTGGTGAGGCTTTTGCTGGAGAACAGCTGTGGTCCTCTGGGGAGATATTGGGTTGATACAGGAACGGTGCTGAGAGAAAGGGTGCTGAGGATTTGGCTGGAGCTGTGGTCCTCCGGGCAGCTTCTTTCTCCGGAGCAGCATTGTCCCGGCTTCTCAGCGGCCTGGCCCGTCTCCTGTGTTTTCCTTCATCTCCGTTTTCTCCCCGTTTTTTCCTCTGTTTCTCTCCTCTGTTTCTCTCTACAAACCAGTAGTTGCTCCAGTCTTTTATACAGTTTTTAGTCCTTAGGTATGTAGTCAAATATTGTCCCTCAGGAATTCCAGTGGCAGGAAATCTGTGTGTTTGGGCAAGAACCTGGCTGGAGGGGGGGGGGGGAAATCTCCGTCTACCGTCTCCATCCAGACAAGGTTCAGGAAACAGGTGGAGATTATCTTGCCCTAAAGGTGTGATGGCTGGGTCCTTGGGTCCATTGTTGTAGTCCCATGTTATCACGATGCAATCACAAGCTGATTTGCATCCAGGATTGGTGGACAGGATTCTTTCCACCTTCTTTCCAGTGGCTCTGCTATCACTTTATCTTTGTTGACTCACATAGAGAGAGACAAACTTCTTAGACTCTCACAGGGTGATAAGCCAGAGCCAGAGGTGAAACCAGCAGCCCGGATGAAGTGCATGTACACGAATGCACGAAGCATGGGCAACAAACAAGAGGAGCTGGAAGCCTTGCTGCAGCAGGAAAGTTATGATGTAGTTGCCATCACAGAGACATGGTGGGATGACTCACATGACTGGAGCGCTGCAATTGATGGCTACAGGCTCTTCAGGAGAGACAGGCAAGGAAGAAGGGGTGGAGGGGTGGCCCTTTACATCAGGGAGGCACTAGATGCCATGGAGCTGGAGAACAGGGACGATCGGGTTGAGTGCCTGTGGGTGAGAATTACAGGGAAGGCCAACAGGGCTCACATCCTGGTTGGAGTCTGTTATAGACCACCCAACCAGGAGGAGGATGTTGATGAGTCATTCTATAGGCAGCTTAAGGCTGTCTCAAGATCGCCTGACCTTGTTCTCATGGGCGAATTCAACTTGCCTGATATCTTCTGGGATGTTAACATAGCAGAGAAGAGGCAATCTAGGAGGTTCTTAGAATGCATGGAGGACAGCTTCTTATTCCAGGTGCTGCGTGAACCTACCAGGGGCAAGGTTATGCTTGACCTCCTCTTCACCAACAGGGAAGGGTTGGTGGGTGATGTGGTGGTCGGAGGGTGCTTAGGGGTCAGTGACCACCAGATAATTGAATTCTCATTATTTGGTCAAGCTAAGAGGGGTAGCAAGAAGACCTCCACTCTGGATTTCCAGAGGGCGGACTTCAGGCTACTCAAGGAATTAATTCAGAGGGTTCCTTGGGATAAAGCCCTTAAAAACAAAGGGGTCCAGGAGAGCTGGTCCTACTTCAAGGAAGAATTGTTGAAGGCTCAGGGACAGGCTGTGCCAATGTGCCGGAAGATGAGCCACCAGGGCAGATTGCCAGCCTGGATGGTTTATGAACTTTTAATAGAGTTAAGGGAAAAAAAGAGGGTGTATCACCTTTGGAAAAGAGGGGAGGCAACCAGTGAAAAATTTAAGGATGTTGCTAGGTCTTGTAGGAAGAAAATTAGGGTGGCAAAAGCACATTTGGAGCTTAGACTGGCCTGTGCTGTGAAGGACAACAAAAAGTCCTTCTATAAATTCATTAATAGCAAGAGGAAGGGCAGAGACAACCTCCACTCCTTGGTGGACACGGAGGGGAACGTTGTGACAAGGGATGAGGAAAAGGCAGAGATACTTAACACCTTCTTCGCCTCAATTTTTACTAGCAGGACAGAATGTCTTCCTGACAGCTGGCCTCCAGAGCTGGCAGAAGGAGCCAGGGAGCAGCATAGTTTTCCACTGTTCCAAAATGGGGTAGTTGGTGATCTGCTCATCCGCCTGGATCCCCACAAGTCCATGGGACCAGATGGGATCCATCCTAGGGTGCTGAGAGAGCTGTCAGAGGAGCTGGCCAAGCCGCTCTCCACCATTTTTCACCAGTCCTGGCTCACTGGAGATGTCCCAGAGGACTGGAAGCTGGCCAACGTGGTGCCCATCCACAAGAAGAGCCGGTTGGATGAGCCAGGGAATTATAGGCCTGTCAGCCTGACCTCAGTGCCAGGCAAGGTCATGGAACAGGTCATCCTGAATGCAATAACACAACACTTACAGGATGGCCAAGGGATCAGGCCCAGCCAGCATGGATTTAGGAAGGGCAGGTCCTACCTGACCAACCTGATCTCCTTCTACGATCAGGTGACCCACCTGGTGGATGTGGGGAGGCCTGTGGATGTAGTTTACCTGGACTTCAGCAAGGCCTTTGACACCTTTCTCCAGGCCTTTAGCCTGGAGAAGAGGAGGCTCAGGGGTGACCTCATTGCCCTCTACAACTACCTGAAGGGTGGTTGTAGCCAGGAGGGGGTTGGCCTCTTCTCCCAGGCAACCAGCACCAGAATGAGGGGACACAGTCTCAAGCTGCACCAGGGGAGGTTCAGACTCGAGGTGAGGAGGAAGTTCTTCACCGAGCGAATCATTCGGCATTGGTACCGGTTGCCCAGGGAAGTGGTTGAGTCATCGACCCTGGAGGCGTTCAAGGGGCGATTGGACGTGGCACTTGGTGCCATGGTCTAGGCATGGGGTCTGTGTTGATAGGTTGGACTCGATGATCCTCGAGGTCCTTTCCAACCTAAGTGATACTGTGATACTGTGATACCGTCCCCCATAGCAAACTCCTGGCCAAGCTGTCAGCCCATGGCTTGGACAGCAGAACTCTGAGCTGGATTAGGAACTGGCTGGATGGCCGAGCCCAGAGAGTGGTGGTGAATGGTGCCACATCCAGCTGGCGGCCAGTCAATAGTGGAGTCCCCCAGGATCAGTGCTGGGCCCCATCCTCTTTAACATCTTTATTGATGATCTGGATGAAGGCATTGAGTCTATCATCAGTAAATTTGCTGATGACACCAAGCTGGGTACAGGAGTTGATCTGCTAGAGGGTAGAGAGGCTTTGCAGAGAGACCTCGATAGGCTGGACAGATGGGCAGAGTCCAACGGCATGAGATTTAACACATCCAAGTGTCGGGTTCTGCACATCGGCCACAACAACCCCATGCAGTGCTACAAGCTGGGGTCAGAGTGGCTGGAGAGCAGCCAGGCAGAGAGGGACCTGGGGATACTGATTGATGGTAGGCTGAACATGAGCCTGCAGTGTGCCCAGGCAGCCAGGAGGGCCAATGGCATCCTGGCCTGCATCAGGAACAGTGTGGCCAGCAGGAGCAGGGAGGTCATTCTGCCCCTGTAGACTGCACTGGTTAGGCCACACCTCGAGTACTGTGTCCAGTTCTGGGTCCCTCAGTTTAGGAAGGATGTTGACTTGCTGGAACGAGTTCAGAGAAGGGCAACGAAGTTAGTGAGGGGCTTGGAGCACAAGCACTATGAGGAGCGACTGAGGGAGCTGGGGCTTCTTAGCCTGGAGAGGAGGAGACTCAGGGGTGACCTTATTGCTCTCTACAACTACCTGAAGGGGGGTTGTAGACAGGCAGAAGTTGGTCTCTTCTCCCAGGCAGCCAGTACCAGAACAAGAGGACACAGTCTCAGGTTACGCCAGGGGAAGTTCAGGCTGGAGGTCAGGAGGAAGTTTTACACAGAGAGAGTGATTGCCCATTGGAATGGACTGCCCGGGGAGGTGGTGGAGTCACCGTCACTGGAGGTGTTCAGGAGGAGACTTGACAGGGTGCTTGGTTACATGGGTTAGTTGATTAGGTGGTGTTGGATGATAGGTTGGACGCGATGATCTTGAAGGTCTCTTCCAACCTGGTCTATTCTATTCTATTCTATTCTATTCTATCCATGACTGCGACATTTGTGCTGTTACAAGTACAAGTATGGTGAAGCTTGGCAGATTGACTATATCACTCTACCACGTTCTCGTTCTGGTAAGCAATACGTGCTTACTATGGTAGAGGCAAACACTGGATGGTTGGAAACTTCTCCAGTTCCACATGCAACTGCACGAAACACCATTCTCGGTCTGGAGAGACAAATCCTGTGGAGACACGGAACTCCAGAGAGGATTGAGTCAGACAATGGAACTCATTTGAACAACCTTGTAAAGAACTGGGCAAAAGAGCACGGTATTGAGTGGATATTCCATATTCCCTACTATGCACCAGCTGCAGGGAGGATTGAACGCTACAACAGTTTGCTGAAGACCACTCTTAAAGCCATGGGGGGGAAATAGCAGAGGTTCAGTGAACTGAGCTGGACCTGCACATTCAGATCTGCTAGAGAAAGTAGAAGGTGATAGAGTTCCTGTTGTTTGAGAAAAGAATCTGTTAGGTAAAACTGTTTGGCTAACCTGCGCGAGGGGTGGTTTCAGCTGAAGGTTCGGGTCACACTTATTGGATAATTCAAGAGAATGGTGAAATTCAGTGTATTCCACAAAGAAATTTAACTTTAGCAGAAAGAGTTTAATTTCAAACTGTTGTACAGCTACATCGCATCCAAAGGAAGAATGAATGAGGAATCTACAGTGCACAAACCCTGAGAACCCTGAGAGCCCTGAGTCAACTGAGAGTCCCTGTATCCTTGTTTTCCCTTTTCTTCGCTTCGTCTGCAAAGAGACAAACTGTTTTCCATTTTTCTTGTTTCCTGTGTGCCCGGTTGACGCTGTCCCTTTAAGAAAGGGAATATGGTGGACGGAAGTTGGTAAACGGAAGGAAGAGTCTAAACTAATTTTCATTGGGAGAGTGGGAGGAAGCACTATCTGGCCTGAGAGTGAAGTGGGCATTCCCAGCACTTCTCTGTCACTCTTGCTTCCGCTTCTCCAGGGTGCAGCAACTCTTCTCTGTGCTGGGCTTTCTGCCAAGGCCTCGGCCTTGAGGATAAGATAACCAGGTCTATATTAACTGCTTCCAACTAACACAAACTGCTTCTAACATTTTTTTTTTCTCTCTTTTCTTCCTCTTTCTATCCCATTCTGGGGAAAGGGGGGAAGAGAGGGGAGAGCGGAGGTGGGGAAACCCCTCGGCCGAGGGGGGTTACTCTCATTTCTGTGTTACTCTGTTGTATATCTTTGTATATATTGTAGATATTGTAAATTTGTAAATATTCCCCTGCAAAACCCTACACTGCTTTGTAAATATAGCTCCACTGCTTTGCTAATTCAGCTGGTGAGTTTTTTTTTCCTTTCCCTTCAATTTTTCTTTCCCTTTTACCTTACAGGGGGGAGGGAAGAGGCTCCTTAGCCTTACCCCTTCCAACCCACCACATTTTTTTTATTGGCGCCCAACGTGGGGCAGATAATTAGTTTAATTTATTACCTGATTGATTTAGTGTTTTCTAGCTGAATTAGCAAACATGAAGGTATTGTGGTTTGTGGAGCGATTGTTCTTTTCAATTTTTGGGGCTCTGGTTTACAGATATTGTTTGGGTTTGATTTTGGATTACCTGGGCAAATATTTGGTGCGGACAATTTATATGTGGGTTATGTATAGAGTTAAATTATGGTATGGAAAATGTATTAATTTATTATGGCCAGTGAGATACAGGAATGTTACCTCCACCACTCTCCCAATTGAGATAAAGGGTTTTAAGATTCCGCCTGAGGAGAGAGTAACTTTAGGTGATGCCTGGGACCCAAAGGTGATTTATGTGATGTGTATAATTCTGCTGCTGGTGATAACTAATGTGTTTTCTCTGTATTCCTTGTGGCGAGAGAAAAAGGTGTCCAGGGCGTGTTTTGTTATTAAAACTAGATCAAAAAGAAAACGCCGTGGCTCGAGATCAGTCCCAGAGTCATCTAGTGATGAGGAAGGTGGAGACTCTCTGTCAGTTAAAAAGAAGGCTAAAAAGTTAATTGGTAAAGCAGCTCTAAATGACTTTGCTGATTCCAGCAAGCTGCCAAAGGCGGCAGCTGGTATCAACATGGCTCCTACTCCTTCTTCTTCTTCTTCTCCATCGGCCATTAACGGAGCAACGTCACTTCCGCCTACTCCCTCGGCGGGACCGGAAGTCACTGCCCCAGCAGCTGATTTATCTCAGGACCTGTCAGCTTCCATTAAGGTGGCTGTAAATTCAAACACAGCTCCAGTTAAGGTGGATGCTTTAAAGACTAGAGGTGCAAAGGCCAAAGATGGAGAAGAAGAGGGGCTGGAGACTGATCCTGGTGAGGGGCCCTCTACTCTAAGAGATCCTGCTCAGGAGGAAGAGGTGGTTTGTTTTAAAGATCTAGCTAACCTAGTGAGATCAAAGCAGGATACAGATGAAGCTAGGAAAGCAGCTGGCAAAGGTGGTTCTCAGCTTAAAGAGATCCTTAGGAGAATGACAGCAGGATTATATGGACAAAAGTTCAGGGAGACGAGGAGGATGATATTTCAGACTGTTCTTCGCCCCGCGAGGAATTGCGCAATGTCCGTAAAGATTTCACCAGGGCAGATAAGGAACCAGTTCTAGCTTGGCTTAGTAGGTGTTATGATACAGGTGCTCCAGCTCTAACAGTTGGAGACAAGTCGGCAGCTCAGTTAGGAACTCTCTCAAGGGATAATGGAATAGATAGACATCTAGGCCGAGCTCTCGGTAAGGTTAGTCTGTGGATACGCCTTTTAATGGCGGTTGCCCTGAGATACCCTTCCCGAGATGATCTTCCATGGAATCCTAAACCCTGGACTACCATAGATGAGGGAATTAAGCGCTTGAGAGAATTTGCTGTTAGAGAGCTACTCTATGGTGAACATGAAACTCTGAATCCTGATGACATTCCTGTGGGTATTGGTCTTGCTAAAAAGATCATCAAACTTGCTCCTTCTAATTATGCAAACATTCTGGCAAGCAGAATTGTGTCAAGAAGTTATGGTGGAGCTTCTCCTACGGTTGGCCAATTCAGTGATCAAATGAGACAATTGGAGGATAGCATGACACGTGGTTCTTTGGTTTCAGCCATTAAAACTATGTCTGGTGATATACAGAATTGCATAAGAGAGTTAAAAGATGAATTTAGAAATTCCATATCCCAATTGGCACAAAGGGATAATTTCAGTTCTCCCTCCAGGATGATACAAGTTTCATCTGTGAGGAATACACGTCCTCCAAGGAGGTCATTCCAAAACAGGTCATTCCAAAACAGGTCATTCCAAAACAGACCACCAAGGCAATCACGTAGAACTATTTGGATAACTCTGCGTGATCAGTTTGGTGAGAACATGAACCGCTTGGATGGCCAACCAACTTCTAATCTTTTCAGGAGACTGAGGGAATTGCAAAGTGGCAGAACCCAAGGTAGCAATACCAGAAGGGTAGCTGTTACTTCCACAGTTCCCCAGAATGACTCTTATGGCTCCAACAGTGGCTCCGGTTATAACATGCAAAGTTATAACCCTGCAAACTATGTGCAATGCACATGTGCGCATGTTCCCCATAACTAGGGGTGCCCTGCCTCCCGCCAGGGGGAGGAGAGGGATAACAGAGATAATAGAATCTATTGGGATGTGTACATCCAGTGGCCTGGCACTTCACAATTTCGGAAGTACAGGGCCTTGGTTGACACAGGAGCTCAGTGCACCATAATACCATCAAATTATCAGGGATCAGAGTCTATAACTATTCTAGGAGTCACTGGTGGATCTCAAGAGTTAAGTAAGGTAGAGGTTAATATTAGTTTAACTGGTAAACAATGGAGGAAGCATACAGTTGTGACCGGACCTGATGCACCTTGTATTTTGGGAATTGATTTTCTGAGAGAAGGGCGTTTCAAGGACCCTAGAGGTTACAAATGGGCTTTTGGAGTAGCTTCAATAGAAATTGATGGACAAAAATTGAAGCTGTCTGCCAGACCTGAACTTTCTGATGAATCTGCAGTTGTGGGACAACATAAGATACAGGACATTAAATTGCCGGTTGCTTCTCAGACTGTACATCACAGACAATACAGAACCAACCGTGACTCTTTGTTGCCCATTCAGAATCTGATTCGTCAGTTGGAGAGTCAGAAAGTCGTCAGCAAAACTCATTCACCTTTCAACAGTCCAGTGTGGCCTGTGCGGAAGCAGAATGGAGACTGGCGTCTGACGGTAGACTACCGAGCCCTGAATGAAGTGACACCACCTATGAGTGCAGCAGTGCCACACATGATGGAGCTGCAGTATGAGCTGGAATCCAAAGAGGCCAAATGGTATGCTACCATAGACATTGCTAATGCATTTTTCTCTATTTCCATAGCAGAGGAATGCAGGCCTCAGTTTGCTTTCACCTGGAGAGGAATCCAGTACACTTTCAACAGGCTGCCAATGGGCTGGATCCACAGCTCAAGCATCTGTCATGCAGTGATCCACGATGCTCTGGAGAAAGGCGGTGCTCCAGAACACATCCAGTTCATCGATGATATCATCGTCTGGGGTAAAACTGCTGAGGAAGTCTTCGAGAAAGGTAACAAAATCATTGACATTCTTCTGAATGCAGGTTTTGCCATCAAGCGAGACAAGGTGAAAGGACCTACCACAGAGATTCAGTTTCTGGGAGTGCGGTGGCAGGATGGACGCCGACACATTCCAGTGGATGTGGTAAATAGAGTCTCTACCATGGCAAGTCCCACAAACAAGCAAGAGACCTTACGTTTCTTGGGGATAGTGGGATTTTGGAGACTGCACATTCCTGGGTGCAGTCAGATTGTGAAACCTCTGTATGATGTGACTCGAAAGAGAAACCATTTCCACTGGGGACCTGAACAACAAGCAGCCTTTGACCAGATAAAGCAAGAGGTAGTTCAAGCAATGGGTCTGGGACCTGTCCGAGATGGTCCAGACATTAAGAACATTTTGTACACGGCTGCAAGTGACAATGGTCCAACCTGGTGCTTGTGGCAAAAAGCTCCAGGTGAGACACGTGGATGACCTCTTGGTTTCTGGAGTCGAGGTTACAGAGGTTCAGAGGCTAATTATACTCCAGCAAAGAAAGAAATTCTAGCTGCCTATGAAGGAGTAAAAGTATCCTCTGAAGTGATTGGAACTGAATCACAACTTCTTCTAGCTCCCAGATTACCAGTTTTGAATTGGATGTTCAAAGGCAAAGGTTCCACACCACATCATGCCACAGACTCCACATGGTCTAAGTGGATGGCTCTGATACCACAGAGAGCTCGAATGGGAAATCTTGAAAGACCTGGTCTAGTGGAGGTGATCTCAAGTTGGCCTGAAGGTATCAACTGTGCTAAACCTCCAGAGGAGAAAGTAACTCGTGCTGAGGAAGCTCCTCCTTACAATGACCTTTCTGATGATGAAAAGAAATATGCTTTGTTCACAGACGGTTCCTGTCGTCTTGTTGGAAACAAGCGAAGATGGAAGTCTGCAGTGTGGAGTCCAACACGCCGAGTTGCAGAGGCAAAGGATGAAGAAGGAGAATCCAGTCAGTTCGCAGAGGTAAAAGCTGTCCAGCTAGCTCTCGATGTGGCTGAACGTGAGAGATGGCCAAAGCTTTCTCTCTACACCGACTCATGGATGGTAGTCAATGCTCTATGGGGTTGGCTAAAGAACTGGAAGAAGAGTGGTTGGCAGAGGAAAGGGAAACCCATTTGGGCAGCCAACCTATGGCAGGACATTGCTGATTGAATCGAGAGAATTCCAGTGAAAGTGAGACACATCGATGCTCACATTCCTAAGAGCAAAACTACTGAGGAACAGCAACACAACCATCAGGCAGATCTAGCTGCAAGAGTTTCTCAAGTAGACATGGACTCTAATCTTGATCTCGACTAGAAACACCGAGGTGAGATATTCTTAGCTCGGTGGGCTCATGATTCGTCAGGACATCAAGGCAGAGATGCAGCATACCAATGGGCTCGTGACAGATCCATAGACATTTCCATGGATGCTATCACACAAGTCTTCCATGACTGTGACATTTGTGCTGCTATTAAGCAGGCAAAACGACTTAAGCCCTTGTGGTATGGTGACAGATGGTCCAAGTACAAGTATGGTGAAGCTCGGCAGATTGACTACATCACTCTACCCCGTTCTCGTTCTGGTAAGCAATACGTGCTTACTATGGTAGAGGCAAACACTGGATGGTTGGAAACTTATCCAGTTCCACATGCAACTGCACGCAACACCATTCTCGGTCTGGAGAGACAAATCCTGTGGAGACACGGAACTCCAGAGAGGATTGAGTCAGACAACGGAACTCATTTCAAGAACAACCTTGTAAAGAACTGGGCAAAAGAGCACAGTATTGAGTGGATATTCCATATTCCCTACTATGCACCAGCTTCAGGGAAGATTGAACGCTTCAACGGTTTGTTGAAGACCTCTCTGAAAGCCATGGGGGGTGGATCTTTGAAAAACTGGGAAAAACATTTAGCACAAGCAACCTGGCTGGTAAATAATAGAGGTTCAGTGAACCGAGCTGGACCTGCACATTCAGATTTGCTACAGAAAGTAGAAGGTGATAGAGTTCCTGTTGTTAGAGAAAAGAATCTGTTAGGTAAAACTGTTTGGGTATTTTCGCCCTCAGGAGAGGCTAGACCTGTCCGAGGGGTGGTTTCAGCTGAAGGTCCGGGTCACACTTATTGGGTAATGCAAGAGAATGGTGAAATTCAGTGTATTCCACAAAGAAATTTAACTTTAGCTGAAAGAGGTTAATTTCAAACTGTTGTACAGCTGCATCGTGCCCAAAAGAAGAATCAACGAGGAATCTACGGTGCACGAACCGTGAGATCCCTGAGAGCCCTGAGTCAACTAAGAGATCCTGAGAATCCCTGTTTCCCTTTTCTTCGCTTCGTCGGTGAAGAAATGAACTGTTTTCCATTTTTCTCACTTTCTGATTTTCGTGGACTTTTGAATCATCTACATCTGAGCATACCCGGAATGGACTATGAACTTGACTCACAAACTGTAAATATCGTTTTGGATTGAATGGACAGTATGAACGACCAATGAAACTATTTAGAAGGGGTGGACTGTGACTGGTTGACGTTGCCCCCTTAAGAAAGGGAATATGGTGGACGGAAGCTGGTAAACGGAAAGAATAATCTAAACTAATTTCATTGGTGAAGTGGGAGGAAGCACCTTCTGAACTGGGAGTGCAGGAGAAAGTATCCTGGGCGCTCTGGAACTTTATCTTCAGTCTTGCTTCCGCCTCTTCTTCAGGCAGCAACTTTCTGTGCTGGGCTTTCTGCCAAGTCTTCGGCCTTCAAACTGACAAACCTGATAAGGCCTGTATTAACTGCTTCCAATTAACACAAAACTGCTATTAACTTTTTTCCTCCCTCTCTCTCTTTTCTAACCTGCTCTGGGGAAAGGGGGGAGAGAGGGGAGAGCGGAGGTGGGTAACCCCTCGGCAAGGGGGGTTACTCTCATTTCTGCGTTACTTTATTGTGAATAGTTTCATAGTTTCACCCAGGGTTGGAAGGGACGACAAGGATCATCTAGTTCCAACCCCCCTGCCATGGGCAGGGACACCCCACACAAGATCAGGCTGGACAGAGCCTCATCCAGCCTGGTCTTAGACACCCCCAGGGAAGGGGCCTTGACCACCTCCCTGGACAACCCATTCCCGGGTCTCACCACACTCATGGTGAAGAACCTCCTCCTCACATCTAGCCTGAATCTCCCCACCTCCAGCTTCATTCCATTCCCCCTAGTCCTATCACTACCTGACATCCTGAGAAGTCCTTCCCCAGCATTCCTGTAGGTCCCCTTCAGATACTGGAAGGCCACAATTAGGTCACCTCGGAGCCTTCTCTTCTGCAGACTGAACAGCCCCAACTCCTTCAGTCTGCCCTCATAGGAGAGGTGCTCCAGCCCTCTGATCATCCTTGTGGCCCTTCTCTGGACACGCTCCAGCACCTCCACATCCCTCTTGTAATAGGGGCTCCAGAACTGGACACAGTACTCCAGGTGGGGTCTCACCAGGGCTGAGTAGAGGGGGAGGATCACCTCCCTCGACCTGCTAGCCACACTTCTCCTGATGCAGCCCAGGATCTGATTGGCCTTGCGGGCTGCAAGTGCACATTGAGAGCTCCTGTTGAGCTTCTTGTCCACCAGCACCCCCAAGTCTCTCTCCTCAGGGCTGCTTTCCAGCCAGTCACTGCCCAGCCTGTATTTGCGCCTGGGATTGCCTCGACCCAGATGCCGGACCCTGCACTTGCTCTTATTGAACTTCATGAGGTTGGTTTGTGCCCACCTCTCCAGCCTGTCAAGGTCCCTCTGGATGGCCTCCCTTCCCTCCAGCGTGTCTGCTGCACCACACAGCTTGGTGTCATCAGCTTTGTATATATTGTAAATATTGTAAATTTGCATATATTCCCCTGCAAATCCTACATTGCTTTGTAAATATACAGCTTCACTGCTTTGCTAATTCAGCTTGTGAGGTTTTTTTTCCTTTCCCTTCAATTTTTCTTTTCCCTTTACTTTACAGGGGGGAGGGAAGAGGCTTCTTGGCCTTGCCCTTCCAACCCACCACATGTCTGGACCATCTCGGACTGGTCCCAGACCCATTGCTTGAACTACCTCTTGCTTTATCTGGTCAAAGGCTGCTTGTTGCTCAGGTCCCCAGTGGAAATGGTTTCTCTTTCGAGTCACATCATACAGAGGTTTCACAATCTGACTGTACCCAGGAATGTGCAGTCTCCAAAATCCCACTATCCCCAAGAAACGTAGGGTCTCTTGCTTGTTTGTGGGACTTGCCATGGTCGAGACTCTATTTACCACTGGAATGTGTCGGCGTCCATCCTGCCACCGCACTCTCAGAAACTGAATTTCTGTGGTAGGTCCTTTCACCTTGTCTCGCTTGATGGCAAAACCTGCATTCAGAAGAATGTCAATGATTTTGTTACCTTTCTCGAAGACTTCCTCAGCAGTTTTACCCCAGACAATGATATCATCGATGAACTGGATGTGTTCTGGAGCACCTCCTTTCTCCAGAGCATCGTGGATCACTGCATGACAGATGCTTGAGCTGTGGATCCAGCCCATTGGCAGTCCGTTGAAAGTGTACTGGATTCCTCTCCAGGTGGAAGCAAACTGAGGCCTGCATTCCTCTGCTATGGGAAAAAAGAAAAATGCATTAGCAATGTCTATGGTAGCATACCATTTGGCCTCTTTGGATTTGTGGTGGGTGAAAGGGTAAGGCCGAGAAGCCTCTTCCCTTCCCCCTTGTAAGGTAAAAGGGAAAGAAAAATTGAAGGGAAAGAAAAAAAAACTCACCAGCTGAATTAGCAAAGCAGTGGAGCTATATTTACAAAGCAGTGTAGGGTTTTGCAGGGGAATATTTACAAATTTACAATATCTACAATATATACAAAGATATACAACAGAGTAACACAGAAATGAGAGTAACCCCCCTCTGCCGAGGGGTTTCCCCACCTCCGCTCTCCCCTCTCTTCCCCCCTTTCCCCAGAATAGTTCGGAAAAGAGGGAGAAAGAAAAAAGAAAGAAGTTAAAAGCAGTTTGTGTTAATTGAAAGCAGTTAATATAGACCTGGTTATCTTATCCTCAAGGCCGAGGCCTTGGCAGAAAGCCCAGCACAGAGAAGAGTTCCTGCACCCTGGAGAAGCGGAAGCAAGAGTGACAGAGAAGTGCTGGGAATGCCCACTTCACTCTCAGGCCAGATAGTGCTTCCTCCCACTCGACCAATGAAAATTAGTTTAGACTATTCCTTCCGTTTACCAACTTCCGTCCACCATATTCCCTTTCTTAAGGGGGCAGCGTCAACCGGGCACAGGATTCCAGCTCATACTGTAGCTCCATCATGTCTGGTACTGCTGCACTCATAGGTCGTGCCACTTCATTCAGGGCTCGGTAGTCTACCGTCAGACGCCAGTCTCCATTCTGCTTCCGCACAGGCCACACTGGACTGTTGAAAGGTGAATGAGTTTTGCTGACCACTTTCTGACTCTCCAAGTGCCGAATCAGATTCTGAATGGGCAGCAAAGAGTCACGGTTGGTTCTGTATTGTCTGTGATGCACAGTCTGAGAAGCAACCGGCAATTTAATGTCCTGTATCTTGTGTTGTCCCACAACTGCAGATTCATCAGAAAGTTCAGGTCTAGCAGACAGTTTCAATTTTTGCCCATCAATTTCTATTGAAGCTACTCCAAAAGTCATTTTGTATCCTCTAGGGTCTTTGAAACTCCCTTCTGTCAGAAAATCAATTCCCAAAATACAAGGTGCCTCAGGTCCGGTCACAACTGTATGCTTCCTCCATTGTTTACCAGTTAAACTTATATTAACCTCTACCTTACTTAACTCTTGAGATCCACCAGTGACTCCCAGAATAGTTATAGACTCTGATCCCTGATAATTTGATGGCATTATGGTGCACTGAGCTCCTGTGTCAACCAAGGCCCTGTACTTCCGAAATTGTGAAGTGCCAGGCCACTGGATGTACACATCCCAATAGATTCTATTATCTCTGTGAAGCCCCAGAACAGATAGCTTCGAAAGCATGAACCAGTTAAAGCAATAAATTGGCTGAGGCATGGGTCACTGTGACAGAAAAAGAAGATAAGGACTGACAAGAACTGTTAGGGTAAGCATGATTTAGAGCCAACAAGGCTAAACTAACACTCAGAACCAAGCCAGGCACACCGGGAATTGACCAAATTAGGAAAGGAGTTCAAAAGTTTAAGGAGGAAGACTCATCAGGAAACCCCTGCCCATGATGAAGGCCACCGGAATGACCACCAAGAAGATTGTCAAAAGAGATGCCCCCGCCCACGCTCAGCCTACACCAACATGAATATGTATGCAAAGATATGATTATGTATAAGATCTGATGCAATACTACATCCAAAACTGTATAAAAGGCATGCTTTTGTTACGGGACAGGCAGAAATCCATTTAGTGATTTCTCCAACGCGTTGCCAATAAAATACCTCCTGTCTATCTGACTTAAACTGAGTCTCTTAGGCAGTTATTCTCGCCTTTTGGGGCTAAAATTCGGCATCATCTGTTATCCCTCTCCTCCCCCTGGCGGGAGGCAGGGCACCCCTAGTTATGGGGAACATGCGCACATGTGCACAGCACATAGTTTGCAGGGTTATAACTTTGCATGTTATAACTGGAGCCACAGTTGGAGCCACAAGAGTCATTCTGGGGAACTGTGGAAGTAACAGCTACCCTTCTGGTATTGCTACCTCGGGTTCTGCCACTTTGCAATTCCCTCAGTCTCCTGAAAAGATTAGAAGTTGGTTGGCCATCCCAGCTGTTCATGTTCTCACCAAACTGATCACGCAGAGTTATCCAAATAGTTCTACGTGATTGCCTTGGCGGTCTGTTTTGAAATGATCTGTTTTGGAATGACCTCCTTGGAGGATGTGTATTCCTCACAGATGAAACTTGTATCCACCTGGAGGGAGAATTGAAATTATCCCTTTGTGCCAATTGGGATATGGAATTTCGGAATTCATCTTTTAACTCTCTTATGCAATTCTGTATATCTCCAGACATAGTTTTAATGGCTGAAACCAAAGAACCACGTGTCATGTTGTCCTCCAATTGTCTCATTTGATCACTGAATTGGCCAACCGTAGGAGAAGCTCCACCATAACTTCTTGACACAATTCTGCTTGCCAAAATGTTTGCATAATTAAAAGGAGTGAGCTTGATGATCTTTTTAGCAAGACCAATACCCACAGGAATGTCATCAGGATTCAGAGTTTCATGTTCACCATAGAGTAGCTCTCTAACAGCAAATTCTCTCAAGCGCTTTATTCCCTCATCTATGGTAGTCCAGGGTTTAGGATTCCATGGAAGATCATCTCGGGAAGGGTATCTCAGGGCAACCGCCATTAAAAGGCGTATCCACAGATTAACCTTACCGAGATCCCTGCCTAGATGTCTATCTATTCCATTATCCTTCGAGAGAGTTCCTAACAGAGCTGCTGACTTGTCTCCAACTGTTAGAGCTGGAGCACCTGTATCATAACACCAACTAAACCAAGCTAGAACTGGCTCCTTATCTGCCCTGGTGAAATCTTTACGGACATTTTGCAATTCCTCGCGGGGTGATGAACACTCTGAAATATCATCTTCTTCTTCGTCTCCCTGAATTCTTTGTCCATATAATCCTGCTGTCACTATCCCAAGGATCTCTTTAAGCTGAGAACCACCTTTGCCAGCTGCTTTCCTAACTTCATCTCTATCCTGCTTTGATCTCACTAGGTTAGCTAGATCTTTAAAACAAACCTTCTCTTCCTCCTCAGCAGGATCTCTTAGAGTAGAGGGCCCCTCACCAGGATCAGTCTCCAGCCCCTCTTCTTCTCCATCTTTGGCCTTTGCACCTCTAGTCTTTAAAGCATCCACCTTAACTGGAGCTGTGTTTGAATTTACAGCCACCTTAATGGAAGCTGACAGGTCCTGAGATAAATCAGCTGCTGGGGCAGTGACTTCCGGTCCCACCGAGGGAGTGGGCGGAAGTGACGTTGCTCCGTTAATGGCCGATGGAGAAGAAGAAGGAGGAGAAGGAGCAGGAGAAGGAGTAGGCGCCATGTTGATACCAGCCGATGCCCTTGACTGCTTGCCAGAGTCAGCAAAGTCATTTAGAGCTGCTTTACCAATTAACTTTTTAGCCCTCTTTTTAACTGACAGAGAGTCTCCACCTTCCTCATCACTAGATGACTCTGGGACTGATCCAGAGCCACGGCGTTTTCTTTTGATCTAGTTTTAATAACAAAACAAGTTCTGGACACCTTTCTCTCTCGACGCTAAGAAATCAGGAGATACACGTTAATTACCACCGAGAGCAGGATTATACACACCAAATAAATCACCTTTGGATCCCAGGCATCACATAAAGTTACTCTCTCCTCAGGCGGAATCTTAAAACCCTTTATCTCAATTGGGAGAGTGGTGGAAGTAACATTTCTGTATCTCACTGGCCACAGGAAATCCACGCATTTTCCATACCATAATCTAACTCTATACATAACCCACGTATAAATTGTCCGCACCAAATATTTACCCAGGTAATCCAAAATCAAACCCAAACAATATCTCTAAACCAGAGCCCCAAAAATTGAAAAGAATAATCGCTCCACAAACCACAACACCTTCATGTTTGCTAATTCAGCTGGAAAACACTAAATCAATCAAGTAATAAATTAAGCTAATTATCTGCCCCATGTTGGGTACGCCAATAAAAAAAAAATGTGGTGGGTTGGAAGGGTAAGGCCAAGAAACCTCCTCCCTTCCCCCTTGTAACGTAAAGGGAAAAAAAAATTGAAGGGAAAGGGAAAAAAAAACTCACAGCTGAATTAGCAAGGCAGTGGTGCTTTATATTTACAAAGCAATGTAGGATATGCAGGGGAATATATACAAATTTAAAATATTTACAATATATACAAAGATATACAATAAAGTAACACAGAAATGAAAGTTCCCCCCTCAGCAGACGGGGTTCCCCACCTCCGCTCTCCTCTCTCCCTTCCCCAGAGTAAGGTCAGAAAAGAGAGAGAAAGAGGAAGAAAGAAGTTAAAAGCAGTTTTGTGTTAATTGGAAAGCAGTTAATACAGGCCTGGTATCTTATTGGTTTCAAGACCGAAGTCTTGGCAGAAAGTCCAGGAGCTGCAAGCGGCTGCCTGAAGGAAAAGCGGAAGCAAGACTGAAGATAAAAGTGCCGGAGTGCCCAGGATACCTCCTGCACTCCCAGTTCAGAAGGTGCTTCCTCCCACTTTACCAATGAAATTAATTTACACCCTTCCTTTTGTTTAACAACTTCCGTCCACCATTTCCCCTTTCTTAAAGGGACAGGCTCAACCGGCCACACATTAGAAGGGAGAAAAGGTTTGAAACCTATTATAGATGAATTAATAAACAAAGGAACACTAGAACCCTGTATGTCTCCTCACAATACCCCAATCTTACCGATAAAGAAATCAAATGGAACTTATCGTTTAGTACAGGATTTAAGAGCAATAAATCAGAGAACATTAACTAAATTTCCTGTAGTAACAAATCCATATACATTGTTGAGTCATTTGACCCCAGAATACACTTGGTATAGTGTAATAGATTTGAAAGACGCTTTTTGGGCTTACCCCTTAGACAAGGACTCAAGGAATTTATTTGCCTTTCAGTGGGAAGATCCTGAAACAGGAAGAAAACAGCAGTTAAGGTGGACTGTGTTGCCTCAGGGGTTCACCGAATCACCAAATTTATTTGGACAGACTTTAGAAAAACTATTACAAGGTTGGGAAATTCCAGCAAATATTAAACTCCTGCAGTATGTGGATGATCTGTTGATAGCAGGAAGAGATGAGGAAGAAACTCGGTCAGCCACAATACAGCTGCTAAACTTTTTGGGGGAGAACGGGCTTAAGGTTTCAAAATCAAAACTGCAGTTTGTAGAGCAGGAGGTGAAATATCTGGGACATTGGTTAAGTAAGGGTAAAAAGAGGTTGGACCCTGAAAGGGTGTCAGGAATATTAGCTTTAAGGGCTCCTGAGTGTAAAAAAGAAATCAGGCAGCTGCTTGGACTTCTGGGGTACTGTCGATCATAGAGGGATACAGCGAAAAGGTGAAATTCCTGTATGAGAAATTGACCCTTAGTAATATCAAGTGGAGTCCAGAGGATGATGAGCGACTGGATAACGTAAAAAGAATGTTGATTGAAGCCCCTGTTTTAAATGAAGCCCCAGAACAGATAGCTTCGAAAGCATGAACCAGATAAAGCAATAAATTGGCTGAGGCATGGGTCACTGTGACAGAAAAAGAAGATAAGGACTGACAAGAACTGTTAGGGTAAGCATGATTCAGAGCCAACAAGGCCAAACTAACACTCAGAGCATTGTCAAGCCAGGCACACCGGGAATTGACCAAATTAGGAAAGGAGTTCAAAAGTTTAAGGAGGAAGACTCATCAGGAAACCCCTGCCCATGATGAAGGCCACCGGAACGACCACCAAGAAGATCCTCAAAAGAGATGTCCCCGCCCACGCTCCGCCTACACCACGCCCCACATGAATATGTATGCAAAAATATGATTATGTATAAGATCTGATGCAATACTACATCCAAAGCTGTATAAAAGACATGCTTGTGTTACGGGAAAGGCAGAAATCCATTTAGTGATTTCTCCAACGCGTTGCCAATAAAATACCTCCTGTCTATCTGACTTAAACTGAGTCTCTTAGGCAGTTATTCTCGCCTTTTGGGGCAAAATTCGGCATCATAAATCTGCCTGACGTGGAGAAACCATTTGACCTTTTCGTAAGCACATCTAACCACACAGCATATGGAGTGTTAACCCAGGATTGGGCTGGAAGTAAGAAACCTGTAGGGTATTGTTCCAAGTTGTTAGATCCTGTAAGTAGGGGATGGCCAGCTTGTTTACAAGCCTTAGTGGCAACAGCATTATTAGTAGAAGAAGCACAGAAAACAACTTTTCATGCTCCTTTGAGAGTATACACTCCACATAACATAAGGGGGGTGCTGCAACAAAAGGCAGAAAAATGGCTAACAGATAGCAGAATTTTGAAATATGAGGCTATTTTAATGGAATCACTGGAACTTGAGCTTAGGACTACCAAAGCTCAGAATCCTTCACAGTTTCTGTTCGGAGAACCACCAGAAGACTTACAGCATGACTGTATAGAGATAATTGAATTACAAACTAAAATAAGACCAGACTTAAAGGACTTTGAGTTGGATGACGGAGAGCGACTATTTATAGATGGGTCTTCCAGGATAGTGGAGGGAAAAAGAAAATCAGGATATGCCATCGTAGATGGAGAAATGAGGATAGTTGAATCAGGTCCTTTAAGTGCCAGCTGGTCAGCCCAAGCCTGTGAACTGTATGCTCTACTCCGAGCATTAGCGTTGTTAAAGAACAAATCAGGGACTATCTATACTGACTCTAAATATGCATATGGGGAAGTGCATACCTTTGGAAAACGTTGGGAGGAAAGAGGATTAATAAATACTCAGGGAAAGGGGCTTATACATCAGGAGTTAGTGGTAAAAGTCCTTAAAGCCTTAAGGGGTCCTAAAAATATTGCAGTGGTTCACATAAAGGGACATCAAAGGGGATTAGAATATCACATTCGTGGAAACAATGCTGCAGACAGTGAAGCGAGGAGTGCTGCCTTAAGGAATCAGGGAAGAGATCTGAAAATTTTACACTTAGAACAAGAAAACCCAGAAAAAGCTGAATTAAAGGTTTATCAAGAGGAAGAATTGAACAAAATAAAAGAAATGGAGGCCATCCTGAAGGAGGGAAAGTGGAATCTTCCAGATGGAAAGGAAGTGTTACCCAAAGCTTATGCTAGGGTAATGTGGTGGTTTAGGCTGGGTGCTGGCCCGGCTGCCACTGCACAGAACACACCTGGGAGGTCCCTACGGGTGGGCCCAGCCCAGGGGGTGGTCACAGGCAGGTATTCAATCCCATAATGCCCTGCTCCCCTATAAAATGCCCATGCGGGGTCTCCACTTTCTCTTTTGTCCCCAGCTGCAGCCTAGGTAAAATGGTGTGAGCCACCTCCCTTGGGCCTGCCCAGGCCCAAGGCTGGGTTGGGGGGGAGGAAAGAGCCCTGGGGGGGTTTGGGTGTACCCCCAGGTGGGGATGGGATGTTCTTGAGTATGTTTCTGGGATCTCTCTCTTTGTCACGGTGCTTGTGGTTCTCTGTAAAGCTTTCATTGGTGTTTGTTTTTTTTTAAATTGTTTTGCTATTTAAACTTTCCATCACTTTTGCAATCCCTTTGTCTGAGTCGTTGTTTCTGCCCGTGGTGGGGAGGGGGTTTGCCCCAACCCATTACAGGTAATTATGAATAGGTTGCATGCTCATACTCATTGGGGTTCTAAGGCCTTGAGAGAGGCCTTCCTTAAGCAGTATGCCTGCATTGGAGTATACGAGATAGCGAGACAAGTAACACAGGGGTGCTTGACATGTCAGAAGATAAACAGAAAAACATTCAGACAGGCAGCAATGGGAGGAAGGCAAGTGGCTGTAAGACCATTTGAAAAGATACAGGTAGATTTTACTGAATTACCTAAAACAGGGAGAATTAAGTATTTGTTAGTAATAATAGATCACCTCACTCGGTGGGTGGAGGCTTTCCCTACAGCAAGGGCTACAGCACAGACTGTAGCAAAAGTGTTATTAGAAGAAGTGATTCCATGATATGGAATAATCCAAGTAATTGACTCAGATCAAGGGACACACTTTACCTCTAAGGTTGTGAAATTATTAATGCAAGCCTTGGGAACTAGGTGGGAATACCATACTCCGTGGCACCCTCAGAGTTCCGGACGGGTGGAGAGTGTGAATCAGACCATAAAACAGCAGTTAATGAAATTGATGGTGGAGACACGAATGTCTTGGATTAAATGTTTACCATTGGCATTGTTGAACATTCGAACCAAACCCCATGGGGATATGGGTCTTTCCCCCTATGAACTGCTATATGGAATGCCCTATATCCAGGGGATGCCCCTCAAAGATAATTTAATTGAAGATTGGAATATAAAGCAATATGTCATCCAAATTGGGAAAAGACTGAATGAGTTACAGAAAATGGGTATATTATCTCAGACCCCACCTTTGGGATTCGCTATACATGAAATTAAAGCTGGGGATAAAGTGTTGATAAAATCATGGAAAGAGAAATCATTGTTTCCCCTTTGGGAGGGACCTTTTCTTGTTTTATTAACCACAGATATGGCTGTCCAGACTGCCGAAAAAGGGTGGACGCATGTTTCGAGAGCAAAAGGACCAGTTCAGGAATGAACGGGACCCCTGAGCCTGGAGAGATGAAAGTGACTCTGCGGAGAAAGTGAAACTGTCATCAGTACGAATTCCACGTCACCTACACAAATTGTTTGAAGTACCTCCACGACTGCAGCGAGTGCCGACAGACCAGATAAACATTCGAATAGACGTAGCACCACAGTCGGAGGCTCTGGAGCATACGAGACAACCCCATCTTCTAAAGTATATGCCGTAGCATGTGATCTTGAATCTGCACAGCACGAAAACACTGGAGAACATCCTCATTCCATTCCGTGTATAAAACATCATAGAACTTATGAGGGATGGGTGACTTGTAAATATTTTAATTGTTGTAAGAAATGGTCTTATATTTCTCATAATCAAAGAATATTTTGTCCTGAATGCTGAATCTGAAAATAGGCAGTTTGGGCTGGTAAATACAGAGAACTTATTTTGTGGTGAGGAAAAGGATTTAAATCCCCATGGAAAATTATTGAAAGGGATTGGCATAAGTGGGAAATAAAGACTAGAGAAATTTTAGTTGGGAAATATCAGGAATAATTAAAAGGATTAGTAAAAGGAAAAGTAAGAGACATAAGATTTTGAAGGAAGAGGAATTGAAATAACAAAAGCACAATGGGAAATGGTAAACGAACTAACCAAGGAAGTAGAGAAGAGACTCCGAATGGAATTTTGAAGTGGGTTAAGGAGTTAAAATCTGTAGGGCTCCTGAAGAATGTAACTGCTGCCGACAAGAAAAAACACCCGGCTGCTGGTTGCACCCAGTAGGCTAAGGAGGCAGAGTTAACATATACTGGTGGAGCCTAATTTGCACATAAGGAGTCCAATCAAGATTAAAAACCACGTTCCCATGTGTGGATGAATTCTCTTTCAACATTAGTAATGATATACAGATTAAAAGGAGCTAAGATCATAACCCCATTAATCATATTGATAGCACCATTTGAAGTAAGGGCATGGGAACAAAACACTTATCTGCATCTATTGAAAGGGATAGTGGATAGGTATAATTTGACTGATTGTTGGATCTGTTCCCAGCTACCTAAAAATTCGGCCCATGGGCTTCCTTTAATAGGAACAGCCTTTCCTAATGTAACAGAAATACAAAAAGTATTCCAAAATCATAAGCATGAGGATCATATGGAGATTCCACAATCTCAGTTAAGGTGGAAATTACAATTTGAGGAACCTTTACATGCGAATATGCCAGTACCTTGTGTCCAGCGATGTTGGGAAATAACTATAGACAAGAATAAAGGGGGAAATAGAACTGACCCTGGATGTGGAGATGTAATTTTTATAGGGCAATATTCAAAGTGTTCACAATTTATTAGTTATGGAGAAGCAAATATGTGGAATCTTGATCAGACCAGAGAGAAAAGACACATACCTAAAGGATGGCAAATACCTATTGGATCAGGATGGTATTGTATATGTGGTAAAATTGCTTATAAGGTATTACCCTTAGGATGGCAAGGAAGATGTGCTATAGGACCAGTCTATCCTCATATCTTTATAGTAAATCAACCACAGGGATTACTTAGAAGCTTTGCAAGAAAAACTAAGAGAGGAGCAAATCCACTAGTAATCATACATAGTAAGTTTCATAGTTTTGCTAGGTGGTTTCTGCCTTGGCTTGGAGTTAGTGAACTTGAAAAAGCAATGGTAAATTTTTCTGCTACAGTTGAAATTATGATGAATGCAAGCATAGATGCAATAAAAGCGCAGCAAATTGAAATCAATAGTCTCTCGAAAATATCTACTCAGAATAGATTAGCTTTGGATTTTTTATATGTTAAGGAAGGGGGTGTATGTGTAGTTATAAATGTAAGTTGTCGTAGTTATGTTAATCTAGATAAACGAGTGGAAACAGATTTACAGGCGATTGTAAACCACAATCGGATATTACATCAGATTTCTTTAGATGATACTTCTTGTGGATTTAAAGAAATATGGGATAAATTAACTTTCTGGTTACCAAATCTAAATTGGCTTAAACATTTGTTTGTAATATTCGTTGGAATAATTGTAATATTGCTATGCATAATACTCTGCAATTGTTGTTTCAAAATACTAAGACCTTTAAGCAAGATTGCTCATGTCAACGAGTTACAAGTAGAGAATTATGATCAGAATGTGATCAGAACAGATGAACCTAGTCATGATCCAGTTAAAGAAGTATTGAAAAATTTAGAAATTTTAACACAAATCAATGGTAACAAAAAGAAAATGGGGGATTGTGATGAATATACTGGTGATTTGCATCAAAATTATAAGACTTAGAGTGCACTGGGATAAAGGGTCAGGATCTTGTGAGGCCCGTTTAGAGGGTAAAGGGAAAGAAACCTATCTTGCAGACTTGCAAGGATACTGTCTGGTTAATTGGAGACATCACGGCTGAGAAGGAGCTGTCTTAAAGATAAACATTCAGAACTAGGAATTTGTTTTCTTCAGATAAGAAACCTGCACAATTGGGCATGCATGAAAGTGGATGCTTTGACCCTTACCACACTGAATGTAGGGAGAAGGGATTTGACCACCTATTCTAAGACTCATTATCATATGCCTGCCTTCTATTTAGCATAAGTTTGCCTATGTAGATGATGTAACTATATAAGATGAAGAAAAACTATTGTAAGGCTGCTGTGGAGGTGAAGTTTTGTCCCCTCCCAAACCCAGTGCGCTGCACATTGGCCACAGCAACCCCATGCAATACTGCAGGCTGGGGTCAGAGTGGCTGGAGCAGCCAGGCAGAGAGGGACCTGGGGGTACTGTTCGATGGTAGGATGAACATGAGCCTGCAGTGTGCCCCGGCAGCCAAGAGGGCCAATGGCATCCTGGCCTGCATCAAGAATAGTGTGGCCAGCAGGAGCAGGGACATGATTCTCCCCCTGTACGCTGCACTGGTTAGGCCACACCTTGAGTACTGTGTCCAGTTCTGGGCCACCCAGTTTAGGAAGGATGTTGACTTGCTGGAGCGTGTCCAGAGAAGGGCAACGAAGTTGGTGAGGGGTTTCTAACACAAGTCCTATGAGGAGAGACTGGGGGAGCTGGGGTTGCTTAGCCTGGAGAGGAGGAGGCTCAGGGGTGACCTTATTGCTCTCTACAACTACCTTTAGGGAGGTTGTAGACAGGCAGAGGTTGGTCTCTTCTCCCAGGCAGCCAGCACCAGAACAAGAGGACACAGTCTCAAGCTGTGCCAGGGGAGGTTTAGGCTGGATGTTAGGAAGAAATTCTACACAGAGAGAGTGATTGCCCATTGAATGGGCTGCCCGGGGAGGTGGTGGAGTCGCCATCATTGGAGGTGTTCAGGAGGAGATTAGTTCAGGTTGGATTAGTTGATAGGTTGGACACGATGATCTTGAATGTCTCTTCTCTTCTCTTCTCTTCTCTTCTCTTCTCTTCTCTTCTCTTCTCTTCTCTTCTCTTCTCTTCTCTTCTCTTCTCTTCTCTTCTCTTCTCTTCTCTTCTCTTCTCTTCTCTTCTCTTCTCTTCTCTTCTCTTCTCTTCTCTTCTCTTCTCTTCTCTTCTCTTCTCTTCTCTTCTCTTCCCAGGCAATGGTTAGGGACAGCTGGTCTGGATGTTGCCAATAGCAACAGTGGTGTACGCAGGCAAATGGTTTTGGTCCAAAGAGAGGCTCTCGGGTCCCTGGTTCGATCCCAGGCTAAGTAGATCTTTTGGCAACTTGGTGTATATGCAGTTGTTTACCAAAGCAGCCCCTATTTAACATTTGCCACATTGAATACTGGTCTGACGCGCTGAATTTAGGGAGTGCAATGTTCAAGCAATGCTCAGCTGATAGAAGGAAATGTTTTAGACCTTGTAGGCCACAGACCTTGGGAAAAACTGCAACTGTGTAGAGAGAAAAAGCCTTTAGCTGATTACCAACGGCCATTGTGACTCAGGAAGCCACAGAACGACCTGAGAATAAGAGCTGGTAAACATTGCAAGAGAGCCTTTTGTCTTCTGTCTGAACTTAGATAAGAGATGTTTGATCGTTTGCCTTTTGTCTAACACCTGCCTGGGCCTTGCCCGGCGATGTGTTTTCCCTGGTATTTTCTCGGCAGCCAATCACGAATCTATAACTGTCGGATGGACACATTTAATTACCAATCACTAGTTACTTTTGATTATGTTAGCCTATATAAAGAACATACTTTGTACAATAAAGTAGACACTTTGCTTGCATCAAGCTTTGTCTCCATCTCTCAATCACGGTACTGGTCCAATGAACTACACTCGCACTACAGGCCTGCACCATAGGCCTGCACCACTGGAACAATAAAGGAACAATACTCGATCATATTGGTCAGCCATATTGATTCCAAACTCCGTCACCCATATCTGGCACCCGAACATACATGGATTCTCGGGATCCTCGGACTACGATACTGATCGACTCAGCATAAAGAGGTACGTCCGAGCGATACGGAAAGCCAGTCGGAATAGCACTGCCCCGGTGCTGAAAGGATTAGCAGCATGCGCTCAAAAAGGAAGTGAATCTCACCCTGGCCCAGTGAGCGACCGGAGGATGGGCAAGGGGAAGCACGCCATGGAACAGAAGAGGCTGTGCTAAATGCCCTCCACCTATCCTCTCCGTGAGAGTTATTACTGGCGATTCTGTGATTTTAAAAGGGCTATTAGCCTGAGCCTGGAGTCATCCCCACGGCAAATAAGCTTTTACTTCCAAAGCATGGGACAGAATTGCAGACCAGCTGTGGGATGAGGTGCTACATAGTTAAAAAAGCAGCTTTTCACTATAGCCCTGTGTGACGGATCGTCACGTGCATTGCAATTGAAAAAAACAGAGCAATCTACTCCCGATTCAGCTACTGCGGCGTTTGGTTCTAACCGAGACCTTCCGCCCTCCGCCCCCCTCCTCTCTCCCTGCACATCGTCTGCCGCTCCGTCAGCATTCTCCTCAGAAATTCAATTGCCTGCTACTCCTTCTACACAAATCGCAGCTCTCTTATTACCATCCTTTTGCGCGGAAAAATCTGCTCCTGCCACGTCAATAGCGGCAGAAGCGAATCCTGATCGAACTGATAAGGCGCGCAAAATCAAAATGGAGGCTGGTACGCATTAAGAATTACACAAAGAAGACGCCATGTCCGCCATCTTGGCGAGCACACCGTGTTTATTAGACACCACCACAGCCGTCCGCACCCAGCAGAGAAACCCATTAAAAAAAAAAAAAAAAAGGTGAAACCTGCAGCTCAGCGTTTCATCAACATCTTCCTCTAATACCGCCAGTGACGGCTTGGACTTGGAAGACAAGAGGACTGATGCTGGGAGGCCGGACATTGCCAACTCTGCCCTGCAACTCCTCTTAGGAAAAAAAAAAAAAAAAAAAAGAGCGCTTGGAGGCTTGCGATGGCGGCATTCTTGCAACTGCTCCCCTCCCGTGGTTCCCACCCCAGCAGCGCTCAGCCCAGTAGCCCTCAGCCCTGCGGCGCCCATGGCAGCGGCGCCCCACACCCCGGCAGTTCTCCTGGCGACGCCTCCCGCGACCCCCATGGCCCCCGCGAGTACCGGCGGCTCCGATCAAGGCGGAATCGACCAACGCACCGCCGATACCAGCACTGACACCAGCAGCAGCCACCCCCATAGCGGCGGCAGAAATGGCCCCTTCCCCCTGGCAGTTTCAGCTGCACTACACCCCCCCCGCCTCCTACATTCCAGACATTATCAGCAGAGTATAGCACTCCGACAGAGGTTCCAATTGAGTCCCGATAGGGCGATCGGGAGGTGGGAGGGACAGGGAACTGTCCCGCTGTGCTGGTGGAAAGGTACTGTGGGAAATGTAGTCACAGATGCAGAATCTGTAGAAGATTAATAATGACTATGGTTATCTCTGACAATGTTAAGGGAAACTAGACAAGCCATAGCTACCTATGGGCTACAGTCAGGATACACAAATGCTGTAATCCATCAGTTGTTTTCAACACATTTGTTAATCCCTTTTGACACACATATGTCAGCAAATGGTGTTTATTACATGGTCTGAGAGAGATCATGGAGGAGATGGGTGCCTTACAACCTGGCCTCCCAACTCCCAGTCCCCACAAATTGGGACCTGATTATTATTCATTTGAAGGATTGATTTCTTTACAATTTGCTTACATCCGGAGGATTAAAAAAAGTCCGCATCTACTGAGTCATCGATTAAGGCATACTCCACCCACCGATATCAATGGGTAGCCTCAAGGCATGCCAGAATTCTCTGGCACTCTCTTCCCACTTAGATAGACCCATTGTGACTTTCTCATCTGTAAGTCTATGGATGATATTCTGATTGCAACAAAAAGTTACATCCTAAGACAGTGCTCTCTGAGTTTCAGCCCCTGTCAGCAAGCAGAGACTTGAAAGTCACACCGCCTCAGACCTTGCAACTTCTCAATTAAGTGGCAATTCACTTGCAAATGCCTCGGATGCCACGCCCCGGCAGCCAGCAGACTCTACAAGGTGTCACCAGTAACCATCTCATTGGGGCGAGATCTTTGCCAGATCATATCAGCAATTGCAGCTTCCTGATAAGGCTTTGCAATCAAGTCAGGATTTAGTGATCAAAGAGTGGTCCAGAATCCAGGACAATAACTCTGATCCTGTGCTTTTCATTGCTCAACAGGGTCTAACAGGGACACTTGGTTCCTTTGTCAATACCATCCCTTACATATGGCATTCAATATTAATTCAGATCTGACTCATGATATGAAGGTAAAAATGCTGGATATTTTGGCATTTGACAATGCTAACGAAGAAACTAAACAGGTTCTCAGCATTTGCCACAGAACTTGAGGTGGAAGATGAGGGAGTTGAGAGCCTGTGGGTTAAAATCGGAGGGTAGCCTAACAAATCTGACATCCTGGTTGGAATCTGTTACAGACCACCCAACCAGGATGAGGAGGCTGATGAATTGTTCTACAAACAACTGGAGGCCGTCTCAAGATCATCAGATCTTGTCTTTGTCAGTGACTTCAACCTGCCAGATATCTGCTGGGAACTTAATTCAGCACAGAGGAGGCAGTCCAGAAGATTCCTGGAGCGAATGGAGGACCACTTCCAGACACAGCTGTTAAGCGAGCCTACCAGGGGACAGGCTCTGCTTGACCTGCTGTTCTCCAATAGGGAAGGGCTGGTGGGAGACGTGATCGTGGGAGGCTGCCTAGGGTGCAGTGACCACGAGATAGTGAAGTTTTCAATATGCAGGGAGATAGGGAGGAGCACCAACAGAACCTTCACCTTGGACTTCCGAAGGGCGAACTTCAGCCTGTTTAAGAAACTTATTTGTAAAGTCCCCTGTGTACCAGCCCGCATGAATCAAGGGGTTCAGGAGGGTTGGACCTACTTCAAACAGGAGCTCTTGAAGGCACAGGAACTGGCAGCTACCACGTGCCGAAAGACGAGCCGGCGGGAAAGGCGACCGGCCTGGATAAGCAAGCAGCTCCTGGACGATTTAAGGGGAAAAAAGAGGCTGTATCACCTTTGGAAGGAGGGTATGGGAAGGCTTCTCGAAGTATGTTCAAGGAAGTTGCTGGATTATGTAGGAAGGCAAAGGCCCAGCTGGAACTGAAGCTGGCCACCTCTGTCAAAGATAATAAAAAGCATTTTTACAAATATATTAACAATAAGAAGAAGGGCAGGAAGGACCTCCACTCCTTATTGGACCTGGAGGGGAACACGGTGACTGAAGACGAGGAAATGACTGAGGTCCTGAACTCAATTTTTAACAGCAAGGCAGGAGTTCAGGACGAGTGGCCTCCTGAGCTGGGCAATGGGGTCAGGGAGCAGTGTAGTGCCCCAGTAATCCATGAGGACTTAGCTTGGGACCTGCTGAGCCACTTGGACACTCACAAGTCCATGGGACCGGATGGGATCCATCCTAGGGTGCTGAGAGAGCTGGCAGATGAGCTGGCCAAGCCACTCTCCATCATCTTCCTCCAGTCCTGGCTCACTGGTGAGGTTCCCAGGTGACTGGAAGCTGGCCAATGTGGTCCCCATCCATAAGAAAGGTTGGATGGAGGAACCTGGAAACTACAGGCCAGTCAGCCTGACCTCAGTGCCAGGGAAAGTGATGGAGCAGATTATCCTGGCGGCAATAACTGCGCACCTGAAGGATGGCCAAGGGCTCAGGTCCAGCCAACATGGATTTAGGAAGGGCAGATCCTGCCTCTCCAACCTGATCTCCTTCTATGATCAAGTGATCTGTCTGGTGGACGTGGGGAGGCCTGTGGATGTGGTCTACCTGGACTTCAGCAAGGCCTTTGACACCGTCCCCCATAGCAAACTGCTGGCTAAGCTGTCAGCTTGTGGCTTGGACCATTACACTCTGTGCTGGGTTAGGAACTGGCTGGAGGGCCGAGTCCAGAGAGTGGTGGTGAATGGTGCCACATCCAGCTGGCGGCCAGTCAGTAGTGACGTCCCCCAGGGATCAGTGCTGGGCCCTGTCCTCTTCAACATCTTCATTGATGATCTGGATGAGGGGGTCGAGTCAGTCATCAGCAAGTTTGCAGATGACACCAAGTTAGGGGCAGATGTTAGTCACTTAGAGGGTAGAAAGGGTCTGCAGAGGGACCTCGACCGACTGGACAGATGGGCAGAGTCCAATGGGATGGCATTCAACAAGTCCAAGTGCCGAGTGCTGCACTTTGGCTATGGCAATCCCATGCAGAGCTATAGGCTGGGGTCGGAGTGGCTGGAGAGCTCCCAAACAGAGAGGGGCCTGGGGGTGCTGATCGACAGCTGCCTGAATATGAGCCAGCAGTGTGCCCTGGTGGCTAAGAGGGCCAATGGTATCCTGGCCTGCATCAGGAATAGTGTGGCCAGCAGGAGCAGGGAAGTCATAGTGCCCCTCTACTCTGTATTGGTTAGGCCGCACCTTGAGTACTGTGTCCAGTTCTGGGCCCCTCAGTTTAATAAGGACATCAAAACACTTGAACGTGTCCAGAGAAGGGCAACAAGGCTGGTGAGAGGCCTTGAACAGAAGCCCTATGAGGAGAGGCTGAGGGAGCTGGGATTGTTTAGCCTGGAGAAGAGGAGGCTCAGGGGTGACCTCATTGCCCTCTACAACTATCTGAAAGGTGGTTGTAGCCAGGAAGGGGTTGGTCTCTTCTCCCAGGCAACCAGCACCAGAACAAGGGGACATAGTCTCAAGCTGTGCCAGGGGAGGTTTAGACTCGAGGTGAGGAGGAAGTTCTTCACCAAGCGAATCATTCGTCATTGGAATGGGCTGCCCAGGGAGGTGGTGGAGTCACCATCCCTGGAGGTGTTCAAGAGGGGAATGGACATGGCACTTGGTGCCATGGTCTTGTCATGGGGTATGTGTTGATAGGTTGGACTCGATGATCCTCGAGGTCTCTTCCAACCTTAGTTATACTGTGATAATGTCATACTGTGATACTGTGATTTTATAAAGAGGTGCCACTGTCTCATGACTGCAGGACGCAACAACAAATGACAAGCAGCAATGTATCTAGCCACGGCCATAGAAGCTGTCCTGAAACCACCAGTACAACCACCGCACAAAGGAAACAACCTGGGCGGAAATCATCGTGCCTCTGAGAAACCTAGGTACCTTAAACCAAAGTGCCTGACTGTTGGACAGACTCAAAAGTGCCACAGACCTAATCATTTTACTCGAGATTGTCGCAGAAACTCCTCAAGGAAAGAACCTGGGCGGAAATCATCGTGCCTCTGAGAAACCTAGGTACCTTAAATCAAAGTGCCTGACTGTTGGACAGACTCAAAAGTGTCACAGACCTAATCATTTTACTCGAGATTGTCGCAGAAGCTGCTCCTGCAGCGTGAATATACCCCACACAATGACACCAAACGAGGGTGCTTGGACCGCGCACCCCACCCCCCCCGCAGCCCCCTCTGGCAGCACATAGTGGACATGACAACAGCCACATATCACTTTTAATCCACAAAGTGTTGTTGAGTTTAATTGGCATGGTACTTTGGGTCACAGACCTTGTGCTCTGTTAATTGGCAGATTGTCTACCTCTAGACAGGGCATCCTTATAATTCCTGGTTCAATACATTCTGATTATGACTGGGCTATGAAAATTAAGCGCTATATCATTGCCCCTCCTGTTAGCACTCTTGTTGGGACAGAAATTGCTCACCTAATACCATCTGAGTCCCGTGTGCCTAAAACTTCTAACAGGATCCGAAGGAAAGAAGGCTCGGGTTCCACCGATATGCCTAATACCTTATTAGCCCTAGAAATCTAAAAGGGAAAACTGAAACAGATTGTAACTGTCAGACACCCTTGTGGACAAATTATGCAATTTTCAAATATTATGGATACTGGAGACAATGTCATCATTATACCTAGTCATAAATGGAATGGTCACTATCCATTGCTCATGGCAAATGCTGAAGTCATGTGTTTAAAAGGTATCCAAACAACCTGGGTTAGCAAAGAGCCAGTGCAATTAGCTTTTAACTATGGCAAATCAATCACTGTAAGACCGTACGTGTTAACCCTTCCAATTGCTCTATTGGGCTGAGATGCCTTAAGTCAGCTAGGAGCAAAACTTGTTACCGTTCCTTCTCTGTAGTGGCTACTAGTCAGCAACCAACCCTCAAATTACAATGGAAAACACATAATCCAGTATGGGTGGAACAATGGTAGTTCAGACACGATAGGCTGCAAGTCGTTAAGACCTTAATACATAAACAATAGCAGCTAGAGCATACCTTGCTAGCCACCCACCCCTACACCCACCCCCAGAAAAGGGAGGATTTTCTGGTATGACAGGTATATTAATGGGAAGAAGAAGACTAGGGAAGGTGTGGGCCCCCTCAGAAAGGAAAATGGTGACATGGTCACAAGTGATGAGGAAAAGGCTGAGGTACTTAATAACTTCTTTACCTCAGTCTTCACTGCAAGGGCCTCTAGCCACACTCCTGATGTTATGGAAGACAATGCCAGGGACGGGGAGGAAGAATTGCCCATTGTAAGTGAAGATCAGGTTCGTGATCACCTGAAGAACCTGAAAGTGTTCAAGTCCATGGGACCCGACGGGATACACCCACGGGTACTGAGAGAACTGGCAGATGAGGTTGCTAAACCCCTCTCTATTATATTTCAAAAGTCATGGCAACCTGGGGAAGTCCCCACAGACTGGAAAAGGGGAAACATTGCCCCCATCTTCAAAAAGGGTAAGAAGGAGGAACCAGGGAACTACAGGCCAGTCAGTCTCACCTCTGTGCCCGGAAAGATCATGGAGCAGATCCTCCTGGAGGCACTACTGGCTCAGAAGAATAGTGAAGAGGTGATTTGGAACAGTCAGCATGGCTTTGCCAAGGGCAAATCCTGCCTGACCAATCTGGTGGCCTTCTATGAGCAGGTGACAAAATTAATAGATGAGGGGCGAGCAACTGATGTCATTTACCTGGACCTGAGCAAAGCCTTTGACACTGTCCCGCACCACATCCTGGTCTCCAAACTGGTGACACATGGGTTTGATGGGTAGACCACTAGATGGATAAGGAACTGGCTTGATGGCCGCACCCAAAGAGTGGCTGTCAATGGGTCCATGTCCCAGCGGAGGCCAGTGACAAGCGGAGTCCCTCAGGGATCAGTCCTGGGACCTGTCTTGTTCAACATCTTTGTGGGTGACATGGACAGTGGCATTGAGTGCACCCTCAGCAAGTTTGCTGATGACACCAAGCTGTGTGGTGCAGCAGACACGCTGGAGGGAAGGGAGGCCATCCAGAGGGACCTTGACAGGCTGGAGAGGTGGGCACAAGCCAACCTCATGAAGTTCAATAAGAGCAAGTGCAGGGTCCTGCATCTGGGTCGAGGCAATCCCAGGCACAAATCCAGGCTGGGCAGTGACTGGCTGGAAAGCAGCCCTGAGGAGAGAGACTTGGGGGTGCTGGTGGACAAAAAGCTCAACATGAGCTCTCAATGTGCACTTGCAGCCCACAAAGCCAATCAGATCCAGGGCTGTATCAGGAGAAGTGTGGCTAGCAGGTCGAGGGAGGTGATCCTCCCCCTCTACTCAGCCCTGGTGAGACCCCACCTGGAGTACTGTGTCCAGTACTTACAAGAGGGACGTGGAGGTGCTGGAACGTGTCCAGAGAAGGGCCACAAGGATGATCAGAGGGCTGGAGCACCTCTCCTATGAGGACAGACTGAAGGAGTTGGGGCTGTTCAGTCTGGAGAAGAGAAGGCTCCGAGGTGACCTAACTGTGGCCTTCCAGTATCTGAAGGGGGCCTTCAGGAAGACTGGGGAGGGACTTCTCAGGATATCCGGTAGTGATAGGAATAGGGGGAATGGAATGAAGCTGGAGGTGGGGAGATTCAGGCTAGATGTGAGGAGGAGGTTCTTCACCATGAGAGTGGTGAAACCCTGGAATGGGTTGTCCAGGGAGGTGGTCAAGGCCCCGTCCCTGGAGGTGTCTAAGACCAGGCTGGATGAGGCTCTGTCCAGCCTGATCTAGTGTGGGGTGTCCCTGCCCATGGCAGGGGGGTTGGAAGTAGATGATCCTTGTGGTCCCTTCCAACCCTGAATAATACTATGATACTATGATACTATGACTCTTGCCGACCAAAGCTGTGCTCTGATTTAAAGCTACAGTGCTAATTTCTTCATTTCTGATTGCAATGTCCTTAAGAGATTTGTTATATAGAGCATTGCTAAGTTTTCCTGGTAAGCATAATGAATGGTAAGCATAATGAATGGTAAGCATTTGGTATTTGCAGATACCTAGTACATAGTAAGTGTAGTAAGGTGTAAGTACTTAGTAATGAGTTCACATTGTAAGATTTTTTTTTGTTTCAAACCTTCTTAGTTGTGTGCCTAGGCATTTCAAAGGAGCTCCATGTAATATAGGTAAGGTTTGTAGTAAATAGGTATTCATTTTAAAAAGTATTCCTTAGCTAAGGTAATGTCTTTATATTTCCTTCTTAGACATAGACTAGAAAAAATACAAAAAATATTAAAAAAGGTAAACAAAAAGGTAACAAGTTCAAAGAAAAAATGTAAACATAGAAATATATAACAAAAGTACAAAAACTCTGGATACAAAATATAGAGTACTAAATAACTGTCAAGGTCCGGAGACATTAGATATCTCGGTCCGGAGACACAGTTCTTTTAAATATTCCCGTGTTGTGAAATTAAAGGCACAAACGAGGCCAAAGTATCAACAGCTAGACTATTTATTACATAAATAAAGTGGACATAAGAAAGGGAGAGGGAGAAAATAGAGAAAGTGGACATAAGAAAGGGAGAGGGAGAAAATAAAGAGGGAGAGAGATGAGAGATAGAAGAGAGAGAGAAGAGGAAAGGAATTATATTATCACACCCCTCATCCCCCCCAAGACAGTTAAAGTCTGTGGAGGAAAGGTGCTGCAGGAGATGTTGGGTTTGTAGAGAAACGGTGGTGAGGCTTTTGCTGGAGAACAGCTGTGGTCCTCTGGGGAGATGTTGGGTTGATACAGGAACAGTGCTGAGGCTCCTCTGGGCAGCCTGGGTCTGTAGAGAAAGGGTACTGAGGCTTGGTCCTCCAAGCAGCTTCTTTTCTCCGGAGCAGCATTGTCCCGGCTTTCTCTTCTCAGCGGCCTGGCCCGTCTCCTGTGTTTTCCTTCATCTCCGTTTTTCTCCCCGTTTTTCTCCTCTGTTTCTCTCTACAAACCAGTAGTTGCTCCAGTCTTTTATACAGTTTTTAATCCTTAGGTATGTATTCAAATATTGTCCCTCAGGAATTCCAGTGGCAGGAAATAATCCTTAGGTTCTGTGTATTGCTGTGTGTATGGGCAAGATCCTGGCTGGAGGAGGGGGATCTCCGTCTACCCTGTCTCCATCCAGACAAGGCTCAGGAAACAGGTGGAGATTATCTTGCCCTAAAGGTGTGATAGCTGGGTCCTTGGGTCCATTGTTGTAGTCCTGTGTTATCACGATGCAATCACAAGCTGATTTGCATCCAGGATTGGTGGACAGGATTCTTTCCACCTTCTTTCCAGTGGCTCTGCTATCACTTTATCTTTGTTGACTCACATAGAGAAAGACATTAGACTCTCACAATAACAGAATAATAATAAAAAAATAAGAGCAACAATAAAAACAAAATATTAAAAACAAATATGACAAACTAAAAAATCATAAGGATTACTAACACAGAATAGCTATTAACAGAAAAAACATAAGAACTGTTAGAAAAAACTAAAAATAAGGATTATCAAGACTACTAGATTAAAACAAACAACAAATTATACAAAGAAAAAATCAAGAAAATTAAAACGAAAAATGATAATAAAAAAGAATTAATAGAAAAGCAAAGAAGGTTAAAAAATATAATACAAAAGCAAAAATAAAAATTAAAATGGAAAATAGATTAAATAAAAGAAACATCCAAAATAATTATAATAAAGAATATAAGATCAAAAAATAAAAATATTAAACACTAGATAAAAGAAAAAAATAGAAATTACAAATAATAATAGAAATTGAAAAGGAAAAATTGATTAGAATAACAAATTAAAATACAGATTAAAAAATTGCAATAACAAAATAAACATGATAATAAAGAAGGTAAAAAGAAAGAAATTTTAAAATGACAAAAAGTAAGTTAAAAATAATAATAATAAAAATTTAGAGAACAAAGAAAAATTTAAATACAAAATAACAAAAATTAATTAGAAAAAAAAAGTATATCAAAATTACATTAAAATTAACAAAACAAAAAACTTAACAAAAAATAATTAAAAAGTGCAGATAAAAAATAATAAAATGCAATGAAGGAAAAAAACTACATTAAAACAGTATAGGAATAATTTAAAAACAAAAATTTAAATTAATTAAAGATTAAACAAAATAACTAGATTAAAAGTTAAAATATTAAACATATAAAAATAATAAATTAACAATAGAAAATAATAGCTAAAAATAAAATAACAAAAAGAAACAAAAAATAAATAATAATAGAAATAAATTCAAAATAAAATATGAAACACCTCAAATTAGAATTAAAAAGAAAAATATAAAAATAATTTACCAAAAAATGAAATTAAAACAAATTACAAAATTAGACAAAAACAATTGCAAACTTAAAAATAATTTAAAAAATTAAACTTAGAAAAAAAAATATATAATGAAATCAAACAAAAATGAAATAGATTTATTGAAAGTATATTTCAAAATATTAAATAAATGAAGCAAAAATTAATTACAAAGTTAAAAATAGCTCACATTAAAAACAGACAAAAATCAGTCAAAATTAGTTACAAAATATGTGGAATCATAGACTCGTGGAATGAGTCAGGGTTGGAAAGGACCACAAGGATCATTTAGTTCCAACCACTGCCATGGGCAAGGACATCTCACACTGGATCAGGCAGGCTAGAGCCTCGTCGAGCCTGGTCTTAAACACCTCCAGGCATGGGGCCTCGGCCACCTCCCTGGACAACCCATTCCAGGGTGTTACAGTTTGAGCTGGGTGCCCCCTGCAATGTTTACTTCCTGTGTCCAGAGGTCCAGCCCAGAGGGGTGGACACAGGAAATTATGTAGTATTTCATACCACAATCCTTTGCACCACTATAAGATCCAGTGCGGAGTCTAGCACTATCTCTTTTCTTCCTCCTCCGTCAGCCGGTAACTGGGGGAGATGTGTCCTGGCTTTGGGCCTGGCTAGGCCCAAGGCCACAGGGGGATGGGCAGTCTCAGATCTGGCCAGCTGAGACTAGCCTAGCAGTGGGAGGGGGAAGAAGGAGCCCTGTGGGTCTTGGGTGTACCTTCAGGTAGGGATGGGATCTCTCTGGGTCTGCTTTGGGATCTTTCTTTATCACTGTGCCTTTGCTTTTCTGTAGAAGTTCACTGCTTTCTATTTAAACTTTCCATCACTTTTGCAATCCGTTTGTCTGAGTGTTTATTGTTGCCAGGGGTGGGGAAGGGGGCTGCCTCAACCCAGCACACAGGGCTTCACCACTTTCACGGTGAAGAATTTCTTCTTCACATCCAGCCTGAATCTTCCCATCCCCAGCCTTGTTCCATTCTCCCAAGTCCTGTCATTTCCTGACATGCTAGGATGTCCCTCCCCAGCATTCTCGTAGGCTCTCTTCAGATACTGGATGGCCATCATCAGGTCACCTTGAGCCTTCTTTTCTGCTAACTGCAATCATCGCAATAAACAACGGCAGAAGAATCCAGACCATGAGGACACAGCATTTCCCATGCAGTCGAACATCGATCACAATAACTGCTATGATAATCTAGGCTCAAACAGCATAAATCAGGAGAATGTACCACAGCATCATGTGAATTAGGACTGAATATTGTGGTTGCTTGATAACTTTGTATTCTCTCTTGTTAACTAAATGTGCCTCAATGTAGACATCCTAGAGGATAAAGTTTCATCTTTACATTTTGCTTAGTAGAGATTATTAACAAAAAAAAAAAAAAAAGGGGGGGGGGGGGAAGAGAGAATACCCCATAGCAAAAAATTAGCTCATGGCAACCCTAGAAATGCTGTAACCCTAGAGACATCAACTCTAGAAAGTTTGTAACCCTAGAAACATCAACTTTGCTAAGTGCTGTAACCCTCTCACCATAAGACAGAACGAACATGGCACAACTGTCATTAAAATGACAATCAGCAAACCTGCTTAGCACTGACCTCAACGACGGTCATGTTAAACCAAGATGTCAACAGAAAGCATCTAACTTATAATTGAGTGTCGTGACTGTTTAACTGTTATGTGAACATTAAGAGATCAGAATTACTAGGATGAGCAAAACCACATTATTATGTGTAATTTTATACTGGGCAAAGCAATGAAGCTCTTTTTGCTCTTGCTGTTTGCCTGCAAGTTTTCTGTCTGTGAAGCTAGAGCCTGGCCAGATCTACCTTTACAGATTAAAGAAATCTTGCTACCATTAAGTAATTCATTATTTTTGACCATCCTAGAGAAAATAAAGATGCAACATAATCCTAAAGAAGATTGTAAAAGACAGTGCTAAGGATTGCATTTGTGCCTCAATCTCTGTGTGCAATGCATTCAGGCATAATCAAGTCTTCTCTGTCAATAAGAGGAGTGAAATGTAAAGATCGGAACTGTTAAGGTCTAAGTTCTTCTTTACAATGTTTGTTATCGTTGATCATGTATTATGCCAGCTCTGTAGGAGCATTGTAACTAGTTCAACTTAAGCTTTATGCCTTGTATGGGTTACATCAGTCTGTTAGACATGCTGCACTACAGAACTCTTGCTTTTGCTATACAGCTTAGATTTACCTTGCTTGCTTCTGTGTTTGCAGTAGCGTCTTGTATGGGATGAGAACAACTCCCATGACCAGATTGCTCACAAAAACAAAAAGGGGGATTTGTGGCAATGCCAGCGACGAGCAGTGTGAGCAATCTGGCAGTGCAGGCCTAGAGCCTGACATGGTGGTAGGCCATGCTCAGCATAAATGCAGAGCCAGCTAGCAGTGTAGTAAAATAGCAAAACAAGGCACTGGTAGCTATAAACATGGAAAGTTATCTTGGGACAACAGGACATGCACCTGCATCAACAAACCTTGCGTGTCGTTAGTAGTTGGACCAATAACTGTAATAGTGCGATGGGAACCAATGAAGCCATGCCAACAAGGCAATTCAAGTTTATACAAGTTGTAGAAGTTCCCTTGCTACGCACTTCTGCCTTTCCTGCCTCTTCTTCTTCTACACTTTACTTTACTGTGCTATACTTGCACTACAGGCCTGCACCATAGGCCGGCACCACTGGAACAATAAAGGAACAATACTCGATCATATTGGTCAGCCGTATTGATTCCAATCTCTGTCACCCATAGTAGAGACTCTATTTACCACATCCACTGGAATGTGTCGGCGTCCATTCTGCCACCGCACTCCCAGAAACTGAATCTCTGTGGTAGGTCCTTTCACCTTGCCTCACTTGATGGCAAAACCTGCATTCAGAAGAATGTCTATGATTTTGCTACCTTTCTCGAAGACTTCCTCAGCCATTTTACCCCAGACGATGATATCATCGATGAACTGGATGTGTTCTGAAGCACCGCCTTTACAATACAATACAATACAATAAACCAGGTTGGAAGAGACCTTCAAGATCATCACGTCCAACCTATCACCCAACACCACCAAATCAACTAACCCATGTAACCAAGCACCCTGTCAAGTCTCCTCCTGAACACCTCCAGTGACGGCGACTCCACCACCTCCCTGGGCAGCCCATTCCAATGGGCAATCACTCTCTCCGTGTAAAACTTCCTCCTGACCTCCAGCCTGAACTTCCCCTGGCGCAGCCTGAGACTGTGTCCTCTTGTTCTGGTGCTGGCTGCCTGGGAGAAGAGACCAACCTCTGCCTGTTTACAACCCCCCTTCAGGTAGTTGTAGAGAGTAATGAGGTCACCCCTGAGTCTCCTCCCCTCCAGGCTAAGCAGCCCCAGCTCCCTCAGTCTCTCCTCATAGGGCTTGTGTTCCAAGCCCCTCACCAACTTCGTTGCCCTTCTCTGGACTCGTTCCAGCAAGACAACATCCTTCCTAAACTGAGTGGCCCAGAACTGGACACAGTACTCGAGGTGTGGCCTAACCAGTGCAGTGTACAGGGGCAGAATGACCTCCCTGCTCCTGCTGGCCACACTGTTCTTAATGCAGGCCAGGATGCCATTGGCCCTCTTGGCTGCCTGGGCACACTGCAGGCTCATGTTCAGCCTACCATCAACCAGCACTCCCAGGTCCCTCTCTGCCTGGCTGCTCTCCAGCCACTCTGACCCCAGCCTGTAGCACTGCATCATGGATTACTGCATGACAGATGCTTGAGCTGTGGATCCAGCCCATTGGCAATCTGTTGAAAGTGTACTGGATTCCTCTCCAGGTGAAAGCAAACTGAGGCCTGCATTCCTCTGCTATGGGAAAAAAGAAAAATGCATTAGCAATATCTATGGTAGCATACCATTTGGCCTCTTTGGATTCCAGCTCATACTGAACTTCCATCATGTCTGGTACTGCTGCACTCATAGGTGGTGTCACTTCATTTAGGGCTCAGTAGTCTACTGTTAGACACAAGTCTCCATTCTGCTTCCGCACAGGCCACACTGGACTGTTGAAGGGTGAATGAGTTTTGCTGACGACTTTCTGATTCTCCAACTCACGAATCAGATTCTGAATGGGCAACAAAGAGTCACGGTTGGTTCTGTATTGTCTGTGATGCACAGTCTGAGAAGCAACCGGCAATTTAATGTCCTGTATCTTATGTTGTCCCACAACTGCAGATTCATCAGAAAGCTCAGGTCTGACAGACAGCTTCAATTTTTGTCCATCAATTTCTACAGAAGCTACTCCAAAAGCCCATTTGTAACCTCTAGGGTCTTTGAAACTCCCTTCTGTCAGAAAATCAATTCCCAAAATACAAGGTGTGTCAGGTCCGGTCACAACTGTATGCTTCCTCCATTGTTTACCAGTTAAACTTATATTAACCTCCACCTTACTTAACTCTTGAGATCCACCAGTGACTCCCAGAATAGTTATAGACTCTGATCCCTGATAATTTGATGGCATTATGGTGCACTGAGCTCCTGTGTCAACCAAGGCCCTGTACTTCCGAAATTGTGAAGTGCCAGGCCACTGGATGTACACATCCCAATAGATTCTGTTATCTCTATTATCCCTCTCCTCCCCCTGGTGGGAGGCCGGGCACCCCTAATTATGGGGAATACATCCACATGTGCAGTTAGCACAGCATCTAGTGTCAGAAGTGGAATCACTGTTGGAGCTATTATAGTTGTTCTGGGGAACTGTGGAAGTAACAGCTACCCTTCTGGTATTGCTACCTCGGGTTCTGCCACTTTGCAGTTCCTTCAATCTTCTGAAAAGTTTAGAAGTTGGTTGACCATCCCATCTGTTCATGTTCTCACCAACTGAGCCACTGAAGCTGTCTGTTGCTCAGTTGGTAGGGTGTGGAACTATGAGTGTTGAAGGTCATAGGTTCGAATCCTGCAGCGGTCATACAGAAGCTGAATTTTATACATAAACCACAAATAAATTTTCTGCATTAAATATTTACCTAGATGATCGATAAGGAGGCCCAGACAATATTTGTAAATCAGAACCGAACATACTGAAAAGAGCAATTGGTTAAAAATCCAAAGTACCTTCATATTTTGCTTGTCCGACCCGAGCAAGCAATAAATCAAGCTATTTCTGCCCCATGTTGGGCGCCAATTAAAAAATATGGTGGGTTGAGAGAGAAGGCCTAGCTTTGTCTCCCCCACAAAGAGGAAAAAAAACCACAGCTAACTCAGCCGGAGAAGCGGAAGGAATGCTATATTTTACAAGCAGTGTGGAAAGGCAGGTTAGATATACACGACATATAAAGTATTTACAATATATGTACAGAAATATATAACAAGGAAAAAAAAGAGAATACATGAACGAAATTCCCTCCTCTGGACAGAGGAGGGTTCCCCACCCCTGTACCTCCCTCTCTCCCCCTACCTCCTTTTTTTCCCAAAAAGGGCTAGAGAGAGAAAAGGTTATTAATAAGAATGAAATTTGGTTAGGCCTTAAATGCTCATGCAGTATTATTGCTTATTTTTATCCAAGGTCGCTTTGGCTAGGAGCCCAGAAGCAGGCAAGCTGGAAGGGAGAGGGAAAGGAACAAACTGAGAAAAAATTCCAGTTGCACTAAAAACTGCATTCTGCCAATCTACCAATGAAATTTGTTTAGAATATCGATGTTTTCATTGTCTTCACCAAAACATTCAGCCATAGTGTCCCAGCACTGTTCCTTTCTTAAAGGCACAGCCTCAAACGGTCACAAAGATTTCTATCTAGTAACCGTGGTCATGCATGAGAACCAGGTATATGAAAAATGAGAATGGCAAAAGCAAAGGTTGTGGTCACTTCAAGGGACTATAGGAAAGCAGATCAGAATAAGATGCTGGATAACTAATAGGACTACTCATAGGAAACCAACTCAGATTAGCGTCTCGACTACCCCTAGAGATAAGCACTAGGAGAGGTGTGATCGTTCAGGTAAATTAGACTGCTGGTACTGTAGGGCTCTCATTTAAATTTAAAATAAATGCCATACCTAGGCCCACCACACCCACTGCCTACACCAGTACTCAAGTTAGCACTCAGGCCCAAACCCAAATCACGTCACTTGTGTGTGAACCCAAAATTTATGAGATAGGCCCATATGTAATAAGAAATATGGGTCAGCAACAACTGATGTTTAATCCAGAGTGGTCTCTCAAGCGTGTTGAATTGCTAATGCAAATTAGCATCTCAGAACTTCAGCCGGCCTGTGCTTCTTTCCTAAAGACATCCTTTGAGGGTTGGACAACATGGTTACAAAAGCAATTACACTTTAGGGGAAGACTATGAAGAGACCTAACTGGAATATTAGGAACAGGAATGGGGGTTTTGAATGGTATTGACTCAGAAATATTGATGAATAAACTGGCCACTGCAACCAGTGAATTGACAAAACTAAAAACACCTCTACAGTCATCACATTAGGGACTAGTGAATGGCAGGTTTCAAAAGTGCTACCAAGATGGAAAAAGGCTGAGGACCAAGACCATAGGTTAATAATAGATGCACTTGGTATGGCTCAAGATAACATATCTTTAGCTTTTAGCTGTATTCAAGCACAGTTCTGGATGCAGTCGACAGTTGCTCTAATTATAAGGGAGGGAGGTGAGAGTGTTTTTCCAATTGAAATCTGAAAAGCTGTCTGGGACAATGCCACAGATTTTGAAAGAAAATTCCAATCTTGGTGGATTCTGGAAAATTTTACCTATGATGCTACTACTAATGTGGCTACTGCCTTTGTGCTAACTATACACAATGCCACAACTTACATTATTCACACTATCACTGCACTAGGATTAAATCAAAAAGGGATGCTGCTCTATCCCTCAGAACGTAGAGTGTGGGCCCGAATGGTGAATGGGAAATAGCAAACTGTAAATTTAGAGTCTTGTGTTACCCGGGAGCAACAAGGATGAAAGTAATACAATAGATGCTCAAGATGTATGTCTTGACACTGAGCAAGGCGTTTGCCACTTTGAGATCCATTCAAATGTTAGCCAGAAAACTGTGCTTGTATACATCGGCCAAGGCTGCATATGTCTAAGAACAGTCTGTGTCTTTGTAGAAATAGATAAGAATGTAACCTTGCTTGTAGAGAATTGTTCTAACTTTTTGTGAGAGACTACAAGTTTGCCTCTCCTGGTGTGACTCAACAAAGATACAACCACTTGCTGCTTGCCCAGACAATAGCTGATATTTGTTGAGCAGAGCCACCAGAACAACTCTTGGAAAGTGCAAAGAGAATAGAATAGAATAGAATAGAATAGACCAGGATGGAAGAGACCTTCAAGATCATCGCGTCCAACCTATCATACAACAACACCCAACTAACTACAACATGCAGCCAAGCACCCTGTCAAGTCTCCTCCTGAACACCTCCAGTGATGGTGACTCCACCACCTCCCTGGGCAGCCCATTCCAATGGGCAATCACTCTCTCTGTGTAAAACTTCCTCCTAACCCCCAGCCTGAACTTCCCCTGGCGAAGCCTGAGACTGTGTCTTCTTGTTCTGGTACAGGGTGCCTGGGAGAAGAGACCAACCTCTGCCTGTCTACAACCTCCCTTCAGGTAGTTGTAGAGAGTGATAAGGTCACCCCTGAGTCTCCTCTTCTCCAGGCTAAGCAACCCCAGCTCCCTCAACCTCTCCTCATAGGGCTTCTGTTCCAAGCCTCTCAACAACTTCGTTGCCCTTCTCTGGACACATTCCAGCAAGTCAACATCCTTCTTAAACTGAGGGACCCAGAACTGGACACTGTACTCGAGGTGTGGCCTAACCAGTGCAGTCTACAGGGGCAGAATGACCTCCCTGCTCCTGCTGGTCATACTGTTTCTGATGCAGGCCAGGATGCCATTGGCCCTCTTGGATACCTGGGCACACTGCAGGCTCATGTTTAGCCTACCATTAACGAGCACCCCCAGGTCCCTCTCTACCTGGCCGCTCTCCAGCCACTCTGACCCCAGCCTGTAGCACTGCATTGGGTTGTTGTGGCCGATGTGCAGAACCCGGCACTTGGATGTGTTAAATCTCATGCTGTTGGACTCTGCCCATCTGTCCAGCCTGTCGAGGTCCCTCTGCAGAGCCTCTCTACCCTCCAGCAGATCAACTCCTGCCCCCAGCTTGGTGTCATCAGCAAACTTGCTGAGGGTGCACTCAATGCCACTGTCCATGTCACCCACAAAGATGTTGAACAAGACAGGTCCCAGGACGGATACCTGAGGGACTCTGCTTGTCGCTGGCCTCCACTGGGACATGGACCCATTGACAGCCACTCTTTGGGTGCGGCCATCAAGCCAGTTCCTTCTCCATCTAGTGGTTCACCCATCAAACCCATGTGTCGCCAGTTTGGAGACCAGGATGTGGTGTGGGACAGTGTCGAAGGCTTTGCTCAGGTCCAGGTAAATGACATCAGTTGCTCGCCCCTCATCTATTAATTTTGTCACCTGCTCATAGAAGGCAACCAGGTTGGTCAGGCAGGATTTGCCCTTGGCAAAGCCATGCTGACTGTTCCCAATCACCTCTTCACTATTCTTCTGAGCCAGTAGTGCCTCCAGGAGGATCTGCTCCATGATCTTTCCGGGCACAGAGGTGAGACTGACTGGCCTGTAGTTCCCTGGTTCCTCCTTCTTGCCCTTTTTGAAGATGGGGGCAATGTTTCCCCTTTTCCAGTCTGTGGGGACTTCACCAGATTGCCATGACTTTTGAAATATAATAGAGAGGGGTTTAGCAACCTCATCTGCCAGTTCTCTCAGTACCCGTGGGTGTATCCCGTCGGGTCCCATGGACTTGAACACTTTCAGGTTCTTCAGGTGATCACAAACCTGATCTTCACTTACAATGGGCAGTTCTTCCTCCCCGTCCCTGGCATTGTCTTCCATAACATCAGGAGTGTGGCTAGAGGCCCTTGCAGTGAAGACTGAGGTAAAGAAGTTATTAAGTACCTCAGCCTTTTCCTCATCACTTGTGACCATATCACCATTTTCCTTTCTGAGGGGGCCCACACCTTCCCTAGTCTTTTTCTTCCCTTTAATATACCTGTAGAAGTTCTTAGTGTTCCCTCTAATCTCCCTGGCTAGATTCAATTCAAACTCTGCTTTGGCTTTCCTAACCAGGACTCTTGCTGCTCGGGCAGCTTCCTTATATTCCCCCTGTTCTAGCTGTCCTTCTCTCTGCTTCCTGTAGAGTTTCTTTTTAAGTAATAGTGTGTCCAGTAGCTTCTTGCTCATCCAGGCAGGCCTCCTAGCATTCTTACCTGCTTTTCTCTTTGTTGGTATACAGAGCTCCTGGACACAGAGGAGGTGGTCCTTGAATACTGACCAGCTGTCCTGGGTCCCTCTTCCCTCCAGGGCTTTGTCCCACGACACTTTGGCTAGCAGATCCCTGAAGCGATCAAAATCTGCACGCCTAAAGTCTAGGGTCATAAGCTTGGAATACTTCCTCCTGATTGCCCTGAGGATATTAAATTCAACTGCTTCAAGGTCTCTGCAGCCAAGGCCGTCTCTGAGCCTCACGTTGCTTACCAGCCCTTCCCTGTTGGTGAGAACAAGGTCCAGCATAGCACCATTTCTTGTTGGTTCCTCTACCATTTGGAGGAGGAAGTTGTCTTCTATGCAGTCCAGGAACATCCTGGATTGCTGGTGCCTTGCTGTGTTGTCCCTCCAGCAGATGTCCAGGTGGTTGAAATCACCCATGAGGACCAGGGCTTGAGACCTGGAAGCCGCTTCTCTTTGCCTGTGGAGGGCCTCACCTGCTTGGATCTGCTGGTCAGGTGGCCTGTAGGAGACCCCCACAGTAATATCTCCTTCCCCTGTCCTGCCTTTAATTTTAACCCATACGCTCTCAACTAGCTCATCATCCCTCCCCAGGTGGATCTCCACTGATTCCAACTGGCTATTGACATAGAGGGCAACACCTCCTCCTCTCCTTCCCTGCCTATCCTTCCTAAAGAGTTTATACCCATCTATCCCTACATCCCAGTCATGGGATTCATCCCACCAAGTTTCAGTAACAGCCACTATGTCGTGGCATCCCAGCAGCACAGTGGCCCTTAACTCATCCTGTTTGTTGCCCAAGCTGCGCGCATTCGCATAGAAGCACTTCAGCTGGGCTGGCCCTGTCCTCCTCTTGTGCCAAATCCCCTCGGTTTCCACAGAATGTCCTGGTGGATCATTCGTGGCTTGCCTCAGGGCAGCAAGTTGAGAGCCCTTACCAGCTCTCCTTCTCTCTGCTGCTGGTGAGCTGCCCTCTGTTTGTCACCAGCCAGCAGGAGACCATTAACCCCTTCCCCTTCAAATCTAGTTTAAAGCCCTATCAATGAGCCCTGCCAATTCCTGCCCCAGGATTCTTATCCCTCTGGGACAAGTGTGTCCCATGAGTTGTTTTCAGCTCAGGTGCCTTGAAAACCAATCCATGATTGTGGAACCCAAAGCCCTGTCGATGGCACCAGCCCCTGAGCCATGAATTGATCTGTCGGCCCTTCCTCAGTGTGTCCTCATCCATTGCTGACGTTAGAGGGATGGCTGAGAACATGACTTGAGCCCCTGATCCCTTTAGCATTTGCCCTAAAGTTCTGAAGTCTTTTTTAATAGATTGTGAGCCTCTCATTGTTACATCGTCACTGCCCACCTGAAAGACCAGCAGTGGGTAGTAGTCTGAAGGACTCACGAGGTTGGGAATTTTATCTACAATATCTTTAACTTGGGCACCAGGGAGGCAGCTGACCGCTCTATGAAATTGATCTGGTCTGCATATTGGGCCCTCTGTTCCCCTCAGTAGGGAGTCTCCTATGACGATGACCCTGCGAGGTTTCATTTCTGGGTAAGTTTTGATGGCTGGCCTGAGGCAACCTGTCATTGGTGCAGCTTCTGACCTTCTTGAGTCCTCGGCCTTCCCAATGACCCGTTCCTCCTGCAGAGCCTCATACCTGTTCTGTAATTGCACTGGAGGCAGCGTGCTGCTCAAAGTAGCAGACTTTCTCCATTTGGATTTCTTCCGTCAGGCAGAGACCTGTTCCCATTGGCCCTGCTCATGTGGGTTACTACAGGGAGGTTGAGAGGCTTGCTTCTGGGAAGGTATCAAACTCCCTGTTCCCCTAAGTGTTACCCCATGTTCTGGTTTAGGAGAGGTTACATTATGGGAATCATCAATTTTCCGTTCGCCATCTCTTATAGCTCTTAGCCCTTCCACCTCTTCTTTTAGTTTGGCCACCATGCTCATCAGATCACTGACCTGCTCACACCTAACACAGAAGTTGCTCCTTCCATCCTCCATATCGAGTGCCAGGCTCCAGCACTCACTGCAGCCACCTACCTGAACGTCTGCATGTTTGTGAGTGGTCTCTGTTTGGGTGCCCACTGTTCTTCTGTTAGCCTTGCCTCTAGTAGTAACCATCTTGCAGTAACCACCCTCTCCACCCAGATTTTTTTTTTTTTTTTCCCCTGTCAGTAAGAAGGCAAGCTGAGCTCCTCAAGCTGCCTCCTCTTTTCAGCCACCCGCTGGGTTTTGTTTGGTTTGCGTGCGGTTCCCGGGGCAACCTCCCGCAGCGCTACGTCACTGCCCTCAGGCAGGTAGGCAACCCGAGCCCACTGCCTCCTCTCTTCAGCACCACTCACCACCACTCTCTGGGCTAGGCCCTCCATCCATTTCCTAACCCAGCACAGAGTGTAGTGGTCCAAGCCACAAGCTGACAGCTTAGGCAGCAGTTTGCTGTGGGGGATGGTGTCAAAGGCCTTGCTGAAGTCCAGGTAGACTACATCCACAGGCCTCCCCACGTCCACCAGACGGGTCACCTGATCATAGAAGGAGATCAGGTTGGAGAGGCAGGTCGGCTGCCTGTAGCTCAGTTGGGAGGGTGTGGAACTATGAGTGCTGAGGTCACGGGTTCGAATCCTGCAACAGTGATACAGAAGCTGGCCCTAAACTTTTTTATCTCAATCGGGAGGTTAGTAGAAGTTACATTTCTGTATCTCGCTGGCCAAAAGAAATCCACTCATTTTCCATACCATAGTCTAACTCTATACATAAACCACAGATAAATTGTCCGCACCAAATATTTACCCAGGTAATCCAAAATCAAACCCAAACAATATCTGTAAACCAGACCCCAAAAATTGAAAAGAATAACCGTTCTATGAACCACAACACCTTCATGTTTTTGCTAATCTGACTATAAAAGACTAAAACAATAAAGTAATAAATCAAGCTAATTATATGCCGCACGTTGGGCAAGCCAAGAAAAAAATGGGGGAAAGGCCAGGCGCTTCCCTCCCACTGTGAGTAGAGGGAAGAAAATTGAAAGAAAAAAAAAAATGCACAGCTGGATTAGCAAAGGAGTGGGTGCTATATTTACAAAGCAGTTCAGGAAATGCAGGTTTATGTACAGAATTTACAGTATTTACAATATATACAGAAATATGCAACAAAGTCACACAGAAATGAGAATTCCCTCCTCTGCTGAGGGGGGTTCCCCACCCCTGCCCCCCCTTCTCTCCCCCTTTCCCCAGAGAGGGTTAGAAAGAGCACAGTTGGTACCTTCAGGCCAACTTGAGATCACCTCCACTAGACCAGGCCTTTCAAGATTTCCCATTCGAGCTCTCTGTGTTATCAGAGCCATCCACTTAGACCAGGTAGAATCTGTGGCATGATGTGGTGTGGAACCTTTGCCTATGAACATCCAATTCAAAACTGGAAATCTGGGAGCTAAGTAAAGTTGTGATTCCGTTCCAATCACTTCAGAAGATGCTTTCACTCCTTCATAGGCAGCTAGAATCTCCTTTTCTGTTGGGAGTATAATTTGCCTCTGAACCTCTGTAACCTCGACTCCAGAAACCAAGAGGTCGTCCTCGTGTCTCACCTGGAGCTCTTTGCCATAAGCACCAGGTTGGACCATTGTCACTTGCAGCCGTGTACAAAATGTTCCTAATGTCTGGGCCATCTTGGACAGGTCCCAGGCCCATTGCTTGAATCACCTCTTGCTTTATCTGGTCAAAGGCTGCTTGCTGTTCAGGTCCCCAGTGGAAATTGTTTCTCTTTTGAGTCACATCATACAGAGGTTTCACAATCTGACTGTATTCAGGAATGTGCAGTCTCCAAAATCCCACTATCCCCAAGAAACGTAGGGTCTCCTGCTTGTTTTGGGATTTGCCATGGTCGAGACTCTATTTACCACATCCACTGGAATGTGTCGGCGTCCATCCTGCCACCGCACTCCCAGAAACTGTATCTCTGTGGTAGGTCCTTTCACCTTGTCTCGCTTGATGGCAAAACCTGCATTCAGAAGAATGTCAATGACTTTGTTACCATCTCAAAGACTTCTTCAGCCGTTTTACCCCAGACGATGATATCATCGATGCACTGGATGTGTTCTGGAGCACCACCTTTCTGTAGAGCATCATGGATTACTGCATGACAGATGCTTGAGCTGTGGATCCAGCCCATTGGCAATCTGTTGAAAGTGTACTGGATTCCTCTCCAGGTGAAAGCAAACCGAGGCCTGCATTCCTCTGCTTGGGAATAGAGAAAAATGCATTAGCAATGTCTATGGTAGCATACCATTTGGCCTCTTTGGATTCCAGCTCATACTGGAGTTCCACTGTGGATCACTTGGTGGGGCATGTGACTATGAGTGTTGAGATCATGGGTTTGAATCCTGCAGTGGATTGAGCCAGAGGTGTGCCTCCTTCTCTTTGATCTAGGCTTAATAACAAAACACGCTCTGGACACCTTCCTCTCTAGACGCAAAGAATACAGCAAATACACATTAGTTATGACCAGCCGCAGGATTACACATATCAAAGAAATCACCTTTGGATCCCAGCCATCGCTTAAAGTTACCCTTTCCCCTACTGGGATCTTAAACTCTTTTATCTCAATTGGGAGAGTGCTAGAGGTCACATTCCTGCATCTCGCTGGCCAGAAGAAATTGACGCAACAATCATAGAGAAGTCTGACCTGATACATAAACCACAAATAAATTGTCTGCATCAAATATTTACCCCATTAATCCAGGATCAAACCCAAGTATGGGGCACTGGAGGTCGAGGGTGAGGTGATTCTGATGCTGGAGGACACACAATCTGAGGTTTTCCCTAAAACTAAAGAACCTATGGCAAAACAACCTTCCCCTGGCATCAGGACTTGCTCCCTGAAAAAATTGTTATTGGTGATTCCCTCCTGAGTGGAACAGAGGCCCCCATATGATGGCCAGACCCTTCTCACAGGGAAGTTTGCTGCCTCCCGGGAGCTCAAGTTAGAGATGTTACCAGAAGGCTGCCCTGTCTGGTGCAGCCCTCTGATTACTATCCCTTAATAGTTATGCAGTTATGGAATGATGATGTTGCAACCAGAACTCCCAGGGCTATCAAAAATTACTTCAAGGCCTTGGGACAACTGGTTGAGGGGTCAGGTGCACAAATAATTTTCTCTTCAATACCCTTACTTGCAGGAGGGAATACCAGAAGGAACTGTTCAAGAAGCTATAGTTAACAAGTGGCTTAGAGGCTGGTGCAGCCAAAACAACTTGGGGTTTTTCGATCTTGGGGAACTTCCTACTGCACCAGGTCAGCTGCCAACAGATGGAGTACAGCTGTCCCAGAGGAGGGGAAAGATCACAGTATACGAGAATGGCCTATCCCACAACGGGAGAAAGATTCTAGGAAGGGAATTGGCAGGTCTCATTGACAGGGCTTTAAACTAGATTTGAAGGGGGAAGGGGCTGAAACCAGTCCCCCCAGACAGGAGTCTGGGGGTGATAAGCTGGAGCCAGGGGTGAAACCAGCAGCCCAGCTGCAGTGCATGTACACTAATGCATGAAGTATGGGCAACAAACAAGAGGAGCTGGAAACCTTGTTACAGCAGGAAAGTTATGATGTAGTTGCCATCACAGAGACGTGGTGGGACGACTCACATGACTGGAGCACTGCAATTGATGGGTAGAGGCTCTTCAGGAGACACAGGCAAGATCATCAGACCTTGTTCTCATGGGAGATTTCAATCTGCCTGATATCTGCTGGGATCTCAGCACAGCAGAGAGGAGACAGTCTAGGAGGTTCTTAGAGTGTATGGAGAATAGCTTCTTATTCCAGTGCTGCGCAACTACCAGGGGTAAGGTTATGCTTGACCTCCTCTTCACCAATAGGGTAGAGCTGGTGGGTGATGTGGAGGTCGGAGGGTGTTTAGGGTCCAGTGATCATGAAATAATTGAATTTTCAATCTAAGAGGGGCAGCAAGAAAACCTCCACTCTGGAGTTCTGGAGGGCGGACTTCAGGTTACTCAAGAAACTATCTCAGAAGGTTACTTGGGAAACAGCACTTAAAAACAAAGGGGTCCGGGAGAGCTGGACCTACTTCAAGGAAGAACTCTTGAAGGTGCAGGGACAGGCTGTGCCAATGTGCCGGAAGATGAGCCGGGGCAGACAGCCAGCGTGGATGAGCAATGAACTTCTAAAAGAACAATGGGAAAAAGAGAGTGTATCATTGTTGGAAGAAAGGTGAGGCAACCCATGGAATGTTTAAGGATGTTGCTACATCTTGTAGGAAGAAAATTAGGAGGCAAAAGCACATTTAGAGCTTAGACTGGCCTCTGCTGTGAAGGACAACAAAAATCCTTCTATAAATATATTAATAACAAGAGGAAGGGCAACCTCCACTCCTTGGTGGACACGGAGGGGAACGTAGTAACAAAAGATGAGGAAAAGGCAGAGGTACTTAACACCTTATTTGCCTCACATTTTAATAGCAGGACAGAATGTCTTCCAGACAGCTGGCCTCAAGAGCTGGCAGATGGAGCCAGGGATCAGTATAGTGCCCTGTATTCCAGAGGAGGAAGTTAGAGATCTCTCAGCCACTTGATCCCCACAAGTCCATGGGACCAGACAGTATGCATCCTAGGGTGCTGAGAGAGCTGGTAGATGAGCTGGCCAAGCCACTATCCATCATTTTTCATCAGTCCTGGCTCACTGAGAGGTCCCAGATGATTGGAACCAGGCCAACGTGGAGGTCATGCACAAGAAGGGCTGGAAGGATGAGCCAGGGAATTATAGACCTGTCAGCCTGACCTCAGCGCCAGGCAAGATGATGGAACAGGTCATCCTGAGTGCAATCACACAGCACTTACAGGATGGCCAAGGGATCAGGCCCAGCCAACATGGATTTAGGAAGGGCAGGTTCTGCCTGACCAACCTGATCTCCTTTATGATCAGATGGCCTGCCTGGTGGATGTGGGGAGGCCTGTGGATGTGGTCTACCTGGACTTCAGCAAGGCCTTGACACCGTCCCCCATAGGAAACTCCTGGCCAAGCTGTCAGCCCATGGCTTGGACAGGAGCACACTGCATCGAGTTAGACCTGGCTGGAAGACCGAGCCCAGAGCGTGGTGGTGAATGGTGCCACATCCAGCTGGCGGCCAGTCACTAGTGGTGTGCCCCAATGATCAGTGCTGGGCCCTGTGCTCTTTAACATCTTTATTGATGATCTGGGCATTGAGTCCATCGTCAGTAATTTATGGACAACACCAAGCTGGGGACAGGTGTTGATCTGTGGATGGTAGAGGGCTTTGCAGAGGGACTCGACAGGCTGGACAGATGGGCAGAATCCAGCGGTATGAGATTTAACACATGCAAGTGCTGGGTTCTGCACATTGGCCACAGCAACCCCATGCAGTGCTACAGGCTGGTGTGGTAGGTTGAAAGAAGGCCTAGCTCTCCCATCCCCACAAAGATGAAAAAACCCAGCACTAACTCAGTCGGAAAAGCAAAAGGAATGCTATATTTACAAGCAAAAATGAAATGCAGGTTGTATATATACACAATATACAGTATTTACAATATATATACAGAAATATACAGGAAAGAAAAATACAGGAACAAAACTCCTCCTCCAGCCACAGGAGGGTTCCCCTCCGTAACCCCCTCTCCCCCCCTACCTCCCTTTTTTCCCCAAAAGGGCTAGAGAGGGAGAAAAGGTAATTAATAAGGATGAAATTTTGTTAGGCCTGAAAGCACATGCAGGATTAGTGCTTATCTGGTATCCAAGGTCAAACTCTGGCTGCTCAGAAGCAGACAAGCTGGAAAAGTAGGACAGAGAGAAACTGAGAAAATTCCAACTGCAGTAAAACGTAAAGCTACATTCTACCAATCAAATTCATTTAGACTTGTCTTTGTTTACAAAATATTCAGCCAGAGTGTCCCAGCATTGTCCCTTTATTAAAGGTACAGCCTCAAAAGGTCACACTGTACGGACCATCTGTCACCATACCACAGGGGCTTAATTTGCTTTGCCTGCTTAATAGCAGCACAAATGTCACAGCTCATGGATGACTTGTATGATAGCAACCCTCCCCTGCTACGCCACTGCACTCAGGCACGTAGGCAACCCGAGCCCGCTGCCCCTCCTCCCTCTTCAGGAGGTCCAAGCCACCAGCCCTTACCGCCTGAAGAGCAAGGAAAGCAAAGCCAAAAGTAAACTCCCAGTGCTGAGCTCGCGCTGCCTCTCTCTCCTCAGCCACGCGCTGGGTTCAGTTTTGCCTGGCTAGGGGTCCACTACGGGTCCGACACGGGTCCCGGAATTTCACTGTGGGTGGGGATTCCAGGATTCTGGGTGGTAGACAGGGTGGACTTCACAGCCCTGGAGAATTCGGGCTGTGAGGGGCAGCATTGTTTCTACAGTCTGGGGCTGTGGAGACTGGTCGCCTGTAGGGATCGGGCACCAGCGCTGTGTCCCGGTGTCCGGTGTCCCGGTGGTGAGGGACACGGTTCGGGAGTTTTTGGTATCCCTGCGGTCCAATCTCTGGAGGGGCCAGGGGGCCTTGCATTGCGGTGGCATTCGCGGGTTTGGTGTCCCGGTTTCCAGTGTTCCGACGGTGGGGACCCGTGTGAGAGACTAAAAGTTTGTCTCTCTTGGTGTGACTCAACAAAGATAAAATCACTTACTGCTTGCCCAGACAATAGCTGATATGTGTTGGGCAGAGCCACTAGAACGACTCTTGGAAGGTGCAAAGATAACATTGCTCACTGAGCCACAGCTGGCCTGACAACAATGGACCTAGGCCACCTTCGGGAATATGCATGAGACAAGATAATCTCCACCCATCAAGTATTCTGGGAAGGGTGACAATGGATTCACCACCTGTTTTCCTGATGTGTAATGAGTGTGGGGGCTTGTCTGGATGGAGACGGAGGAGGCGGAGGGCCCCCACCCCCCCATCTAGACCTGCCCAACACACAGAAATGCACAGAAAGATTTCCGGGGAACGATACCTGGACATTTACCTAAGCATGATTTCTTGGCCCTGAATTCCTGAGGGACAATACTTGGACACATACCTAAGGACTAAAAACTGTATAAAGACTGAGCCAATACTGGCTACTTAGGAAGAAAAATGCAGAAGAAAAATGTGGGGACTGTGTTCCCCGGACTGGATGATTAACAGAAGAAAAGTGTAGGAGAAAACGGAGATGAAGGAAAACACAGGAGACGGACCATGCCGCTGAGAAGGAAAGCCCGGACAATGCTGCTCCAGAGAAAGAGGCTGCCCAGAGGACCACATCTCTTCTCCAGCCAATGCCTCAGCACCCTCTCTACAGACCCAGGATGCCCAAAGGACCACAGCTCTTCTCTCCAGCCAGAGCCTCAGCACCGTTCCTGTACCAACCCAACATCTCCTGCAGCACCTTTCCTCCACAGACTCAAACTGTCTTGGGGGTGAGGGGTGGTAATATAACTCCTTTCCTCTTCTCTCTCTCTCTCTTTCTCTCTCCCTCTCTATTTTCTCCCTCTCCCCTTCTTATGTCCACTTTATTTATGTAATAAATAGTCTAGCTGTTGATATTTTGGCCTCGTTTGTGCCTCTAATTTCACAACATGGGAATATTCATAAGAACTGAGTCTCTTCCTCTCTGGACCGAGACACTCGGTTCAGAAGTTTTTGTATCCTGCGGTCAGTTCTTGGGGGCTTGAACTGTGTGGGCACGTGGCATGGTTAAGTTCACGGGTTTGATGTCCCAGTTTCCAGGGGATACCTTGGTTTGAGGGACCTGGTTAGGGAGGGTTTTTCCCATGGTTTCAGGCTTCTGCAGGAGGGCGGGGACCTGGGCTGCAGCGCAGTGATTTTTTTTTTTCCTGCGGTTTGACTTTGCAAGGGATCGGGCACAGTGAGGGATTGGTCGTTCACAGGGAGCGGACCGGTGCTGCAGTAAAGAATGTAGCATTTGTATTGTGGTAGCCAGGAGATCCTGGTGGTTTAGTGTCTAGTGGCTCAGAGTCGGCACTTCCAACTGCCACCGCTCAGAGCCGGGCGCTCTCAACTGTCGTGGCTCGGAGCCGGTGCTTCACTCCTGTGGCTTGGGTTCGATCTCTGGTCAGTGATTAGTGACCAGGAGAATGGGACAAAAGAAAAGCAAGTCACCAGAACTCCTCCCATTCCCAGAGAGCGTGTTAGGATCATGTAACAGTATTGGGATGATGATGAGTTGAGAAAAGGAAAATCAAAGGAAAAACTGGTTTACTACTGTATGCAAGTATGGTCAAAAACCATTAAGACCTTACGTGTTTTGGCCCATACTTGGATCTTTTGAGGATTGGATTTTCAAGCTTTGAACCATCATGTGAATTCTAGAAAGTGTTTTAGTAGGGAGGAAGCTGAATATGCTGCTGTCTGGATTAGGGCTTCGCGCCCCTACCCTGTTCCCATATTTATGTTAACAACTGAGGATAAGGGCAAAGACAAGGAAAAGGAGAAATGGGAACCTTTGGATAATTTACCACCACCTTACCAGAACCTGAACAGAGGTCGAGGTCCTCAGCAACTGACAGCCCCTCCCCCCGCTCCTTCGCCACCTCATACCAGAAGCAGGGTTAGGAATGACCAAGAAGAAGGTAATATAGGTTTACATCCACTTAGGGAAGTACCTATGGTGGGGCATCGGGGAGGAATAGGATTTGTCACTGTCCCTCTTAACTCATCAGAGGTCCGCAGTTTCAAGAAAGAGATGGGTACCCTGTTAGATGATCCCTTAGGTGTAGCTGAGAGGCTGGACCAATTTTTTGGGTCCCAATTTATATACCTCGAAAGAGATGCAGTGTATTTTGAGTATCCTATTCACTGCAGAGGAAAGAAACATGATCAGACAGGCTGGCATGAGAATATGGGAGAGGCAGAATCAGGGGGGGCCACCAGGAGATCAGAAGTGGCCTAATCAAGATCCTCAGTGGGACCATCAACATCTTCAAGGAAGACAGAATATGGGAGACCTGAGAACTATATTAATAGAAGGAATCAAAGAAGCTGTGCCAAGAGGAAAAAAATTGATAAAGCCTTAAGGAGCACCAAAGAAAGGATGAGATGGAGTGGATGGTAAGATTAAAGAGAAGTTTGCAGAATTCTGAATAGATCCCAATTCTGCAGCTGGAGTGATACTTCTCAGGACGCAGTTTGTGGCAAGATCATGGGCAGATATTAGAAAGAAGTTGGAAAAGATCAAGGATTGGCAAGACAGAGGTTTAGAGGAATTACTATGTGAAGCTCAGAAGGTGTTTGTAGGAGAGGATGAAGAGAAACAGAAGGAAAAAAGCTAGAATGTTGGTAACAGGAAGGTCAGAAATCAGGCAGCTGCTCAGATTTCTGGGGAACTGGTGATCATGGATAGAGAGGTAAGAAAAGGTAAAATTCTTATATGAGAAATGTGGTGGGTTGGAAGGTAAGGCCAAGAAGCCTCTTCCCTCCCTGTAAGTAAAGGAAAGAAAATTGAAGGGAAAGGAAAAAAACCTCACAAGCTGAATTAGCAAAGCAGTGGAGCTATATTTACAAAGCAGTGTAGGATTTGCAGGGAATATTTACAAATTTACAATATCTACAATATATACAAAGATATACAATAAGGTAGCACAGGAATGAGAGTAACTCCTCGGCAGAAACCTCGCTCTCCTCTCTCCCCTTTTCCCAGAATAGGTTAGAAAGAGGAGAAAGAAGAAAGAAGTTAAAAGCAGTTTTGTGTTAATTGGAAAGGAGTCAATACAGGCCTTCTATCTTATCGGTTTCAAGGCCGAAGTCTTGGCAGAAAGTCCAGCAGAGAAAGAGCTGCTACCCAAAGAAGAGGCGGAAGCAAGACTGACCGAGAAGTTCGGAGTGCCCAGGATATCTCCAGTTCAGAAGGTGCTTCCTCCCACTTCACCAATGAAATTAGTTTAGAATATACTTTCCGTTTACCAACTTCCGTCCACCATATTCCCTTTCTTAAGGGGGCAACGCCAACCGGTCACAATCCACCCTTCTAAACAATTTCATTGGCCGTTCATACTGTCCATTCAATCCAAAACGATATCTACAGTTCGTGAGTAAAGTTCATAGTCCATTCCGGCTATGCTCAGATGTAGATGATTCAAAAGTCCTAGAAAATCAGAAATGAGAAAATGGAAAACAGTTCGTTTCTTTCACCGACAAAGCGAAGAAAAGGGAAACAGGAAATCTCAGGGTCTCTTAGTTGACTCAGGGCTCTCAGGGATCTCAGGTTCGTGCACCGTAGATTCCTCGATGATTCTTCTTTGGGCGCGATGTAGTTGTACAACAGTTCGAAATTAACCTCTTTCTGCTAAAGTTAAATTTCTTTGTGGAATACACTGAATTTCACCATTCTCTTGCATTACCCAATAAGTGTGACCCAGACCTTCAGCTGAAACCACCCTCGGACAGGTCTAGCCTCTCCTGAGGCAGAAAATACCCAAACAGTTTTACCTAACAGATTCTTTTCTCTAACAACAGGAACTCTATCACCTTCTACTTCCGTAGCAAATCTGAATGTGCAGGTTCAGCTCAGTTCACTGAACCTCTACTATTTACCAGCCAGGTTGCTTGTGCTAAATGTTTTTCCCAGTTTTTCAAAGATCCACCCCCTATGGCTTTAAGAGTGGTCTTCAACAAACCGCTGAAGCGTTCAATCTTCCTGAAGCTGGTGCATAGTAGGAATATGGAATATCCACTCAATACCGTGCTCTTTGCCCAGTTCTTGTCAAGGTTGTTCTTGAAATGAGTTCCGTTGTCTGACTCAATCCTCTCTGGAGTTCCGTGTCTCCACAGGATTTGTCTCTCCAGACCGAGAATGGTGTTGTGTGCAGTTGCATGTGGAACTGGATAAGTTTCCAACCATCCAGTGTTTGCCTCTACCATAGTAAGCACGCATTGCTTACCAGAACGAGAACGTGGTAGAGTGATGTAGTCAATCTGCCAAGCTTCACCATACTTGTACTTGGACCATCTGTCACCATACCACAAGGGCTTAAGTCGTTTTGCCTGCTTAATAGCAGCACAAATGTCACAGTCATGGATGACTTGCGTGATAGCATCCATGGAAATGTCTATGGATCTGTCACGAGCCCATTGGTATGTTGCGTCTCTGCCTTGATGTCCTGACGAATCATGAGCCCACCGAGCTAAGAATATCTCACCCCGGTGTTTCCAGTCGAGATCAAGATTAGAGTCCATGTCTACTTGAGAAACTCTGCAGCTAGATCTGCCTGATGGTTGTGTTGCTGTTCCTCAGTAGCTTTGCTCTTAGGAATGTGAGCATCGATGTGTCTCACTTTCACTGGAATTCTCTCGATTCGATCAGCAATGTCCTGCCACAGGTTGGCTGCCCAAATGGGTTTTCCTTTCCTCTGCCAACCACTCTTCTTCCAGTTCTTTAGCCAACCCCATAGAGCATTGGCTACCATCCATGAGTCGGGGTGTAGAGATAAAGCTTTGGCCATCTCTCACGCTCAGCTACGCGAGAGTTAGCTGGACGGCTTTTACCTCTGCGAACTGACTGATTCTCCTTCTCCATCTTTCGCCTCTGCAACTCGGCGTGTTGGACTCCACACTGCAGACTTCCACCTTCGCTTGTTTCCAACAAGACGACAGGAACCGTCTGTAAACAAAGCATATTTCTTTTCATCATCAGACAGGTCATTGTAAGGAGGAGCTTCCTCAGCACGAGTTACTTTCTCCTCTGGAGGTTTAGCACAGTTGATAACTTCAGGCCAACTTGAGATCACCTCCACTAGACCAGGTCTTTCAAGATTTCCCATTTGAGCTCTCTGTGTTATCAGAGCCATCCACTTAGACCATGTTGAGTCTGTGGCATGATGTGGTGTGGAACCTTTGCCTTTGAACATCCAATTCAAAACTGGAAATCTGGGAGCTAGAAGAAGTTGCTATGATTCAGTTCCAATCACTTCAGAAGATGCTTTCACCCTTCATTGGCAGCTAGAATTTCCTTCTCTGTTGGAGTATAGTTAGCCTCTGAACCTCTGTAACCTCTACTCCAGAAACCAAGAGGTCGTCCACGTGTCTCACCTGGAGCTTTTTGCCACAAGCACCAGGTTGGACCATTGTCACTTGCAGCCGTGTACAAAATGTTCATAATGTCTGGACCATCTCAGACAGGTCCCAGACCCATTGCTTGAATTACCTCTTGCTTAATCTGGACAAAGTCTGCTTGTTGTTCAGGTCCCCAGGAAATGGTTTCTCTTTCGAGTCACATCATACAGAGGTTTCACAATCTGACTGTATCCAGGAATGTGCAGTCTCCAAAATCCCACTATCCCCAAGAAACGTAGGGTCTCTTGCCTGTTTGTGGGACTTGCCATGGTAGAGACTCTATTTACCACATCCACTGAATGTGGCGGCGTCCATCCTGCCACCGCACTCCCAGAAACTGAATCTCTGTGGTAGGTCCTTTCACCTTGTCTCGCTTGATGGCAAACCTGCATTCAGAAGAATGTCTATGATTTTGTTATCTTCCTCAAAGACTTCCTCAGCAGTTTTACCCCAGACGATGATGTCATCGATGAACTGGATGTGTTCTGGAGCACCTCCTTTCTCCAGAGCATCGTGGATCACTGCATGTCAGATGCTTGAGCTGTGGATCCAGCCCATTGGCAGCCTGTTGAAAGTGTACTGGATTCCTCTCCAGGTGAAAGCAAACTGAGGCCTGCATTCCTCTGCTATGGGAATAGAGAAAAGAGCGTTAGCAATGTCTATGGTAGCATACCATTTGGCCTCTTTGGATTCCAGCTCATATTGGAGCTCCATCAGGTCTGGTACTGCTGCACTCATAGGTGGTGTCACTTCATTGAGGGCTCGGTAGTCTACTGTCTGACGCCAGTCTCCATTCTGCTTTCGCACAGGCCACACTGGACTGTTGAAAGGTGAATGAGTTTTGCTGACGACTTTCTGATTCTCCAACTGACGAATCAGATTCTGAATGGGCAACAAAGAGTCACGGTTGGTTTTGTATTGTCTGTGATGCACAGTCTGAGAAGCAACCGGCAATTTAATGTCCTGTATCTTATGTTGTCCCACAACTGCAGATTCATCAGAAAGTTCAGGTCTAGCAGACAGCTTCAATTTTTGTCCATCAATTTCTATTGAAGCTACTCCAAAAGCCCATTTGTAACCTCTAGGTCTTTGAAACGCCCTTCTCTCAGAAAATCAATTCCCAAAATGCAAGGTACATCAGGTCCGGTCACAACTGTATGCTTCCTCCATTGTTTACCAGTTAAACTTATATTAACCTCCACCTTACTTAACTCTTGAGATCCACCAGTGACTCCCAGAATAGTTATAGACTCTGATCCCTGATAATTTGATGGCATTATGGTGCACTGAGCTCCTGTGTCAACCAAGGCCCTGTACTTCTGAGATTGTGAAGTGCCAGGCCACTGGATGTACACATCCCAATAGATTCTATTATCTCTGTTATCCCTTCCCCCCTGGCGGGAGGCAGGGCACCCCTAGTTATGGGGAATATGCCCACATGTGCATTGCACATAGTTTGCAGGGTTATAACTTTGCATGTTATAACTGGAGCCACTGTTGGAGCCATAAGAGCGTTCTGGGAACTGTGGAAGTAACAGCTACCCTTCTGGTATTGCTACCTCGAATTCTGCCACTTTGCAATTCCCCAGTCTCCTGAAAAGATTAGAAGTTGGTTGGCCATCCCAGCGGTTCATGTTCTCACTCAACCTGATCACGCAGAGTTATCCAAGTAGTTCTACGTGATTGCCTTGGCGGTCTGTTTTGGAACGACCTGTTTTGGAATGACCTGTTTTGGAATGACCTCCTTGGAGGACGTGTATTCCTCACAGATGAAACTTGTACACCTGGAGGGAGAATTGAAATTATCCCTTTGTGCCAATTGGGATATGGAATTTCTAAATTCATCTTTTAACTCTCTTATGCAATTCTGTATATCTCCAGACATAGTTTTAATGGCCGAAAACCGAAGAACCACGTGTCATGCTATCCTCCAATTGTCTCATTTGATCACTGAATTGGCCAACCGTAGGAGAAGCTCCACCATAATTTCTTTGACACAATTCTGCATGCCAGAATGTTTGCATAATTGGAAGGAGCAAGTTTGATGATCTTTTTAGCAAGACCAATACCCACAGGAATGTCATCAGGATTCAGAGTTTCATGTTCACCATAGAGTAGCTCTCTAACAGCAAATTCTCTCAAGCGCTTAATTCCCTCATCTATGGTAGTCCAGGGTTTAGGATTCCATGGAAGATCATCTCGGGAAGGGTACCTCAGGGCAACCGCCATTAAAAGGCGTATCCACAGATTAACCTTACCGAGAGCCCTGCCTAGATGTCTATCTATTCCATTATCCCTTGAGAGAGTTCCTAACTGAGCTGCTGACTTGTCTCCAACTGTTAGAGTTGGAGCACCTGTATCATAACATCTACTAAACCAAGTTAGAATTGGCTCCTTATCTGCTCTGGTGTAATCTTTACAGACATTTCTTATCTCTTCGCGAGGTGAATGACAGCGAGAAAGGTCATCTTCCTCTCCATCTACCTCATCTTCCTGAACATGTTGTCCCCATAATCCTGCTGTCACTCTCCTAAGGATCTCTCTAAGCTGAGAAGCACCACTAGCTGCTGTCCTGGCTGCATCTCTATACAGTGTTGATCTCAATAATTCAGCTAGATCTTTAAAACAAACCTTCTCTTCCTCCTCAGCAGGATCTTTTCTAGTAGAGGGTCCCTCACCAGGATCAGTCTCCTGCTGTTGTCCTCCATTAGCTCCTGGATCAGTTTTGGCCTTTCCACTTGCTACCGTTTGAGGCTACGCAATTTGACTGAATGTTTTATAAACAAAGGACAGGTCTAAACTAATTTCATTGGTGGATTGATAGAGTACTGCCTTAAGTTTTGATTCCCGCAGAGACTTTTCTCAGTCTTGCACTTTTTCCTCCTTCTTTTGCAGCTTGCGGCTTCTAGGCTTTCTGCCAGACTGACCTTGGACTGATAACCGTGAGGCCTGGAAAAGCTTACTAACATTTTACTCTAATTATAACTGATTTCAATTAACAACTGTTTTTTTCCTCCCTTTCTAACCCTCTCTGGGGGAAAAGGGGAGAGAAGGGGGTACAGGGGGGGAGCCCTCCTCCATGTGGGGGAGGGGAATCTCATTCCTGTGTTACTTTGTAGTATATTTCTGTGTATATATTGTAAATACTGTAAATTTTGTAAATATACATATATCCTGCAGCCCCTAAAAACCACTTGTAAATATAACACATTCCTGTGACCGGTTGACGTTGCCCCCATAAGAAAGGGAATATGGTGGACGGAAGTTGGTAAACGGAAAGATAATCTAAACTATTTCATTGGTGAAGTGGGAGGAAGCACCTTCTGAACTGGGAGTGAAATGGGCATTTCCAGCACTTCTCTGTCACTCTTGCTTCCGCCTCTTCTTCATGCAGCAGCTCTCTATGCTGGGCTTTCTGCCAAGACTTCGGCCTTGAAGATAAGATAACAGGCCTGTATTAACTCCTTTCCAATTGACACGAACTGCTTCTACCATTTTTTTTCCTCTCTTTTCTTTCTCTTTCTATCCCATTCTGGGGAAAGGGGGGAAGAGAGGGGAGAGCGGAGGTGGGAAATCCCCCTCAGCAGAGGGGGGAACTCTCATTTCTGTGCTACCTTATTGTATATCTTTGTATATATTGTAACTATTGTAAATTTGTAAATATTCCCCTGCAAATCCTACATTGCTTTGTAAATATAGCTCCACTGCTTTGCTAATTCAGCTTGTGAGTTTTTTTTCCTTTCCCTTCAATTTTTTTTTTCCTTTTACCTTACAAGGGGGAAGGGAGGAGGCTTCTTGGCCTTACCCTTCCACCCCACTACATGTTTTTTATTGGCATACCCAACGTGCAGCAGATAATTAGTTTAATTTATTACTTGATTGATTTAGTATTTTCCAGATGAATTAGCAAGCATGAAGGTCTTGTGGTTTGTGGAGCGATTATACTTTTCAATTTTTGGGGCTCTGGTTTACAGATATTGTTTGGGTTTGGTTTTGGATTACCTGGGTAAATATTTGGTGCGGACAATTTATATGTGGGTTATGTATAGAGTTAAACTATGGTATGGAAAATGTATTAATTTCTTATGGCCAGTGAGATACAGGAATGTTACCTCCACCACTCTCCCAATTGAGATAAAGGGTTTTAAGATTCCGCCTGAGGAAAGAGTAACTTTAGGTGATGCCTGGGATCCAAAGGTGATTTATTTGGTGTGTATAATTCTGCTGCTGGTGATAACTAATGTGTATTCTCTATATTCCTGGTGTCGGGAGAAAAAGCTGTCCAGGGCGTGTTTTGCTATTAAAACTAGATCAAAAAGAAAACGCCGTGGCTCTGGGTCAGTCCCAGAGACATCTAATGACGAAGAATGTGCAGAATCTGTGTCAGTTAAAAGGAAGGCTAAAAAGTCAATTGGTAAAGCCGCTCTAAATGACTTTGCTGATTCCAGCAAGCTGCCAAAGGCGGCAGCTGGTATCAACATGGCGCCTACTCCTTCTCCCACTCCTTCTTCTTCTTCTTCTTCTCCGTCGGCCATTAACGGAGCAACGTCACTTCCGCCCAATCCCTCGGTGGGACCGGAAGTCACTGTCCCAGCAGCTGATTTATCTCAGGACCTGTCAGCTTCCATTAAGGTGGCTGTGAATTCAAACACAGCTCCAGTTAAGGTGGCTCCTTTAAAGACTAGAGGTGCAAAGGCCAAAGATGGAGAAGAAGAGGAGCTGGAGACTGATCCTGGTGAGGGGCCCTCTACTCTAAAAGATCCTGCTCAGGAGGAAGAGAAGGTTTGTTTCAAAGATCTAGCTAACCTAGTGAGATCAAAGCAGGATACAGATGAAGTTAGGAAAGCAGCTGGAAAAGGTGGTTCTCAGCTTAAAGAGATCCTTAGGAGAATGACAGCAGGATTATATGGGCAAAAAGTTCAGGGAGACGAGGAGGAAGATGATATTTCAGAGTGTTCTTCTCCACGTGAGGAATTGCGAAATGTCCGTAAAGATTTCACCAGGGCAGATAAGGAGCCAATTCTAACTTGGTTTAGTAGATGTTATGATACAGGTGCTCCAACTCTAACAGTTGGAGACAAGTCAGCAGCTCAGTTAGGAACTCTCTCAAGGGATAATGGAATAGATAGACATCTAGGCAGGGCTCTTGGTAAGGTTAATCTGTGGATACGCCTTTTAATGGCGGTTGCCCTGAGGTACCCTTCCCGAGATGATCTTCCATGGAATCCTAAACCCTGGACTACCATAGATGAGGGAATTAAGCGCTTGAGAGAATTTGCTGTTAGAGAGCTACTCTATGGTGAACATGAAACTCTGAATCCTGATGACATTCCTGTGGGTATTGGTCTTGCTAAAAAGATCATCAAACTTGCTCCTTCCAATTATGCAAACATTCTGGCATGCAGAATTGTGTCAAGAAGTTATGGTGGAGCTTCTCCTACGGTTGGCCAATTCAGTGATCAAATGAGACAATTGGAGGATAGCATGACACGTGGTTCTTCGGTTTCGGCCATTAAAACTATGTCTGGAGATATACAGAATTGCATAAGAGAGTTAAAAGATGAATTTAGAAATTCCATATCCCAATTGGCACAAAGGGATAATTTCAATTCTCCCTCCAGGTGGGTACAAGTTTCATCTGTGAGGAATACACGTCCTCCAAGGAGGTCATTCCAAAACAGGTCATTCCAAAACAGGTCGTTCCAAAACAGACCGCCAAGGCAATCACGTAGAACTACTTGGATAACTCTGCGTGATCAGGTTGGTGAGAACATGAACCGCTGGGATGGCCAACCAACTTCTAATCTTTTCAGGAGACTGAGGGAATTGCAAAGTGGCAGAATTCGAGGTAGCAATACCAGAAGGGTAGCTGTTACTTCCACAGTTCCCCAGAACGACTCTTATGGCTCCAACAGTGGCTCCAGTTATAACATGCAAAGTTATAACCCTGCAAACTATGTGCAATGCACATGTGGGCATGTTCCCCATAACTAGGGGTGCCCTGCCTCCCGCCAGGGGGAGGAGAGGGATAACAGAGATAATAGAATCTATTGGGATGTGTACATCCAGTGGCCTGGCACTTCACAATCTCAGAAGTACAGGGCCTTGGTTGACACAGGAGCTCAGTGCACCATAATGCCATCAAATTATCAGGGATCAGAGTCTATAACTATTCTGGGAGTCACTGGTGGATCTCAAGAGTTAAGTAAGGTGGAGGTTAATATAAGTTTAACTGGTAAACAATGGAGGAAGCATACAGTTGTGACCGGACCTGATGCACCTTGCATTTTGGGAATTGATTTTCTGAGAGAAGGGCGTTTCAAAGACCCTAGAGGTTACAAATGGGCTTTTGGAGTAGCTTCAATAGAAATTGATGGACAAAAATTGAAGCTGTCTGCTAGACCTGAACTTTCTGATGAATCTGCAGTTGTGGGACAACATAAGATACAGGACATTAAATTGCCGGTTGCTTCTCAGACTGTGCATCACAGACAATACAAAACCAACCGTGACTCTTTGTTGCCCATTCAGAATCTGATTCGTCAGTTGGAGAATCAGAAAGTCGTCAGCAAAACTCATTCACCTTTCAACAGTCCAGTGTGGCCTGTGCGAAAGCAGAATGGAGACTGGCGTCAGACAGTAGACTACCGAGCCCTCAATGAAGTGACACCACCTATGAGTGCAGCAGTACCAGACCTGATGGAGCTCCAATATGAGCTGGAACTAAAGAGGCCAAATGGTATGCTACCATAGACATTGCTAACGCTCTTTTCTCTATTCCCATAGCAGAGGAATGCAGGCCTCAGTTTGCTTTCACCTGGAGAGGAATCCAGTACACTTTCAACAGGCTGCCAATGGGCTGGATCCACAGCTCAAGCATCTGACATGCAGTGATCCACGATGCTCTGGAGAAAGGAGGTGCTCCAGAACACATCCAGTTCATCGATGACATCATCGTCTGGGGTAAAACTGCTGAGGAAGTCTTTGAGGAAGATAACAAAATCATAGACATTCTTCTGAATGCAGGTTTTGCCATCAAACGAGACAAGGTGAAAGGACCTACCACAGAGATTCAGTTTCTGGGAGTGCGGTGGCAGGATGGACGCCGCCACATTCCAGTGGATGTGGTAAATAGAGTCTCTACCATGGCAAGTCCCACAAACAGGCAAGAGACCCTACGTTTCTTGGGGATAGTGGGATTTTGGAGACTGCACATTCCTGGATACAGTCAGATTGTGAAACCTCTGTATGATGTGACTCGAAAGAGAAACCATTTCCACTGGGGACCTGAACAACAAGCAGACTTTGTCCAGATTAAGCAAGAGGTAATTCAAGCAATGGGTCTGGGACCTGTCTGAGATGGTCCAGACATTATGAACATTTTGTACACGGCTGCAAGTGACAATGGTCCAACCTGGTGCTTGTGGCAAAAAGCTCCAGGTGAGACACGTGGACGACCTCTTGGTTTCTGGAGTAGAGGTTACAGAGGTTCAGAGGCTAACTATACTCCAACAGAGAAGGAAATTCTAGCTGCCAATGAAGGAGTGAAAGCATCTTCTGAAGTGATTGGAACTGAATCGCAACTTCTTCTAGCTCCCAGATTTCCAGTTTTGAATTGGATGTTCAAAGGCAAAGGTTCCACACCACATCATGCCACAGACTCAACATGGTCTAAGTGGATGGCTCTGATAACACAGAGAGCTCAAATGGGAAATCTTGAAAGACCTGGTCTAGTGGAGGTGATCTCAAGTTGGCCTGAAGTTATCAACTGTGCTAAACCTCCAGAGGAGAAAGTAACTCGTGCTGAGGAAGCTCCTCCTTACAATGACCTGTCTGATGATGAAAAGAAATATGCTTTGTTTACAGACGGTTCCTGTCGTCTTGTTGGAAACAAGCGAAGGTGGAAGTCTGCAGTGTGGAGTCCAACACGCCGAGTTGCAGAGGCGAAAGATGGAGAAGGAGAATCCAGTCAGTTCGCAGAGGTAAAAGCCGTCCAGCTAACTCTCGACGTAGCTGAACGTGAGAGATGGCCAAAGCTTTATCTCTACACCGACTCATGGATGGTAGCCAATGCTCTATGGGGTTGGCTAAAGAACTGGAAGAAGAGTGGTTGGCAGAGGAAAGGAAAACCCATTTGGGCAGCCAACCTGTGGCAGGACATTGCTGATCGAATCGAGAGAATTCCAGTGAAAGTGAGACACATCGATGCTCACATTCCTAAGAGCAAAGCTACTGAGGAACAGCAACACAACCATCAGGCAGATCTAGCTGCAAGAGTTTCTCAAGTAGACATGGACTCTAATCTTGATCTCGACTGGAAACACCGGGGTGAGATATTCTTAGCTCGGTGGGCTCATGATTCGTCAGGACATCAAGGCAGAGACGCAACATACCAATGGGCTCGTGACAGATCCATAGACATTTCCATGGATGCTATCACGCAAGTCATCCATGACTGTGACATTTGTGCTGCTATTAACAGGCAAAACGACTTAAGCCCTTGTGGTATGGTGACAGATGGTCCAAGTACAAGTATGGTGAAGCTTGGCAGATTGACTACATCACTCTACCACGTTCTCGTTCTGGTAAGCAATGCGTGCTTACTATGGTAGAGGCAAACACTGGATGGTTGGAAACTTATCCAGTTCCACATGCAACTGCACACAACACCATTCTCGGTCTGGAGAGACAAATCCTGTGGAGACACGGAACTCCAGAGAGGATTGAGTCAGACAACGGAACTCATTTCAAGAACAACCTTGACAAGAACTGGGCAAAAGAGCACGGTATTGAGTGGATATTCCATATTCCCTACTATGCACCAGCTTCAGGGAAGATTGAACGCTTCAACGGTTTGTTGAAGACCACTCTTAAAGCCATAGGGGGTGGATCTTTGAAAAACTGGGAAAAACATTTAGCACAAGCAACCTGGCTGGTAAATAGTAGAGGTTCAGTGAACCGAGCTGAACCTGCACATTCAGATTTGCTACGGAAAGTAGAAGGTGATAGAGTTCCTGTTGTTAGAGAAAAGAATCTGTTAGGTAAAACTGTTTGGGTATTTTCTGCCTCAGGAGAGGCTAGACCTGTCCGAGGGGTGGTTTCAGCTGAAGGTCTGGGTCACACTTATTGGGTAATGCAAGAGAATGGTGAAATTCAGTGTATTCCACAAAGAAATTTAACTTTAGCAGAAAGAGGTTAATTTCGAACTGTTGTACAGCTACATCGCGCCCAAAAGAAGAATCATCGAGGAATCTACGGTGCACGAACCCTGAGATCCCTGAGAGCCCTGAGTCAACTAAGAGACCCTGAGATTTCCCTGTTTCCCTTTTCTTCGCTTTGTCGGTGAAGAAACGAACTGTTTTCCATTTTTCTCATTTTCTGATTTTCTAGGACTTTTGAATCATCTACATCTGAGCATAGCCGGAATGGACTATGAACTTTACTCACGAACTGTAGATATCGTTTTGGATTGAATGGACAGTATGAACGGCCAATGAAATTGTTTAGAAGGGGTGGATTGTGACCGGTTGACGTTGCCCCCTTAAGAAAGGGAATATGGTGGACGGAAGTTGGTAAACGGAAAGTATATTCTAAACTAATTTCATTGGTGAAGTGGGAGGAAGCACCTTCTGAACTGGGAGATATCCTGGGCACTCCGGGAACTTCTCGGTCAGTCTTGCTTCCGCCTCTTCTTTGGGTAGCAGCTCTTTCTCTGCTGGACTTTCTGCCAAGACTTCGGCCTTGAAACCGATAAGATAGAAGGCCTGTATTGACTCCTTTCCAATTAACACAAAACTGCTTTTAACTTCTTTCTTCTTTCTCCCTCTTTCTAACCTATTCTGGGGAAAGGGGGGGAGAGAGGGGAGAGCGGAGGTGGGGAATCCCCTCTGCCGAGGGGGGTTACTCTCATTCCTGTGCTACCTTATTGTATATCTTTGTATATATTGTAGATATTGTAAATTTGTAAATATTCCCCTGCAAATCCTACACTGCTTTGTAAATATAGCTCCACTGCTTTGCTAATTCAGCTTGTGAGGTTTTTTTTTTCCTTTCCCTTCAATTTTCTTTCCCTTTACTTACAGGGGGGAGGGAAGAGGCTTCTTGGCCTTACCCCTTCCAACCCACCACATTTCTCATATAAGAATTTTACCTTTTCTTACCTCTCTATCCATGATCACCAGTTCCCCAGAAATCTGAGCAGCTGCCTGATTTCTGACCTTCCCTTACAGCAGTTACCAACATTCTAGCTTTTTCCTTCTGTTTCTCTTCATCCCTCCTTACAAACACCTTCTGAGCTTCACATAGTAATTCCTCTAAACCTCTGTCTTGCCAATCCTTGATCTTTTCCAACTTCTTTCTAATATCTGCCCATGATCTTGCCACAAACTGCGTCCTGAGAAGTATCACTCCAGCTGCAGAATTGGGATCTATTCCAGAATACGTCTGCAAACTTCTCTTTAATCTTACCATCCACTCCATAGGAGACTCATCCTTTCTTTGGTGCTCCCTTAAGGCTTTATCAATTTTTTTTCCTCTTGGCACAGCTTCTTTGATTCCTTCTATTAATATAGTTCTCAGGTCTCCCATATTCTGTCTTCCTTGAAGATGTTGATGGTCCCACTGAGGATCTTGATTAGGCCACTTCTGATCTCCTGGTGGCCCCCCCTGATTCTGCCTCTCCCATATTCTCATGCCAGCCTGTCTGATCATGTTTCTTTCCTCTGCAGTGAATAGGATACTCAAAATACACTGCATCTCTTTCGAGGTATATAAATTGGGACCCAAAAATTGGTCCAGCCTCTCAGCTACACCTAAGGGATCATCTAACAGGGTACCCATCTCTTTCTTGAAACTGCGGACCTCTGATGAGTTAAGAGGGACAGTGACAAATCCTATTCCTCCCCGATGCCCCACCATAGGTACTTCCCTAAGTGGATGTAAACCTATATTACCTTCTTCTTGGTCATTCCTAACCCTGCTTCTGGTATGAGGTGGCGAAGGAGCGGGGGGAGGGGCTGTCAGTTGCTGAGGACCTCGACCTCTGTTCAGGTTCTGGTAAGGTGGTGGTAAATTATCCAAAGGTTCCCATTTCTCCTTTTCCTTGTCTTTGCCCTTATCCTCAGTTGTTAACATAAATATGGGAACAGGGGTAGGGCGCGAAGCCCTAATCCAGACAGCAGCATATTCAGCTTCCTCCCTACTAAAACACTTTCTAGAATTCACATGATGGTTCAAAGCTTGGAAAATCCAATCCTCAAAAGATCCAAGTATGGGCCAAAACACGTAAGGTCTTAATGGTTTTTTTGACCATACTTGCATACAGTAGTAAACCAGTTTTTCCTTTGATTTTCCTTTTCTCAACTCATCATCATCCCAATACTGTTACATGATCCCTAACACGCTCTCTGGGGGAATGGGAGGGAGTTCTGGTGACTTGCTTTTCTTTTGTCCCATTCTCCTGGTCACTAATCACTGACCAGAGATCGAACCCAAGCCACAGGAGTGAAGCACCGGCTCCGAGCCACGACAGTTGAGAGCGCCGGCTCTGAGCGGTGGCAGTTGGAAGTGCCGACTCTGAGCCACTAGACACTAAACCACCAGGATCTCCTGGCTACCACAATACAAATGCTACATTCTTTCGCAGCACCGGTCCCGCTCCCTGTGAACGACCAATCCCTCACTGTGCCGATCCCTTGCAAAGTCAAACCGCAGGAAAAAAAAATCACACGCTGCAGCCCAGGTCCCCGCCCTCCTGCAGAAGCCTGAAACCATGGGAAAAAACCCCTCCCTAACCAGGTCCCTCAAACCAAGGTATCCCCTGGAAACTGGGACATCAAACCCGTGAACTTAACCATGCCACGTGCCCACACAGTTCAAGCCCCCCAAGGAACTGACCGCAGGATACAAAAAACTTCTGAACCGAGTGTCTCGGTCCAGAGAGGGAAAGAGACTCAGTTCTTATGAATATTCCCATGTTGTGAAATTAGAGGCACAAACGAGGCCAAAATATCAACAGCTAGACTATTTATTACATAAATAAAGTGGACATAAGAAGGGGAGAGGGAGAAAATAGAGAGGGAGAGAGAAAAGAGAGAGAGAGAAGAGGAAAGGAGTTATATTACCACACCCCTCACCCCCCCAAGACAGTTTGAGTCTGTGGAGGAAAGGTGCTGCAGGAGATGTTGGGTTGGTACAGGAACGGTGCTGAGGCTCTGGCTGGAGAAGAGCTGTGGTCCTTTGGGCATCCTGGGTCTGTAGAGAGAGGGTGCTGAGGCATTGGCTGGAGAAGAGATGTGGTCCTCTGGGCAGCCTCTTTTCTCTGGAGCAGCATTGTCCCGGGCTTTCCCTTCTCAGCGGCATGGTCCGTCTCCTGTGTTTTCCTTCATCTCCGTTTTCTCCTACACTTTTCTTCTGTTAATCATCCAGTCCGGGGAACACAGTCCCCCACATTTTTCTTCTGCATTTTTCTTCCTAAGTAGCCAGTATTGGCTCCAGTCTTTTATACAGTTTTTAGTCCTTAGGTATGTGTCCAAGTATTGTCCCTCAGGAATTCAGGGGCCAAGAAATCATGCTTAGGTAAATGTCCAGGTATCGTTCCCCCGGAAATCTTTCTGTGCATTTCTGTGTGTTTTGGGCAGAGGTCTAGATGGGGGGGTGGGGGGGCCCTCCGCCTCCTCCGTCTCCATCCAGACAAGCCCCCACACTCATTACACATCAGGAAAACAGGTGGTGAATCCATTGTGTCACCCTTCCCAGAATACTTGATGGGTGGAGATTATCTTGTCTCATGCATATTCCCGAAGGTGGCCTAGGTCCATTGTTGTCAGGCCAGCTGTGGCTCAGTGAGCAATGTTATCTTTGCACCTTCCAAGAGTCGTTCTAGTGGCTCTGCCCAACACATATCAGCTATTGTCTGGGCAAGCAGTAAGTGATTTTATCTTTGTTGAGTCACACCAAGAGAGACAAACTTTTAGTCTCTCACACCGGGTCCCCCACCGTCGGAACACTGGAAACCGGGACACCAAACCCGCGAACGCCACCGCAATGCAAGGCCCCCTGGCCCCTCCAGAGATTGGACCGCAGGATACCAAAAACTCCCGAACCCTGTCCCTCACCACCGGGACACCGGACACCGGGACACAGCGCTGGTTGCCCGATCCCTACAGACGACCAGTCTCCACAGCCCCTAGACTGTAGAAACAATGCTGCCCCTCACAGCCCGAATTCTCCAGGGCTGTGAAGTCCACCTGTCTACCACCCAGAATCCTGGAATCCCCACCCACAGTGAAATTCCGGGACCCCGTAGTCGGGACCCCGTAGTCAGGACCCCTAGCCAGGCAAAAACTGAACCCAGCGCGTGGCTGAGGAGAGAGGAGGCAGCGCGAAGAGCTCAGCACTGGGAGTTTACTTTTGGCTTTGCTTTCCTTGCTCTTCAGGCGGTAAGGGGCTGGTGGCTTGCGACCTCCTGAAGAGGGGAGGAGGGGCAGCGGGCTCGGGTTGCCTACGTGCCTGAGTGCAGTGACGTAGCAGGGGGAGGGGTTGCTATCATACAAGTCATCCATGACTGTGACATTTGTGCTGCTATTAAGCAGGCAAAGCAAATTAAGCCCCTGTGGTATGGTGACAGATGGTCCACGTACAGTGTGACCTTTTGAGGCTGTACCTTTAATAAAGGGACAATGCTGGGACACTCTGGCTGAATATTTTGTAAACAAAGACAAGTCTAAATGAATTTGATTGGTAGAATGTAGCTTTACGTTTTACTGCAGTTGGAATTTTTCTCAGTTTCTCTCTGTCCTACTTTTCCAGCTTGTCTGCTTCTGAGCAGCCAGAGTTTGACCTTGGATACCAGATAAGCACTAATCCTGCATGTGCTTTCAGGCCTAACAAAATTTCATCCTTATTAATTACCTTTTCTCCCTCTCTAGCCCTTTTGGGGAAAAAAGGGAGGTAGGGGGAGAGAGGGGGTTACGGAGGGGGAACCCTCCTGTGGCTGGAGGAGGGAGTTTTGTTCCTGTATTTTTCTTTCCTGTATATTTCTGTATATATATTGTAAATACTGTATATTGTGTATATATACAACCTGCATTTCATTTTTGCTTGTAAATATAGCATTCCTTTTGCTTTTCCGACTGAGTTAGTGCTGGGTTTTTTTTTCATCTTTGTGGGGATGGGAGAGCTAGGCCTTCTTTCAACCTACCACACCAGCCTGTAGCACTGCATGGGGTTGCTGTGGCCAATGTGCAGAACCCAGCACTTGCATGTGTTAAATCTCATACCGCTGGATTCTGCCCATCTGTCCAGCCTGTCGAGGTCCCTCTGCAAAGCCCCTCTACCATCCCACAGATCAACACCTGTCCCCAGCTTGGTGTTGTCCGCAAATTTACTGACGATGGACTCAATGCCCAGATCATCAATAAAGATGTTAAAGAGCACAGGGCCCAGCACTGATCCTTGGGGCACACCACTAGTGACTGGCCGCCAGCTGGATGTGGCACCATTCACCACCACGCTCTGGGCTCGGTCTTCCAGCCAGGTCCTAACTCGATGCAGTGTGCTCCTGTCCAAGCCATGGGCTGACAGCTTAGCCAGGAGTTTCCTATGGGGGACGGTGTCAAAGGCCTTGCTGAAGTCCAGGTAGACCACATCCACAGGCCTCCCCACATCCACCAGGCAGGCCATCTGATCATAAAAGGAGATCAGGTTGGTCAGGCAGAACCTGCCCTTCCTAAATCCATGTTGGCTGGGCCTGATCCCTTGGCCATCCTGTAAGTGCTGTGTGATTGCACTCAGGATGACCTGTTCCATCATCTTGCCTGGCGCTGAGGTCAGGCTGACAGGTCTATAATTCCCTGGCTCATCCTTCCAGCCCTTCTTGTGCATGACCTCCACGTTGGCCTGGTTCCAATCATCTGGGACCTCTCCAGTGAGCCAGGACTGATGAAAAATGATGGATAGTGGCTTGGCCAGCTCATCTACCAGCTCTCTCAGCACCCTAGGATGCATACTGTCTGGTCCCATGGACTTGTGGGGATCCAAGTGGCTGAGGAGATCTCTAACTTCCTCCTCCTGGAATACAGGGGCACTATACTGATCCCTGGCTCCATCTGCCAGCTCTTGAGGCCAGCTGTCTGGAAGACATTCTGTCCTGCTATTAAAATGTGAGGCAAATAAGGTGTTAAGTACCTCTGCCTTTTCCTCATCTTTTGTTACTACGTTCCCCTCCGTGTCCACCAAGGAGTGGAGGTTGCCCTTCCTCTTGTTATTAATATATTTATAGAAGGATTTTTTGTTGTCCTTCACAGCAGAGGCCAGTCTAAGCTCTAAATGTGCTTTTGCCTCCCTAATTTTCTTCCTACAAGATGTAGCAACATCCTTAAACATTCCATGGGTTGCCTCACCTTTCTTCCAACAATGATACACTCTCTTTTTTTCCCATTGTTCTTTTAGAAGTTCATTGCTCATCCACGCTGGCTGTCTGCCCCGGCGGCTCATCTTCCGGCACATTGGCACAGCCTGTCCCTGCACCTTCAAGAGTTCTTCCTTGAAGTAGGTCCAGCTCTCCCGGACCCCTTTGTTTTTAAGTGCTGTTTCCCAAGTAACCTTCTGAGATAGTTTCTTGAGTAACCTGAAGTCCGCCCTCCAGAACTCCAGAGTGGAGGTTTTCTTGCTGCCCCTCTTAGATTGAAAATTCAATTATTTCATGATCACTGGACCCTAAACACCCTCCGACCTCCACATCACCCACCAGCTCTACCCTATTGGTGAAGAGGAGGTCAAGCATAGCCTTACCCCTGGTAGGCTTGCGCAGCACCTGGAATAAGAAGCTATTCTCCATACACTCTAAGAACCTCCTAGACTGTCTCCTCTCTGCTGTGCTGAGATCCCAGCAGATATCAGGCAGATTGAAATCTCCCATGAGAACAAGGTCTGATGATCTTGCCTGTGTCTCCTGAAGAGCCTCTACCCATCAATTGCAGTGCTCCAGTCATGTGAGTCGTCCCACCACGTCTCTGTGATGGCAACTACATCATAACTTTCCTGCTGTAACAAGGTTTCCAGCTCCTCTTGTTTGTTGCCCATACTTCATGCATTAGTGTACATGCACTGCAGCTGGGCTGCTGGTTTCACCCCTGGCTCCAGCTTATCACCCCCAGACTCCTGTCTGGGGGGACTGGTTTCAGCCCCTTCCCCCTTCAAATCTAGTTTAAAGCCCTGTCAATGAGACCTGCCAATTCCCTTCCTAGAATCTTTCTCCCGTTGTGGGATAGGCCATTCTCGTATACTGTGATCTTTCCCCTCCTCTGGGACAGCTGTACTCCATCTGTTGGCAGCTGACCTGGTGCAGTAGGAAGTTCCCCAAGATCGAAAAACCCCAAGTTGTTTTGGCTGCACCAGCCTCTAAGCCACTTGTTAACTATAGCTGCCGAACAGTTCCTTCTGGTATTCCCTCCTGCAAGTAAGGGTATTGAAGAGAAAATTATTTGTGCACCTGACCCCTCAACCAGTTGTCCCAAGGCCTTGAAGTAATTTTTGATAGCCCTGGGAGTTCTGGTTGCAACATCATCATTCCATAACTGCATAACTATTAAGGGATAGTAATCAGAGGGCTGCACCAGACAGGGCAGCCTTCTGGTAACATCTCTAACTTGAGCTCCCGGGAGGCAGCAAACTTCCCTGTGAGAAGGGTCTGGCCATCATATGGGGGCCTCTGTTCCACTCAGGAGGAATCACCCAATAACAATTTTTTCAGGGAGCAAGTCCTGATGCCAGGGGAAGGTTGTTTTGCCATAGGTTCTTTAGTTTTAGGGAAAACCTCAGATTGTGTGTCCTCCAGCATCAGAATCACCTCACCCTCGACCTCCAGTGCCCCATACTTGTTTTCCAAGGGCAGTGGGGAAGGTGAGGGGAGGCAAGGAGGATTTTTACTTTGTGTCTTTTGAGAGGAACCTGCATCCATTCCCCTCTGCTTTTTGGATAACCAGCCTCTGCTGGGGGAGCCTGCAGAGCCTGGTTACCCAAGTTCATCTCCTTTCTACATACCCTTGCTGCTCTAAGCCTAGCAACCTCGTCCTTCAGTTTGGCCACCAGGTTAAGCAGATAGTTGATCTGCTCACACCTAATGCAGGAATTGTCCCCACTACCCTGCATCTCAAGCGCCAAACTCCAGCATTCTCTGCAGCCAGATACCTGTACACCTACCTCTCGCTTATGTTCCACCTCAGTCTGGGTTGACACTGAATTTTTGAAGGAATTATTACTACGAGTCACAACCATCCCTATCCCTGGCCACATGACCTACTGGACAAAAAAATTAGAAAAAGTGTGCCTGGCTGCAGCCGAGTGAGAATACGAGCTTCCTGCTGAAATGCAGCCCCTGCAAGCCCCCGCTGGTCTTTAAAATTTTCTGCTGGTGTCATGACGATCACTAGCATCAGGCACGTAAGAAGACAGCTATGCCGATCCTCGCTGAGTGTTGTGGGATCACTGCAGTCCTGGCTCTTCCCATAGCCTGAAAAGGAAAGTAGTGAGGTGCTCTCCGAGGCTGCTGGTCTCGGTGCATTCCCAAGAGAGCTTCCTGCTGTAAAGTGACATTGTCTCCAGTATCCACAATCATCAAAAGTTGTATAGTTTGTCCACAAGGGTGTCTGATAATTACAATGTCTTCTGTTTTTCCCTTTTGGATTTCTAGGGCCAATAAGATATTAGGCATACCGGTGGAGCCAAAGCCTCCTTGTCCTCTAATCCTATACCTAAGAAATGTAGAGTTTTTTTCTTGTTCATGGGATTTGCCATGGCAGAGTGTGACCGTTTGAGGCTGTCCCTTTAACAAAGGGGACATTATGGCTGAATGTTTATAAACGAAAGACAGATCTAAACTAATTTCATTGGTAGATTGGGAGAAAGCACCTTTGAACTTGGAGTACAGCAGAGACTTGTGAGCAGTCTTGCACATCTCCCCCTTCCTGTTAGCAGCTCACAGCTTCTGGGCTTTCGACCAGACTGACCTTGAGCAAAGATAAGGCCTCTACTAACACATATAACTGCTTCTAATTAACAAATTATTCCTTTTCTTCTCTTTGTAACCCTCTTTGGGGAAAAAGGGGAGAGAAGGGGGTACAGAGGGAAACCCTTCCTCCATACAGGGGAAGGGAATCCCATTTCTGTGTTACATTGTTGTATATTTCTGTATATATTGTAAATACTGTAAATTCTGTATATAAACCTGCATTCCCTAAACTGCTTTGTAAATATAGCACACATTCCTTTGCTAATCCGGCTGCGTATTTTTTCCCTTTTAATTTTCTTCCCTTTACTTAAGGGGGGAAGAAGGCTTTGCGACCTTCCCCTTCAACTCTCGACATTTTTTTTGACGCCCAACGTGGGGCAGATAATTAGCTTGATTTATTGCTTTATTGCTTTAGTGTTTTATAGCCGGATTACCAAAAACATGAACGTGCTGTGGTTTCTAGAGCGTTTATTTTTTTCAATTTCTGGGGCTCTGGTTTACAGATATTGTTTGGGTTTGATTTTGGATTACTTGGGTAAATATTTGGTGCGGACAATTTATTTGTGGTTTATGTATAGAGTTAGACTATGGTATGGAAAATGTGTGGATTTCTTGTGGCCAGCGAGATACAGAAACGTGACCTCTAGCACTCTCCCAATTGAGATAAAAGGCTTTAAAATTCCAGTGGAGGAGAGAATAACTTTAGGTGATGGCTGGGATCCAAAGGTGATTTATGTGATGTGTATAAATCTGCTGCTGGTGATGGTGATTGCATATTTACTGTTTTCTTTGCGACGGGAGAGGAGGATATCCAGAGCATGTTTTATTATTAAAAATAGATCAAGGAGGAGACGACGTGGCTCTGGGTCAATCCCAGAGACATCTAGTGATGAGGAATGTGGAGAATCTGTGTCAGATAAAAAGAAGGGTAAAAAGTTAATTGGAAAAGCAGCGCTGAACGGCTTTGCCGCTGATTTTGGCAAGCTGACAGGGGCGGCGGCAGATATCAACATGGTGCCTGCTCCTTCTCCTCCTCCTTCTTCTCGTTCGGCCATTAACAGAGCAACATCAGTTCCGCCCACTCTCTCAGTGGGACCGGAAGCCACATGCCCCAGCAGCTGATTTATCTCAGGACGTGACAGCTTCTATTAACACGACTGTAAATTCAAACACAGTTCCTGTTAAGGTGGCTGTTTTAAAGACTAGAAGCGAAAAGACCAAAGGTGATCCAGGAGCTAATGGAGAAGAGCAGGAGACTGATCCTGGTGAGGGACCCTCTACTAGAAAAGATCCTGCTGAGGAGGAAGAGAAGATTTGTTTTAAAGATCTAGCTGACTTAGTGAGAGCAAAACAGGATAGAGAAGCAGCTAAGACAGGAGCTGGCAGAGGTGGTTCTCAGCTTAAAGAGATCCTTGAGAAAATGGTGGCAGGATTATACCAGGGCAGATAAGGAGCCAGTTCTAGCTTGGCTTAGTAGGTGTTATGATACAGGTGCTCCAGCTCTGACAGTTGGAGACAAGTCAGCAGCTCAGTTAGGAACTCTCTCAAGGGATAATGGAATAGATAGACATCTAGGCAGAGCTCTCGGTAAGCTTGCTCCTTCTAATTATGCAAACATTCTGGCATGCAGAATTGTGTCAAGAAATTATGGTGGAGCTTCTCCTACAGTTGGCCAATTCAGTGATCAAATGAGACAACTGGAGGATAGCATGACACGTGTTTCTTTGGTTTCAGCCATTAAAACTATGTCTGGTGATATACAGAATTGCATAAGAGAGTTAAAAAATGAATTTAGAAATTCCATATCCCAATTGGCACAAAGGGATAATTCTAATTCTTCCTCCAGGTGGATACAAGTTTCATCTGTGAGGAATACACGCCCTCCAAGGAGGTCGTTCCAAAACAGATCAAATCAAAACAGACCACCAAGGCAGTCACGTAGGACTATTTGCATAACTCTGCGTGATCAGGTTGGTGAGAACATGAACCGCTGGGATGGCCAACCAACTTCTAATCTTTTCAGGAGACTGAGGGAACTGCAAAGTGGCAGAATTCGAGGTAGTAATACCAGAAGGGTAGCTGTTACTTCCACAGTTCCCCAGAACAACTCTAATAGCTCCAACAGTGGCTCCAGTTGCAACATGCAAAGCTATAACACTGCACACTGTGCGCAATGCACATGTGGGCATGTTCCCCATAACTAGGGGTGCCCTGCCTCCCGCCAGGGGGAGGAGAGGGATAACAGAGATAACAGAATCTATTGGGATGTGTACATCCAATGGCCTGGCACTTCACAATTTCGGAAGTACAGGGCCTTGGTTGACACAGGAGCTCAGTGCACCATAATACCATCAAATTATCAGGGATCAGAGTCTATAACTATTTGGGGAGTCACTGGTGGATCTCAAGAGTTAACTAAGGTGGAGGTTAATAGAAGTTTAACTGGTAAACAATGGAGGAAGCACACAGTTGTGACCGGACCTGATGCACCTTGTATTTTGGGAATTGATTTTCCGAGAGAAGGGTGTTTCAAAGACCCTAGAGGTTACAAATGGGCTTTTGGAGTAGCTTCAATAGAAATTGATGGACAAAAACTGAAGCTGTCTGTTAGAACTGAGCTTTCTGATGAATCTGCAGTTGTGGGACAACACAAGATACAGGACATTAAATTGCCGGTTACTTCTCAGACTATGCATCACAGACAATACAGGACCAACCGTGACTCTTTGTTGCCCATTCAGAATCTGATTTGTCAGTTGGAGAGTCAGAAAGTCGTCAGCAAAACTCATTCACCTTTCAACAGTCCAGTGTGGCCTGTGCGAAATCAGAATGGAGACTGGCGTCTGACAGTCAACTACCGAGCCCTAAATGAAGTGACACCACCTATGAGTGCAGCAGTACCAGACATGATGGAAGTTCAGTATGAGCTGGAATCTAAAGAGGCCAAATGGTATGCTACCATAGACATTGCTAACGCTCTTTTCTCTATTCCCATAGCAGAGGAATGCAGGCCTCAGTTTGCTTTCACCTGGAGAGGAATCCAGTACACTTTCAACAGGCTGCCAATGGGCTGGATCCACAGCTCAAGCATCTGTCATGCAGTAATCCACGATGCTCTGGAGAAAGGCGGTGCTCCAGAACACATCCAGTTCATCGATGATATCATTGTCTGGGGTAAAACTGCTGAGGAAATCTTCGAGAAAGGTAACAAAATCATTGACATTCTTCTGAATGCAGGTTTTGCCATTAAGCGAGACAAGGTGAAAGGACCTACCACAGAGATTCAGTTTCTGGGAGTGCGGTGGCAGGATGGACGTCGACACATTCCAGTGGATGTGGTAAATAGAGTCTCTACCATGGCAAATCCCACAAACAAGCAAGAGACCTTATGTTTCTTGGGGATAGTGGGATTTTGGAGACTGCACATTCCTGGATACAGTCAGATTGTGAAACCTCTGCAGCGTGGAGTCCAACACACCGAGCTGCAGAGGCGAAGGATGGAGAAGGAGAATCCAGTCAGTTTGCAGAGGTAAAAGCTGCCCATCTAGCTCTCAACATAGCTGAACGTGACAGATGGCCAAAGCTTTATCTCTACACCGACTCATGCATGGTAGCCAATGCTCTATGGGGTTGGCTAAAGAACTGGAAGAAGAGTGGTTGGCAGAGGAAAGGGAAACCCATTTGGGCAGCTGACCTGTGGCAGGACATTGCCGATCAAGTTGAGAGAATTCCAGTGAAAGTGAGGCACACTGATGCTCACATTCCTAAGGGCAAAGCTACTAAGGAACAGCAACACAACCATCAGGCAGACCTAGACCACTCTTAAAGCCATGGTGGGTGGATCTTTGAAAAACTGGGAAAAACATTTAGCGCAAGCAACCTGGATGGTAAATAGTAGAGGTTCAGTGAACCAAGCTGGACCTGCACATTCAGATCTGCTACAGAAAGTAGAAGGTGATAGAGTTCCTGTTGTCGGAGAAAGGAATCTGTTAGGTAAAACTGATGGGGCATTTTCACCCTCAGGAGAGGCTGAACCTGTCTGAGGGGTGGTTTCAGCTGAAGGTCCGGGTCACACTTATTGGGTAATGCAAGAGAATGGTGTAATTCAGTGTATTCCACAAAGAAATTTAACTTTAGCTGAAAGGGTTGAATTTCAAACTGTTGTACAGCTACACCGCGTCCAATGGAAGAATCAACGAGGAATCCACGGTGCACGAGCCCTGAGAACCCTGAGAGCCCTGAGTCAACTAAGAGACCCTGGCAACCCCTGTTTCCCTTTTCTTCGCTTCATTGGCAAAGAAATAAACTGTTTTCCATTTTTCTCATTTTCTGATTTTCTTGGACTTTTGAATCATCTACATCTGAGTATAGCCGGAATGCACTATGAACTTTACTTAAGAACTGTAAATATTGTTCTGGATTGGATGGACAGTATGAACAGCCAATGAAATTCTTTAGAAGGGGTGGACTATGACCGTTTGAGGCTGTCCCTTTAAGAAAGGGGACATTGTGGTTGAATGTTTATAAACAAAAGACCGATCTAAACTAATTTCATTGGTAGATTGGGAGAAAGCACCTGTGGTGGTTTAGGTTGGGTGCTGGCCTGGGTGCCACTGCACAGAACACACCTGGGAGGTCCCAAAGGGGTGGGCCCAGCCCAGGGGGTGGTCACAGGCAGGTATTCCATTTTCCCATAATGCCCTGCTCCCCTATAAAATGCCCATGTGGGGTCTTCACTTCCTCTTTCGTCCCCTGCTGCAGCCTAGGTAAAATGGTGTGAGCCACCTCCCTTGGGCCTGCCCCGGCCCAAGGCTGGGTTGGGGGGGAGGAAAGAGCCCTGGGGGGGTTTGGGTGTACGCCTAGGTGGGGATGGGATGTTCTTGGGTATGTTCTGGGATTTCTCTCTTTGTCACGGTGCTTGTGGTTCTCTGTAAAACTTTCATTGTTGTTTGTTTTTAAATTGTTTTTCTACTTAAACTTTCCATCACTTTTGCAATCCCTTTGTCTGAGTCATTGTTTCTGCCCTGTGGTGGGGAGGGGGTTTGCCCCAACCCATTACAGCACCTTTGAACTTGGAGTACAGCAGAGACTTGTGGGCAGTCTTGCACTTCTCCCCCTTCCTGTTCACAGCTCGCAGCTTCTGGGCTTTCGGCCAGACTGACCTTGAACAAAGATAAGGCCTCTACTAACACATATAACTGCTTCTAATTAACAAATTATTCCTTTTTCTCTCTTTGTAATCCTCTTTGGGGAAAAAGAGGAGAGAAGGGGGTACTGGGGGAAACCTTCCCTCCATACGGGGGAAGGGAATCTCATTTCTGTGTTACTTTTGTATATTTCTGTATATATTGTAAATACTGTAAATTCTGTATATAAACCTGCATTCCCTAAACTGCTTTGTAAATATAGCACACATTCCTTTGCTAATCCGGCTTTTCCCTTTTAATTTTCTTCCCTTTACTTACGGGGGGGGGAAGAAGGCTTTGCGGCCTTCCCCTTCAACACTCGACACAGAGACTCTGTTTATCACATCCATTGGAATGTGACGGTGACTTTCTTGCCGCTGCACTCCCCAAAACTGGATCTCTCTGGCGGGTCCTTTCACCTTGTCTCGCTTAATGGTGAAACCTTCTTTCAAGAGAATGTAAATGATTTTGTTACCTTTGTCAAAGACTTCTTCAGCAGTTTTACCCCAGATGATGATATCATTGATGAACTGGATGTGTTCTGGAGCATCACCTTTCTCCAAAGCATCATGGATCACTGCATGACAGACGCTTGAACTGTGAATCCACCTGTGGGGTGAACGATTGAAAGTGCACTAGATTCCTGTCCAGGTAAAGTGAAATTGAGGCCTGCATTCCTTTGCTATGGGAATAGAGAAGAAAGCATTGGCAATGTCTATGGTAGCACACCATTTGGCCTCCTTGAATTCCAGCTCATACTGGAGTTCCATCATGTCTGGTACAGATGCACTCATGGGTGGAGTCACTTCATTCAGGGCACAGAAGTCAACTGTCAGACGCCAGTCTCCATTCTGCTTTCTCACAGACCACACTGGACTGTTGAAAGGTGAATGAATTTTGCTGATGACATTGTGAACTTCCAATTGACAAATCAAGTTTTGAATGGGCACCAAAGAGTCATGGTTGGTTCTGTATTGTCTGTGATGCGCAGTCTGAGAAGCATCCGGCAACTTCACATCCTCTATTTCATTGTGGTGGTTTCAGCCTTAATTGGGAGTTAAGAGCTCAGATAGGGGCAAGGCTAAGAATCTCTCCCCCACTCCCCCTCCTCTCTCCCAACAGAGAAGGAAAAAAAGGAAGGAAAAAGTCCACCAAACAATAATTTGGAGTCATCTTGGAAGTAGAGAGGTAAAGAGTAGTCTTTAAACAATATATATATATATATATCTCAATAACAGGAAAGGTTCACAAGGGCAAGGAACAAGAATGGATGGGAGTGGGACAAAAAAAAAAAAGAATAATACAGAACCAGTCTTTCTCTGAGGAGGCGTGGAGGCAGCAGGGAAAAGGATCAGGTCCGACCATGTGGCAGAGGAGCAGGAGAGCAGCTCCAGTAGCTCTCATCCAACAGAGGCAGGAGCCAAAAGGAGAGCCAACAGCTACAATGTCTTACTTTTCATACCCTAGCTGGGCAGGGAGGGGGGAGTGGAACAGACTCAGCTTCCCAGGGGAAAACGCCCTGCAGGGAGGGTAAAGTACCTGCAAGCCCTCCACCCTGCTTTGGTTTTTTTTGTTTTCAGAAAAGGGCATTAACCCACCACACTCATGTTGTCCCTTAACTGCAGATTCATCTGAAAGTTCAGGTCTAATAGACAACTTCAATTTTCCTCCATCAATTTCTACATTTGTTATTCCAAAAGCCCATTTGTAACCCCAAAATACAAGGTGAGTCAGGTCCGGTCACAACTGTATGCTTCTTCCATTGTTTACCAGTTAAACTTATGTTAACCTCTACCTTAGTTAACTCTTGAGATCCACCAGTGATTCCCAAAATAGTTATCGGCTCTGATCCCTGATAATTTGATGGTATTAAGGTGCACTAAACTCCTGTGTCAACCAAGGCCCTGCACTTCTGAAATTTTGAAGTGCCAGGCCACTGGATGTACACATCCCAATAGATTCTATTGTCTCTGTTATCCCTCTCCTCCCCCTGGCGGGAGGCAGGGCACCCCTAGTTATGGGGAATACATCCACATGTGCAGTTAGCACAGCATCTAGTGTCAGAAGTGGAATCACTGTTAGAGCTATTAGAGGTGTTCTGGGAAACTGAGGAAGTAACAGCTGCCCTTCTGGTATTGCTACCTCGGGTTCTGCCACTTTGCAGTTCCCTCAGTCTCCTGAAAAGATTAGAAGTTGGTTGGCCATCCCACCTGTTCATGTTCTCACCAAACTGATCATGCAGAGTTATCCAAATACTCCCATGTGATTGCCTCTCTGTTGCACTTCTGCTGGGCTCCCGACTTCTCAATTGACCCAACCTTGTGGCCTACTCTTTCCTCTGTAGAGGGACCAATTTCCTCACCTACCCCCTTCCGACCTAGTTTAAAGCCCTCCTAATGAGCACTGCCAACTCTAGTGCTAGGAGAGGCTGAGGGAACTGGGATTGTTTAGTCTGGAGAAGAGGAGGCTCAGGGGTGACCGCATTGCCCTCTACAACTACCTGAAGGGTGGTTGCAGCCAGGAAGGGGTTGGCCTCTTCTCCCAGACAACCAGCACCAGAACAAGGGGACACAGTCTCAAGCTGCGCCAGGGGAGGTTTAGACTCGAGGTGAGGAGGAAATTCTTCACCGAGCGAGTCATTCGTCATTGGAACGGGTTGCCCAGGGAGGTGGTTGAGTCATCGTCCCTGGAGGCATTCAAGAGGAGATTGGACGTGGCACTTGGTGCCATAGTCTAGTCATGGGGTCTGTGTTGATAGGTTGGACTCGATGATCCTCGAGGTCCTTTCCAACCTAAGTTATACTGTGATACTGTGACTCTCTTACCCTTTCTAGATAAATGTACCTCATGAGGACCCTGCAGGTCAGGTGCAGTGAAAGTTGCCCCATGATCAAAGAAATCAAAATTCCACTGCTGGTACCATCCCCTGAGCCAATTGTTGACGGTACACCCCTGCCACTGAGGGAACTGGGCAGAACACCACGTGAGCTCCTGCCCCATCAATCAATTGTCCGAGGGCCTTGAATTCTTTTTTAATTCCCCTGGTGCCTTTCTTATCAATTTCATCACTCCCAGGTTGTACTACCAGCAGAGGGTAATAGTCAGAGGGCTGGATTAACTTTGGGAGTCTCCTTGCGATGTCCCTAACTCGTGCCCCAGGTAGGGAGCACACCTCCCTGTGGGATGGGTCAGGACGACATATGGGTCCCTCAGTACCCCCCAGGAGAGAGTCCCCAACAACTCTAACCCTTCTCCTTTTCTTTGTGGAGCTGGTCATTATAGTTGGTGGGGACCGCTTGGCCTCAGGCTCCACTCTGGATGGCTGCTCCACAGCCCTCTCATCCCCACTGCCCACGGCCTGCATGGCCTCATACTTATTATGCAAGGACAGCGGAGGAGGAGGAGAGGGCCGGGATGGATTTCTCTTGCCAGCCCTGGCAGGGACCTGTATCCATCCCTCCCCGTTTCTGAGGACCCAACTTTTTTCTTTTTTTTATTTAATGCAATCAGCCGTAAGGCTAGCTCCCGAACCAAAATGGCGCAGCGCACAGCCTGGAAGGGATTTAAACCTCCCTCGGCTGATGTCAAGCTCCCATTCCCGCACAGGCTTGCGAGAGCATGATCCTGCCGGACCCCCCCTACCAGGAGTCCTCCCGACCCGCAAAACCCCAAAAGGAAGGTGAAAAGCCAAGCAGAAAACTCACAATTCAAGTGGAGCGGTACCGAGCACCGGGTCTGTTCGGCTCCCGAAACAAAATGACGCCGTTCGCACAGCCTGGACGGGATTTACAGTATCACAGTATAAATAAGGTTGGAAGACACCTCGAGGATCATCGACTCCAACCTATAAACACAGACCCCATGACTAGACCATGGCACCAAGTGCCATGTCCAATCTCCGCTTGAACACCTCCAGGGACGGTGACTCCACCACCTGGGCAGCCCATTCCAATGACGAACAACTCGCTCGGTGAAGAACTTTCTCCTCACCTCGAGTCTAAACCTCCCCTGGCGCAGCTTGAGACTGTGTCCCCTTGTTCTGGTGCTGGTTGCCTGGGAGAAGAGGCTGTGGTGGGTTAACGCCTCTTTCTGAAAACAAAAGAAGAAAGCAGGGTGGAGGGCTTGCGGGTACTTTACACTCCCTGAAGGGCGTTTCCCCCCTGGGAAAGCTGAGTCTGTTCCACTTCCCCCTCCCTGTCCAGCTAGGGTATAAAAAGCAGGACATCATAGCTGTGGGAGCTCCTTTTTGGCTCCTGCCTCTGCTGGATGAGAGCTACTGCAGCTGCCCTCCTGCTCCTCAGCCACGTGGCCGGACCTGATCCTTTTCCCTGCTGCCTCTGCACCTCCTCAGAGGAAGACTGGTATTGTATTTTATTTTTTTTTTCTGTCCCCCTCCCATCCATTCTTGTTCCTTGCCCTTGTGAACCTTGTTTTTTCCGTTATTGTTATATATATATAATTTGAAGAAAAAAAAATTATTTGCCTCTCTACTTCCAAGCTGACTCCAGATTGTTGCTTAGTGGATTTGCTCCTTACCCCTTTTTTTTTTCCTCCTCTCCCTGTTTGGAGGGAGGAGGTGGGGGGGAGTGGGGAAGAGATTCTCAGCCTTTTCCCATTTGAGCTTTTAACTCTCAGCTAAGGCTCAAACCACTACAGAGGCCAACCCCTTCCTGGCTACAACCACCTTTCAGGTAGTTGTAGAGGGCAATGAGGTCACACCTGAGCCTCCTCTTCTCCAGGCTAAACAATCCCAGCTCCCTCAGCTTCTCCTCATAGGGCTTGTGTTCAAGGCCTCTCACCAGCCTTGTTGCCCTTCTCTGGACACGTTCAAGTGTCTCTATGTCGTTCTTAAACTGAGGGGCCCAGAACTGTACACAGCACTCAAGGTGCGGCCTAACCAAAGCAGAGTACAGCGGCACTATGACTTCCCTGCTCCTGCTGGCCACACTATTCCTAATGCATGCCAGGATACCATTGGCCCTCTTGGCCACCTGGGCACACTGCTGGCTCACATTCAGGCGACTGTCAATCAGTACCCCCAGGTCCCTCTCTGTTTGGGAGCTCTCCAGCCACTCCGACCCCAGCCTGTAGCTCTGCATGGGATTGCCGTGGCCAAAGTGCATCACTTGGCACTTGGACTTGTTAAATGCCATCGCATTGAACTCTGCCCATCTGTCCAGTCGGTCAAGGTCCCTCTGCAGAGCCTTTCAACCCTCTAACTGACTAACATCTGCCCCTAACTTTGTGTCATCTGCAAACTTGCTGATGACTGACTCTACCCCCTCATCCAGATCATCAATGAAGATATTAAAGAGGGCGGGGCCCAGCACTGATCCATGGGGGACACCACTGGTGACTGGCCACCAGCTGGATGTGGCACCATTCACCACCACTCTCTGGGCTCGGCCCTCCAGCACAGAGTGTAGTTGTCCAGGCCACGGGCTGACAGCTTGGCCAGGAGTTTGCTGTGGGGGACGGTGTCAAAGGCCTTGCTGAAGTGCGTGTAGACCACATCCACAGGCCTCCACACGTCCAACAGATGGGTCACCTGATCAAAGAAGGGGATCAGGTTGGAGAGGCAGGACCTGCCCTTCCTAAATCCATGTTGGCCGGACCTGAGCCCTTGGCCATCCTTCAGGTGCACAATTATTGCCGCCAGGATAATCTGCTCCACCATTTTCCCTGGCCCTGAGATCAGGCTGACCGGCCTGTAGTTTCCAGGTTCCTCCATCCGACCTTTCTTATGGATGGGGACCACGTTGGCCAGTTTCCAGTCATCTGGGACCTCACCTGTGAGCCAAGACTGGAGGAAAATGATGGAGAGCGGCTTGGCCAGCTCATCTGCCAGCTCTCTCAGCACCCTAGGATGGATCCCATCTGGTCCCATGGACTTGTGAGTGTCCAAGTGGCTCAGCAGGTCCTGAACTAATTCCTCATGGATTTCCAGGGCATTACACTGCTCCCCGACCCCATCGCCCAGCTCAGGATGCTACTCGTCCTGAACTCCTGCCTTGCTGTTAAAAATTGAGGCAAAGAAGGTGTTCAGGACCTCATCCTTTTCCTCGTCTTCAGTCACCATGTTCCCCTCCAGGTCCACTAGGGAGTGCAGGTTCTTCCTGCCCTTCTTCTTATTGTTAATATATTTGCAAAAATGTTTTTTATTGTCTTTGACTGAGGTGTCCAGCTTCAGTTCTAACTGGGCCTTTGCCTCCCTAATTTTATTCCTACATAATCTAACAACTTCCTTGAACATACCTCGAGAAGCCTTCCCCTCCTTGCAAAGGTGATACAGCCTCTTTTTCCCACTTAAATCCTCCAGGACCTGCTTGCGACCCACCACATTTCTTCTTTTGGTGCCCAACGTGGGCCGTGAGGATAATTAGCTTGATTTATTGCTTGCTTGACTCAGAGAAGCAAAAATGAAGGTGCTTTTTATTTTTAAGCAATTGCTCTTCTCAATATGTTCGGTTCTGATCTACAAGTATTGTCTGGGCCTCCTTATCAATCATCTAGGTAAATATTTAATGCAGAAGTTATATTTGTGGTTTGTGTATAAAATCCGACTTTTATACGATCGCTGTCTGAGATTCTTCTGGCCTGCCAGATACAGAAATGTGACCTCTAGCACTCTCTCTATTGAGATAAGGGAGCTTAAGATTCTTTAGGTGAAAGAGTAATTTTAAGTGATGGCTGGGATCCAAATGTGATTTATTTGATGTGTGTAATCCTGATACTGGTGATAACTCATGTGTATTCGCTATATTCTTGGCGTCGGGCAAAAAAGGTTTCTAAAGCATGTTTCATTATTAAGCATAGATCAAAGAGAAGGAGGCATACCTCTGGGTCAGCCCCAGAGACATCTAGTGATGAGGAGAATGGAGAATCTGTGTCAGTTAAAGATAAAGCTAAAAAGTCTATTGGAAAGGCTGCTTTGAACGGTTCTGTTGCTGATTCTGCCAAGCTGCCAGGGGTGGCGGCAGCTCCTAACATGGCAGCTTCTTTGGCCGCCGCCATTAAAGAGGCAAAGTCATATCTGCCTCCTTCCACGGGAGGACCAGAAGCCACTTCCACAGCTGCTGATCTGTCTCAAAACCTGTCAGCTTCTGTCAAGGTGGCTGTAAATTCAAACACAGCTCCAATTAATCAAACAGCAGTTTTAAAGACTAGAAGTGGAAAGACCAAAGCTGATAAAGGAGCTAATGGGGAAGAAGAGCAGGAGACTGATCCTGGTGAGGGACCCTCTACTAGAAAAGATCCTGCTGAGGAGGAAGAGAAGATTTGTTTTAGAGATCTAGCTGAATTATTATCTTGGACGGGAGCACACTGTGATGGGTTAGGAACTGGGTGGAGGGCCGAGCCCAGAGAGTGGTGGTGAATTGTGCCACATCCAGCTGGCAGCCAGTCAGTAGTGGAGTCCCCCAGGGATCAGTGCTGGGCCCTGTGCTCTTTAACATGTTTATTGATGATCTGGATGAGGGCATTGAGTCAATCATCAGTAAATTTGCAGACAACACCAAGCTGGGGACAGGAGTTGATCTGCTGGAGGGTAGAGAGGCTCTGCAGAGAGACCTCGACAGGCTGGACAGATGGGCGGAGTCCAATGGCATGAGATTTAACACATCCAAGTGCCGGGTTCTGCACATTGGCCACAACAACCCCATGCAGTGCTACAGGCTGGGGTCAGAGTGGCTGGAGAGCAGCCAGGCAGAGAGGGACCTTGGGGTGCTGGTTGATGGCAGGCTAAATGTGAGCCTGCAGTGTGCCCAGGCAGCCAAGAGGGCCAATGGCATCCAGGCCTGCATTAAGAACAGTGTGGCCAGCAGGAGCAGGGAGGTCATTCTGCCCCTGTACACTGCACTGGTTAGGCCACACCTCGAGTACTGTGTCCAGTTCTGGGCCCCTCAGTTTAGGAAGGACGTTGACTTGCTGGAACGAGTCCAGAGAAGGGCAACAAAGTTGGTGAGGGGCTTGGAACACAAGCCCTATGAGGAGAGACTAAGGGAGCTGGGGCTGCTTAGCCTGGAGGAGGAGACTCAGGGGTGACCTTATTGCTGTCTACAACTACCTGAAGGGGGGTTGCAAACAGGCAGAGGTTGGTCTCTTCTCCCAGGCAGCCAGTACCAGAACAAGAGGACACAGTCTCAGGCTGCGCCAGGGGAAGTTCAGGCTGGAGGTCAGGAGGAAGTTTTACACAGAGAGAGTGATTGCCCATTGGAATGGACTGCCCGGGGAGGTGGTGGAGTCGCCGTCACTGGAGGTGTTCAGGAGGAGACTTGACAGGGTGCTTGGTTACATGGGTTAGTTGATTAGGTGGTGTTGGATGATAGGTTGGACGTGATGATCTTGAAGGTCTCTTCCAACCTGGCTTATTCTATTTATTATTATATTGCAAATACTGTAAATTGTGTATATATCCTGCATTCCCCAAAATTGCTTGTAGATATAGCATTTTCCCTTTTGCTTCTCCGGATGGCTAGCTGTGTTTTTTTCCCCTTCTCTTTGTGTGGGGAGAAGGCTGAGCCGTTCTCTCAAACCCACCACATGACTGTAATGCTAAATAAATTCAGAAATGTTATCCCCTGGTTTCTGTTCTTTGGGGACAAGGGAACTGAAGTTGTCTTGTGTCTGTACCTCCTCTTCGTGCGCAGTTATAGTTTCATAGTTTCATTCAGGGTTGGAAGGGACCACAAGGATCATCTAATTCCAACCCCCCTGCCATGGGCAGGGACACCCCACACTAGATCAGGCTGGACAGAGCCTCATCCAGCCTGGTCTTAAACACCTCCAGGGACCGGGCCTCGACCACCTCCCTGGACAACCCATTCCAGGGCTTCACCACTCTCATGGTGAAGAACCTCCTCCTCACATCCAGCCTGAATCTCCCCACCTCCAGCTTCATTCCATTCCCCCTAGTTCTATCACTACCTGACATCCTGAGAAGTCTTTCCCCAGCCTTCCTGTAGGCCCCCTTCAGATACTGGAAGGCCACAATTAGGTCACCTCGGAGCCTTCTCTTCTCCAGACTGAACAGCCCCAACTCCTTCAGTCTGCCCTCATAGGAGAGGTGCTCCAGCCCTCTGATCATCCTTGTGGCCCTTCTCTGGACACGTTCCAGCACGTCCACATCCCTCTTGTAATAGGGGCTCCAGAACTGGACACAGTACTCCAGTTGGGGTCTCACCAGGGCTGAGTAGAGGGGGAGGATCACCTCACTCGACCTGCTAGCCACACTTCTCCTGATGCAGCCCAGGATCTGATTGGCCTTGCGGGCTGCAAGTGCACATTGAGAGCTCATGTTGAGCTTTTTGTCCACCAGCACCCCCAAGTCTCTCTCCTCAGGGCTACTTTCCAGCCAGTCATTGCCCAGCCTGTATTTGCGCCTGGGATTGCCTCGACCCAGATGCAGGACCCTGCACTTGCTCTTATTGAACTTCATGAGGTCGTGTTGTAGTTTCAGCTGGGTGCCCCCCTGCAATGTTTACTTCCTGTGTCCAAAAGTCCAGCCCAGGGGTGGACACAGGAAATTATGTAGTCTTTCCTACCACAATCCTTTGCACCACTATAAGATCCAGTGCGGAGTCTAGCACTATCTCTTTACTTCCTCCTCTGTCAGTCGGTAACTGTGGGAGATGTCTCCTGGTTTTGGGCCTGGCTAGGCCCAGGGCCATGGGGGGATGGGCAGTCTCAGATCTGGCCAGCTGAGACTAGCCTAGCAGTGGGAGGGGGAAGAAGGAGCCCTGGGGGTCTCGGGTGTACCCTCAGGTAGGGATGGGATTTCTCTGGGTGTGTTTGGGAATTTTTTTCTTGTCACTGTGCTTCTGCTTTTCTGTAAAAGTTCACTGCTCTCTATTTAAACTTTCCATCACTTTTGCAATCCGTTTGTCTGAGTGTTTTATTGTTGCCAGTGGTGGGGAAGGGGGCTGCCTCAACCCAGCACAATGACGTTGGCTTGTACCCACCTCTCCAGCCTGTCAAGGTCGCTCTGGATGGCCTCCCTTCCCTCCAGCATGTCTGCTGCACCACACAGCTTGGTGTCATCAGCAAACTTGCTGAGGGTGCACTCAATGCCACTGTCCATGTCACCCACAAAGATGTTGAACAAGACAGGTCCCAGGACTGATCCCTGAGGGCCTCCGCTTGTCACTGGCCTCCACTGGGACATGGACCCATTGACAGCCACTCTTTGGGTGCGGCCATCAAGCCAGTTCCTTATCCATCTAGTGGTCCACCCATCAATCCCATTTGTCACCAGTTTGGAGACCAGGACAGTGGTCGAAGGCTTTGCTCAGGTCCAGGTAAATGACTGTGGTGGGTTGGAAGGGTAAGGCCAAGAAGCCTCCTCCCTTCCCCCTTGTAAGGTAAAGGGAAAGAAAATTGAAGGGAAAGGAAAAAAAAAAACTCACAAGCTGAATTAGCAAAGCAGTGGAGCTTTATATTTACAAAGCAATGTAGGATATGCAGGGGAATATTTACAAATTTACAATATTTACAATATATACAAAGATATACAATAAAGTAACACAGAAATGAGGGTTCCCCCCTCTGCTGAGGGGGATTTCCCACCTCCGCTCTTCCCTCTCTCCCCCTTTCCCCAGAGTGGGATAGAAAGAGGAAGAAAAGAGAGAAAAAAAAAAATGTTAGAAGCAGTTTGTGTTAATTGGAAGGGAGTTAATACCGGCCTTTATCAAGTCTTCAAGGCCGAAGCCTTGGCAGAAAGCCCAGCATAGAGAGAGCTGCTGCACGAAGAAGAGGCGGAAGCAAGACTGAAGATAAAGTTCCCGGAGTGCCCAGTTCACTCCCAGTTCACTCCCAGTTCAGAAGGTGCTTCCTCACACTTCACCAATGAAATTAGTTTAGATTATTCTTTCCGTTTACCAACTTCCGTCCACCATATTCCCTTTCTTAAGGGGGCAACGTCAACCGGTCACAATGACATCAGTTGCTCGCCCCTCATCTATTAATTTTGTCACCTGCTCATAGAAGGCCACCAGGTTGGTCAGGCAGGATTTGCCCTTGGCAAAGCCATGCTGACTGTTCCCAATCACCACTGCACTATTCTTCTGAGCGAGTAGTGACTCCAGGAGGATCTGCTCCATGATCTTTCCAGGCACAGAGGTGAGACTGACTGGCCTGTAGTTCCCTGGTTCCTCCTTCTTACCCTTTTTGAAGATGGGGGCAATGTTTCCCCTTTTCCAGTCTGTGGGGACTTCACCAGCCTGCCACGACTTTTGAAATATAATAGAGAGGATTTAGCAACCTCATCTGCCAGTTCTCTCAGTACCCGTGGGTGTATCCCGTCGGGTCCCATGGACTTGAACACTTTTAGGTTCTTCAGATGATCACGAACCTGATCTTCACTTACAATGGGCAGTTCTTCCTCCCCGTCCCTGGCATTGTCTTCCATAACATCAGGAGTGTGGCTAGAGGCCCTTGCAGTGAAGACTGAGGTAAAGAAGTTATTAAGTACCTCAGCCTTTTCCTCATCACTTGTGACCATGTCACCATTTTCCTTTCTGAGGGGGCCCACACCTTCCCTAGTCTTCTTCTTGCCATTAATATACCTGTAGAAGTTTTTAGTTACCTTTTACTGAATCCTTTTTCACTCAGATGACCATCTCTCTTACCAGCATAAACAGTGTACTGGGTTGCAAGGTTTTGTTAGTGGACAGGGGAAGGCTGCCTGTGTTGGAAAAGTTCAGAGGTTACCCTGTGTCAAACACAATTGATTCCAGTTGGCTCCTCAATGGCCCCACTACAAGCCAAAGCTTAGACAATCAGTTTCTAGTGCCTCTGATATCATAAAATCATAGAATCATTAAGGTCAGAAAAGACGTCTAAGGTCACCAAGTCAAACCATCAACTCAACACCACCTTGGCCACTAAAACATGTCCCAGTGTGCTATCTCTACATTTATTTCCACATATCCAAACATGGTGACTCCATCACCTCCGTAGGCAGCCTGTTCCAATGCCTGACCACTCTTTCAGTGAAGAAATTTGTCCTAATATCCAATCTAAACCTCTCCTGATGCAACTTGAAGCCATTTCCTTAACAGATTTAAGAAAGGGTAAAAAAAAATATGCTGGGTGGAATGAGGAGGAAAGAACAAAAAGAGTGAGAAACAGCAGAGGGAATGCCAAGGTCAGCTCAGTGGTTAGTGTGGTTGTTTGGAGCAGCCTTTGGAGAACCCACCTCAGAGCAGAATGATATTCTTGGAGAAACTACAGTCCATGGAAAACCTATGCTGGAGCAGAGGAAAAATGTGAGAAGGAAGGAGCAACAGAGAGAAAATTATATATACTGACCACAACCTTCATTCTCATCTCCATTGTGCTGGGGTGGTGGTAGGGTGGTGGGGTGGTGGTGGTGTTGCAGAGTTGGAGAGTCTGAAGAGGAGTGAAGTTGAGCCTGGGAAAGTGGGGAGGAATGCTGTTGTTTTAATTTTGGTGGTTTTTTTCCCATTACTTGAATCAGTAATTAAATATTTAATTGGCAATAAATTAAGATACCTTGGATTTGGTTTGCCTATGATGGTATTTAGTGTCTATCTCAACCAACAAAGCTTTCCAGTTCTTCCTCTATTCTGCCCCCATTCCACTGGGAGCAGGGTAGTGACAGTGTCTGGATGACAGTTTGGCTACTAGCCAAGGCTAACCCAGCACACACATATACACAGCACAAGTTCACAATTTAAAAATGCATTGTTGTTTGCCTCACCACCTTATCTCTCATTGTTTCAATGAAATTCAATCCCTCAAAATATGTGAAATCTTATTTTTGTTACCATAACCTGTTTAAATTATCAATAATATTTGAGGAAAACCACCTCTACGGTTTTTGGTTTATATGTAACAGCATGTCAACGAGATCTCACGCTAGTCAATCCTAAGGACATTTAGCTATAGATGAAATTATCTGGTACAACTCCTGTGTTGTTCCGGATTAATATTATACCCAGTCTTTCCTCTTGGAGCACTATTTTTGTTAGCTGAGAAATACCGCTTTTCCCTTCACTGCATACCAGTTGATACAGGTTTTAAAAGCTTTTTTTAGCTCTTTTCAGTTATTTCTCAGAATTTAACTTCTTAGATTCAATTTTATTACTTCCGTAATTTCAAAAGTAATTAATTGAAGTAATTGCATATTTTTCCAGGGCAAGAGAGATCTTGGGAGACCATAAAAAAAAGTGTTTCTCCTGCTCATTTTCCTTATGCCACGTGCCTAGAACCTAGGAAGACCATAATAAGCTGTTGCTGCTGTCAAAAGCAGCAACTCCTGAAGAAATTAAGGGAAAAAAAGAGGATGTATCGCCTTTGGAAGGTGGGGAAGGCTTCTTGTAGTATGTTTAAGGAAGTTGTTAGATTATGTAGGAAAAAAATTAGAGAGGCAAAGGCCCAGTTGGAACTGAAGCTGGACACCTCTGTCAAAGATAATAAAAAGCATTTTTACAAATATATTAACACAAAAAGGAGGGGCAAGAAGAATCCCCACTCCTTATTGGACCTGGAGGGGAACACTGTGCCTGAACACGAGGAAAAGGATGAGGTCCTGAACGCCTTCTTTGCCTCAATTTTTAACAGCAAGGCAGGAGTTCAGGACGAGTAGCATCCTGAGCTGGGCGATGGGGTCGGGGAGCAGTGTAATGCCCCGGAAATCCATGAGGAATTAGTTCAGGACCTGCTGAGCCACTTGGACACTCACAAGTCCATGGGACCAGATGGGATCCATCCTAGGGTGCTGAGAGAGCTGCCAGATGAGCTGACCAAGCCGCTCTCCATCATTTTCCTCCAGTCTTGGCTCACTGGAGAGGTCCCAGATGACTGGAAACTGGCCAATGTGGTCCCCATCCACACGAAGGGTCGGATGGAGGAACCCGGAAGCTACAGACCAGTCAGCCTGACCTCAGTGCCAGGGAAAGTGATGGAGCAGATTATCCTGGCGGCAATAACTGCGCACCTGAAGGGTGGCCAAGGGCTCAGGTCCAGCCAACATGGATTTAGGAAGGGCAGGTCCTGCCTCTCCAACCTGATCTCCTTCTATGATCAGGTGACTCATCTGGTGGCTGTGGGGAGGCCTGTGGATGTGGTCCACCTGGACTTCAGCAAGGCCTTTGACACCGTCCCCCACAGCAAACTGTTATCTAAGCTGTCAGCTCGTGGCTTGGACCACTACACTCTGTGCTGGGTTAGGAAATGGCTGGAGGGCCGAGCCCAGAGAGTGGTGGTGAATGGTGCCACATCCAGCTGGTGGCCAGTCACCAGTGGCGTCCCCCAGGGATCGGTGCAGGGCGCTGTGCTCTTTAACATCTTCATTGATGATCTGGATGAGGGGGTCGAGTCAGTCATCAGCAAGTTTACAGATGACACCAAGTTAGGAGCAGATGTTAGTCAGTTAGAGGGTAGAAGGGCTCTGCAGAGGGACCTTGACAGACTGGACAGATGGGCAGAGTCCAATATGATGGCATTCAACAGATCCAGGTGCCAGGTGCTGCACTTTGGCCACAACAACCCCATGTAGAGCTACAGGCTGGGGTCGGTGAGGCTGGAGAGCAGACAGGCAGGAAGGGACCTGGGGATACTGATTGATAGCTGGCTAAACATGAGCCAGCAGTGTGCCCAAGTGGTCAAGAGGACCAATGGCATCCTGGCCTGCATTAGGAATAGTGTGGCCAGCAGGAGCAGGGAGGTCATTGTGCCCCTGTACTCTGCATTGGTTAGGCCGCACCTTGAGTACTGTGTCCAGTTCTGGGCCCCTCAGTTTAAGAAGGACATCGAAACACTTGAACATGTCCAGAGAAGGGCAACAAGGCTGGTGAGAGGCCCTGAGCACAAGCCCTATGAGGAGAGGCTTGGGGAGCTGGGATTGCTTAGCCTGGAGAAGAGGAGGCTCAGGGGTGACCTCATTGCTCTCTACAACTACCTGAAGGGAGATTGTAGCCAGGAGGGAGTTGGTCTCTTCTCTCAGGCAACCAGCACCAGAAGGAGAGGACACAGTCTCAAGCTGCACCAGGGGAAGTTTAGGCTCAAGGTGAGGATAAAGTTCTTCACTGAGAGAGTCATTCGCCATTGGAATGGGCTGCCCAGGGAGGTGGTGGAGTCACCGTCCCTGGAGGTGTTCAAGAGGAGATTGGATGTGTCACTTGGTGCCATGGTCTAGTCATGGGGTCTGTGGTGACAGGTTGGACTAGATGATCTTTGAGGTCTCTTCCAACCTTGGCAATACTGTGATATTGTGAAGAGGAGGATGTTGTCAAGTTTGACATGACTGTTATGAAAGTCTGTCAGCAACTGAGAAACCTTAAGCCACCTCCCACTGTGAATTTCTGTATAAGTTATTCTCAAGTTTCTTTTTGCAGCCTTTTCCATTACAACTGAAATAGGGTTTTGCTGGAAGCAATTTTGTGAGGTAGAGATGACTCAAAATCAGAGCTAATGATTGAAAAACGTAAACACTGCCTGCTCCCTACTTCTACCCTCTCTTCAAAGAGTCATATTGTCTTGCTTGATTTGGCAAGGCTTCCTTCATGTTGCAACCTTGCTCTATGTTTCTTGTTAGCCCATCCCTAATTTCAGAACTAGTTCGTATTCCTTCAGCTATGCAAGCAGCTAGTTTAATGTGTTTGTAGGAAACAATTTTCCCTTGGAGATTAGTTTAGCAATGGAAAAGGGAACTCAGAGAGCTGGTGAAATTAGAATAAACCTTTATTAGAATAAACCAAACCAGGTTGGAAGAGACCTTCAAGATCATCGTGTCCAACCCATCAACCAATCCAACCCACCCAAACAGCTAACCCATGGCACTAAGCAACCCATCAAGTCTCCTCTTGAACACCTTCAATGACGGCGACTCCACCACCTCCCTGGGCAGCCCATTCCATAGCGCAATCACTCTTTCTGTATAGAACTTCTTCCTAACATCCAACCTGAACCTCCCCTGGCGCAGCCTGAGACTGTGTCCTCTTGTTCTGGTACTGGCTGCCTGGGAGAAGAGACCATCATCCCCCTGTTTACAACCTCCCTTCAGGTAGTTGTAGAGAGTGATAAGGTCACCCCTGAGTCTCCTCTTCTCCAGGCTGAGCAACCCCAGCTCCCTCAGTCTCTCCTCATAGGGCTTGTGTTCCAAACCCCTCACCAACTTTGTTGCTCTTTTCGGACTCGTTCCAGCAAGTCAACATCCTTCCTAAACTGAGGGGCCCAGAACTGGACACAGTACTCGAGGTGTGGCCTAACCAGTGCAGTGTACAGGGGCAGAATGACCTCCCTGCTCCTGCTGGCCACACTGTTCCTGATGCAGGCCAGGATGCCATTGGCCCTCCTGGCTGCCTGGGCACACTGCAGGCTCATGTTCAGCCTTCCATCGACCAGTACCCCCAGGTCCCTCTCTGCCTGGCTGCTCTCCAGCCACTCTGACCCCAGCCTGTAGCACTGCATGGGGTTGTTGTGGCCAATGTGCAGAATCCGGCACTTGGATGTGTTAAATCTCATGCCGTTGAATTCTGCCCATCTGTCCAGCCTGTCGAGGTCCCTCTGCAGAGCCTCTCTACCCTCCAGCAGATCAACTCCTGTCCCCAGCTTGGTGTTGTCTGCAAATTTACTGATGATGGACTCAATGCCCTCATCCAGATCATCAATAAAGATGTTAAAGAGCACAGGGCCCAGCACTGATCCTTGGGGCACACCACTAGTGACTGGCCGCCAGCTGGATGTGGCACCATTCACCACCACTCTCTGGGCTCGGCCCTCCAGCCAGTTCCTAACCCATCGCAGTGTGCTCCCGTCCAAGCCATGGGCTGACAGCTTCGCCAGCAGTTTGCTATGGGGTACAGTGTCAAAGGCCTTGCTGAGGTCCAGGTAGACTACATCAACAGGCCTCCCCACATCTACCAGGCAGGTCACCTGATCATAGAAGGAGATCAGGTTGGTCAGGCAGGACCTGCCCTTCCTAAATCCATGCTGGCTAGGCCTGATCCCTTGGCCATCCTGTAAGTGCTGTGTTATTGCACTCAGGATGACCTGTTCCATGATCTTGCCTGGCACTGAGGTCAGGCTGACAGGCCTGTAATTCCCTGGCTCATCCAACCGGCCCTTCTTATGGATGGGCACCACGTTGGTCAGCTTCCAGTCCTCTGGGACCTCGCCAGTGAGCCAGGACTGCTGGAAAATGATGGATAGTGGCTTGGCCAGCTCGTCTGCCAGCTCTCTCAGCACCCTAGGATGAATCCCATCTGGTCCCATGGACTTGTGGGGATCCAAGCTGCTAAGGATAGTTCCAACCACCTCCTCATGGAACATAGGGAAACTGTGCAGCTCCCTGGCTCCTTCTGCCAGCTCTGCAGGCCAGCTGTCAGGAAGACGTTCTGTCCTTCTAGCAAAAATTGAGGCAAAGAAGGTGTTAAGTATCTCTGCCTTTTCCTCATCCTTTGTTACAATGTTCCCCTCCGTGTCCACCAAGGAGTGGAGGTTGTCCTTTCCTTCCTCTTACTATTAATGTATTTATAGAAGGACTTTTTGTTGTGCTTCACAGTAGAGGCCAGTTTAAGCTCCAAGTGTGCTTTTGCCTCCCTAATTTTCTTCCTACAAGACCTAGCAACATCCTTAAACATTCTGTGGGTTGCCTCCCCTCTCTTCCATTGGTGATACACCCTCTTTTTTCCCTCAGTTCCATTAAAAGTTCATGAACCATCCAGGCTGGCCGTCTGCCCCGGCGGCTCATCTTCCGGCACATTGGCACAGCCTGTCCCTGAGCCTTCAGCAATTCTTCATTGAAGTAGGTCCAGCTCTCCTGGACCCCTTTGTTTTTAAGGGCTTTATCCCAAGGAACCCTCTGAATTAGTTCCTTGAGTAACTTGAAGTCTGCCCTCCGGAAGTCCAGAGTGGAGGTCTTCTTGCTACCCCTCTTGGCTTGACCAAAAACCGAGAATTCAATTATCTCGTGGTCACTGGACCCCAAACACCCTCCAACCACCACATCGCCCACCAGCCCTTCCCTGTTGGTGAAGAGGAGGTCAAGCATAGCTTTGCCCCTGGTAGGCTCTCGCAGCACCTGGGATAAGAAGCTGTCCTCCATGCATTCTAAGAACCTTCTTGACTGTCTCCTCTCTGCTGTGTTGAGATCCCAGCAGATGTCAGGCAGGTTGAAGTCGCCCATGAGAACAAGGTCCGGAGATCTTGAGACAGCCTTAAGCTGCCTATAGAATGCTTCATCAACATCTTCCTCCTGGTTGGGTGGTCTATAACAGACTCCAACCAGGGTGTCTGCCCTGCTGGTCTTCCCTCTAATTCTTATCCGCAAGCATTCAACCCGATCGTCCCTAATCTCCATCTCAATGGCATCTAGTGCCTTCCTGATGTACAGGGCCACCCCTCCACCCCTTCTTCCTTGCCTGTCTCTCCTGAAGAGCTTGTAACCATCAATTGCAGCGCTCCAGTCATGTGAGTCATCCCACCACGTCTCTGTGATGGCAACTACATCATAACTTTCCTGCTGCATCAAGGCTTCCAGCTCCTCCTGCTTGTTACCCATGCTTCGTGCATTAGTGTACATGCACTTCAGCTGGGCGGCTGGTTTCACCTCCGACTCTAGCTTGTCGCCCCCAGACTCTTGTCTGAGAGGACTATTTTCAGCCCCTTCCCCCTTCGAAACTAGTTTAAAGCCCTGTCGATGAGACCCGCCAATTCCCTTCCCAGGATCTTTTTACCTTTGGGGGACAGTCTGTTCTCATATACAGTGATCTTTCCCCTTCTCTGGGACAGATGTACTCTATCTGTTGCCAGCTGGCCTGGTGCAGTAGAAAGTTTCCCAATATCAAAAAAACCAAAATTCTTTTGACTGCACCAGCCTCTAAGCCACTTGTTGACTTCAGCTGCTGACCTGTTCCTTATGGTATTCCCTCCTGCAGTTAAGGGTATTGATGAAAATTTATTTGTGCCCCTGACCCCTCAACCAGGTCTCCCAGAGCCCTGAAGTCATCTTTGATAGCCCTGGGAGTTCTGGTTGCAACATCATCATTGCCTAACTGCATAACTAGTAAAGGGTAGTAGTCAGAGGGCTGCACCAGTTTAGGCAGCCTACTGGTAACATCATTAATTTGGGCTCCTGACAGACAACAGAGTTCCCTATGAGATGGGTCAGGCCGACATATAGGGCCCTCCATTCCCCTCAGAAGGGAATCACCAATAACAATTACCCTCCTCTTTTTTTTAAGGGAACAGGTCCTGATGCCAGCAGAAGGCTGTTTTACCTTCGTCTGCTTTGCCTTAGGCTGTTTAACCTTATGCTGCTTAGCCTTAGGGAGAACCCCAGAAGGTGTGTCCTCCGGCATCAGGACCACCTCACCCTCAATCTCCAGTGCTCCATATCTGTTTTCCAAGAGCAGCGGGGAAGGTGAGGGGAGGCAAGGAGGTTTAACTTTGTGTCTTTTGAGAGGAACCTGCGTCCATTCCCCTCTGCTTTTTGAATAACCAGCCTCTGCTGGGGGAGCCTGCAGAGCCTGCTTGCTCCGATTTACCTCTTTCCTCTTCTGATTCACCTCTTTCCTCCTTTGGCCCATCACCTTCCTCCTCTGATTCATCTCTTTCCTACATTTCCTTACATTTCTAAGGCTAGCAACCTTATCCTTCAGTCTGGCCACCATATTAAGCAGATAGTCAACCTGCTCACACCTTATACAAGAGTTGCCCCCACTACCCTGCATCTCAAGTGCCAGGCTCCAGCATTCTCTACAGCCAGATACCTGGACAGCTACCTGTTTCTGTTCTACCTCGGTCTGGGTCGACACTGATTTTTTTAGGGAGATTTTGCTGCGAGTTACAACCATGGCTGTCCCTGGCCACAGCACCTACTGCCAATTTAAAAAAAAAAAAAAAAAAAAAAAAAAGAGAAGCGCGTGAGAGTACAAGAGAATACGGGCTGCCCGACGAAAAGAGCCCCCCGAGCCGCAGCAGAGCCTTTTAAATTCAGCCGCTCCCGCCGCTGGGATCACGAGTCTGACCACGTGAAAGAGCGGCTGCTCCTTCCCCGCGGCAAAACTCGGCAGCGATGGCGATTCCCGCAGCCCGAAAAGGAGAGCAGCGGCTGGTCCCCGGCGGTTGCTGGTCTGGGTGCTGTCCCGAGGGAGCTGCCCGACGAAAAGAGCCCCCCGAGCCGCAGCAGAGCCTTTTAAATTCAGCCGCTCCCGCCGCTGGGATCACGATCTCCAGGATCAGGATCTCCATCCTTGGAGGACTTGCCTATCAAAGCCATGACTGACTTGGTCTTTTGTTGTCAAATAATGCTACTTAAATGAAAGGCTGGACTAGATGGACTCCAGAGGTTTCTTTCAGCACACCTCGAGTACTGTGTCCAGTTCTGGGCCCCTCAGTTTAGGAAGGATGTTGACTTGCTGGAACAAGTCCAGAGAAGGGCAACAAAGTTGGTGAGGGGCTTGGAACACAAGCCCTATGAGGAGAGACTGAGGGAGCTGGGGCTACTTAGCCTGGAGGGGAGGAGACTCAGGGGTGACCTTATTGCTCTCTACAACTACCTGAAGGGGGGTTGTAGACAGGTGGATGATGGTCTCTTCTCCCAGGCAGCTAGCACCAGAACAAGAGGACACAGTCTCAGGCTGCACCAGGGGAAGTTCAGGCTGGTGGTCAGGAGGAAGTTTTACACAGAGAGAGTGATTGCCCATTGGAATGGACTGCCCGGGAAGGTGGTGGAATCGCCATCACTGGAGGTGTTCAGGAGGAGACTTGACAGGGTGCTTGGTTGCATGGGTTAGTTGATTAGGTGGTGTTGGGTGATAGGTTGGACGCAATGATCTTGAAGGTCTCTTCCAACCTGGTCTGATCTATTCTATTCTATTCTATTCTATTCTATTCTATTCTATTCTATTCTATTCTATTCTTCTGGAATAATTCTCTGTTGTCATTTTGTGACAGTTTTAGGCTGTGCCTTTAAGAAAGGGACAGTTACTGGAACACTCTGGCTGAATGTTTTGGTGTAATAATGAAAACAAAGATATTCTAAACTAATTTCATTGGTAGATTGGTAGAATGCAACTTTAAATTTTTAGCTTTAGTTCAGTTTGAATCTCAGTCAGTTCAGTCTGTCTTTTTCAGTCTCTTTAAACAGCTGCTGTCTTTCCTCTGTGCTGAACGGAGTTGACCTTGAACTAACTGAGCTAACCAGATAAGAAACTAATTCTTGCACACGCTTTGAGCTAACAGGATTTCCTCCTTAATAATTACCTTTTCTCTCTAAACCTTTTTGGGAAAAAATGGAGGAAGGGAAAGAAAGGGGCATAGTTGGAGGAACCCTCCTCTTTGGAGGAGGGAAAGGTTTTCTGTGTTATGTTCTTTGCTGCATATTGTAAATACTGTATATTGTGTATATATTCATCTGCACTTCATCCTGCTTGTAAATATAGCTCATCCATATTTTTGTTTCTCCGACTGGGTTAGTCATGGTTTTCTTTGGGGGGGGGGGGGAGAACTGAACCTCTCACCACCACATACTCTCTTAAAGGCACAGCCTAAAACTGTCACACATTTCAACAGTTACAGTGGGAGATGTGTGACAGTGTGAGCACTTCCAGCTTTTGATATTTAAATAGATTAAATATATGACTGTTACTTGTTCTAAGATGCATAATGGTCTTAGCAATGCAACAGCATCTCTGCTGTTGTACACACATGCAGTCATGCTCTCTCTGTTTTCTTAGGTTATAAAAGTAACTAACTGCAGGTTTTTACCACTGATCGACCTTACTCTGAAGCCACCCACATAGTCAAACTCTGCATGTATATTAGAGTATTGTATAATAAGTCTGATTCTTGAAATAAAATGTAAATTACACTTCTGAATTTTATAATGAGTCACTTCTGGTTAAATAAAGGGAAAATTCTCCAAAGGTTAAGTGTCCCACTCTCTTAGTGCAAATGAATGTAGGAGATTCCCTCTTGGGAAGAGCTACTCAGCAACAGAAGAGCATATGATGATATTTTCCTATTCAGTTCCTAACAGAGCAGCTTGCAACACAATTTCTCTCTTGACTTATGCCTAATGATAAGCAAAAGAGTAGTTTTGCAGAAGTACATACATATTTATAGTTAGATTTAGATTTAAGTACTGAATCCACAATGATTGAAGTTGGAAGGGGTCTCTTGAGATCATCTAGTCCAACCTCTCTGTTCAAGCAAAGTCAGCTAGATCAGGTTGTCCAAAAATAATAATAAGGAATTAATAAGAATAAGAAATTAATTGTCCTAATATTTATTCTTGAGGCTTAAGTTGACTGTTAATCAGATACTCCAAAATAGATTTAATGCACTTGCTTCTCATTGTAAATGAGTTAAAAAATAACAAAAACAGTTCTTAAACTCAGAAATTCAAATTGTAATATTTTCCTAAAAAGTCCTACTTTCCTACTTTCTATTAGTGTTTAAGCTATAACATCTCATCTCTTTACTACTGTGGTAGTTTTGGGCTACGCCTTTAAAATTTTTCACAGATCTTGAAAAGAAAGTGGTAAAATGTAAATGAATCACAATTGAGTGTAAAAAGACCAATAATGATAGCAAGTAATTTCTCTCTCTTCTTGCTTCCTCAGGCTGGGAGATACTAACTTGCTTCTGCTTGACCTTGGCTGCACTGCTTTTGTTGTGACTGGTTTTAACTTCTCTGCTTCTCTCTCTTGTCCCTTTTATACAGGGGGGTAAGGGGGGGCAAGGAGGGAGAAGGTAGTAGCTTCCCCTGGTCCTTGGCTAGGGGTTTCTTGTGCTGTTTATTAATTGCAAATATCTGTAAATATTGAAAATATTGTATATTTGTACATATTCATTTCATTCCATTGTAGATTGTAGTTTTGCCTCTAAATGCAGCTTTCATTTGCTTCCAACTGAGCTGGGCTGGCAAATTTAATGTTGGGGGGGAATTTTCAACCCACCACAACTACTTCTGCTAAGCCTTTGCTGTTTTATAAATTCTCCATTTCTATCAAACAGAAAGTACAAAGAGAAAAAAGTTTTATTAGTGTGGGTCCTTCAATAGAAGCCAAAATCTAATCATTTCTCATAATGATACATTTTAAATTCAGGTTTATAAGGGTGACTTGGGTGTTACGGATAAAGGAGTGCCATCGGGAACTTAACAAAAATATAAATTATTTTTATTAATTTAGAAATCTCATCACCTGTGTAACTTATATACAAATTTAGAAAAATATTATTTACAGGTTCATTGCTTGGTTGCACATTATCTCCCAGAGTACAGGAATGGATAGAAATGTTTAAAGATCAGTATTTGGAAAATCACAGGACCCAAGAGCAGTATATTGCCCCTACTAACAAGAGAAGGTATTCCCCAGAGACTCAGACAGGTTCCAAATATACTCACAACGCTGGTTCCAGTTGTGGGTAGTCCTCCTAGTGCCTCTGTTTCTCGAGAAATCCTTCAGGACTGCAAAGTGTGGTCCACACATGTGGGGGAAGAAAATCCCAGGAAGAGCCTCTAGGGCTCTCTAGCAAATCCATTTTATATCAGCTCATGCCTCAAATATCCTGTGGTAATGAGAAAAGTTCAATTCTCACACACACACGCAAACCACAGCTAACTCAGTCAGAGAAGCAAAATGGGAAAGGGCTGTATTTACAAGCAGAATGAAATGCAATGCATATATACACAATACACAGTATTTACAGTATATACAAAAATAAACAGGAAAGAATGTAAGATAGAAAACTCCCTCCCTCCCCCAATAGAGGAGGGTCACCCCCAAAACCCCCTTTTCCCCTTCTTCCCTTTTTCCCAAAAGGGGTTAGAGAGAAAAAGGATATTAAGGGAAATTTTGTTAGTTCAAAGCAGTTGTTAAGGGAAGAAAAAAGAATTAGTCTCTTATCTCATTAGTCCAAGGTCAGAACTGCCAGGAGCAGAAGAAAGAAAAACAGCTGTCCAGACCGACTGCACAGACTGACTGAACAGACTAAAACTTTAAAGTTACATTCCAATTGATTTTCCAAAGAAATTAGTTTAGAATTATCTTTGTTTTCCTTTTTACACCAAAACATTCAGCTAGAGTGCTCAGTAGCTGCCCCTTTCCTTAAAGGCACAGCCTAAAACTGTCACATATCCTGTGTCTCAAATGCCACAAATCATATTCCACATGCCAAAAAAGGGCAAGGAACCGATCAGCATCAGGTTCTGCATTGTGCTGTCCCGGGACTCTGCCCTGATGTGTGACTTGGGGGAAGGGGCTCAGGTGTCAGCTGACATGGCCTTGAAAGGGGGGAGATGCCTTCCTCCTTACCCCTCTTCCCACAATTCCTGATCTTCACCCCCATCCTGACTCCACTGGGGGAAAGGGGGTTTTGGATGCATTGCTACATTCCACCCCATTGGTGTTTTGACACAACATTGGCCATGGCCCCATGGTCTCCAAGGTTAAAAGGGGTTGCAGTCTAGTAAGGTGTGGTAGTTTAGCCCACCAGCATTACCAAAGCTTGGCTCACTCAGTCAGGAAAGCAAATGGAAGCTATATTTACAAGCAAAACTACACTCTACAATGGAATGCAATGAATATGCACAAATACACACTATTTACAATATTATACAGGTATTTACAGGCAGAAAAAAGCACAGAACCCCCCCTGAACCATGTGGGACCCCAAAAATATCAGTATCAATATCACCAAGGTTAGAAGAGACCTCAAAGATCATCTAGTCCAACCTGTCACCACAGACCCCATGACTAGACCATGGCACCAAGTGACACATCCAATCTCCTCCTGAACACCTCCAGGGACGGTGACTCCACCACCTCCCTGGGCAGCCCATTCCAATGGCCAATCACTCTTTCTGTGAAGAACTTCTTCCTAACATCCAGCCTAAACCTCCCCTGGTGCAGATTGAGACTGTGTCCTCTTGTTCTGTTGGTGGTTGCCTGGGAAAAGACACCAGTCCCCATCTGGCTACAATCTCCCTTCAGGTAGTTGTAGAGAGCAATGAGGTCACCCCTGAGCCTCCTCTTCTCCAGGCTAAACAATCCCAGCTCCCTCAGCCTCTCCTCATAGCGCTTGTGTTCAAGGCCTCTCACCAGCCTTGTTGCTCTTCTCTGGACACGTTCAAGTGTTTCGATGTCCTTCGATGTCTGAGGGGCCCAGAACTGGACACAGTACTCAAGGTGCGGCCTAACCAAAGCAGAGTACAGAAGCACAATGACTTCCCTGCTCCTGCTGGCCACACTATTCCTAATGCAGGCCAGGATGCCATTGGCCCTCTTGGCCACCTGGGCACACTGCTGGCAGTGGAGCTGGGTTAACTGCTCCACTTTCCCCCCAATCTCCCCCCATTTTTTGTCTAAATAGAAGAAAAGAGAAAGAAATGTTCAAGAGTTAGTGCTCTTATCTCAAGCTTAGACTGATAAGGTCCTCCCAGCTGAGCAGAGCAGAAAGCAGCCTCAACAGTCAGAAGAGAGAGAAAGGAATTACGTGGGATGTGAGATATTGCTAGGGGTACATCTCACATCTGGCCAATGAAATTAGTTTAGAATAATCTCTTGTTTTCCTTTTTACACCCAACTGTGGATTTGTTTACACTTCTTCACTCTTCTACTAGAAAATCTGCAGCTAACTTTTAAAGGCATAGGCTGAAAATGCCACAAAACACCACCCCTTATTTCATACCATAATCTTTGCACCCAAACACATCATTAAATCAGAAATCTTCCGATGACATGTTCGGCGAAGTCCATATCTTCATCTGGGCGTCCACCCAAACAGTCTCTCATTCAGGCTCAAGTGTCAGTCCATTCCAGTTCTTCTTCCCTCATCTAATGGAACCTCTCGGCGATGCAGAGTTCACTCTTCTGCGGTGCAAGCTCTTCATGGATCCGTTGGACATCCTGGTCACCTGGAAAGAACCTCACAACTTCTCAACCAAACCTTTATTCCCATCTCTATTTACTCAGTGGCATGTTTCCACCCCTGGGGGCAAGCCAGTCAGAACAATCAGGCTCTAACTGCTTCTCCACCCCTCCAGGAAAACAGCACGCTGATCCTTTCACAACCCTGCACGGACCTATCCCAAGCCCAGTGCTGACCGCTTCCAGCTGCGGCCCGAGGCTCTACAGATGCATGTCACAGTACACCGCCTTCCCGCTAGGCGTTCGCGTACCAAGACGTGACAACATCCAACAACATAACCCTCCCCTGGCAGAGGGAGGGGCTGCACCACAACCTACTGAGAAGAAGAGAGGTGGAGCCAGGTGCTCGGCGCCATTTTCGGAACTCGTCCGAAAAGGTCGGGGAAAAGACTAGGGCCGGCCCCGCCGCAGCCCGAGTGCACGGCCAGGACCGCCATCGCCGCTCCGAGCGCACGGCTGGTCCCGCTGCCACTGCAGCTCAAGTGGACAGCCGGGGACCGCCGTCGCCGCTCCGAGCGCATGGTCGGACCCGTCGCCGCCAGGCATACAGGAGGGCTCTGGCCACCTCTATCACCGCGGTACAGAATCAAAATCACCTCCACCCCTCGGGCATTCAAACGCCTCCTCCAGCGAAAGCCATGAGCACGTCCTCAGGGCCCTTGAGAACAGCTTTCCAGCTGGAGTCCCCATTCGCCCATAGGGAGTCGAGCTCGCCCGCTCGCCGCGACTGACCCTACCCCACAGCGAAAACGGGCCTGACTTTGATCTGCTCGCCGCTGCCCCTCCCCCACTTCACTCCCTACCGCTTCTACTGCTCCGCAGAGAATAAAGGTGGGGGAAGGGCAGGTCCCGCATTCTCAAGCGGTGCCCCAATACCGATGGTTAAGAACCACCCCTGCTTGAAATAGCAGGAGGGCCTCTGTGCCACTGGTCACGCATCAGGTGTCCCCCTGCAATCCACAAGAACTTAACACAATTGCCCCAACAACAACACATGAGCTGCCAACTGCCAAAAAACCAAAACGACACCCAGAACTAAATTTAAACTCTCTTATCTTTTGCAATCCGATCTGCAGAGTGGCCACAATAACCAACTCCTACTCCTGCCTGGCTCGCCAAGAATGTAAAGGGTTGGGGGCAGACCCCCTGCCCACTGTTAACCATCCTCTGTTACCAAGAATGTGCTAGGGTTGAGGCAGCCCCCTTCCCCACCACTGGCAACAATAAACACTCAGACAAACGGATTGCAAAAGTGATGGAAAGTTTAAACAGAAAGCAGTGAACATTTACAGAAAACCAAAAGCACAGTGACAAAGAAAAATCCCAAAACAGACCCAGAGAGATCCCATCCCCACCTGAGGGTACACCCAAGACCCCCAGGGCTCCTTCTTCCCCCTCCCACTGCTAGGCTAGTCTCAGTTGGCCAGATCTGAGACTGCCCATCCCCCCATGGCCTTGGGCCTAGCCAGGCCCACAGCCAGGAGACATCTCCCCCAGTTACTGGCTAACGGAGGAGGAAGAAAAGAGAGCGTGCTAGACTCTGCACTGGATCTTATAGTGGTGCAAAGGATTGTGGTATGAAATACTACATAATTTCCTGTGTCCATCCCTCTGGGCTGGACTTCTGGACACAGGAAGTAAACATTGCAGGGGGGCACCCAGCTCAAACTGCAACAGCTTGTTTGTGCTCCTCGTGGATTACAGAATAGAATAGAATAAACCAGGTTGGAAGAGACCTTCAAGATCATCACGTCCAACCCATCAACCAATCCAACCCACCTAAACAACTAAATCATGGCACCAAGCACCCCATCAAGTCTCCTCCTGAAGACCTCCAATGATGGTGACTCCACCACCTCCCCGGGCAGCCCATTCCAACGGGCAATCACTCTCTCTGTATAGAACTTCTTCCTAACATCCAACCTAAACCTCCCCTGGTGCAGCCTGAGACAGTGTCCTCTTGTTCTGGTACTGGCTGCCTGGGAGAAGAGACCAACATCTGCCTGTCTACAACCTCCCTTCCAATACAGATCAAATGAGTACCTTTAATCTGTGTTTCTGTGTGCAATACATACAATGAAATCAATATATGATGATACAATGGACATTATGTACAACAATGTAACAATAATTCTATATGGCCAGGGCAATCCTGACTGAGCAACAATTGCTCAGAGTTGAGTCCCAGTTGAGAGCATCAATTGCTGTGACTTGAGTCCAGTAGCAGAGCAACAATTGCTCTGGTTTGAGTCTGGTAGCAGAGCATCAATTGCTCTGAATCCTTTTCCTGAAGGTGCACATGGACAATCGCATCCAGGATCTTTCACCACCCCATTGGTGTGTGTTCTTCATTCTTCAAGCAGATAGTTGTTTCACTGTAGCCACATCTTCAGTACAGTCTTAATCCTGTAAGGAGACAAAACTGGCCATGGTGTAAAGAAGCCAGGCTGGTCATTTAGTTAATAATCAGGGACTGTCCACTGCATACTGATGTGGTGTGTCTTCCTGTTCCCATTCAATGCCTCCCAGGCATATAAGCCTCTGGGTTTGGCCAGTGTCATGGGCACAATGCCAATGGATGGCAGCTTTTCCAGTACAGGTTGGCCCACCTGTATCTGGGATTTATCCTTTGGCCCATTTGATACATGCTTGGTATCTATTACCAGTTCAGTGGGACAAAAGGCTTTGCTTTTGGGGCTTCCGTAAATTCTCTACCAGTTACTGATGATAAAAACTGCCTGGGCCAATCATGTGTCCCAGCTGTTTTGGGAAATATTTGCATGTTTCTTGATGACACCATGTGGTGGGTTCCCTATGTCCCTACAGCAATGGACTGTTCCTGATGTCCCTACAGCAACGGACTGTTCCTGATTTTTTTCTTTCAGTTTCAAATACAGACTGATTCCTGATTCTTCTCCACATGCCTGCCCAGTTCAAGCACCACCTACAGTGACCATCACCAGAGAGAGAGAGAGACTGCCCTGGGAGACAGCGAGCCGGGATAACAAGGGACTTGCACCAAGGATTCAAATACCACATGTCAAAATTGCATGAAGGGGCTGTGGCAGGAGGGAGGAAGTGGAACAGAGGGGTGGATTGTGGTGGGTTAACGCCTTTTGCTGAAAACAAAAGAACAAAGCAGGGTGGAGGGCTTGCGGGTACTTTACACTCCCTGAAGGGCGTTTGCCCCTGGGAAAGCTGAGTCTGTTCCACTCCCCCCTCCCTGCCCAGCTAGGGTATAAAAAGCAGGACATCATAGCTGTGGGAGCTCCTTTTTGGCTCCTGCCTCTGCTGGATGAGAGCTACTGCAGCTGCCCTCCTGCTCCTCAGCCACGTGGCCGGACCTGATCCTTTTCCCTGCTGCCTCTGCACCTCCTCAGAGAAAGACTGGTTTTGTATTATTCTTTTCTGTCCCCCTCCCATCCATTCTTGTTCCTTGCCCTTGTGAACTTTATTTTTCTGTTAATGTTATATATATAATTTAAAGAAAAATTCTTCACCTCTCTACTTCCAAGCTGACTCCAGATTGTTGTTTAGTGGATTTGCTCCTTACCCTTTTTTTTTCCCTCTCCCTGTTTGGAGGGAGGAGGGGGGGAGTGGGGAAGAGATTCTCAGCCTTTTCCCCATTTGAGCTTTTAACTCCCAATTAAGGCTCAAACCACTACACACCATTTTTTCTTTCAGCAATACCATTTGTCTGCAGGTAATAAGAAGTATGGAACACCCATTTAACCCCTTCAACTTGAGCCCAGTCATGTACTGTGATTGCAGTGAAGTGTGATCCATTGTCACTCAGGATACACTCAGGCATTGGCAAGACACTGAATCATCTTTTTGCGGCTCCAATTGTGTGGGCTTCCATAGCCACACTGGCCGATGTGGCCATGGTTAATCCTGAGACTACTTCTACACCTACCAGGATGTATTTCTTGCCATGTGATAGCATAGCATAGCATAGCATAGCATAGCATAGCATAGCATAGCATAGCATAGAATTAACCAGGTTGGAAAAGACCTTTGAGATCATCGAGTACCACCTATCATCCAACACAATCTAATCAACTAAACCATGGCACCAAGCACCGCATACAGTCTCTTCTTAAACACCTCCAGTGATGGTGACTCCACCACCTCCCTGGGCAGCCCATTCCAATGGCCAATCACTCTTTCTGTGAAGAACTTCTTCCTAACATCCAGCCTAAACCTCCCCTGGTGCAGATTGAGACTGTGTCCTCTTGTTCCGTTGGTGGTTGTCTGGGAGAAGAGACCAGCCCCCATCTGGCTACAACTTCCCTTCAGGTAGTTGTAGAGAGCAATGAGGTCACCCCTGAGCCTCCTCTTCTCCACGATAAGCAACCCCAGCTCCCTCAGCCTCTCCTCATAGGGCTTGTGTTCCAAGCCCCTCACCAACTTTGTTGCCCTTCTCTGGACATGTTCCAGCAAGTCAACATCCTTCCTAAACTGAAGGGCCCAGAACTGGACACAGTATTCAAGGTGTGGCCTAACCAGTGCAGTGTACAGGGGCAGAATGACCTCCCTGCTCCTGCTGGTCACACTGTTCCTCATACAGGTCAGGATGCCATTGGTCCCCATTGGCCCTCCATTTTGGCTGGAGACCTGACCGGGACTGGGACTGGCACTGGCATACTTGAGCTGAGGTCTTTCTCTTTTGGTTTCTTTTCGGGGCTTTGTGGGTTGGAAGGATCCCTGGCAGACAGCGAGAGTCAGCAGGGCTGACTTCTCGCGTGCCTGTTCAGGATCGTGACGTCAGCCGCGGGATTTTTAAAACCTGACGGGGCTGTGCATGCAACGCCATTTTGTCTGGAGAGCTAGGCTTCCTGCCCGACTGCACCTGCTGGGTCAGTTGACAGAGCACAGAAGCCTCTGTGGTAGCTCAGATAAATTATAGTATTTAGGTGAAATATAAATTATAGTGTTTATAAATATAGTATTAAATAAATAAATTAGAGTATCTGAACCATGGTAACAACTTGGCCAAAGGCTATTAGAAAATCAGTTGGTGCCCAGACAGAGTTGGTGCATAAGCACGCAGGTGTCCAGGCTGCTAGCTGCAGAGAGTGCTGGAGCCTGCAACTTGGAATGGAGGGGGAAGGAGATATCACCTGTGTCAGGTGTGACCAGGTGAATTTTCTCCTCAACCTGGTGGCTGAGCTTAAGGATGAAGTGGCTGAACTAAAGGATGAAGTATCTATGCTCAGGACTATATGGGAATGTGAAAGGGAGTTATATATGTGGGAACAGGCTTTGCAAACCTCCCCTGTAGAGGGTGGCGTGCCCAGAAACAGGGAGGGATGGATACAGGTCCCTGTTAGGGGAAGCACGGGGAATCCATCCCAGCCCTCTTCCCCTCCCCTGCTGCCCTTGCATAATCAGTATGAGGCCCTGCAGATCAAGGGCAATGTGGATGAGAGGGCTGAAGAGAAACCATCTGAGGAGATGCCTAGGGCAAAGTAGTCCCCACCAACTGTAAGGACCAGCACCATAAAGAAAAAGAGAAGGGTTACAGTTGTTGGGGACTCTCTCCTGAGGGGAACAGAGGGACCCATATGTTGTCCCGACCCATCCCATAGGGAAGTGTGCTGCCTGCCTGGGGCCCAGATAAGGGACATTACAAGGAGACTCCCTAAGCGAATCCATCCCTCTATTACCCATTCCTGGTAATACAGACTGGAAGCATTGAAATTGATAAGAAGGGCACCAGGGCAATTAAAAAGGAATTCAAGGCCCTCAGACGATTGATGGGGCAGGAGCACAAGTGGTGTTCTGCTGAGTTCCCTCAGTGGCAGGGGAGTACACTGAGAGGAACAGGAGAATCCATGCCATCAACAATTGGCTCAAGGGATGGTGCCAGCAATGGAATTTTGGGTTCTTTGATCAAGGAGAAACTTTTACTGCACCTGACCTGCTGGACTTTGATGGGGTGAAATTATCTAGAAAGGGCAAGAAGGTACTAGCATTGGAGTTGGCAGGGTTCCTTGGGAGGGCTTTAAATTAGGTCTGAAAGGTGTGGGTGAGTGAATAGAATAGAATAAACCAGATTGGAAGAGACCTTCAAGATCATCACGTCCAACCTATCACCCAACACCACCCAATCAACTAACCCATGTAACCAAGCACCCTGTCAAGTCTCCTCCTGAACACCTCCAGTGACGGCGACTCCACAACCTCCCCAGGCAGCCCATTCCAATGGGCAATCACTCTCTCTGTGTAAAACTTCCTCCTGACCTCCAGCCTGAACTTCCCCTGGCGCAGCCTGAGACTGTGTCCTCTTGTTCTGGTGCTGGCTGCCTGGGAGAAGAGACCATCATCCGCCTGTTTACAACCCCCCTTCAGGTAGTTGTAGAGAGCAAGAAGGTCACCCCTGAGTCTCCTCCCCTCCAGGCTAAGCAGCCCCAGCTCCCTCAGTCTCTCCTCATAGGGCTTGTGTTCCAAGCCCCTCACCAAATTCGTTGCCCTTCTCTGGACTTGTTCCAGCAAGTCAACATCCTTCCTAAACTGAGGGGCCCAGAACTGGACACAGTACTCGAGGTGTGGCCTAACCAGTGCAGTGTACAGGGGCAGAATGACCTCCCTGCTCCTGCTGGCCACACTGTTCTTGATGCAGGCCAGGATGCCATTGGCCCTCTTGGATACCCGGGCACACTGCAGGCTCATGTTCATCCTACCATCAACCAGCACCCCCAGGTCCCTCTCTGCCTGGCTGCTCTCCAGCCACTCTGACCCCAGCCTGTAGCACTGCATGGGGTTGTTGTGGCCGATGTGCAGAACCTGGCACTTGGATGTGTTAAATCTCATGCCGTTGGACTCTGCCCATCTGTCCAGCCTGTCGAGGTCTCTCTGCAAAGCCTCTCAACCCTCTAGCAGATCAACTCCTGTCCCCAGCTTGGTGTCATCAGCAAATTTACTGATGATAGACTCAATGCCCTCATCCAGATCATCAACAAAGATGTTAAAGAGGATGGGGCCCAGCACTGATCCCTGGGGGACTCCACTACTGACTGGCCACCAGCCGCGTGGTGGGGTGGAAGGGTAAGGTCAAAACGCCAGTCTCCATTCTGCTTCCGCACAGGCCACACTGGACTGTTGAAAGGTGAATGAGTTTTGCTGACAACTTTCTGATTCTCCAACTGACGAATCAGATTCTGAATAGGCAACAAAGAGTCACGGTTGGTTCTGTATTGTCTGTGATGCACAGTCTGAGAAGTAACCGGCAATTTAATGTCCTGTATCTTATGTTGTCCCACAACTGCAGATTCATCAGAAAGCTCAGGTCTGGCAGACAGCTTCAATTTTTGTCCATCAATTTCTATTGAAGCTACTCCAAAAGCCCATTTGTAACCTCTAGGGTCTTTGAAACGCCCTTCTCTCAGAAAATCAATTCCCAAAATACAACGTCCATGAGGTCCGGTCACAACTGTATGCTTCCTCCATTGTTTACCAGTTAAACTTATATTAACCTCTACCTTACATAACTCTTGAGATCTACCAGTGACTCCCAGAATAGTTATAGACTCTGATCCCTGATAATTTGATGGTATTATGGTGCACTGAGCTCCTGTGTCAACCAAGGCCCTGTACTTCCAAAATTGTGAAGTGCCAGGCCACTGGATGTACACATCCCAATAGATTCTATTATCTCTGTTATCCCTCTCCTCCCCCTGGCGGGAGGCAGGGCACCCCTAGTTATGGGGAACATGCGCACATGTGCATTGCACATAGTTTGCAGTGTTATAACTTTGCATGTTATAACTGGAGCCACTGTTGGAACCATAAGAGTCGTTCTGGGGAACTGTGGAAGTAACAGCTACCCTTCTGGTATTGCTACCTTGGGTTCTGCCACTTTGCAATTCCCTCAGTCTCCTGAAAAGATTAGAAGTTGGTTGGCCATCCCAGCGGTTCATGTTCTCACCAACCTGATCACGCAGAGTTATCCAAGTAGTTCTACGTGATTGCCTTGACGGTCTGTTTTGGAATGACCTGTTTTGGAATGACCTGTTTTGGAATGACCTCCTTGGAGGACGTGTATTCCTCACAGATGAAACTTGTACCCACCTGGAGGGAGAATTGAAATTATCCCTTTGTGCCAATTGGGATATGGAATTTCGGAATTCATCTTTTAACTCTCTTATGCAACTCTGAATATCACCAGACATCGTTTTAATGGTTGAAACCAAAGAAACACGTGTCATGCTATCCTCCAATTGTCTCATTTGATCACTGAATTGGCCAACTGTAGAAGAAGCTCCACCATAACTTCTTGACACAATTCTGCTTGCCAGAATGTTTGCATAATTGGAAGGAGCAAGTTTGATGATCTTTTTAGCAAGACCAATACCCACAGGAATGTCATCAGGATTCAGAGTTTCATGTTCACCATAGAGTAGCTCTCTAACAGCAAATTCTCTCAAGCGCTTAATTCCCTCATCTATGGTAGTCCAGGGTTTAGGGTTCCATGGAAGATCATCTTGGGTAGGGTATCTCAGGGCAACCGCCATTAAAAGGCGTATCCACAGATTAACATTACTGTGAACCCTTCCTAGATGTCTATCTATTCCATTATCCCTCGAGAGAGTTCCTAACTGAGCTGCTGACTTGTCTCCAACTGTTAGAGCTGGAGCACCTGTATCATAACACCTACTAAACCAAGCTAGAACTGGCTCCTTATCTGCCCTGGTGAAATCTTTACGGACATTTCGCAATTCCTCACGTGGTGAAGAACAGTCTGAAATATCATCTTGGTCTTCGTCTCCCTGAATTCTTTGTCCATATAATCCTGCTGTCATTCTCCTAAGGATCTCTTTAAGCTGAGAACCACCTTTGCCAGCTGCTTTCCTAACTTCATCTGTATCCTGCTTTGATCTCACTAGGTTAGCTAGATCTTTAAAACAAATCTTCTCTTCCTCCTCAGCAGGATCTTTTAGAGTAGAGGGCCCCTCACCAGGATCAGTCTCCAGCTCCTCTTCTTCTCCATCTTTGACCTTTGCACCTCTAGTCTTTAAAGTAGCCACCTTAACTGGAGCTGTGTTTGAATTTACAGCCACCTTAATGGAAGCTGACAGGTCCTGAGATAAATCAGCTGCTGGGGCAGTGACTTCTGGTCCCACCGAGGGTGTGGGTGGAAGTGACGTTGCTCCGTTAATGGCCGATGGAGAAGAAGAAGGAGGAGAAGGAGTAGGAGAAGGAGTAGGCGCCATGTTGATACCAGCTGACGCCCTTGGCAGCTTGCTAGAATCAGCAGCAAAGTCATTTAGAACTGCTTTACCAATTGACTTTTTAGCCTTCTTTTTAACTGACAGAGAGTCTCCACCTTCCTCATCACTAGATGACTCTGGGACTGATCTCGAGCCACGACGTTTTCTTTTTGATCTGGTTTTAATAACAAAACAAGCTCTGGACACCTTTCTCTCTCGCCGTAAAGAAATCAGGAGATACACGATAATTATCACCAGCAGCAGAATTATACACATCAAATAAATCACCTTTGGATCCCAGGCATCACCTAAAGTTACTCTCTCCTCAGGTGGAATCTTAAAACCCTTTATCTCAATTGGGAGAGTGGTGGAGGTAACATTCCTGTATCTCACTGGCCATAATAAATTAATACATTTTCCATACCATAATTTAACTCTATACATAACCCACATATAAATTGTCCGCACCAAATATTTACCCAGGTAATCCAAAATCAAACCCAAACAATATCTGTAAACCAGAGCCCCAAAAATTGAAAAGAATAATCACTCCACAAACCACAACACCTTCATGTTTGCTAATTCAGCTGAAAAAAACCAAATCAATCAAGTAATAAATTAAACTAATTATCTGCCCCACGTTGGGCGCCAATAAAAAAAATGTGGTGGGGTGGAAGGGTAAGGCCAAGAAGCCTCTTCCCTCCCCCCCTTGTAAAGTAAAGGGAAAAGAAAATTGAAGGGAAGGAAAAAAAAACCTCACAAGCTGAATTAGCAAAGCAGTGGAGCTATATTTACAAAGCAATGTAGGATTTGCAGGGGAATATTTACAAATTTACAATATCTACAATATATACAAAGATATACAATAAAGTAACACAGAAATGAGGGTTCCCCCCTCTGTTGAGGGGGTTCCCCACCTCCGCTCTCCCCTCTTTCCCCCTTTCCCCAGAGTGGGATAGAAAGAGAAAGAAAAGAGAGGAAAAAAAAATGTTAGAAGCAGTTCGTGTTAATTGGAAGGGAGTTAATACCGGCCTTTATCTGGTCTTCAAGGCCGAGGTCTTGGCAGAAAGCCCAGCACAGAAAAGAGCTGCTGCCCAAAGGGAAGGCGGAAGCAAGAGTGACCGAGAAGTGCTGGAAATGCCCATTTCACTCCCAGTTCAGAAGGTGCTTCCTCCCACTTCACCAATTAAATAGTTTAGATTATTCTTTCCGTTTACCAACTTCCGTCCACCACATTCCCTTTCTTAAGGGGGCAACGTCAACCGGTCACAAGCCGGATGTGACACCATTCACCACCACTCTCTGGGTTCGGCCATCCAGCCAGTTCCTAACCCAGTGTGACCATTTGAGGCTGTGCCTTTAAGAAAGGGACAGTGCTGGGACACTCTGGTTGAATGTTTTGGTGAAGACAATGAAAACATCGATATTTTGAACAAATTTCATTGGTAGATTGGTAGAATGAAGGTTTAAGTTTTAACGCAGCTGGAATTTTTTCTCAGTTCATTCCTTTCCTTCTCCCTTCCAGCTCGTCTGCTTCTGGGCTCCTTGCCAGAGCGACCTTGAACAGATAAGCAACTAATCCTACTTATAGGCCTACTAGAATTCTGCTTTATTAATAACTGCCTTTTTCTCTCTTTCTAGCCCTTTTTGGGAAAAAAAGGGAGGTAGGGGGAGAGAAGGGGGTACGGGGGGAACCCTCCTCTATCCGGAGGAGGGAATCTTGTTCCTGTATTCTTGTTTTTTTACCTTGCTGTATATTTCTGTATATATATTGTAAATACTGTATATTGTGCACATATCTTGCATTTTCCACATTGCTTGTAAAATATAATATTCCTTCCGCTTCTCCAGCTGAGTTAGCTGTGTTTTTTTTTTTCCCTTTGTGGGGGAGAGAAAGCCTTCTCTCTCAACCCACCACATTTCTGTTTTGGCTGTCCCAATGTGGGGCATGAAAATAGCTTGATTTATTGCTTGCTTGACTCGGAGAAGCAAACATGAAGGTGCTTTGGATTTTTAAGCTCTTTTCAGTATGTTCAGTTCTGATTTACAAGTATTGTCCGGGCCTCCTTATCGATCACCTAGGTAAATATTTGATGCAGAAATTATATTTGTGGTTCAAGTATAAGATTCAGCTTCTGTATGACCGCTGCAGGATTTGAACCCATGACCTCAACACTCATAGTTCCATGCCCTACCAACTGAGCCACTGAAGCTGTCTCACACTGAGTGTTTATTGTTGCCAGTAGTGGGGAAAGGGGCTGCCTCAACCCAGCACAGTGAGGAAACCGGTCTCTCTGGAGAGGAGAGAGTGGAGAATAAATTAGAGTTAATTGAGAAATCAACAGCCCAGCTGAAGTGCATGTATACCCATGCACGCAGTATGGGTAACAAACAAGAAGAACTGGAAGTCTTGGTACACCAGGAGGACTATGATATAGTTGCTACTACTTTCTTTAGGAGTGACAGGCAAGGGAGAAGAGGAGGAGGGGTGGCCCTGTACATTAGGGAATCGATAGATGCCACAGAACTTGAGGTTGCCGATGAAAAGGTTGAGTGCCTGTGGGTTAAAATCAGAGGGCAGCCTAACAAAACTGTCATCCTGATTGGAGTCTGTTATAGACCACCCAACCAGGATGAGGAGGCATATGAAATATTCTATAAGCAATTGGAGGCTGTCTCAAGATCATCAGATCTTGTCCCTGTGGGTGACTTTAACCTGCCAGACATCTGCTGGGAACTCAACTCAGCAGAGAAGAGGCAGACCAGAAGGTTCTTAGAATGTATGGAGGACAGCTTCCTGATGCAGCTCTTAAGTGAGCCTACCAGGGGTCAGGCTCTGCTTGACCTGCTGTTCTCCAATAGAGAAGGGCTGGTGGGAGATGTGATGGTAGGAGGCTGTCTAGGGTTCAGCGATTACGAGATAGTGAAGTTTTCAATATGCAGGGAAATAGGGAAGCGCAGTAACAGACCCCTCACTTTGGACTTCTGGAGGGCAAACTTCAACTTGTTCAAGCAACTTATTCAGAAAGTATCCTGGGCAGCACCCCTTAAGAACAAAGGGGTCCAGGAGGGTTGGACCTACTTCAAACAGGAGCTCTTGAAAGCACAGGAACTGGCAGTTCCCATGTGCTGAAACATGAGCCAGCAGGGAATGCAACCCACCTGGATGAGCAAGCAGCTCCCTTTGGAAAGGGGGAGGAGGCAACTTGAGATACATTTAAGGATGTTGTTAGAACATGTAGGAGAGGCAAAAGCCCAGTTAGAACTTAAGCTGGCCACTTCTGTGAAAGATAATAAAAAGAATTTTTATAAATACATTAATGCTGAGAAGGGCAATGTGGTGAGGGGTTTGGAACACAAGCTCTATAAGGAGAGGCTGAGGGAGCTGGGGTTGATTAGCCTGGAGAAGAGGAGGCTCAGGGGAGACCTTATTGCTGTCTACAACTACCTGAAGGGAGGTTGTAGACAGGCAGGGGCTGGTCTCTTCTCGCATGCAACCAGCACCAGAACAAGAGGACACAGTCTCAAGCTGTGCCAGGGGAGGTTTAGGCTGGATGTTAGGAAGAAATTCTACACAGAGAGAGTGATTGCCCATTGGAATGTGCTGCCTGGGGAGGTGGTGGAGTTGCCATCATCGGATGCGTTCAGGAGGAGACTTGCTAGGGTGCTTGGTTGCATGGTTTAATTGATTAGGTGGTGTTGGATGATAGGTTGGAGGCGATGATCTTGAAGGTCTCTTCTCTTCTCTTCTCTTCTCTTCTCTTCTCTTCTCTTCTCTTCTCTTCTCTTCTCTTCTCTTCTCTTCTCTTCTCTTCTCTTCTCTTCTCTTCTCTTCTCTTCTCTTCTCTTCTCTTCTCTTCTCTTCTCTTCTCTTCTCTTCTCTAAAAAGAGGGGCAAGAAAGACCTCCATGCCTTATTGGACCTGGAGGGTAACATTGTAACTAAAGATGAGAAAACAGATGAGGTTCTAAATACCTTCTTTACCTCCATTTTCAACAACAAGGCAGGAGGACTCCAGGATAACTGGCCTACTGAACTGGTCGATCTAAACAATTTCATTGGCTGTTCGTACTGTCCATCCAATCTAAACCAATATCTATAATTTGTAAATAAAGTTCATAGTCCATTCCGGCTATCCTCAGATGTAGATGATTCAGAAGTCCAAGAAAATCAGGAAACAAGAAAATGGAAAACAGTTTGTCTCTTCACAGATGAAGCGAAGATAGGGATTAGGGATACAGGGACTCTCAATTGACTCAGGGCTCTCAGGGCTCTCAGGGTTCTCAGGGTTTCATAGTATCATAGTATCATAGTTTCTTAGTTTCATTCAGGGTTGGAAGGGACCACAAGGATCATCTAGTTCCAACCCCCCTGCCATGGGCAGGGACACCCCACACTACATCAGGCTGGCCAGAGCCTCATCCAGCCTGGTCTTAAACACCTCCAGGGACCGGGCCTCGACCACCTCCCTGGACAACCAATTCCAGGGCTTCATCACTCTCATGTTGAAGAACCTCCTCCTCACATCCAGCCTGAATGTCCCCACCTCCAGCTTCATTCCATTCCCCCTAGTCCTATCACTACCTGAGATCCTGAGAAGTCCTTCCCCAGCCTTCCTGTAGGCCCCCTTCAGATACTGGAAGGCCACAATTAGGTCACCTCGGAGCCTTCTCTTCTGCAGACTGAACAGCCCCAACTCCTTCAGTCTGTCCTCATAGGAGAGGTGCTCCAGCCCTCTGATCATCCTTGTGGCCCTTCTCTGGACACATTCCAGCACCTCCATATCCCTCTTGTAATAGGGGCTCCAGAACTGGACACAGTACTCCAGGTGGGGCCTCACCAGGGCTGAGTAGAGGGGGAGGATCACCTCCCTTGACCTGCTGGCCACACTTCTCCTGATGCAGCCCAGGATCTGATTGGCTTTGCGGGCTGCAAGTGCACATTGAGAGCTCATGTCGAACTTTTTGTCCACCAGCACCCCCAAGTCTCTCTCCTCAGGGCTGCTTTCCAGCCAGTCACTGCCCAGCCTGTATTTGTGCCTGGGATTGCCTCGACCCAGATGCAGGACCCTGCACTTGCTCTTATTGAACTTCATGAGGTTGGCTTGTGCCCACCTCTCCAGCCTGTCAAGGTCCCTCTGGATGGCCTCCCTTCCCTCCAGCATGTCTGCTGCACCACACAGCTTGGTGTCATCAGCAAACTTGCTGAGGGTGCACTCAATGCCACTGTCCATGTCACCCACAAAGATGTTGAATAAGACAGGTCCCAGGACTGATCCCTGAGGGCCTCCGCTTGTCACTGGCCTCCACTGGGACATGGACCCATTGACAGCCACTCTTTGGGTGCGGCCATCAAGCCAGTTCCTTATCCATCTAGTGGTCCACCCATCAAACCCATGTGTCACCAGTTTGGAGACCAGGATGTGGTGCGGGACAGTGTCCAAGGCTTTGCTCAGGTCCAGGTAAATGACATCAGTTGCTCACCCCTCATCTATTAATTTTGTCACCTGCTCATAGAAGGCCACCAGGTTGGTCAGGCAGGATTTGCCCTTGGCAAAGCCATGCTGACTGTTCCAAATCACCTCTGCACCATTCTTTTGAGCGAGTAGTGCCTCCAGGAGGATCTGCTCCATGATCTTTCTGGGCACACAGGTAAGACTGACTGGCCTGTAGTTCCCTGGTCCCTCCTTCTTACCCTTTTTGAAAATGGGGGTAATGTTTCCCCTTTTCCAGTCTGTGGGGACTTCCCCAGCCTGCCGTGACTTTTGAAATATAATAGTGAGGGGTTTAGCAACCTCATCTGCCAGTTCTCTCAGTACCCGTGGGTGTATCCCGTCGGGTCCCATGGACTTGAACACTTTCAGGTTCTTCAGGTGATCACGAACCTGATCTTCTCTTACAATGGGCAGTTCTTCCTCCCCGTCCCTGGCATTGTCTTCCATAACATCAGGAGTGTGGCTAGAGGCCCTTGCAGTGAAGACTGAGGTAAAGAAGTTAAGTACCTCAGCCTTTTCCTCATCACTTGTGACCATGTCACCATTTTCCTTTCTGAGGGGGCCCACACCTTCCCTAGTCTTCTTCTTGCCATTAATATACCTGTAGAAGTTCTTAGTGTTCCCTTTAATCTCCCGGGCTAGATTCAGGTTTGTGCACTGTAGATTCCTCATGGATTCTTCCTTTGGGCACGATGCATCTGTACAACACTCTGAAATTAAACTCTCTCCGCTAAAGTTAAATTCCTTAGTGGAATATACTGAATATCACCATTCTCCTGCCTTACCCAATAAGTGTGACCAGGACCTTCAGCTGAAACCACCCCTCAGACAGGCTTAGCAGAAGCAGTGGGAGTTTGCAAGGAAGCAGCATTGGCAGTCAGGCTTTGAGATCTAGCAGCTGTTGCAGAGGTCACCTCTGGTCCTGTTGTGTGGGGGGAAATGATTTTGCCTCTCTAATGGCTGCTGGTGCTGCGGCTGCCATCTTTGGTGCTGCTGTTGTGGGCTGTGTTTGCTTACCCCTGGCTGAATGCCAGAACTGCCGGTGGTCCCATTGAGAGCTGCCTTACCAATAACTCCTCCCTGCCTATTCTCAGCTGTTTGCCTTGTCTCTGTATCTCCTTCATCACTAGAAATCTCTGAGTTCGAGTTAGAGCTGCTTCTCCTACGCCTATGCCTACTGCATCTAAAAATAGAACTGCTCGTCTCTCCCTGAGCAAAGCCATTAACAAGAACACATTATTACCGACAACAGAATCACACACATGAAATAAATCACTTGGGAATCCCAACTGCTACTGCTCACATAGCTTTCACTTACAGGAATGCTGAATTCATATATTTCCGTGGGCAAAAAAGCCAAAGAATCCTAGACAAAATTCCGTGTTGCGTGACCATAGTCACAGGGTGGATGATGTGTGATAACTGCCTAGTTTTCCATGAGACCGGAAGGCAAGATGATTTAGTGCACTTAAGGAACAACATCATTTAAAACCAAGAGATGTTTACATTAAATCAAGGTCTGTGAAGCTCGCCTGCCAAAGAACTGAAGGAGAGAGTCTTGTGAAGATAAGACAGTAACAGTGGAAAAATATTGACCAAAGTACTGACCAAAGACAATAATCTTGCAACCCCATAAATACTGATCTTAAAGTGAGGTCCATTGGAGCTCTCCAGGACTATGACTTAATAACTACCCATGAGCTGGCATGTCTCTCAGGCCAGACTCTGATTGTCTGCTGGTAAAGCTGACAAATGGGAAGACCATCCACTTGTAATAAGCCAATAAAGGACATTGCCACCCATCTATAAAGACTAACAACAGGGAACACCGTTCACTTGTAATAAGCCACTGTTGGCACATGTGAGTATTTGCAATCTCCAGAGACTCACCCCCCCAGATACCTCCAGTCTCTGCCAAAAAGCATCTCACAAATACTATCTTTTCTTCATATATCTACATCATCTACATATGCATGCTTATGCTTGACAGAAGGCAGGGATATGATAATAAGTTCTAGCAACTTCTCGGGCTTCTTGAGTATGTGTCTTCTTTGTGGTAGGGGTCTCAGATTATGGATATCAGCGACGGAGATAGGAATCAATACGGCTGACCAATATGATCGAGTATTGTTCCTTTATTGTTCCAGTGTTGCAGGCCGATGGTGCAGGCCTGAGGTGGAGGCCTATGGAGCAGGCCTGTAGTGCAAGTATAGCACTGTAAAGTGAAGAAGAAACAGGAGACAGGAAAGGCAGAAGTGCGTAGCAAGGCAACTGCTACAACTTATATAAACTCGGAGTGCCCTGTTCGCATAGCTACATTGGTTCCCTCTGAGTGACCACACATTGCACTATTACAGATTATTGGTCCAACCACTAATGACACAACGAGGTTTGTTGATGCAGGTGCATGTCCTGTTGTCCCAAGATAACTGTCCATGTTTATAGCTACCAGCGTCTTGTTTTAGTCACATGCTGCAGGCACAGCATTGTTTTGCTCCACTGCTAGCTGGCTCTGCATTTATGCTGAGCATGGCCTACCACCATGTCAGGCTCCAGGCCTGCACTGCCAGATTGCTCACACTGCTCGTCGCTGGCATTGCCACAAATCCCCCTTTTTGGTTTTGTGAGCAATCTGGTCATGGGAGTTGTTCTCATCCCATACAAGATGCTACTGCAAACACAGAAGCGAGCAAGGTAAAGCTAAGCTGTATAGCAAAAGCAAGAGTTCTGTAGTGCAGCATGTCTAACAGACTGGTGTAACCCATACAAGGCACAACGCTTAAGTTGAACTAGTTACAATGCTCTAACAGAGTTGGCATAATACATGCTCAACGATAACAAATATTGTAAAGAAGAACTTAGATCTTAACAGTTCCAATCTTTACATTTCACTCCTCTTATTGACAGAGAAGGCTTGATTATGCCTGAACACATAGCACACAGAGATTGAGGCACAAATGCAATCCTTAGCACTGTCTTTTACAATCTTCTTTAGGATTATATTGCATCTTTATTTTCTCTAGGATGGTCAAAAATCATGAATTGTTTAATGGTAGCAAGATTTCATAGTTTCATAGTTTCATAGTATCAGTCAGGGTTGGAAGGGACCACAAGGATCATCTAGTTCCAACCCCCCTGCCATGGGCAGGGACACCCCACACTACATCAGGCTGGCCAGAGCCTCATCCAGCCTGGTCTTAAACACCTCCAGGGACCGGGCCTCGACCACCTCCCTGGACAACCCATTCCAGGGTCTCACCACTCTCATGGTGAAGAACCTCCTCCTCACATCCAGCCTGAATCTCCCCACCTCCAGCTTCATTCCATTCCCCCTAGTCCTATCACTACCTGACATCCTGAGAAGTCCTTCCCCAGCCTTCCTGAAGGCCCCCTTCAGATACTGGAAGGCCACAATTAGGTCACCTCGGAGCCTTCTCTTCTGCAGACTGAACAGCCCCAACTCCTTCAGTCTGTCCTCATAGGAGAGGTGCTCCAGCCCTCTGATCATCCTTGTGGCCCTTCTCTGGACACATTCCAGCACCTCCACATCCCTCCTGTAATAGGGGCTTGTACTGGGTTGAGGCAGCCCCCTTCCCCACCCCTGGCAACAATAAACACTCAGACAAACGGATTGCAAAAGTGATGGAAAGTTTAAATAGAAAACAGTGAACTTTTACAGAAAAGCAAAAGCGCAGTGACAAAGAAAGATCCCAAAGCAGACCCAAAGAAATCCCATCCCCACCTGAGGGTACACCCGAGACCCCCAGGGCTCCTTCTTCCCCCTCCCACTGCTAGGCTAGTCTCAGCTGGCCAGATCTGAGACTGCCCATCCCCCTATGGCCTTGGGCCTAGCCAGGCCCAAAGCCAGGAGACATCTCCCCAGTTACCGGCTGACGGAGGAGGAAGAAAAGAGATAGTGCTAGACTCCGCACTGGATCTTATAGTGGTGCAAAGGATTGTGGTATGAAATACTACATAATTTCCTGTGTCCACCCCTCTGGGCTGGACCTCTGGACACAGGAAGTAAACATTGCAGGGGGCACCCAGCTCAAACTGTAACACGCCACCCCTTATTTCATATCATAATCTTTGCACCCAAACATATCATTAAATCAGAAATCTTCTCATGACATGTTCGGCGAAGTCCATATCTTCATCTGGGTGTCCACCCAAACAGTCTCTTATTCAGGCTCTAGTGTCAGTCCATTCCAGTTCTTCTTCCCTCATCTAGTAGAACCTCTCAGCGATGCAGAGTTCACTCTTCTGCGGTGCAAGCTCTTCATGGATCCGTTAGACATCCTGGTCACCTGGAAGGAACCTCACAACTTCTCAACCAAACCTTTATTCCCATCTCTATTTACTCAGCGGCATATTTCCATCCCTGGGGCAAGCCAGTCAGAACAATCAGGCTCTAACTGCTTCTCCACCCCTCCAGGAAAACAGCACGCTGAGCCTTTCACAACCCTGCACGGACCTATCCCAAGCCCAGTGCTGACCGCTTCCAGCCGCGGCCCGAGGCTCTACAGATGCATGCCACGGTACACCGCCTTCCCGCTAGGCGTTCGCGTACCAAAACGTGACAGCATCCAAAACACAACCCTCCCCTGGCGGAGGGAGGGGCTACACCACAACCTAGTGAGAAGAAGGGAGGTGGAGCCAGGTGCTCGGCGCCATTTTCGGAACTCGTCCGAAAAAGTCGGGGAAGAGACTAGGGTCGGCGCCACCGCAGCCCGAGCGCACGGCTGTGCTCACCGCTGCCGCCGCTCCGAGCGCACGGCCGTGCTCACCGCCGCCGCCGCTCCGAGCGCACGGCCGGTCCTGCCGCCGCCCGAGCACACAGCAGGACTCCGCCCACCTCTACCGCCGCAGTACAGAATCAAAATCGCCTCCACCCCTCGGGCATTCAAACGTCTCCTCCAGCAAAAGCCATAAGCACGTCCTCAGGGCCCTTGAGAACAGCTTTCAGCTGGCGTCCCCGTTCGCCCATAAGGAGCCGAGCTCGCCCGCTCGCCGCGGCTGGCCCTACCCCGCAGCGAGAGCGGACCTGACTTTGATCTGCTCGCCGCTGCTCCTCCCCCACGTCACTCCCTGCCGCTTTTACCGCTCCGCAGAGAATAAAGGTGGGGGAAGGCAGGTCCCGCATTCTCAAGCGGTGCCCCCATTCCGATGGTTAAGAACCACCCCTGCTTGAAAATAGCAGGAGGGACTCTGTGCCACCGGTCACGCACCAGGAGTCCCCCTGCAATCCACAAGAACTTAACACAGTCACCCCAACAACAAAACGAGCCCCCAACTGCCAAAAAACCAAAACGACGCCCAGAACTAAATTTAAACTCTCTTATCTTTTGCAATCCGATCTGCAGAGTAGCCACAATAACCAACTCCTACCTCCTGGCTGGCTCGCCAAGAATGTAAAGGGGTTGGGGGCAGATCCTCTGCCCACCTCAACCATCCTCTGCTACCAAGAATGTGCTGGGTTGAGGCAGCCCCCTTCCCCACCCCTGGCAACAATAAACACTCAGACAAACGGATTGCAAAAGTGATGGAAAGTTTAAATAGAAAGCAGTGAACTTTTACAGAAAAGCAAAAGCGCAGTGACAAAGAAACATCCCAAAGCAGACCCAAAGAAATCCCATCCCCACCTGAGGGTACACCCGAGACCCCCAGGGCTCCTTCTTCCCCCTCCCACTGCTAGGCTAGTCTCAGCTGGCCAGATCTGAGACTGCCCATCCCCCTGTGGCCTTGGGCCTAGCCAGGCCCAAAGCCAGGAGACATCTCCCCAGTTACCGGCTGACGGAGGAGGAAGAAAAGAGATAGTGCTAGACTCCGCACTGGATCTTATAGTGGTGCAAAGGATTGTGGTATGAAATACTACATAATTTCCTGTGTCCACCCCTCTGGGCTGGACCTCTGGACACAGGAAGTAAACATTGCAGGGGGCACCCAGCTCAAACTGTAACAGGGCTCCAGAACTGGACACAGTACTCCAGGTGGGGTCTCACCAGGGCTGAGTAGAGGGGGAGGATCACCTCCCTCGACCTGTTAGCCACACTTCTCCTGATGCAGCCCAGGATCTGATTGGCTTTGCGGGCTGCAAGTGCACACTGAGAGCTCATGTTGAGCTTTTTGTCCACCAGCACCCCCAAGTCTCTCTCCTCAGGGCTGCTTTCCAGCCAGTCACTGCCCAGCCTGTATTTGTGCCTGGGATTGCCTCGACCCAGATGCAGGACCCTGCACTTGCTCTTATTGAACTTCATGAGGTTGGCTTGTGCCCACCTCTCCAGCCTGTCAAGGTCCCTCTGGATGGCCTCCCTTCCCTCCAGCGTGTCTGCTGCACCACACAGCTTGGTGTCATCAGCAAACTTGCTGAGGGTGCACTCAATGCCACTGTTCATGTCACCCACAAAGATGTTGAACAAGACAGGTCCCAGGACTGATACCTGAGGGACTCCGCTTGTCGCTGGCCTCCACTGGGACATGGACCCATTGACAGCCACTCTTTGGGTGCGGCCATCAAGCCAGTTCCTTATCCATCTAGTGGTCCACCCATCAAACCCATGTGTCACCAGTTTGGAGACCAGGATGTGGTGCGGGACAGTGTCGAAGGCTTTGCACAGGTCCAGGTAAATGACATCAGTTGCTCGCCCCTCATCTATTAATTTTGTCACCTGCTCATAGAAGGCCACCAGGTTGGTCAGGCAGGATTTGCCCTTGGCAAAGCCATGCTGACTGTTCCCAATCACCACTGCACTATTCTTCTGAGCGAGTAGTGACTCCAGGAGGATCTGCTCCATGATCTTTCCAGGCACAGAGGTGAGACTGACTGGCCTGTAGTTCCCTGGTTCCTCCTTCTTACCCTTTTTGAAGATGGGGCAATGTTTCCCCTTTTCCAGTCTGTGGGGACTTCCCCAGATTGCCATGACTTTTGAAATATAATAGTGAGGGGTTTAGCAACCTCATCTGCCAGTTCTCTCAGTACCCGTGGGTGTATCCCGTCGGGTCCCATGGACTTGAACACTTTCAGGTTCTTCAGGTGATCACAAACCTGATCTGCACTTACAATGGGCAGTTCTTCCTCCCCGTCCCTGGCATTGTCTTCCATAACATCAGGAGTGTGGCTAGAGGCCCTTGCAGTGAAGGCTGAGGTAAAGAAGTTATTAAGTACCTCAGCCTTTTCCTCATCACTTGTGACCATGTCACCATTTTCCTTTCTGAGGGGGCCCACACCTTCCCTAGTCTTCTTCTTGCCGTTAATATACCTGTAGAAGTTCTTAGTGTTCCCTTTAATCTCCCTGGCTAGACTCAATTCAAACTCTGCTTTGGCTTTCCTAACCAGGACTCTTGCTGCTCGGGCAGCTTCCTTATATTCCCCCTGTTCTACCTGTCCTTCCCTCCACTTCCTGTAGAGTTTCCTTTTAAGTAATAGTGTGTCCAGTAGCTCCTTGCTCATCCAGGCAGGCCTCCTAGCATTCTTACCTGCTTTTCTCTTTGTTGGTATACAGAGCTCGTGGACACAGAGGAGGTGGTCCTTGAATACTGACCGGCTGTCCTGGGTCCCTCTTCCCTCCAGGGCTTTGTCCCACGACACTTTGGCTATCAGATCCCTGAAGCGATCAAAATCTGCACGCCTAAAGTCTAGGGTCGTAAGCTTGGAATACTTCCTCCTGATTGCCCTGAGGATATTAAATTCAACTGCTTTATGGTCTCTGCAGCCAAGGCCGTCTCTGAGCCTCACGTTGCTTACCAGCCCTTCCCTGTTGGTGAGAACAAGGTCCAGCATAGCACCATTTCTTGTTGGTTCCTCTACCATTTGGAGGAGGAAGTTGTCTTCTATGCAGTCCAGAAACATCCTGGATTGCTGGTGCCTTGCTGTGTTGTCCCTCCAGCAGATGTCCGGGTGGCTGAAATCACCCATGAGGACCAGGGCTTGTGACCTGGAAGCCGCTTCTATTTGCCTATGGAGGGCCTCATCTGCTTTGATCTGCTGGTCAGGTGGCCTGTAGGAGACCCCCACAGTAATATCTCCTTCCCCTGTCCTGCCTTTAATTTTAACCCATACGCTCTCAACTAGCTCATCATCCCTCCCCAGGTGGATCTCCACTGATTCCAACTGGCTATTGACATAGAGGGCAACACCTCCTCCTCTCCTTCCCTGCCTATCCTTCCTAAAGAGTTTATACCCATCTATCCCTACATCCCAGTCATGGGATTCATCCCACCAAGTTTCAGTAACAGCCACTATGTCGTGGCATCCCAGCAGCACAGTGGCCCTTAACTCATCCTGTTTGTTGCCCAAGCTGCGCACATTCGCATAGAAGCACTTCAGCTGGGCTGGCACTGTCCTCCTCTTGTGCCAAATCCCCTCGGTTTCCACAGAATGTCCTGGTGGATCATTCGTGGCTTGCCTCAGGGCAGCAAGTTGAGAGCCCTTACCAGCTCTCCTTCTCTCTACTGCTGGTGAGCTGCCCCTCTGTTTGTCACCAGCCAGCAGGAGACTATTAACCCCTTCCCCCTTCAAATCTAGTTTAAAGCCCTATCAATGAGCCCTGCCAATTCCTGCCCCAGGATTCTTATCCCCCTCTGGGACAAGTGTGTCCCATAAGTTGTTTTCAGCTCTGGTGCCTTGAAAACCAATCCATGATTGTGGAACCCAAAGCCCTGTCGATGGCACCAGCCCCTGAGCCATGAATTGATCTGTCGGCCCTTCCTCAGTGTGTCCTCATCCATTGCTGACATTAGAGGGATGGCTGAGAACACGACTTGAGCCCCTGATCCCTTTAGCATTTGCCCTAAGGTTCTGAAGTCTTTTTTAATAGATTGTGAGCCTCTCATTGTTACATCGTCACTGCCCACCTGAAAGACCAGGAGTGGGTAGTAGTCTGAAGGACTCACGAGTTTGGGAATTCTATCTACAACGTCTTTAACTTGGGCACCAGGGAGGCAGCTGACCGCTCTATGAAATTGATCTGGTCTGCATATTGGGCCCTCTGTTCCCCTCAGTAGGGAGTCTCCTATGACGATGACCCTGCGAGGTTTCTTTTCTGGGTAAGTTTTGATGGCTGGCCTGAGGCAACCTGTCATTGGTGCAGCTTCTGACCTTCTTGAGTCCTCGACCTTACCAATGACCTGTTCCTCCTGCAGAGCCTCATACCTGTTCTGTAACTGCACTGGAGGCAGCGTGCTGCTCACAGGAGCAGACTTCCTTTGTTTCTTCTTCTTGCGTCGGGCAGAGACCTGTTCCCATTGGCCCTGCTCTTGTGGGTTACTACAGGGAGGTTGAGAATCTTGCTTCTGGGAAGGTATCAAACTCCCTGTTCCCCTAAGTGTTACCCCCTGCTCTGGTTTAGAAGAGATTACATTATGGGAATCGTCAATTTTCTGCTCACCATCTCTTCTAGCTCTTAGCCTTTCCACCTCTTCTTTTAGTTTGACCACCATGCTCATCAGATCACTGACCTGCTCACACCTGAAACAGGAGCTGCTCCCTCCATCCTCCATATTGAGTGCCAGGCTCCAGCACTCACTGCAGCCACCTACCTGAACATCTGCATGCTTGTGTGTGGTCTCTGTTTGGGTGCCCACTGTCCTTCTGCTAGCCTTTGCTCTAGTGGTGACCATCTTGCAGTAACCACCCTCTCCACCAGGCTTTTTTTTTTTTTTTTTTTTTTTTTCCCCCTGTCAGTAAGAAGGCTGTGCTGAGCTGAGCTGCGCTCCTCAAGCTGCCTCCTCTGTCTTCAGCCACGCACTGGGTTCTGTTTGGTTTGCACGCGGTCTCCGTGGCAATCCCTCCCCCAGCTACATCACTGCCCTCAGGCACGTAGGCAATCCGAGCCCCCTGCCCCTCCTCCTCTCTTCGGGAAGTCCCGAGCCACCAGCCCCTTACCGCCTGAAAAGCAAGGGAATCAAAGCCAAAAGCCAAACTCCCAGAGCTGCGCTCCTCAAGCTGCCTCCTCTCTCTTCAGCCACGCGCTGGGTTCTCTAATCTGTAATGGTAGATCTGGCCAGGCTCTAGCTTCACAGGCAGAAAACTTGCAGGCAAACAGCAAGATCAAAAAGAGCTTCATTGCTTTGCCCAATATAAAATTACACTGAATAATGTGTTTTTGCTCATCCTAGTAATTCTAAACTCTTAATGTTCACATATAAGTGAAGCAGTCATGACACTCAGTTTATAAGTTAGATGCTTTCTATTGACATCTGGGTTTATCGTGACTGTCATTGAGGTCAGTGCTAAGCAGGTTTGCTGATTGTCATTTTAATGACAGTTGTGCCGTGTTTGTGCTGTCTTGTGGTGAGAGGGTTACAGCACACTGCAAAGTTGATGTTTCTAGGGTTACAACATTTTCTAGGATTCATGTTTCTAGGGTTACAGCATTTCTAGGGTTGCCATGAGCTAATTTTTTGCTATGGGGTATTCTCTCTTTTCCCCATTTTTTTTTTTTTTTTTTTAATAATCTCTACTAAGCAAAATGTAAAGATGAAACTGTATCCTCTAGGATGTCTACATTCAGAGGCACACTTAGTTAACAACAGAGAATACAAACTTATCAAGCAACCACACTATTCAGTCCTAATTCACATGATACTGTGGTACATTCTTCTGTTTGATCCCAGATTATCATAACAGTTGTTGTGATCAATGTTCGACTGCATGGGAAATGCTGTGTCCTCATGGTCTTGATTCTTCCGCCGTTGTTTATTGCGATGATTTCAGTTAGCAGAAAAGAAGGCTCGAGGTGACCTGATGGTGGCCATCCAGTATCTGAAGAGAGCCTACGAGAATGCTGGGGAGGGACATCCTAGCATGTCAGGAAATGACAGGACTAGGGAGAATGGAACAAGGCTGGGGATGGGAAGATTCAGGCTGGATGTGAAGAAGAAATTCTTCACTGTGAAAGTGGTAAAGCCCTGGAATGGGGTGCCCAGGGAGGTGGCCGAGGCCCCATGCCTGGAGGTGTTTAAGACCAGGCTCGACGAGGCTCTAGCCTGCCTGATCCAGTGTGAGATGTCCCTGCCCATGGCAGTGGTTGGAACTAAATGATCCTTGTGGTCCTTTCCAACCCTGACTCATTCCACGAGTCTATGATTCCACAGATTTTGTAACTAATTTTGAGTGTTTTTTGTTTGTTTTTAATGTGAGCTATTTTTATCTTTTGTAATTAATTTTTGCTTCATTTCTTTAATATTTTGAAATCTACTTTCAATAAATCTATTTCATTTTTGTTTGATTTCATTATATGTGTATATGTTTTATTTCGAAGTTAATTTTTTAAAATTTTTTTACATGTTTACAATTGTTTTTATTTAATTCTGTAATTTCTTTTAATTTCAATTTTATATTTTGTAAATTATTTTTATAGTTTTTTCTTTTTAATTCTAATTTGAGTTGTTTCACATTTTATGTTGAATGTATTTCTTTTATTTTTTTGTTTCTTTTTGTTATTTTATTTAATTTTTAGTTATTATTTTCTATTGTGAATTTATTATTTTGATATTTTTAATATTTTTACTTTTAATCTAGTTCTTTGGTTTAATCTTTAATTCATTTCAATTTTTGTTTTTAAATTATTTCTATACTGTTTTAATGTGGTTTTTTCTTCATTGCATTTTATTATATATATTTTTTATCTGCACTTTTTAATTATTTTTGTTAACTTTTTTGTTTTGTTAATTTTAATCTAATTTTTATATATATTTTATTCAATTAATTTTTGTTATTTCGTATTTTAATTTTTCTTTGTTCTTTAAATTTTTATTACTATTTTTAACTTACTTTTTGCCATTTTTTATTTATGTTTTTTTACTTTCTTTATTATCATTTTTATTTTGTTATTGTAAGTTTTTAATCTGTATTTTCATTTAAATCAAATTTTTCTTTTTAAATTTCTTTTAGTTTTGTAATTTCTATTTTTTCTTTTCATCTAGTGTTTAATCTGTTATTTTTTATCTTATATTCTTTATTGTAATTATTTTTTATTTTGCATGTTTGTTTTATTTAATCTATTTTCTATTTTAATTTTCATTTTTACTTTTGTATTATATTTTTTAACCTTCTTTTCTATTAATTCTTTATTATAATTTTTCATTCTTATTTTCTTGATTTTTCTTTGTATAATTTTTTGTTTGTTTTAATCTAGTAATCTTGATAATCCTTATTTTCATTTTTTACTAACAATTCTTATGTTTTTTGTTAATAGCTATTCTGTGTTAGTAATCCTTATGATTTTTCAGTGCGTCATATTTTGTTTTTAATATTTTGTTTTTATTGTTGCTCTTCTTTTTTATTACTATTCTGTTATTTAGCACTCTATGTTTTTTATCCAGAGTTTTTGTGCTTTTGTTATATATTTCTACATTTACATTTTTTCTTTGCACTTGTTACCTTTTTGTTTACCCTTTTTTTTTCATTTTTTTGTATTTTTTCTCGTCTATGTCTAAGAAGGCAATATAAAGACATTACCTTAGCTAAGGAATACTTTTTAAAATTAATACCTATTTACTACAAATCTTAACTATATTACATGGAGCTCCTTTGAAATGCCATGGCACACAACTAAGAAGGTTCGAACCAAAAGAAAATCTTACAATGTGAACTCATTACTAAGTACTTACACATTACTGCAATTACTATGTACTAGGTATCTGTAAATACCAAATGCTTTCCATTCATTATGCTTACCAGGAAAACTTAGCAAAACTCTAAATAACAAATCTCTTAAGGACATTGCAATCAGAAATGAAGAAATTATCACTGTAACTTTGAATCAGAGCAGAGCTTTGGTTGGCAAGAGTCGTACCAGAAAATCCTCCCTTTTCTGGGGGTGGGTGTAGGGGTGGGTGGCTAGCAAGGTGTGACCTAGTTGCTATTGTTTCTGTATTGGGGTGTTAACGACTTGCAGCCTATAGTGTCTGAACGACCATTGTTTCACCCATACTGGATTATGTGTTTTCCATTTTAATTTGAGGGTTGGTTGCTGACTAGTAGCCGGTACAGAGAAGGAACGGTAACAAGTTTTGCTCCTAGTTGACTTAAGGCATATCAGCCCAATAGAGCAACTGGAAGGGTTAACATGTACGGTCTTACAGTGATTGATTTGCCGTAGTTAAAAGCTAATTGCACTGGCTCTTTGCTAACCCAGGTTGTTTGGATACCTTTTAAACACATGACTTCAACATTTGCCATGAGCAATGACTAGTGACCATTCCATTTATGACTAGGTATAATGATGACATTGTCTCCAGTATCCATAATAATTTGCCTCAATTTTTAACAGCAAGGCAGGAGTTCAGGATGAGTGGCCTCCGGAGCTGGGCGATGGGGTCGGGGAGCAGTGTAATGCCCCGGAAATCCATGAGGAATTAGTTCGGGACCTGATGAGCCACTTGGATATTCACAAGTCCATGGGACCGGATGGGATCCATCCTAGGGTGCTGAGAGAGCTGGCAGATGTGCTAGCTAGGCCACTCTCCATCATTTTCCTCCAGTCCTGGCTCACAGGTGAGGTCCCAGATGACTGGAAACTGGACAACGTGGTTACCAACCACAAGAAGGGTCGGATGGAGGAAGCTGGTAACTACAGGCCGGTCAGCCTGACCTCAGTGCCAGGGAAAGTGATGGAGCAGATTATCCTGGCGGCAATAACTGCGCACCTGAAGGATGGCCAAGGGCTCAGGTCCAGCCAACATGGATTTAGGAAGGGCAGATCCTGCCTCTCCAACCTGATCTCCTTCTATGATCAGGTGACCCGTCTGGTGGATGTGGGGAGGCCTGTGGATGTGGTCTACCTGGACTTCAGCAAGGCCTTTGACACTGTCCACTCCAGCAAACTGCTGACTAAGCTGCCAGCCCGTGGATTGGACCATTACACTCTGTGCTGGGTTAGGAACTGGCTGGAGGGCTGGGCCCAGAGAGTGGTAGTGAACTGTGCCACATCCAGCTGGCGGCCAGTCACCAGTGGTGTCCCCCAGGGATCAGTGCTGGGCCCTGTCCTCTTCAACATATTCATCGATGATCTGGATGAAGGGGTAGAGTCAGTCATCAGCAAGTTTGCAGATGACACAAAGTTAGGGGCAGATGTTAGTCAGTTAGAGGGTAGAAAGGCTCTGCAGAGGGACCTCGACCGACTGGACAGATGGGCAGAGTCCAATGGGATGGCATTCAACAAGTCCAAGTGCCGAGTGCTGCACTTTGGCTACGGCAATCCCATGCAGAGCTATAGGCTGGGGTTGGAGTGGCTGGAGAGCTCCCAAACAGAGAGGGACCTGGGGGTGCTGATCGACAGCCACCTGAATATGAGCCAGCAGTGTGCCCAGGTGGCCAGGAGGGCCAATAGCATCCTGGCCTGCATTAGGAATAGTGTGGCCAGCAGGAGCAGGGAGGTCATAGTGCCCTGTACTCTGCTTTGCTAGGCCGCACCTTGAGTACTGTGTCCAGTTCTGGGCCCCTCAGTTTAAGAAGGACATCGAAACACTTGAACGTGTCCAGAGAAGGGCAACAAGGCTGGTGAGAGGCCTTGAACAGAAGCCCTATGAGGAGAGGCTGAGGGAGCTGGGATTGTTTAGCCTGGAGAAGAGGAGGCTCAGGGGTGACCTCATTGCCCTCTACAACTACCTGAAGGGTGGTTGTAGCCAGGAAGGGGTTGGCCTCTTCTCCCAGGCAACCAGCACCAGAACAAGAGGACACAGTCTCAAGCTGCACCAGGGGAGGTTTAGACTCACGGTGAGGAGGAGGTTCTTCACCGAGCGAGTATTGGAGGTGTTCAAGGGGAGATTGGACGTGGCACTTGGTGCCATGGTCTAGGCATGGGGTCTGTGTTGATAGGTTGGACTCGATGATCCCCGAGGTCCTTTCCAACCTAAGTGATACTGTGATACTGTGATACTGTGATAACTGGCCTCTGCTGGGGGGGCCTGCAGAGCCTGGTTACTCAGGTTCGTCACCCTTCTGCAGTTGCATACACCTCTAAATCTAGCAACCTCGTCCTTCAGTCCGGCCACCAGGCTAAGCAGACAGTCGATCTGCTCACACCTAATGCAGGAGCCGTCCCCTCTACCCTGCATCTCAAGTGCCAGGTTCCAGCACCGTCTGCAGCTAGATACCTGGACACCTACCTCTTGCTTATGACATCTACCTATCTGTTTATATTCCCCCTCAGTCTGAGTCGAGACTGACTTTTTAAAGGAGTTATTGCAGCGAATTACCACCATGGCTAGCCCTGCCCCACGGGACCTACTGGAGAATGTTTTTTTTAAAAAAGTGTGGCGGTGCGCACGTCCGAGCGAGAAGACGGGCTGAAATGGAAGCTGCTGCGAGCTGCCGCGGGCTTTTAAACTGCCGCGGGCTTTTAAACTGCCGCGGCACACAGGGGAGCCCGAACGATCCCAAGCGCGTGGAGAATCGGTGAAAGCCGATTCCTGCCGAGTGCAGGGACTCCGCGCGGGTCCTTCAGGTCAGGAAAGGCAGCAGTCCGTGCTTTTCCAAGGCTTCTGGTCTCGACGTGTGTTCCCGGTGGAGCTTACCGCTGAAATGGAAGCTGCCGCGAGCTGCCACGGTCTTTTAAACTGCCGCGGCACGCAGGGGAGCCCGAACGATCCCGAGCACGTGGAGAATCGGTGAGCTTACCGCTGAAATGGAATAAAGAAGGTTGGAAGAGACCTTCATGATCATTGCGTCCAACCCATCATCCAACACCACCTAATCAACTACACCATGCAACCAAACACCCTATCAAGTCTCCTCCCAAACACCTCCACTGATGGTGACTCCACCACCTCCTGGAGCAGCCCATTCCAATGGGCAATCACTCTCTCTGTGTAGAATTTCTTCCTAACATCCAGTCTGAAGCTCCCCTGGCGCAGCTTGAGACTGTGTCCTCTTGTTCTGGTGCTGGTTGCCTGGGAGAAGAGACCAGCCACCACCTGGCTACAACCTCTACAACCTCCCTTCAGGTAGTTGTAGAGAGCAATAAGGTCTCCCCTGAGCCTCCTCTTCTCCAGTGCAGTGGGTTGAGAGAGAACGCCTAGCTCGCCCTCCCCCACAAAGAGAGAAAAAAAACCCACAGATAACTCAGTTGGAAAAGAATAAGGGATGCTATATTTACAACTAATGTGAAAATGCAGGTTGTATATATACACAATATATACTGTATTTAAAATATATATTCAGAGGATAATTAGCTTGAGTTATTGCTTGCTCGATCTGGATTACCAAACATGAAAGTGCTTTGGATTTTGGAGTGCCTGTTTTTCTCAATTTTTAGGGCTCTGATCTACAGATATTGTTTGGGTTTGATTCTGGATTACCTAGGTAATCTGCTTTTGTCTCTTGTCCCTTTTGTACAGGAGGGTAAGGTGGAAGCAGGGAGGGAGAAGCTGGTAGCTTCCCATGGTCCTTGGCCAGAGGGGTTCCTGTGCTGTTTGTTAATTGTAAATATCTGTAAATAATAGGCTGAACATGAGCAAGCAGTGTGCCCAGGGGGCCAAGAAGGCAAATGGCATCCTGGCCTGTATCAGGAATAGTGTGGCCAGCAGGACCAGAGAAGTCATTCTGCCCCTGTACTCAGCACTGGTTAGGCCACAACTCGAGTACTGTGTCCACTTCTGGGGTCTTCAGTTTAGGAAAGATCTTGACTTGCTGGAACATGTCCAGAGAAGGGCAACAAAGCTGGTGAGGCGTCTGTAGCACAAGCCCTATGAGGAGAGGCTGAGGGAGCTCGGGTTGCTTAGCCTGGGGAAGAGGAGGCTCAGGGGAGACCTTATTGCTGTCTAAAACTACCTTAAGGGAGGTTGTAGACAGGTGGGGGTTGGTCTCTTCTCCCAGGCTACCAGTCCCAGAACAATAGGACACAGTCTCAAGCTGCACCAGGGGAGGTTTAGGCTGGATGCTAGGAGGAAGTTCTTCACAGAAAGAGTGATTGCCCATTGGAATGTGCTGCTCAGGGAAGTGGTGGAGTCACCATCACTGGAGGTGTTTAAGAAGAGACTGGATAGGGCTCTTGGTGCCATGGTTTAGTTGATTAGATAGTGTTGGGTGACAGGTTGGACTTGATCTCAAAGGTCTTTTCCGACCTGGTCTATTCTGTTCTATTCTATTCTATTCTATTCTATTCTATTCTATTCTATTCTATTCTATTCTATTCTATTCTATTCTATTCTATTATTTTCTATTCTGTTCTGTTCTGTTCTGTTCTATGCATTTCACTGTAGATTGTAGTTTTGCTTGCAAATACAGCTTTCATTAGCTTCCAACTGAGTTAGTCTGGCCAATTTAATGTTGTGAGGGAAATTTCACCCCACCATATTACACAATTAATTTGCACCTATTCAGCATGGGGCATTGTTTGATTGATTAATTCCTGCTCAGATTAAGGAAGCCAAAATGAAGCTGTTTTGGGGTTTGTGGCTTTTGATATATTCTGTCTTAAGTGTGATGTTTTATAAATGGTTTGTTTCTGCACTAGTTGACCAAGTCGGCAGGCACATAGTGTATAAGCTGTTCCTTTGGTTTAAATACAAGTTAAAGAGGTCTGGTGAGTACTGCCTTGGATTTGTTGATCTGGGGGAATACAGCAATACAACTGTGAGTGTCCCTCGTGAGATTTCTGAATTTAGAATTACTGTAACTGAGAGTTATCTAGGAGGTTTGAATCCTAACGTGATCTGCTCACTATGCCTAGATTTGCTATTTGTGGTGGTAATAATAGATCTACTAATAGCATTGTACCAAGAGAGACATGCAGCTGGCTGCTCTGTGTCTAAGTGGAGAAGAAGACGTAAGAGGTCTGGCTCTAATGCAGAGAGTTCTAATGCTGAGGAAGACACAGAGACAGTAGAAGCTGCAGCAACAGGCAGTAACAGACAGGCTGGAGTTAATGGGAACCACAGCAAACACCGCAGCAGAGCTGGGGGGGGGGAGGCCACTAGCCCTTGTGCCATTTCTGTGAAAGCCCCTTCTGCTTCTGCCAGTCCTGCTGTGAATTTCCAAGCAGCACCAGTAAAATTGGTTCCTACTCTGGACAAGAAGCCTTACGACAAGGATCCTTCTGATCCAGGTCCAAGTTCTCCACGTAAAACAAAGGGGACTTCTTCTCAAGTGCAGACCAGAAGTCAAACCAAGACTATTTTTCAGGGTGATTGTGATGAGGAAGAGAAAGTCTGTCTTAAAAATCTAGCTAACTTATTGAAGCCACCAATGGATGATGAAGATGCAGGACAGGGTATGAGTCTTAGCAGATTAGGAACTAAAGGAGGTGCTTATGAACTTGAGAGGATTGTAGAAGGGAAGAATTAATCGGAGTTTGATTAGAAAAACTCAGCTGACAAGGCCTGCCTGGGAATAATTGGTGTTTGTGCCCAGATGCCTGGGGGTGTCTGGGAACACTTGGTATTTGACCAGAAGCTCCCAGGTGCACGACAAGAGTAACAGATAACAGGTATCTGTAGGTTTCCTCTGTTTATGAAACTAAGTGAGGATGGAAATGTATTGAATGTATCACAGTATCACAGTATAACTAAGGTTGTGTTGCAGTTTGAGCTGGGTGCCCCCCTGCAATGTTTACTTCCTGTGTCCAGAAGTCCAGCCCAGAGGAGTGGACACAGGAAATTATGTAGTATTTCCTACCACAATCCTTTGCACCACTATAAGATGCAGTGCAGAGTCAAGCACCGCCTCTTCTCTTCCTCCTCCGTCCGCTGGTAACTGGGGGAGATGCCTCCTGGCTTTGGGCCTGGCTAGTCCCAAGGCCATAGGGGGATGGGCAGTCTCAGATCTGGCCAGCTGAGACTAGCCTAGCAGTGGGAGGGGGAAGAAGGAGCCCTGTGGGTCTTGGGTGTACCCTCAGGTGGGGATGGGATCTCTCTGGTTCTGTTTTGGGATTTTTCTTTGTCACTGTGCTTTTGGTTTTCTGTAAAAGTTCACTGCTTTCTATTTAAACTTTCTATCACTTTTGCAATCCGTTTGTCTGAGTGTTTATTGTTGCCAGGGGTGGGGAAGGGGGCTGCCTCAACCCTAGCACATTCTTGGTAGCAGAGGATGGTTAAGAACCACCCCTGCTTGAAATAGCAGGAGGGCCTCTGTGTCACCGGCCACACACCAGGTGTCACCCTGCAATCCACAAGAACTCACACAATCGCCCCAACAGCAACACTTTGAGCCCCAACTGCCAAAAAAACCCAAAATGACGCCCAGAACTAAATTTAAACTCTCTTATCTTTTGCAATCCGTTTGTCTGAGTGTTCATTGTTGCCAGTGGTGGGGAAGTGGGCTGCCTCAACCCAGCACATTCTTGGTTGGAAGAGACCTCGAGGATCATCGAGTCCAACCTATCAACACAGACCCCATGACTAGACCATGGCACCAAGTGCCACGTCCAATCTCCTCTTGAACGCCTCCAGGGACAGTGACTCCACCACCTCCCTGGGCAGCACATTCTAACGATGAACGACTCACTCGGTGAAGAACTTTCTCCTCACCTTGAGTCTAAACCTCCCCTGGCACAGATTGAGACTGTGTCCCCTTGTTCTGGTGCTGGTTGCCTGGGAGAAGAGACCAACCCCCTCCCGGCTACAACCACCCTTCAGGTAGTTGTAGAGAGCAAGAAGGTCTCCCCTGAGCCTTCTCTTCTCGAGGCTAAACAATCCCAGCTCCCTCAGCCTCTCCTCATAGGGCTTGTGTTCAAGGCCTCTCACCAGCCTTGTTGCCCTTCTCTGGACACGTTCAAGTGTTTCGATGTCACAGTATCACAGTATCACAGAATCACTTAGGTTGGAAAGGACCTCGGGGATCATCGAGTCCAACCTATCAACACAGACCCCATGCCTAGACCATGGCACCAAGTGCCACATCCAATCTCCCCTTGAACGCCTCCAGGGTCGATGACTCAACCACCCCCCTGGGCAACCCGTTCCAATGATGAATGACTCGCTCGGTGAAGAACTTCCTCCTCTCCTCGACTCTAAACCTCCCCTGGTGCAGCTTGAGACTGTGTCCCCTTGTTCTGGTGCTGCTTGCCTGGGAGAAGAGGCCAACCCCTTCCTGGCTACAACCACCCTTCAGGTAGTTGTAGAGGGCAATGAGGTCACCCCTGAACCTCCTCTTCTCCAGGCTAAACAATCCCAGCTCCCTCAGCCTCTCCTCATAGGGCTTGTGTTCAAGGCCTCTCACCAGCCTTGTTGCCCTTCTCTGGACACGTTCAAGTGTCTCAATGTCCTTCTTAAACTGAGGGGCCCAGAACTGGACACAGTACTCAAGGTGCAGCCTAACCAAAGCAGAGTACAGGGGCACTATGACCTCCCTGCTCCTGCTGGCCACACTATTCCTGATGCAGGCCAGGATACCATTGGCCCTCCTGGCCACCTGGGCACACTGTTGGCTCATATTCAGGTGGCTGTCGATCAGCACCCCCAGGTCCCTCTCTGTTTGGGAGCTCTCCAGCCACTCCGACCCCAGCCTATAGCTCTGCATGGGATTGCCGTAGCCAAAGTGCAGCACTCGGCACTTGGACTTGTTGAATGCCATCCCATTGGACTCTGCCCATCTGTCCAGTCGGTCGAGGTCCCTCTGCAGAGCCTTTCTACCCTCTAACTGACTAACATCTGCCCCTAACTTTGTGTCATCTGCAAACTTGCTGATGACTGACTCTACCCCTTCATCCAGATCATCGATGAATATGTTGAAGAGGACAGGGCCCAGCACTGATCCCTGGGGGATGCCACTGGTGACTGGCCGCCAGCTGGATGTGGCACCGTTCACCACCACTCTCTGGGCCCGGCCCTCCAGCCATTTCCTAACCCAGCACATAGTGTAATGGTCCAATCCACGGGCTGACAGCTTAGCCAGCAGTTTGCTGTGGGGGACGGTGTCAAAGGCCTTGCTGAAGTCCAGGTAGACCACATCCACAGGCCTCCCCACATCCACCAGACGGGTCACCTGATCATAGAAAGAGATCAGGTTGGTCAGGCACTCTTTCTATACAGAAAGAGTGATTGCGCTATGGAATGGGTTGCCCGGGGAGGTGGTGGAGTCGCCATCATTGAAGGTGTTCAGAAGGAGACTTGACAGGGTGCTTGGTGCCATGGGTTAGCTGTTTGGGTGGGTTGGATTGGTTGATGGGTTGGACACGATGATCTTGAAGGTCTCTTCCAACCTGGTTTGGTTTATTCTAATAAAGATTTATTCTATTCTGGCTGGACACTTTCTCTGGCACTGAGGTCAGGCTGACTGGCCTGTAGTTTCCAGGTTCCTCCATCTGACCTTTCTTATGGATGGGGACCACATTGGCCAGCTTCCAGTCATCTGGGACCTCACTGGTGAGCCAGGACTGGAGGAAGATGATGGAGAGTGGCTTGGCCAGCTCATCTGCCAGCTCTCTCAGCACCCTAGGATGGATCCCTTCTGGTCCCATGGACTTGTGAGTGTCCAAGTGGCTCAGCAGGTCCCGAACTAATTCCTCATGGATTACCGGGGCGCTGCACTGCTCCCCGACCCCATCACCCAGCTCAGGAGGCCACTCGTCCTGAACTCCTGCCTTGCTGTTAAAAATTGAGGCAAAGAAGGTGTTCAGGACCTCAGCCATTTCCTCGTCTTCAGTCACCGTGTTCCCCTCCAGGTCCAATAGGGAGTGCAGGTTCTTCCTGCCCTTCTTCTTATTGTTAATATATTTGTAAAAATGCTTTTTATTGTCTTTGACTGATGTGTGGACATCCTGAGCTGACCGCGTAAGACCTTCAAGATCTTGTTTGACTATTAATGGACCTGAGGAAGATGAAGATGAGGAAGGCTATTGCTGGGTAGGGGGCATGTGACCCCCTGAGCTGGCTGTTCACATGAGCAGTAGTATGAGAAGTTACATAACATGATTGCAAAATATGGGAGGGGCTTTGGCTCCAAGACTGAGCCTTCTGTGATTGTCCTGGACCGATGTCACAGGACGCGGGACCCTTAAAAACCTGAAGATCACAACTGGGCACACGTGACACTTCTCTGATCTAAGAAGACAAGATTTGGTCTTGTGGGGATGCCTGCCTGGGTGGGAAACAGTCAGCTCTGTCATTTCGTACCACTGTATTTCTTATAGGGTGTTTAGGGTAAGTTAGGAGCACTTTACTTGGGATTGGGCTCTGCTTTTGGGTTTACTGGGTAACTTGCAGGGTTGTGCCTTGCTTTCGGGTTGCATGCCTTGCAGCACTACGACGCAGCTTCGCCTGCCTTTATATTAAAGATGTACCTATTGGCACCTGTGGTATGTGTAATTAATTAATTCCTCATCAAAAAGAGCTCACTGGAACAAGTATCATAGACAAGATTTTAACAGGGAGCCCTAGGGGACAGCAGGAGGAGGAAGATGAGGATGATGATGACATACAGTCAGCTAATGCACCCAGGCAGGAAAATTAGGCATATAAGAAAGGATTATGAGAGAGGAGATATGGAGGCAATAATGAGATGGTTGGGAAGATGCTTTGACACAGGTGCTCCTGCTTTGGTGGTAGGTGACAAGTCAGCAGCCCAGCTTGGAACTCTTTCGAAAGACAGTGGAATACATAAGCATTTAGGAAGTTGCCCAGGGAAATTTTCTCTGTAGGCACGCATCCTATCGGCTGTCCTAATGACATATCCTTCTGGGCATGACCTAGCATGGAACCCTCAGAAATGGAAAACGATGAGACAACATGAGATAGAGGATGTGAAGCTGCCAGTTGCTTCTCAAACTGTGCATCACAGGCTATACAGAACCAACCATGAATCTTTGGTGCTCATTCACAACTTGATTCATCAATTGGAAGGTCTGAATGTAATCAGCAAAACTCATTCACTTTTCAAAGGTCAAATTTGGCCTGTGGGGATGCCAAATGGAGAATGGCATATGAGAGTTTACTTCCGTGCCCTCAGTGAAGTAACTCCACCCATGAGTGCAGTGGTACCAGACATGTTGGAATTCCAGTATGAGCTGGAATCCCAAGAGGCCAAATGGTATGCAACCAAAGACATTGCTAATGGTTCCTTCTCTATTGCCATAGCGAAGGAATGCAGGCCTCAGTTTGCCTCTACCAGGAGGGGCATACAGTACCCCTTTAATCGTTTGCCCCAGGGGTGGATTCACAGTTCAACAATTTGTCATGCAGTGATCCATGATGCTTTGGAGAAATGTGGAGCTCCAGAACACATTCAGTTCATCTATGACATCATTGTTTGGGATAAAACTCCTGAAGAAGTCTTACAAAAAGTTAACAAAATAATTGATATTATCTTGAAAGCCAGTTTTGCCATTAAGCGAGACAAGGTGAAAGGACCTGCCAGAGAAATCCTGTTTCTGGGAGTGCAGTGTCAGGATGGTCACCTTCACATTCCAATACATGCAATAATCAGAGTCTCTACCATGGCAAATCCCATCAACAAGAAGGAAACTCTGCATTTCTTAGGTACAGTGGGATTTTGGAGATTGCACATTCCTGGATATAGTTAGATTGTAAAACCTCTGCATGATGTGACTCAAAAGAGAAACAGTTTCCAGTGGGGTTCTGAGCAACAAGCAGCCTTTGACCGGATAAAGCAAGAAGTAGGCAATGCAATGAGTTTGGGACCTGTTTGAACTGGTCCAAACATTAAGAACATTCTGTATTCAGCTGCGAGTGACAATGGTCCAACCTGGTGCTTATGGCAGAGAGCTCCAGGTGAGACACACGGATGTCCATTTGGTTTCTGGAGTTGTGGCAACAAAGGCTCAGAGGAAAATTGTACTCCAAATGAGAAAGAAAGCTGCCTATGAAGGAGTAAAAACTGCTTCTGAAGTAATTGGAAATGAGTCACAACTTTTCTTAGCTCCCAGATTACCAGCCTTGAACTGGATATTCAGAGGTAAAGGTTCTTCACCACATCTTGCAATAGATGCCATATGGTCTAAGTGGATGACTCTAATAACACAAACAGCTTGAATGGGAAATCTTGAGAGACCTGTTCTGGTGGAAATGATCACAATTTGGCCAGAAGGCACTGACTGTACAAAAGATCCAGAGGAGAGAATACCTCGTGCTGAGGAAGCTCCTCCTTACAGTGATCTATTCAATGTTGAAAAGAAATATGTTTTGTTCTCAGATGGTTCCGGTCATCTTGTTGAAAACAAGTGGAGATGGAAGTCTGCAGAGATGCAGAGGCAAAAGATGGGGAAGGTGAATCTAGCCCATTTGCTGAGGAAAAAGCTGTCCAGCTATCTCTTGAAATAGCTGAACGTGAGAGTTGGCCAAAGCTTTATCTCTACACAGATTCATGGATGGTAGTCAATGCTCTGTGGGGTTGGCTAAAGGACTGGAAAAATAATGGATGGCAGAGGCAAGAAAAGGCTATTTGGGCTGCTGATCAGTGGCAAGACATTGATGCTCGCACTGAGAGAATTCTAGTGAAGGTGAGACACTGATACATACCTAGGACTAAAGCTAATGAGGAACAGCAACACAATCATCAAGCAGATTTCACTGCGAAGGTTTCTCAAGGCAATGCAAACTCTGATCTCGATCTTGACTGGAAACAGTGAGATGAACTATTCTTAGCTTGGTGGGCTCACGATTCATCAGGACATCAAAGCAGAGATGCAGCCTACCAGTGGGCTCATGACAGGTCCATTGACATTTCCATGGATGCTATCATGCAAGTCATAGATGACCGTCACATTTGAGAGAACAGAACTCATTTAAAAAACAATCTTGTAAAAGACTGGGACAAATAGCACGGCATGAAGTGGATATTCCACATGGGATGGATGTTTGAAAAACTGGGAGGAACATCTAGCACAAGCAACCTGGCTGGTAAATAGTAGAGGTTCAGTAACTAGAGCTGGACCTGCACACTCATAATTTTTACAAAAGGTAGAAGGTCATAAAGTTCCTGTTATTCAAGAAAAGAATCTCTTGGGGAAAACTGTTTGAGTATTTTCTCCTTCCGGAGAGGCCAAATCTGTCCGAGGGGTGGTTTCTGCTGAATGTCCTGGTCACACTTACTGGGTGATGCAAGAGAATGGTGAAATTCAGTGTATTCCACAAAGAAATCTAACTTTAGCTGAGAGAGTTTAAATTCAGAGTTTTGTATAGATACAAAGTCTTGCCCAAAGGAAGAATCCATGGGGAATCTATGGTGCACAAACCCTGAGAGCCCTGAGTCACCTGAGAGTCCCTGTTCCTTTTCTTCATTTCATCTGTGATGAGACAAACTGTTTTCTTGTTTCATGTTTTTTGAACTTTTGAATCATCTACATTTGAGATAGCCAGAATGGAGGATGAACTGAAAATATGAACTTTACTTACTCATTATAGTAGATATTGTTTCAGATTAGATGGATAGTATTAGCAAGCAAAGGAATTATGTAGAAGGGATGGATTGTGGTAATTTTAGGCTGTGCCTAGAAAATTTTCCACAGATCTTGAGCAGAAAGTGGTAGAATGTAAATGATCACTATTGGTTGTGAAAAGGAAAATAATTATAAGCTCTAAATAATCCCATTAGACAGATAACAAATTGTGACTGTTTGAGGCGGTGCCTTTAACAAAGGGACACCATGGCCAAATGTTTTATAAACAAGACAGGTCTAAACTAATTTCATTGGTGGAGAAGCAGAAGCACTGCCTTAAGTTTTGAGTACAGTGAGACTAGTCTCAGTCTTGCACTTTCTCCTTTTGCAGCTTGTGGCTTCTGGGCTTTCGGCCAGACTGACCTTGGAACAGATAAGGCCTCTACTAACACATAAAACTGCCTTTAATTAACAACTGCTCTTTTTCTCTCTTTCTAACCCTCTCTGGGGAAAAGGGGGAGAGAAGGGGGTACAGGGGTGGGGAACCCTCCTCAGCGGAGGAGGGAATCTCATTCCTGTGTGACTTTGTTGTATATTTCTGTGTATATATTGTAAATATTGTAAATTCTGTATATTCCCCTGCATCTCCTAAACTGCTTTGTAAATACAGCACACGATCCTTTGCTAATCCGGCTGTGGTTTTTTTTCCTTTCAATTTTTCTTCCCTTCACTTTACAGGGGGGGGGGAGAAAGCCTGGCCTTCCCCTCGACCCTTGACACAAATATACGCTAGTTGTGTATACTTTCTCTTTTTGCTTCCTCCGCTCTGGCTGGTGCTTCTGCTGGGCTTTTTTGCTGACCTTGGCTTCTTTGCTTTGTTGTGGGTACGTACTAACAAACAACTCTGCTCTTTCTCTTGTCCTGTGTGTACCGGAGGGTAGGGAAGGGGGAAAGCTATTAGTAGCCCCCTGGTTCTGGCCAGGGGGGTTCTTCTGCTGTTTATAAATTATACATATATGTAAATATTGTATATTTTGTACATATACATTGCATTTAATTTTAGATTGTAGTTTTGCTTATAAATACAGCTTCATTTACTTTCTGACTGAGCTAGTCTGACAATTTTATGTTGGGGGTAATTTCAACCCACCACACTGAGCTGAGTAAGATAGGAATAAAGATTGATTATAGAACCATGCATGTCATTCTCCTTCCAGTGACACTGTGTGTATTTAAAAACATAAAGGACTAGCTTTAATAATATAGTACGGGGAGGGGCAGGGAGGGAGAATGTAATGGAACAACTACTACCAGCCTGGCAGGTTTTCAGTTAGCTTTTTTACTTTTATTAATAAGCATATAATATTATATTTGGCAAAACACTGGATACAAGCATCACTATCATAAAATCAAAACATTGAGCAATAATCTCAAAAGGCTTCTTCAGATCAAAACTAGCCACCAATAGTACAAATATCACACAGGAAACGGTATTAAAACCAAATAAAAAATATGGAATTATATTATATTATATTATATTATATTATATTATATTATATTATATTATATACCAGGTTGGAAGAGACCTTCAAGATCATCGCATCCAACCCATCGAAACAATTAAACCATGGCACCAAGCACCCCATCAAGTCTCCTCCTGAACACCTCCAATGATGGTGACTCCACCACCTCCTCGGGCAGCCCATTCCAATGGGCAATCACTCTCTCTGTATAGAACTTCTTCCTAACATCCAACCTTAACCTCCCCTGGCGCAGCCTGAGACTGGGTCCTCTTGTTCTGGTGCTGGCTGCCTGGGAGAAGAGACCATCATCCGCCTGTCTACAACCTCCCTTCAGGTAGTTGTAGACAGCAATAAGGTCTCCCCTGAGCCTCCTCCTCTCCAGGCTAAGCAACCCCAGCTCCCTCAGCCTCTCCTCATAGGGCTTGTGTTCCAAGCCCCTCACCAACTTTGTTGTCCTTCTCTGGACATGTTCCAGCAAGTCAAGATCTTTCCTAAACTGAAGACCCCAGAAGTGGACACAGTACTCAAGGTGTGGCCTAACCAGTGCAGTGTAGTGCAGTGCAGTGTACAGGGGCAGAATGACCTCCCTGCTCCTGCTGGCCACACTGTTCCTGATGCAGGCCAGGATGCCATTGGCCCTCTTGGCTGCCTGGGCACACTGCAGGCTCATGTTCAGCCTACCATCGATCAGTACCCCCAGGTCCCTCTCTGTTAGTTTCAGTATATTTATTATGCCACTTATCAAGGATAATAACTTGGTGATCGAACTGGTTTATTGTCCTTTAACCTTAATTGAATGTTGTTGCAAAAAAGAGCAAACTCTTTTTGTCCAATTAAATTACTTGGATAAAATAAATTTATTAAACCAATGCTTTTCAAGTTAAAAGTACAGAAACATCAGTCTGTCCATCAAAAATTAGGACTTCATCTTGCAGACACACATTTAAGCAATTTTGTTCACATGAATGATTTCACTGCTTTCAGTGGAACCATCTAGTTTAGTAATAAAGTTACTTCTGTAAGAATTTGCAGAATTTCCTTTTAGTCCCTATCTTGCAGTCTGACCTCAGCAAATCATGGTGGCTTCAAAAGGTTTCTAAGAAGCCTTGAGGATCCACTTAAGTAGCTCAAATAACAAGAAAAGAGTTTTAAATTTGTATATAGGCATGTCAAACTTCATTGTAAAAATATGACTGTTGGCTTCCCAAAAAGGCAGGTATCTGGAGAGTGTCTATGCATGATTACAGATTTTGATGAAAGCAGACATTAACGTATATTTCCATGCTGATGTTAGGAACCTTAATGCTCTCTCTGCAGCTTAAAGAGACAGAAGTCAATATCTCTCAAATACAGTTAAGTGAATCTTATGTAAAGATTCTAGTACATATGACATTTTTTTCTTGTTATTAACTTCAGGCAGAAAAACTGAAGCAAGGATTGTATTACCATTTCTGGTGAAATTAGATTTTCCTGTAAAATTCAGGTTTATGTACTAAATTCATTTAAGTACTGCTGAGAAAACATATTTATTAACATTAACGTGTTACTGTACAGACTAGTTGGCTATTTTCCATTATATTTAACTCAATGGTAAAATTCATATAATTGAAAAATAGGCTAGCTGTATTGTTCCATTTACCATCCACTAGTAGAAAAGTAAATCTCTTAAGACTAATTATGCTATTGTAACAACAGAGTCAGAAAAGCTTTCAGAGGCTCAGAGTCTATTAAAAAAAAAAAAGTACCATTATAAATGTAGTTTCATTTTTGCAGTTCCACATTCCCAGAGGTGACAGTGTTGTGTATATTATTGCAGAAACAATAAAAAATATATTCTCAAATTAGATGACACACAAAGGTACTAGACATAATAATTGCACAAACCCATTTTGGATAGGTTGCATCTTTTGCAGATTAATGCCACAATTCGTATTGAAGTTTCTTGCTAGATAATCCAATGTAAAATATTGCTGATAGGTAGTTCTTGCACTTAAAGATTTTACAATCCCATAACATTCCAAATTTTATTCTTAAAAGAAACACAAAAAAATCAAGAAACCACAAATTAAAGTCCCATGCAAAAACCCACTGAATGTGTATATGAAAATACCCATGTATGTTGCATTTCAATTTAGAAGTACATGTTACATTTACAGTTTAAGCATATGCTTTATAAATGCATGTTTCTGACCCATGCACAAAAGAATAAGCAAAGCCCTTTAGCCATAATTAGTAGACATACAAATAAAAGCCTTTTAAACCTAATATAACAAGAAGAAGCTGTAAAACGTTACAGTTTTATACGCTTGCAAATAAAGCTGGATCTTTGAAACAAAAAATACTCTAATGATAAAACATAATATAATAAATAATTTCTATAAAGTCAATTTTCTCAAGCTCCCAAATCTTATTTAAATTCAAATTTTTTGTGTGTGTGAATTATCTATTTTTAATGAAAACTATATCTAATGAGACTCTGAGTCTCATTGCTGCTGAGGATAATGCTACAAGATACCGTAATTTTAACGTAATTATTTACCAGTGTAAGTGGTTGTAAAAATTACTTTGCAGTAACACTGTATTAAGATCAAAATAAATTAATCATGATCTCATCAGGATTCAAGAAATATTTATATTAAGCCAAACTTTCAGATTTAGAAACTTAAAAAAAAAAAGAGAGTATTGTTGTAGCCAATATAATCTTGACATTAAATCCATTGTTTCTTAAGTTTCAAAGTAAAACAGAACTTTGACCCCAAGGCTTGCCTCTGACTTGAATTCTGCAAAGAAATGTTGCAGACACCATCCCATCCCATCCCTCCCCATGGGAAATAGGTTTTGTATTGAAGATATCTATTGTGACATGATGTGACCAATAGCGTTGTGGTTGTTTTTTTGTTGTTGTTTGTTTTGTTTTTAAAATAATTGCTGAAGCATTATCAGGTTAAACACATTACAAAAGCAGTTACAATTATCAGTAATCATCAGCTATAGGTGTTAACATTGGCTACAGATGTGTACTTATATAAACATATTTAAATATTTTTATATAGCACCATAACAAATTTAAGTGATTCCAAAAGTAGTTACAAACTTGCAAACATATATTCTGTACTATAGACTGTTAGAGCAAGGTTTAGAACTGAATGGCAGCAAGCTGTCTTAAATTATGTTTCTAACTGCTAATCTCTTTCAGTTATAGAAGTACACAGGGAAACACTAAAATCCCAATAAACTTAACAGAACTGTATCAACATCTGATCTTGCAATAAGGTTCCACAGTGTACATATACTGAGGTAGACCAATTGCAAATATATTCATTAAACCCTTAGACTGTAGCTGAATAATGAATTAGGTATTTACATAGTCTATGGGCGTGGGCTCCACGTCTGTGGAGTGCATAGAGGATGGGTGTTTAGAACCATATTTGCACTCTCTGGAGGCCTCACCAACTGGAATCAGCCCCTGATTTATATTGAATATACAATGATAAGCACATGAAGACCTCCAGAAAGGTCTATTATGTTAACTTACATATATATCCACATCCCCTGCATTCACTATTCTGTGAAAAGCTGTAGGAAAGCAGAAAGTATCTATGGAAGGTTTCAGGACAAGAAAGAACAACAGGCCACTGATACTGGAAGGATGGCTTGATGATAAAGAAGAGCTGACCGTGGTAAACAACCTGATGTGCCAGACAAGAGGACGCTTGCCTCCATGCTGGAGAAGACCAACCTGATATGGGATGAAGATAACAATGGACAGCTGCATATCAAAGGAGAAAACCCAATTAGCAGCAGTGATGCAAGAATGTCAGGGAATTGCTTACCCTGCTCAATTTTTCCTATATAAGCTGCTTGTTCTGTACCAATAAACGATTCCTGCCTCACCAACATGGGAGTCCGTGCATGCTTTCCGAAAAAATGGTGCCCGTATCAGGACTTTCAGTGAGGTCTTTCTCCAGACTCACCCTCAGATTGCACCCCTAGTGAGCCGAACGGCAGAAGTAGGCAAACGACGCGTCCATCCCCTACACTTGCAGGTCAGGTGCGGGGACTGCGGCTGGGGAAGAATATGGGCCAGGGAGCCACGAGATCACAGCAATTGCACCATGATGTGCTTATGTGAATTATCAAAGAGCAAGGGTACAGACTGAGCTCTCAAAAACTTACCCTTCTTTTGCTGTGGATAAATCGCAATTGTCCCTGGTATCCTGAATCAGGGACATACGAATTATCAGAGTGGAACAGGGTTGGAGAGACCCTCTCAGAAGCACAAAAATTCGGGGATGATTTTTCACCCGACATTTTAATAACATGGCGCATACTATGGCTAGCGCTGACCACGCTAATGAGTAGATCTAACAGCACTTCACCCTCGGGGACTCTAAACACTCCCATTACCCGTGCGGGCCCTCAGAAGCAGGATGAGCTTACTACAAACAACACAACACAACACAGACAGAAACAAGCGGTCTGGCCGCAGGGCACATGGGGGAGGAAAGAATCCTTTCGATCAGGGCTCCACCGCTACAGAAAAGGAGCCAGGTTTATATCCACAGGTACCTCCGCTTAAGGCAGCTGTCACAGGTACAGAAGAAGTAAATCCTGAAGCGGAGCAGAAGAAACAAAGAAAACCAGATGCAAAGTTAAAACCACCAACTCAAGTGACTGATGAAAAACTAATTTCTTTTGATTCTGACAGCTCCGTTACTCAACAATCGCTCGACAAATCAAACCAGCCACTTTTCCAACCCACAGCACCAAGTTTATCTTCCTCTCTTCCCTTAAATACCACTACTGAAGTTCTTAACTCTGTTCCCTATCCCTTTCCTTTTCCAGCAGGTTTTTACCCTCAGCCTCATTCGGTTCCTATACCCCAGCAGGTGGGGGCTTTCTCTACCTCCCCCCGCCACCTTATGGAGGTGTTTGTGTACCTCCTGCCGCTACTATAAGTAATATGGGGGTGAGGGATAACGGGATGCTTTATCAAGGAGGCAGTGTGCAGCATGGTGTTAAAATGTCTAATGGATTGTTGATTAATGAACATGTTCCAAGTGTAGTACACGATTGCAGATTTCAATTTCTGATGTTTTGATGGATAAAGATGATAAGGGTTTTATAAATACAGAAATGTTACAGATGCGTGCAGTGCCAGTAGTGGTGGAAAACAGACCAGGAGGTGGGACTGCTCCCGTGTATCAGTCTCTGTCATATGATATCTCAAGAGAACTAAAACATCATTTTGAATCCCCCCTTTGTCTCCTGGTGGGTCAGAAGAAAGGTATTCCAACAGAAGCGATAGATGGACTATCCACAAGGCAATTAGAAGTGATTGTGAGTTGCTGGCCTGAGCCCAAGGACAGGGCTGAACCCACTGCTCTCCTCTTGGTAGGACCATTAGGTGAGGGTAGTGGTGTGCCTCCCAGAGCAGCTAAGGGCTTCTCCCCTAGGTGGTGAGCGGGGGGGTGAAGCGTGATCCAGCAGCTCACCAAAAAATTGTAGAAGGACCCAGGTGAAATCATTAAGGACAGAAAAAAAGAAAAAAAAAGAAAAAGAAAAAAAGAAAAGAAAAAAAAAGAAGAAAAAAAAAAAGGTAGGTGTGTGTGAAACCTGGCAGTACCAGTTTTGTATGTTTTGAGGTTGTGTTTCTCATTTAAACTCTAATGTTTAAGATTCCTTGATGTATTGTCAGAAGGACTTGCCTTGTCACAATATAAAAGACCTCTCATGTAAAGGCATTTTAGTAGAACGTGTACTACGTAGTTCCTTTGCTACTGTGTGTACTACCCACCCATATGTATTAGGAATAAGCATTGATTGTATAATCTATAACGAATCAAGCATGTATCATCTTAGTTGTAGCAATATTACTTTTAAGACTTGTATTATTGATAAAGACATTGATCAACGGAGCATGATTATTCCCTTCTGAAGAAGGGCAGAGGTATGGATTCCAGTGAATATGACAAGAGGATGGGAGAGTGAGAATGGATTGGATCATGTTATCAGGCTATTAGACCAAGGACTAAAAGATTCTAGAAAAAGGGCAAAAAGATTTGTGGGATGGTTAATTTTTGCTATAATATCAGCTGTGATAATATTAGCATCTGCTGCAGCTTCAGTTACAGCTTTGACAAAGGGCATACAAACTGCAGACACAGTGAGAACTTTATTAACCAATGTGACAAATGATTTGCAGATGCAGGAAGCTATCGATGAGGATATCGATGTGGCCTTCCAGTATCTGAAGGGGGCCTACAGGAAGGCTGGGGAAGGACTTCTCAGGATGTCAGGTAGTGATAGGACTAGGGGGAATGGAATGAAGCTGGAGGTGGGGAGATTCAGGCTCGATGTGAGGAGGAGGTTCTTCACCATGAGAGTGGTGAGACCCTGGAATGGGTTGTCCAGGGAGGTGGTCGAGGCCCCGTCCCTGGGGGTGTTTAAGAGCAGGCTGGATGAGGCTCTGTCCAGCCTGATCTAGTGTGGGGTTTCCCTGCCCATGGCAGGGGGGTTGGAACTAGATGATCCTTGTGGTCCCTTCCAACCCTGAATGAAACTATGAAACTATGAAACTATGAAATAATGGCAAGGCTATATGCACTTGAGGCCAGCGTTGTTTGGTTAGGAGACCAAAAAGCTGCCTTGCAGACCCATATGATGCTGCAGTGTGATAGGGAATATCATAGGAAGGACGTGTGTAACATCCTTGTCTTGGAATGACTCTCAGCATGATTGGAACTCAGCAAGATCACATTTACAAGGGGCCTTCGATAGCTCCTTGAAATATAATGTCCAAACATTGAAGCATCAGCTGGAACTGCAATTAGCAAATATACAACAGGTGCGGATTGATTCAACATGGCAAGCACTGAACAAAGATCTTAGCTGGTTGAATCCAAAAAATTGGTTCTCAGGTCTGAATCTACGAGTGTGGGTTATAGGTGGAATCCTGGTAGTGATTGGTATTGTAATTGTAGCGTTAATGGTATTTGTAATCATAGCTTTTAGGAATACGAGGATGGTCAGAACACAAGTGATGGCTGCTGTTTTAAACAATATAAAAATGGGGAGTTGTAGGAAAGCAGAAAGTATCTATGGAAGGTTTCAGGACAAGGAAGAACAACAGGCCACTGATACTGGAAGGATGGCTTGATGATAAAGAAGAGCTGACCGTGGTAAACAACCTGATGTGCCAGACAAGAGGACGCTTGCCTCCATGCTGGAGAAGACCAACCTGATATGGGATGAAGATAACAATGGACAGCTGCATATCAAAGGAGAAAACCCAATTAGCAGCAGTGATGCAAGAATGTCAGGGAATTGCTTACCCTGCTCAATTTTTCCTATATAAGCTGCTTGTTCTGTACCAATAAACGATTCCTGCCTCACCAACATGGGAGTCCGTGCATGCTTTCCGAAAAAAAGCTACCAAAAATAGAAACTAAATAGATCCCACCTGTCCTCTTCTGTCATTTCTGTTAAAGCTAAAACAAGATAAAAGCTAAATTGTAGATAAGCAAGTCCAGAAACAGTAAAACAAAACCAAAGCAAATTTCTGATTCCATCACATACATGTTCTCTAAGCCTTGACACCAAGTCCGGTCTAACCCACATGTTCCAGAGATGGCAACATGTGAGCAGAGATGGCAGTACTCCACTGGCCTTACTATTGCTCTCTTGACCACTTCTACAGTTCAGTAGACTTTTTCTTTCTCTTTGCATTTCTTTCAATTTCTTTACCATTCACCATCTATGGCCATAAATGAAAACATGGGCATCATTTCCTTAGACAAACAAGTGAACTTAGAGCTTCCATCTGGCAACAGCAGAATTAGGAAAAGAAGTATTGAAAAATTCAATTAAGAAAAGCATGGGAGCAGAGCAATGTGGTGCTTGGAAAACTCAAGAAGAGGCAGTAGGATTTAGAATACTTGAATAAGCTTCTTACAAGATCAACCTCCTATTATCAAGTAACTTTAAGTAATGCTTTCTTGCAAAGTAGGGGAGCACAGCTAGAACAGTGCTAACAGGTATACTGATTTTCCTAGCCATTGACATTTTATGAAAGAATAAAGTGTTTGATATAACTGCCAAAGAGTTAAAAATTATTGACAGCTTATCTCCTTTTTAGTTACTTAAGACCCCATGTCATACACACTCCCATCCACATTATATATAATGCATAAAGCTTGCAGAAGTCACTTTCAACTACTACAACATTTTTATGAATCTGACTAGTATAGAAAGCCTTTCAATCAGTGTTGTCAACACTGCTAAGCACTACAGAAGGTGGATTCTCTAAGGTGTGCAGGTCTTTACACAGACACACATAAACATATGGTAGTTTGCATCTCTCAGGGCTTGACACAAGCAAAATTATCAGTTAAGGCCAGATGGTTTCCCTGTAATTTAATCTGACCTCAAAGATAAATAGTAATTCAGCTATAAACAGTTATGGTTTAATATAGAAAACAGTAAAAGAAACACAGAATTAGTTTGCAGTTAACTGAAGAGTTTTTAGCTAGTGAAATGGAAACTCGTGCAACATCAACAAAAGGTGCCAAACAGCCATAATGTTAAAAGCTGTTGAAATATCAACTACTCCCTAAAGTAAATTTGACTTTTGCAAGCCCCAATCATATGTCATATTTGCTTTAAAATAATTTCACAAGTTCAGCACTTATGAGTATTTGTTACGATCGGATGTAATTATGCCATGGCAAAATATTAAGATATATTTTTTAAAATCAAGTGAACTCATTTCAAATCAGCATGTGAAAGAGAGATATTAAATCATTACTGAAATACAAAATAAAAAGTAAACATTGTGCAATACTAATGAAGTAATTGGATCTCCAGGCAGTTTAGGAAGTTTTTAATGCAGCATAATAAATATCACCACTCATTGTATCATTGGGTATGTCCAATGGTCTGTAGAATGGCTTGATTAAAGTTGCAATAATTTGGATTACTACATAAAACAAGAACACCTCAGAAAAACATACTGAAACAAGTTGTAAAGATTAAAGACAAAAAAATAACTAAATGTAGTAATTTGGTGGTAAATGCAATATTTTAAATGTCTCCCATATAATTTAAACTTATTTGTGTGTAACTCCAAATTGATCAATCAGGCTGAGCTCCATGGAACTGTGAAGTGTTTTCACTAACTGTAAACTCAGTGCTGGTAGAATTCTGCTGAGTCATACTTTATTTCATTTGTACAAAAATATTTTTTTCCCCAAAATCCATGTAGCATGTCCCTAGAAATATTCAGAAGGACAATCTGCTATAGGAGCACTACGGTGTTCCAAAATGATTTTGCTGGTTCATGTCACATGAAAGTTAAGTGCTGGACTAAGGTGCCAGTCTCTGCAAAAAAAGATGTCCAGAAGGACAATACATTTCTCCTAGAGCAAGTCCATTTTGGGTCTGTAATGTAGCAGTAGAGGTGCTTTCTGTAAGACAGAATCATCAGACAAGTTAAGGAGAAAAATCAACATTAATTAATATACTTTATAAATAAAAATTATTTGTGTCATAAAGCCTAGACAGAGTAGCTATATTTCAAAATTTCACCAATATACTCCATCTATGGAGCCCCCTCCCCCCCAAGAATCCTTCTACTTTTGTCTCAGTAATTGATTAACCTAACTAATACTAGGTCTGGCCATGCAAAATAGAACCTGTTCCCATCAGAAACCAATCACAGACCCTTGGGGAAGAGCATTAAGAATAGGGCAAGTCAACAGCAATAGTTTCCAGAATGCTCCCCAATCTCAAAACAATTCAGGAATTCCCAAAGTCAGATGTAGAGTCTTGTATTAATAGTTCCCATCCAATAATTCTGTGAATTTACCCATTGCTTTTTTAAAGCTATGTAATTTTTTTACATTTACAGCATCCAGAGTTCTACAGTTCAAGTTTACACGACATAAAAAATGGTCATAAAAGCCTCTTCTGTGTGAATTTATGTGAATTGGCTCTTTAGGTACTTATGTACATGGATGGAGCAATAGTTACCTGAAAAGTAGGAAAAGTACATGCTGAGAATCACAGGATGATTGAGGTTGAAAGGGACTTTTGGAGGTAATTTGGTCCAACTTCCCTGCTCAAGCACAGTCACCCAGAGCCAGGTACCCAGGGCTATGTTTTCCCCAAGGAGGAAGACTCCAAAACCCACTGGGCAAGCTGTGCCAATGCTCGTTCACCCTCACACTCAAAAAGTCTTTCCTGATGTTTAGACAGAACCTCCTGCATTTCAGCTTCTGCCCATTGCCTCTTGTCCTGTCACTGGGCACCACTGAAAAGAGCCTGGCTCTGTCCTTTTTGCACCCTCCTTTCAGGTATTTATATATAATGAAGAGATCCCCGAGCCTTCTCTTCTCCAGCCTAAACAGCCCCAGGTGTCTCAGCTTTTCCTCACAGGAGAGAGACTCTAGTCCCTTAATCATCTTTGTGGTCCTGTGCTGGTCTCTCTTGAGTTTATCCATATCTCTCTTGTACTGAGGAGCCCAGAACTGGACACAGGACTCCAGGCGTGGCCTCACCAGAGTTGAGAAGAGAGGAAGGACCACCTCCCTCGACCTGCCAGCAATAATTTGCCTGATGCATCCCAGGATACCATCAGCCTTCTTTGCTGCAAGGGCACATTGCTGGCTCTTGTTTAACCTGGTGTCCTGGTTTGAGTTAGAACAGAACTAATTCTGTTCAGTTATTTTACTTTTTGGCTTAGTCACTTCTAGATAACTGCACTTTCTGAAGTTAATGGCATGTTTTCACAGACAGTATCTACTTCTAACAATGATAATTCTTGATGTTTATACTTAGTACCAAGGACTGGTCACTGCTAAATCTTGTGTAGCATGTTGGGGGTGCAGAAAGTAAAAGGCTGCACCTGTGGGGAGGAGAGGCATGGACAATTTGGGTGACCATAAACTGACCAACAAAGTATTCCATATATGTCATATTCAATATAAAGCTGAAGGATCACAAAGGTCAAGTTCTCTTCTTCAACAGATGGTGTCCAAGGAGAACTCTATTCATTCTGCCTTTGATCCTGATCCATATGTTCCTGAACTCAGTTCCAGAATCCAGTTCTTTTCTGCCAGAGTCCAGTCTGGGACTTTCCCAGTGCCTGCCCACAGCATCAGCGATGATGATGATGTAATTGCCATCAGGGGAGCTGGGTTCAATATTGATTTTGTATATATCTGTATCTACACCATTTTATTTATTTATTGTTTTAGTTTTCCAACCTGTAAGTCTTTCTCCCTTATTTCCTTTCTTCTCCCCTTTGGGAAGGGAAAGGTTCATAGAGAGTATCTGTCACTCATGTAGTGGCTGGCCTTACCCTAACACTTGACAACCAGGACCCCCCAGCTCCTTTTCTGTCAAGCTGCTTTCCAGATGGGTGGCCCCAAGCACGAGGCTGTGTTTCTGCAGGACTTTGCCTTTCCCCTTGTTGAACTTCATGAGGTTCTTCATGAACTTGTTGAACTTCATGAAGACAGCATGTGAAAGTCTCACAAGGACCAATAAGCTCCTGAAACTAGCAGTCCTGCTGAACCTACAAGTCCTGATAAATGCAGAACATCAAGGTCTACCTAAGGCCAAGGCCATAAGCAAACATTGGCATTAATAACGGGTAGCACAACTCAGACCACATCCAAGAATGTGGTGGCTCCTATACATATATGAAAACTATAGAATTATATACCAGTGAAAACTATAGAATTGTATCAGTGGATGTAATATATCTACCTTGACCTTAGTAAGACTTCTGACACTGTCTCACATAACATCCTTGTGAGCAAGCTCAGGAAGTGTGGGATAGAAGAGCAGACAGTGAGATGGATTAGGAACTGGTTACAAAATAGAGTCCAAAGAGTGGTGGTCAATGGTGCCAAGTCCAGCTGGAGAGCTGTAAATAGTGGAGAGCCCCAGGAATCAGTGCTGGGTCCGGTGCTGTTCAACATCTTCATCAATGACATTGATGAGGGGACAGAGTGTCTGCTCAACAAAGTTGCTGATGATACCAAACTGGGAGGTTTGGCTGATATGCCTGAAGGCTGTGTAGCCATTCAGTGAGACCTGGACAGACTGGAGATCTGGGTAGAGAGGAACCAAATGAGGTTCAACAAGGATAAGTGCAGAGTCCTGAATCTTGGAAGCAATAATAAACTGCACCAGTACAGGTTAGGAGGCAATCTGCTAGAGAGCAACCCTGTAGAGAAGGACCTGTAGAGAGTCCTGGTGGATAACAAATTATCCACAGGTCAGCAATGTGCCCTTGTGGCCAAGAAGGCCAATGGGACCCTGGGGTGCATTAAGAGGAGTGCGTCCAGCAGATCGAGGGAGGTTCTTCTCCCCCTCTACTCTGCCCTGATGAGGCCATACCTGGAATATTGCATCCAGTTTTGTGGTCCCCAGATCAAGAGGGACAGGGATCTACTCAAGAGAGTCCAACAGAGGGCTGCAAGGATGATTAAGGGACTGGAGCATGTGCCCTATGAGGAGAGGCTGAGACACCTGTTTTTTAGTCTGGAGAAGAGAAGACTGAGAGGGGATTTAATAAATGTTTATAAATATCTGAGGGCTGAGTGTCAAGAGGGAGGGGACAGGCTCTTCTCTGTTGTACCTTGTGATAGGACAAGGAGTAATGGATATAAACTACAACACAGGAGGTTCCACCTGAACATGAAGAGAAACTTCTTCACTGCGAGGGTCAAGGACCACTAGAACAGGCTCCCCAGAGCAGTTGTGGAGTCTCCTTCACTGGAGACTTTCAAGAACCATCTGGATTCCTGTGTGACCTGTGCTTGAACTTCTTTTTAACAATAGAGAAGGGCTGGTGGGTGATGTGGTGGTTGGAGGCTGTCTGGGATCCAGCAACCATGAAATAATTGAGTTTTCAATAGGCAGTCAAGTTAAGAAGGGCAGCAACAAAACCTCTACTCTGGACTTCCGGAGAGCGGACTTCAGATTACTCAAGGAACTAACTCAGAAGATACCTTGGGAAACAGCACTTAAAAACAAAGGGGTCCAGGAGAGCTGGACCTGCTTCAAGGGAGAACTCTTGAAGGCGCAGGAACAGGCCATGCCAATGTGCTGGAAGATGAGCCACCTGGGCAGACAGACAGCCTGGATAGCCAATGAACTTCTGTGTGAATTAAGAGAAAAAAAGAGGGTGTATCATCTTTGGAAGGAAGGTGAGGTAACCCATGAAATGTTTAAGGATGTTGCTAGGTCTTGTAGGAAAAAAATTAGAGAGGCAAAAGCCCATTTAGAGTTTAGATTGGCCACTGCTGTGAAGGACAACAAAAATTGCTTTTACATATATATTCATGGCAAGAGGAGAGTCAAGGACAACCTCCACTCCTTTGTGACCATGGAGGAGAATATAGTAAAAAAAGATGAGGAAAAGGCAGAGGTACTTAATGCCTTCTTTGCCTCAATTTGCAATAGCAGGATAGGTTGTCTTCTGGACAACTGGCCTCCTGAGCTGGCAGATGGAGTCAGGGAGCAGTATAGTTCCCCCGTGATCAAGGGGGAAGAAGTTAGAGACTTCCTGAGCCACTTGAGTCCCCACAAGTCTGCAGGACCAGATGGGATCCATCCTAGGGTAATGAAGGAACTGGCAGATGAGCTGGCCAAGCTGCTCTCCATCATTTTTCAGCAGTCCTGGCTCACTGGAGGGGTCCCAGTAGACTGGAAGCTGGCCAACGTGATGCCCATCCACAAGAAGGACCAGAAGGAGGAGCCAGGGAATTACAGGCATATCAGCCTGACCTCTGTGCCAGGCAAGACTATGGAACAGGTCATCTTGAGTGCAATCACACAGCACTTAGAGGATGGCCAAGGGATCAGACCCAGCCAGCATGGATTTAGGAGGGGCAGGTCCTGCCTGACCAACCCGCCTGGTGGATGTGGGGAAGGCTGTGGATGTAGTCTACCTGGACTTCAGTAAGGCCTTTGATACCATCCCCCATAGCAAACTCTTGGCCAAGCTATCAGCTCGTGGCTTGGACAGCAGCACACTGTGCTGGGTTAGGAACTGGCTGGAGGGCCGAGCCCAAAAGAGTGGTGGTGAATGGTGCCACATCCAGCTGGCAGCCAGTCACTAGTGGTGTTCCCCAGGGATCAGTGCTGGGCCCCATGCTCTTTAACATCTTTATTGATGATCTGGATGAGGGCATTGAGTCCATCATCAGTAAGTTTGCAGATGACACCAAGCTGGGGGCAGGTGTTGGTCTGTTAGAGGGTAGGAGAGCTCTGCAGAGGGACCTTGACAGGCTGGACAGATGGGCAGAATCCAATGGCATGAGACTGAACACGTCTAAGTGCTGGGTTCTACACATTGGCCACAATAACCCTATGCAGTGCTACAGGCTGGGGTCAGAGTGGCTGGAGAGCGGCCAGGCAGAAAGGGACCTGGGGGTACTAGTTGACTGTAGGCTGAACATGAGTCAGCAGTGTGCCCAGGCAGCCAAGAGGGCCAATGGCATCTTGGCCTGTATCAGGAACAGTATGGCCAGCAGGAGCAGGGAGGTCATTCTGCCCCTGTACACTGCACTGCACTACACTGCACTGGTTAGGCCACACCTTGAGTACTGTGTCCAGTTCTGGGCCCCTCAGTTTAGAAAGGATGTTGACTTGCTGGAACATGTCCAGAGAAGGGCAACAAAGTTGGTGAGGGGCTTGGAACACAAGCCCTATGAGGAGAGGCTGAGGGAGCTGGGGCTGCTTATCCTGGAGAGGAAGAGGCTCAGGGGAGACCTTATTGCTGTCTAAAACTACCTTAAGGGAGGTTGTAGCCAGGTGGGGGTTGGTCTCTTCTCCCAGGCTACCAGCCCCAGAACAATAGGACACAGTCTCAAGCTGCACCAGGGGAGGTTTAGGCTGGATGTTAGGAAGTAGTACTTCACAGTAAGAGTGATTTGTCATTGGAATGTGCTGCCCAGGGAGGTGGTGGAGTCACCATCACTGGAAGTGTTTAAACTAAGACTGGATGAGGCACTTAGTGCCGTTGTTTAGTTGATCAGATGGTATTACGTTAGACTTGATGATCTCAAAGATCTTTTCCAACTTGGTCAATTCTGTGGTTGTGTAAATACTTTTTTACTGTAAGGGTGTCTGAGCACTGGACCAGGCTGCCTAGATATGTTGTGGAGTCTCCATCTGTGAAGATATTAAAAACTTGACTGGATGTTGTCCTGGGCAACCTCATCTAGTTAAACCCAGCTTTCAGTAGGGGATTTGGACTAAACAATCCTCTGTTGGGTTCTGTACTGGAACCAGTGCTGTTCAATATCTTCATCAGTGATATAGACAGCAAGATTGAATGCACCCTCACCAAGTTTGGTAATGATACCAAGATAAGTGCTGTGTTTGACATGACTGAGGGATGGGATGCCATCCAGAGGGACCTAGACAGGCTAGAGAAGTGGGCTCAGAACCTCATGAGGCTCTACAAGGCAAAGTGCAAGGTCCTGAACCTGGGTTGGGGCAATCCTTGTTATCAGTACAGGCTGGGGGATGACACTGAGAGCAGCAGAAAAAGAGTCAGGGGTACTGGTGGATGAAAAGCTGGACATGAGCCAACAACATGCACTTGCAGCCCAGAAGGCAAATCATATCCTAGGCTGCATGAAAAGAAGAGTGGCCAGCAGCTCAAGAGACGTGATTCTGCCACTCTGCTTTGGTGAGACCTCACCTGGAGTACTGTGTCCAGCTCTGGTGTTCTCAACACAAAGACAGGCTGAGACAGCTAGAGTTGTTCAGCCTGGAGAAGAGAAGGCAATGGGGAGACCTTATAGTGACATTTCAATATCTGAAGGGGACCTACAAGAAAGCAGGGAGGGACTGTTTAGAAGGGCATGTAGTGATAGGATGAGGGGCAATGGTTTTAACCTAGAGTGGGGTAGTCCATTATGAACACTAACCCATCTTCAAAATTATCACTCGCAAACTCCACATATTCATACTCTGGATGTAACTTAATTTCTAGATATTCAACTTAACATTTCATGGTACTTAAAACCATTTTATTTGTGTGGCCATAAATAACCAGTGATATTTTATGCTAAGTATGAATGCCCCATTAATTTACTATTCAGCTCAAGGTTTTGTTGTGTGGGATTTTGGTTTAGTTAAAGACACTAACATCAGTAACCCAAAGACTCATTCAGCTGCTTTCTCCAGCCTTATTTATGCCAACTAAATATTGTTACAAGTCTCTTGAACTGGAGAGTGAAGTTAATTAATACATGTTCTTTAATGGGTATATTCAGCCTCTGTTTTCCAAACTACAGAATAAAATGCATCAAATGTTTGTCTCTTCTGCACTGTAACCAGTTTCACGATTTACACAGAATAAGATTAGTTGCATCTGACTCACATGTCTGAGAAAACCATTCCTCTCAATGGCTTCAGCCTCCTTTATTTTATACATTTTTTATTGCTATTAAATTGACATCTGCCATTAACACATTTCCTCCCATTTTCCCCTTCTGAATTAAGAAAATTATTTATATTTTAAAACAGCTTATTAGACATTTGAAAATATGTATTTTAACCATTTTTAAGTTATTGCAGTATAGGCCTGCATGATGTATGCTTATGAACTTTTTTCTTTAGTCAACTAGTAATTTACATGAAACACAAAAGTTTTGATGAAAAGCAGTTGTATCATACCTTAAATCTCCATCTAGTAACAACTACAAACTTGAGTGTGTGGTCCTTGCCAAGAATCTCTTCATTGCATAATATATCCAGCTGATGTAAAAAAAAGAAATAATTAATTCACTGAGACACAGAACATGGTTTTCAAACAATGCATTTCAGATAAGGCCCAATAAAGAGATCACAGAATCACAGAAACATTCAGGCTGGGAAAGACTCTCAGGATCACCAAGTCCAAATGACAACCCTACTCTACAAAATTCACATCTAAACCATATCCCCGAGTACTACATCCAAATTACCTTTAAACACATCCAGGGGTGGTGATTCAACCACCTCCCTGGGCAGAACATTCCAATGACGGAACCCTCCTTCCGTGAAAAAATTTTTCATAATGTTCAGTCCAAACCTACTCAGTCACAGCTTGAGCCCATTCCCTCTTGTTCTATCACTAATTACCTGTGAGGAGAGACCAGCACCAACTTCTCCACAATGTCCTTTCAGGTAGTTGTAGACAGCAATGAGGTCTCCCCTCAGCCTCCTCTTTTTCAAACTAAACAGCCCCAGCTCCTTCAGTCACTCTTCATAAGATTTATTCTCCAGGCCCTTCACCAGCTTTGTTGCCTTGTTCTGCACTTGCTCCAGCACCTCGACATCTCTCCTGTATTGAGCTATTACTGAAGATGACCTTTTCACCTACTGGAATTCTGAACTAGTGGATTTCAATAGGAAGTGTTGTTGTCACATTTCTGTATCTCTTAAGCCAGAAAATCCCCCAAAATTGATCATATAACAGTTGAATTTTATATTTAAACCAAAGGTACAATTTATACATCAGATATCTCCCCAGCTTATCAAACATAAACCCAAAAATATACTTGTAAATTATGACACTCAGAGCAGAATATATCAAATGCCACAGAATCCAAAATAGCTTCATATTTGCTTTTCCTAATCTGAGCAGAAATAAATTAAGCAATCTTGCCCCACATCTGGAAGCCAATTATTTTGTGTAATGTGATGGTTTGGCCCACCAGCATTAACAAAAACTTGGCTCAACTCAGTCGGGGAAAAGTAAATGCAAGCTATACCTACAAGCAAAACTACACTCAACAATGGAATGAAATTAATATGTACAAATATACAGTATTTACAATATTATACAGGTATTTACAGGGAGAAATCAGCACAGAGACCCCCCTGGATTGGGAAAACTGCCCCACTTCCCCCCTAGCCTTCCCTCCCTCCTTTCCTTTGTTTATATAGAAGAAAAAAGAAAGAAATGTTAGAGAGCTCAGTGTCGTAGGGTTGGAAGGGTAAGGCCAAAAAGCCTCCTCCCTCCCCCCTGTAAAGTAAAGGGAAGGAAAAATTGAAGGGAAAGGAAAAAAAAAACCTCACAGCTGAATTAGCAAAGCAGTGGAGCTGTATATTTACAAAGCAATATAGGATATGCAGGGGAATATATACAAATTTACAATATTTACAATATGTACAAAGATATACAATAAAGTAGCACAGAAATGAGAGTTCCCCCCTCTGCTGGGGGGGTTCCCCACCTCTGCTCCCCCCTCTGTCCCCCTTTCCCCAGAGAGGGTTAGAAAGAGAGAGAAAGAGAAAAAAGTTAGAAGCAGTTATGTGTTAATTGGAAAGCAGTTAATACAGGCCTTGCAGTTTATCAGATTTTCAAGATCAAGCCTTGGCCAAAAGCCCAGCACAGAGAGAGCTGCTGCTCAGCGGAGGAGCGGAAGAAAGACTGAAGATAAAAGTGCCGGAATGCCCAGGATACCCTCCTGCACTCCCAGTTCAGAAGGTGTTTCCTCCCAATCTACCAATGAAATTAGTTTAGATCCTTCTTTTCATTTACCAACTTCCGTCCACCATATTCCCTTTCTTAAGGGGACAGCCTCAAACGGTCACACTCAATTAGTGTGCTTATATCAATGTTAGGCTGATAAGGTCCTCCAGCTGAGCACAGCAGAAAGCAGCATGCCAGCAAGGAAGAAAAAGTGAATGAATATGGGAAACAAGACTTCTAAGGGTCCCCTTTCACACATCTGGCCAATGAAATTCATTTAGAATAATCTTTTGTTTTGCTTTTTACACCCAACTGTGGATTTGTTTATATGTCTCCACTCTTCTGCTCAAAAATCTGCAGTTAACTTTTAAAGGCATAGCCTAAAACAGTCACAAATACCTCAACATCCCTCTTGTATTGAGGTGCCCAAAACTGAACACAATACTCGAGGTGTGGCCTCACCAGTGCTGAGTACAAGGGGACAATCACATCCCTACTCCTGCTAGACACTGTATTTCATAGTATCAGTCAGGGTTGGAAGGGACCACAAGGATCATCTAGTTCCAACCCCCCTGCCATGGGCAGGGACACCCCACACTAGATCAGGCTGGCCAGAGCCTCATCCAGCCTGGTCTTAAACACCTCCAGGGACCGGGCCTCGACCACCTCCCTGGACAACCCATTCCAGGGTCTCACCACTCTCATGGTGAAGAACCTCCTCCTCACATCCAGCCTGAATCTCCCCACCTCCAGCTTCATTCCATTCCCCATAGTCCTATCACTACCTGAGATCCGGAGAAGTCCTTCCCCAGCCTTCCTATAGGCCCCCTTCAGATACTGGAAGGCCACAATTAGGTCACCTCGGAGCCTTCTCTTCTGCAGACTGAACAGCCCCAACTCCTTCAGTCTGTCCTCATAGGAGAGGTGCTCCAGCCCTCTGATCATCCTTGTGGCCCTTCTCTGGACCCGTTCCAGCACCTCCATATCCCTCTTGTAATAAGGGCTCCAGAACTGGACACAGTACTCCAGGTGGGTTCTCACCAGAGCTGAGTAGAGGGGGAGAATCACCTCCCTTGACCTGCTGGCCACACTTCTCCTAATACAAGCCAGAATGCCATTGGCTTTCTTGGCCACCTGGGCACACTGCTTGCTCATATTCGGCTGCTTGTCAGTTAGAACCCCAGGGCCCTTTCTGCTGGACAGCTTTCCAGCCACCCTTCCCCAAGCCTGTAGCAGAAGAAAAAGCCAGACTTACTTGTAAGCAAGCCTGAGACAATTGTGGGGCGATGTTTCAGCTCCACTGCTATCTCAGGTGAGGTAGATAACAATGAGTTGTGTGTTGGAGAAGATGCCAGGGATAGCAATGAGTACATGCTGAGGGGGGTCACACCAGGGTGGGAGGCTAATAAGAGCCTTCAATCTGTCACCTTGCAGCATGCTGGGGACACCCAAGAACTCTCAAAGTCTTACAGTGATGTACCATGGGGATCAAGTAATAAGGAATCAGCACGCACAGAGGTCATGGCTAGGTTGGTGGCCATGGAAGTGACTAAGAATGGTCAGACTGCAAGAGTGAAAGCCAATACATTAACTCCCTCCATGAAATGTTTATATACCAATGAAGGGAGCATGGAGAATATGCAGGAGGAGCTGGAGATCTGCATTAGGCTGAATGACTATGATATAATTGCCATCACTGAAACATGGTGGAACAGCTCCCATGACTGGAATGTTGTCATGGATGGCTATGTACTGTTCAGGAAGGATAGATCAGCAAGACGAGGTGGAGGAGTTGATCTTTATGTGTGAGAGTTCTGTCCAAGGGGGGAGGCAGAACAGGTTGAAAGCTTGTGGGTAAGAATTAAGGGATGTGGGAAAGAAGGTGAAATTGTTGTAGGTGTCTACTATAGACCACCAAACCAAGAGGAAGATGTTGATGAGGCCTTCTACAGTCAACTGGAGGTAGCCTCTAGAGCAAATTTCTTGGTACTCATGGGTGACTTCAATCACCCTGATACTTGCTGGGAAGCTCACATAGCCAGGCACAGTCAGTCCAAAAGGCTCTTGCAGTGTATCAATGAATAGAATAGAATAGAATAGAATAGAATAGAATAGAATAGAATAGAATAGAATAGACAAAGTTGGAAGAGACCTTCAAGATCATCGCGTCCAACCTATCATCCAACACCACCTAATCAACTAAACCATGCACCCAAGCACCCTATCAAGTCTTCTCCTGAACACATCCAATGATGGTGACTCCACCACCTCCCTGCGCAGCCCATTTCAATGGGCAATAACTCTCTCTGTGTAGAACTTCCTCCTAACCTCCAGCCTAAACCTCCCCTGGTGCATCTTGAGACTGTGTCCTCTTGTTCTGGTGCTGGTTGCCTTCTTGGTGCAGGTAGTGGAGGAAGCAACAAGGAGAGGTGTGCTGCTGGACCTCGTATTAAGTAATAAAGAAGGACTGGTTGGGGACATTAAGGTCAGGAACAGCCTTGGGGACAGTGATCATGACATAGTGGCTTTCAGTATTATACAGGGTAGAAGCAGACCAACAAGTAGAATTACAACCCTGGACTTCTGCAGAGATAATTTGTACTCTTCAGAGACAGACTTGAAGAAATCCCAAGGGCTAAGACCCTGGAGGGTAAAGGAACCCAAGAAAGTTGGTTAATTTTTTGTGACCGGTTGAGGCTGTCCCCTTAAGAAAGAGAATATGGTGGACGGAAGTTGGTAAATGAAAAGAAGGATCTAAACTAATTTAATTGGTAGATGGGGAGGAAGCACCTTCTGAACTGGGAGTACAGGAGGGTATCCTGGGCATTCCGGCACTTTTATCTTCAGTCTTTCTTCCGCTCATCCTTAGGGCAGCAGCTCTGTGTTCTGGGCTTTTGGCCAAGGCTTGACCTTGAAAAACTGATAAACTGCAAGGCCTGTATTAACTGCTTTCCAATTAACACATAACTGCTTCTAACTTTTTTCTCTTTCTCTCTCTTTCTAACCCGCTCTGGGGAAAGGGGGAGAGAGGGGGGAGCGGAGGTGGGGAACCCCCTCAGCAGAGGGGGGAACTCTCATTTCTGTGCTACTTTGTTGTATATCTTTGTATATATTTTAAATATTGTAAATTTGTATATATTCCCCTGCGTTCCCCTGCTTTGTAAATATACAGCTCCACTGCTTTGCTAATTCAGCTGTGAGGTTTTTTTTTTCCTTTCCCTTCAATTTTTCCTTCCCTTTACTTTACAGGGGGGAGGGAGGAGGCTTTTTGGCCTTACCCTTCCAACCCTACCACATTTTTGAAGACCACTTCCACCAAGCCCACGCTAGGTGTTTTCCCTTGAGTAGAATATCAGGTAGACATGCTAGGAGACCTGCATGACTGAACAAGGAGCTCCTGAAGGAAATAGGGAAGAAAGAAACTTAGAATTCATGGAAGAAGGGATTTGTCACTTGGGAGAACTATAGAGATGTTGTCAGAGCATGTAGGAAGGCAACAAGGAAGTCCAAAGCCCTCTTGGAACTGAAACTAGCAAAGGAAGTAAAACAGAACAAGAACGGCTTCTTCAAATATATCAGCAGGAAAAGGAAGAATAGGGAAGGTCTGGGGCCACTGCTGAATGAGGAGGCAGCCCTGATAACTGGGGATGCAGAGAAGGCAGAGTTGCTGAATGCCTTTTTTGCTTCAGTCTTTACACCTAAGACTGAACTCCCCTATGTACTCCAAACCCTGGGTGAAGGAGAGGAAGCCTGGAGGAGGGAATGCTCCCCACTGGTCAATGAAGACTGGGTTAAGGATCAGTTACACAAATTGAACGGTCACAAGTCCACAGGCCCTGATGAGATGCACCCAAGAGTGCATTCTATTCTATTCTATTCTATTCTATGATCAATGATGCCAGGTCCAGCTGGAGAGCTGTTACTAGTGGAGTCACCCAGGGATCAGTGCTGGGTCCAGTGCTGTTCAACATGTTCATCAATGATATTGATGAGGGGACAGAGTGTCTGCTCATCAGGTTTGCTGATGACACCAAACTGTGAAGCTTGGCTGATACAGTTGAAGGCTGTGCAGCCATCCAGCGAGACTTGGACTGACTGGAGAGCTGGGCAGAGAGGAACCAAATGAGGTTCAACAAGGACAAGTGCAGTGTGGCAGTTTTAGGCTATGCCTTTAAAAGTTAGCTGCAAATTTCGAGCAGAAAAGTAGAGAAATATAAATAATTCACTATTGGGTGTAAAAAGGAAAACAAAAGATTATTCTAAACTAATTTCATTGGCTAGAATGTGTGGGATGGAGGCAGATGTA